>CM051234.1:186493243-187228243 GCA_027917425.1 Gastrophryne carolinensis | reverse complement strand
TCTGACTCAGTCGTTAAGACTCTGATCAGTGCCCGGAAGAGGTCTTCTTCTATCATCTACTATAGGACTTGGAAAGCCTATATCGCTTGGTGCGAGATTAGATCTTTTCCTTGTAGGGTCTTCTCGGTCTCCACGAGTTTTTACAATCTGGGCTGGACTCTGGTCTTCAGCTAAGTACTTTGAAAGGGCAAGTTTCTGCCTTATCTATCTTTTTTCAGAAGCGTTTTGCGCTTCATTCTTTAGTTAAAACTTTTTTCCAGGGGGTTACGCATGTGCGGCCTCCCAGGAAACCATTACTCCCGGTTTGGGATTTGAATTTGGTTCTTTCTGCTCTGCAGGCTCCTCCTTTTGAGCCTCTGCAAGATATTGCTTTGTCTACCCTGACTCAGAAGATTGTCTTCTTGGTAGCTATCACTTCGGTCCGGCGTGTCTCGGAGTTGGCGGCCTTGTCTATCCAGGCGCCTTACTTTGAGAGGCATCAGGATAAAGTGGTCTTTCGGTTCAAGCCAGACTTTCTTCCTAAGGTTGTTTCTGCTTTTCATTTGAATCAGGATATTGTTCTTCCCTCCTTGTGTCCTAATCCTAAGAATGACAAAGAGAGGGTTTTGCATTGTTTGGATGTAGTACGCTGTGTTAAGTACTACTTGATTATCACGTCTCCTTTTCGTAAGACGGATGCCTTTTTTGTTGTGCCCTGTGGGGCTAAGAAGGGTTTGGCACCAGCCAAATCTGCCATTAGCAAATGGATACGTCAGGCCGTTACTGCGGCCTATTCTGCTAAGGGGAAAGTTCCCCCTTTTCGTATCACTGCTCATTCTACTCGCGCCGTTGGAGCGTCTTGGGCTTTTCAGCACCAAGCTTCTGTTGAACAAGTTTGTAAGGCCGCCACTTGGTCTTCTGTTCATACTTTTTCTAAGTTTTACAAAGTTGATGTGCGAGCCTCAGCGGATGCTGTTTTTGGCCGCAAAGTTCTGCAGACTGCAGTCATTTAAGTTATGCTTCACCTGGCTTTGAGATGCCCATCCCTTCTGGACACTGCTTTTGGATGTCCCAATCGTGAAGAATTAAAGGTGAAGCGGGGTGTGTGGCACACCAAGAATAATACCATTTTGTGAGTACTCACCTGAAAAATGGATATTGTTGGTGTGCCACACACCCCGCTTCACTCCCACCCTTTTCGGTATTCCGAATCCTTTATATGGTGAAGCTTTTATTTATTTTGATTTATTTTGAGGTTACCGTTAAATTACTGGTACCTTGTCTTTCTGCTTTTTAATACACTGGTGGTAAATGGGAGGTACCAGGTATATATAGGCCGGAAGGGGGCTCGTTACAAGACTTATTCTCTGCAACGGCGTCACCTGGCGGTGAGTAACCCAATCGTGAAGAATTAAAGGTGAAGCGGGGTGTGTGGCACACCAACAATATCCATTTTTCAGGTGAGTACTCACAAAATTGTATTATTAATAGAAAAACTTTATTTGATACTAGCCGAAACATACCTTAAAAACATGATTGCTGGGGCTGGTGTATAACGGACTATTTTACATATATAATGGTAATGTGAAATCTCTTAATCAATACACAAAACAAAAATAAAAAGCAAAAATAAGATACAATTATAATTATGCCCCGGAGTTCCTCCTAGAAAACGTGCCTATGATCTGTGCAAGAACTATTAGGCAAAAGCGCAAGAAGTGCTAATAATTATATACAAATTGGAGAGGGGCCTGGTATGGCCAAATAAAGAATAGTGCACAGAAATAACAGTAGAGGTTTAAAGTGCTAGGTGCAGAAAAAGTGCAGAGTGCTTAAAGGTGCAAAGTGCTTAGAAAAAGAGAAGCTCCAGGGCATATGTATTTAAACTGCTGACACAATGGCAGCTAATCTGAACTCCATAGAAACAGTATCAAAAAACAATCTACATTACCACATAATGGGATGAGATGAAGTGATGAGGTCCTACTCCACCGACATACCCAGCATGCCAGCACCACTTCTTGCGCTTCTGCCTAATAGTTCTTGCACAGATCATAGGCACGTTTTCTAGGAGGAACTCCGGGGCATAATTATAATTGTATCTTATTTTTGCTTTTTATTTTTGTTTTGTGTATTGATTAAGAGATTTCACATTACCATTATATATGTAAAATAGTCCGTTATACACCAGCCCCAGCAATCATGTTTTTAATTGTTTTTAAGGTATGTTTCGGCTAGTATCAAATAAAGTTTTTCTATTAATATAAGTATTTACACATTGGTATTTCTGTTGAGCGGCTGATTTTGTGGGCCTTTGGTTAATACCAAACTGCATATAGGGAGTGTTAGGGGGGAATGCCACACTGCCTATGAGGAATGGGGGGATGCCACTCTGCCTGTAAGTGGGGGATTCTGCACCTTGCCTATTTCTTATATGGTGAAAAATATGGTATTTCTAAAAGTGCTATTGACATAAAATTCTCACCAGATGTCGGTAGCAACCTATCCAATCCGCACATGAAAAAAAAAATCAAACCATAGCTGCCCATAAATTATGTATAATAATTAGAAATGACACAGGAAAAAAGTATTGAACACACATTTTAATTTAATGTATTTAATACTTTAAAAGCCTTGGTGATGATGCATTGCTCAGATAAGATTTTGGCACATTCTTCCACACAAACAATCTTTAAATCCGGAAGGTTCTGTGGGTTCTTTCTATGAACTCATAGCTTACCATCTTAGATTAGATGTTAGATTTTCAATTGGATTCTTGTCAGGCGACTGGCTGGGACATTGCAGCAGCCTTATTTCCTTTCTCTCAAACCAGTTGAAAGTTTACTTGTTTACATGTTTGTGATCATTGTCTTGCTACAATGTTTCCTCTTCATCATTCTGTTCGATGGCAGCAGATTTTTAATTTTTTAGAATGTCTTGGTACATTTCTCCATCCTTCCATCAGTTATATAAAGAGTACAAGGGCCAAATGCTGAAAAAACGCACTACATTATGATGTTCAGACCTCCAAACTTCACTGTTTCTATGGTGTTTTGAGGTGATATGCATTGCCTTTTGACCTCCAAATATGGTGTGTATTATGGCATCCAAATAGTTCAGTATTCTCTCATTATTTCACAGGCTTGTCTAAATGTTGCTGAGAAAACTTCAAATGGACTTCAGTAATGAAGTCTTGCAATTGTACCTGCTGATTCAAGGTCTTTCTGTAGATCTCCACAGGTGGTCCTTGGCTCTTGGACTACTCAATTCTTTTCATGCCTATGCCTGAAATCTTGTGGGAAACACCTGTTCGTGGCTGGTTTATGGTGAAATTATGTTCTTTCCACTTTCAGGTTGTGACCCCAACAGTTCTCACTTCCGGACCTTCAGTAAACCCCCCCCCCCCCCCCCCATTAATTTAGAAATTATTCAATCAATGACATCAGTATATTTTGCAGCAATAAGGTTGTGAAGGTTTTGAGGGAGCTCACTGCTTTTACCCATTATTAACTGATTCTTGTGTGGCACCTTGTTAATGAGACACCTTTTTAAAGGCTCAGTTGGACCAGCTTATATTATATATTTGCAGGATTTCAGCTGTGTCATGAGTTTTTGTGGCTTTTTGCACTACTCTTTGTTCATGTGTTCAATACTTTTTCCCTTTGTCATTTCTCATTATTACATATACAGTACCTTAATTTATGGAAATATGTGGTTTGATTTTTTTTTATATACATGGATTGGGTGGGTAGTTACCAACATCTGGTGATACGTTTAAGTGAGTAGCACCTTTTGAAATATTTTTACTTAGGGAATCGGTCGGTGACCTGTTCAATACTAATTTCACCCACTGTATATGCAGATTTCTATTATTGGATAGAGCTCCTTTAGGGTGACAACCTACAACAAATGCTTACAGTGGCCCTTATGCCATAAGTGATATTTTGGGCCAGTTGTCAATAGAATAGAGCCAATGTGCAACTTAGATGTGGATTATCTAAAATGAATATAGAATAGTGCTTCATCTAAATACAAATGTTGTTAGCTGAGTGTGCTTTTAGAAGAAAAGGGTTAAAATTAGCATCTGTTATTCTTTTAAATACTATTGATATGAAATGAAAAAATAGCTTGGCTGGCCTTTGCAAAGAATGTGCAAAGGAAATAATGTCAGACGTTTCATGCCAGATTCCTTTCAGTTTGAAATATGGAAATCTTAGGTCCTGGCAGGAATGGCCTTGTACACCCGGGGCCTCAAAATGATTACATCAGGAAGCGAAGGGAAAAATGTGTTTTTCAGCACGTTTGGCACCACTTTACCAAGCTACATTGTCCAAGAAATGTATAAATTAAACAAATGCCTGAAAGCCATGGCCTGTACTCCGAATAAAACTAGCTCCGGAAAGAAGCATTGTCGTGGTGAAGTCAGGGCTATTTAGGGATGGGGGGGGGGGGGGGGACTTTCATAGTGTTTTTGCTCACTGCATTTCCTTAAGAATTCTTATATTGCAATGACTATGTTTTGTGTCCAAAATCACTTTCTGACTTTTGTTTTAACCCTTCTAACGCCAGATGCATAAACTTTACGTGACTGCCGCTCCTACCGTCAAACTCCAGCTATGTAAATTTTAAGTTACTGGCTTTCCCTCTGCTAGAGGCCCCCAAAAAAAGCCACTCACCTGACCCCTCGATCAACTCAACAGGGTCTCCTCTTCTCCCTGGAGACCTCCAAACCCCCCGGGCTCTTCAGTCTTCAGGAGAGAGCCCAACAGGCACCCCTGCTTCGCCATTGTCTCAACTAGCTCCACTGACGAGTGGGGTGAAGGGGCATGGGATCCTCCGATTCCCTGCCTCCCCACCCCCCCATCCAGCAACCAAAACATCTGTCATCGAGATCCATGAAAAAAGCTCAGCTTTTTTTTTAATGTCATTTTTCTGTGGTGTGTGTGTTTTTTTTTTTTTTTTTACAGTTAAACCGGACCTTCACCATGATTTATTGAAAAGCCCAAACCCTTGAAAAACTATTCCCCAGCATCTAAAATTAATATATTTTAAGTTTTTAGTCACTTACTTATTGTTCTTTACCCCACCAGACTGCAACTCTGTTAAGGACTTTAGGATACGGGTGCCGCCATCTTAACTCAGAAGCATCACACTTACTGAGGAGAGGAGAGTGGAATAAAGTACAGGGGGGGCAGGTTATAGCTGTGCTTTGCTCAGACAGAGCAGAGCTGGGGTCAGGAAAAGGTCAGTAGTCCCAGAATACAGAGCAGCACAGTCAGATGGCACTTCCTGTTTGCAGGCTGCCTGATGTTCCATAAGCCGCCATCTTGGATGTTTAAAGGCTCATAACATACAGTAGATGCAGGTAGGATGATTTTTAATTTGAGCAATCTGTATGGGCCGGGGCGTGGGAAACATATAAGATATACTCCTTTTCAGAGTGAAGGACCGCTTTAACCCTTTGTGAACTAGTAAAGGATCCATAAGACACCTATACCAGTTCACAAGGCTCCGGGCTGGCAAGTCACCTGTGGCTAGCAGGTGAATTGCCATTAACCCCAGCCCCCCCCCCCCCCCCCCCCCCCGTTACCTGCCTCCCCAAAGCCCAGGGGAACAGAAGAGCCTGGGGCCACAAGGCTACACGGGCTTGGCCCCTGCGCCCTGTTCTGCAAGCCCCCATAGCTGGTCCCCATGCTGATTATGCTGGGAAGGGGGACCCCATGGCATTTTTGGGGGGATTTTTAGGGGTTTTAACCCTTAAAAAAACCCTCCAAGAATGGGGTCCCCTATTTATTTTTTTCTTAAATGAATACTTTATGTCCCATCACTCAGCAGATATAAAAGGCTTCCAGAAGCAGCAAGAGAGTAGAAGCCAGAGTGATCAGCGTAATACTGTGCACGGGATGGCTCAATCAAAGGTATTGAAAATAAATTAATAAAATATTTTATTGTTTTTTTTTTTTTTTTTTTTTTTTTTTTTTTTTTTTTTACATTTAACCCTTTGTGAACTGGTAAGGGATCTGTGAGACCCCTATACGACTTCACAAGGCCTGGGGACTTGCAAGTCACCTGCGGCTAGTGAGTGACTTCCCATTAGTTTGTGGGAGGTACAAATGTAAAGGTGCACATAGCAGTTGTATTTCTTTTTAAAACAACTTTTATTAATTGTTTCTCATGTAGTCGTTGGTATAACAGTACATGCATAAATAAAGCTTGATATAGCTCATTTACATTGTAGGATACTATTACAATACACACAAGAGTGACAGTAGCTTAAGATCAGAGGCAATTCCAAAGTCTGTAAGATGGCATCCTAACCATCTTGCTTTCCTGTGAAATGTTGGGCACCTTTTCTTTCTGGTCATAGGGTGGAATAAAGTAAACCTAGAAAAAAGGAGGTCTGGTTTAAGCGTGCTTTATAATTGTGTCAGAGGTCTATTCTTACCCAAAGATAAATTAAAATCTTAAAACTGGGAATCAAATGAAGTGAAACTCTCTGAGGATGTTTTTACTTTTAGCTGTATTCAACCGAGTGCACTAATACATATATTATGAGACAGGCTTGATTGTTGATACCAAATGATAAACAACCTGTGTATCACCAAACGTCAATGAAAACGAAAATGAACCCGGAAAACTAAAGTGTCACTCACCGCCGCAGCCCAGGGGTTCGTAACCCGCCCTGGGCCTTGAAGTGTTCCAACTGTGTCCTGCTGTTAATAAGTGGGTAGCAGTTCCAACCGGGTATCGCCTCCAGGATATTCCTCACCTCACTGGTTTCTTAGACTTGGAATAAGTACCACAATGTGTGGAAGGGAGATAATAAAAAAAACTTAAATATATAAAATCAATAAAATAAACACTAACGAAGACTATAATTTTGCTTTAAGTCCAAGGCAAGTGAATCCATTCTCTCAGCTGTAGTCCCTGCACTGCTGCCTGCCTGATGCGCGTTTCGGTTTCTGTGATGCCGTCTTCAGGATGCTAAACTGGGCATGGGCCGACTCTTATTGGCTGTGGATGACGTAGTCATTCAGAGGCTGATGGTACATGTAGTCTTTTGTTTGTTATAGTAGAGTGAGTGGTTTGGCAGCATGTTGTTTAATTGCGGGGCCGTCATTTGTTGGCTTCGCCTTCTTTCATCCAATGTAATGATTTGTTTCTTTGTCTTGCTATTTGGTTCTTCAATCTACACCTTGTAAATAAATAAAAGGAATAGACTTGGTAGTAAAATTAACATTCGCTGAGGCAACATGATTTGCGACGTGTGGAGTAAGTAATCCATTCATTTGCAAGGGGGTTGTAAGGGTTGTAAGGAGGGTAATTGTTCTAAAAAAGGTTTAATCGGATCTTGGCGTGATGTGCTGTATCCCTAAGGAATAAATGGTAATAAATTATATATAATTATAGGATACTTAATGATTAATATTCATATGAGGCTGGGGGAATTAGGAAAATAAAACTTGAAAGTACGATAATGGTTTAAATACCGAATTATTCAATATTTGCTTAGACAGGAAATAAAATTAAATTGAAATATAAGTTGGAACAAAAAGAGAAATAATATAAAGGGGGATAATAATAAAAGTGTGGGGGGGGGGGTGTATGTATAAGAGGACTGATGTGAGTTATTTTATAAGATGAGGTAAAATGGAAAATGTATAAAAATATGGTTAAGAAGGGGTATAAATATAAAGGAATTCAATGCAGGACTAATACGCTTATAGCTGATTAATAATTGAATAATATTTGATTGATAATTGATTAGTGTTCAGACGGCTATTTCATTACTAAAATTGTTAAAAAGAGGTAATTAATGATAAAATATTAAAAATTAGTCATTGCGCTACAAGCTGGTTTGCTTGCTTCGCTTTCCAGCTCAGCACATCCCTCTGCTTCACTTACCCCCCTGCTCCTGCGACTGGGCCCCAGTAAGAGGACGTCAGCAGGGAGTCACACTCTGATTTGGCTCTGCGGGTGGCCAGTATTGAGAGGCAGCTTGCCAAGTCTATTCCCAGGAAGGCCTCTGGCAAGAAGCAGCACCTGGCTTCCACTCCCTCACCCTCACGGCCGTTCGTGAATGGCCGACGCGGGTGCGCTCCCTGTTAGAGGGAAGCGCGAGAGGCGGCGGCGGACACGCTCTTCTGTCCATATTCCAACTTGTCCGTCCGCGCCGTAGGAGCGGGGTGAGGCGAGTTTTTTGGGGCTTTCTGGGGGGTTTCACACAGCGGGGCACCGCGGAAGTGGACCAACACCCAGGATAGTTAAAATCCTGGGTGTTGGTCCACTTTAAAGCATGGAAACGTCCTAACAAGCTACCTGCTGTGTCCAAAAGTCTGGATAAGAGGTATCCCTTTTCTGCTGATCTTGTTAGGAGGTGGTCAGTTCCCCCTGAAGTGGATGCTCCCGTGCTGGTCTTGTCCAACACTTCGGTCATGCCTTCCCCGGACACTACCACTCTGAGGGACGGTGAGAACAGGCGCATGGACCAGTTGGCCTGTCATGCTTTTACCTGTGTGGGGGCTGGATTGCGCCTAACCTGTGCCGCGGCTATTACGGCTATTGCTCTTAAGTCTCAGCTCAAGCGCCTCATGGATGGCACTTCAGCTCGTGGAGGGGGAGAGGAGTTTAGGACTCTCTTGGTTTGCTCTGATTTTGTGGCCTTTATTCTTGCCGCTATGGATGATGCTGTGCGGCTAAGTGCCAGGGCCTTCGCGCTCTTGGTGGCTATGCGACGGTCTGTCTGGTTGCGCCAATGGGCTGCTGATGCTGCTGCTAAGAAAGCTCTCACTGGTCTCCCCTTCGCGGGGTTGCGGCTTTTTGGAGAGCGTCTTGATGTTCTTGCTAAGGATGGCAAGCTGCCTCAGCGTAGGAGGCAGTCTCGGCCATTTCGTGGGTCCTCTGCCCCCCCTTCCTTTCGTGTTCCCAGAAGAGGCTGGGGCTCTCTCCTCCATAGTGGCCGTATAGATGCTTGGGGCCGTGGTAGACCCCGTGGTTGTCCCGGTCTCTCCTGGAACTCCAAACCCAATCCCTCCCCTAAGCCCCTCAGGCATGAAGGGGCACCCTTACCCGTCGTGGTGGGGGGGCAGCTTCGGTTTTTTGCTCACGTCTGGAGGCTTCACGTCTCAGACCGGTGGATACAGGAAATAGTGTCCTCCGGCTACAAGATAGCGTTTACAGCCTGCCCCCCCCCCCCAAGATTCATCAGATTTATGATGTCTATAAACCCCCTGTATGCTCACGGGTTGCGTCTGGCGGTTTAATGCCTGTTAGAGTCAGGAGTCATTTGTCCAGTGCCCCCTCAAGAACGGGGTCAGGGGTACTATTGCAATGTTTTCACAGTCCCCAAAAAGGACAGCTCTCTAAGGCCCATTCTGGATCTAAAGAGCCTCAACATATTTGTCAGATTTAAGCATTTTTGCATGGAGATGCTACGCTCTGCTGTCAGTACCCTTCGCCAGGGCGACTTCATGACTACTGTGGACATCAAAGATGCTTATCTTCATGTGCCTATCTTCCTAGGTCATCCGCGCTAGAGGATCAGCATTAGTAATTTGTGGCTCTACCCTTCGGGATCACCATCAAGGTACTGGCGGGAGTGATGGCTCTGCTCAGGAACATGGGCATCCACATTATTCCTTACCTGGACGAAATCCTGATTGTGGCCCAATCCTTTCCTCAGGCCGAGCAGGACACTCAGATGGTGATCTCCACTCTACAGTCCTTCGGCTGGGTGATCAACTATCCCAAGTCTTGTCTGTCCCCGTCCTTGGTGAGGTCCTTTCTGGGCTTGACTCTGGATACCTCTCAGGTCAGGGTATTCCTTCCTCAGCAGAAGGTGGAGGGTCTTCAGAAACAGGCTCGTGCTCTGCTATCGTGTCCTCATCCCTCCATCCGGCAGGGGAGGCAGTTAGTGGGCCTGATAGTGTCCTGCTTCGAGGCAGTCCCCTTTGCCCAGTTTCACATGAGACATCTCCAGTTACACCTCTTGTCAGTTTGGGATCGGGACCCTGTGTCATTGGATCAGGAATTTGCTCTGTCTCCTCTGGCCAGGCAGTCCCTCTCGTGGTGGCTGGACTCAAGGAACCTTCTGGAAGGTCCTGCCCCCGTGCTGGGAGACGGTCACCACAGATGCCAGTCTGACAGGTTGGGGAGGTTTCTGGCAGTCCCTGAGGTTCCAGGGTCGGTGGGGCCCTCAGGAGGCCCATGCTTCCATCAACGTACTGGAACTGAGGGCGATCAGGTTTGTACTTTCTCACCTGACCACCCACCTTCAGGGTTGGGCTGTTCAGATCCGCTCAGACAACCAGACGGCGGTTGCCTACATCAATCATCAGGGAGGTACTGGGGGGAAGCGAGCATTCAAAGAAGTGTCCCAGATTCTGTCTTGGGCGGAGCGGCATGTTCCCTGCATCTCAGCGGTATACATTCTGGGGGTGGAGAACCAGGAGGCGGACTCCCTGAGCAGGGGGACGTCTCGTCTGGGGGAATGGTCCCTCAACAACCGGGTGTTTCTCTCCCTGTGTCACCACTGGGGTCAGCCAGACGTGGACCTGTTTGCGCCCCATCACAATCACAAACTTCCCAGATTTGTCTCTCTGTCTCAGGATCCTCTGGCCTTCGCCACGGATTCCCTAGCAATTCCTTGGACAGAGTTTTGGCTTCTATATGCGTTTCCTCTCCTGGGCAGGGTCATACGCAAGATAGTCCAGGAACGATTACCGGCCATCCTGGTGGCCCCTTGTTGGCCAAGAAGGGTTTGGTTCGCAGACATCATGCAGTTGGCAGTAGACAGGTACATCTTACCCAAGGATCCAGATCTCCTCACTCAGGGGCGGCTACGCCATCCCAATTTACAAACGCTGGCTTTAACCACTTGGCTGCTGAAACCTCTATCTTGAGGGAAAAAGGATTACCGGCTTCTGTGGTCGATACCATGATTAGGGCTAGAAAGAAGTCCTCGTCTTTCATTTATTACAGGGTCTGGCATGCTTACATTGCCTGGTGCGAGTCCAAATCTCTTCCCTGTTGGGTGTTTTCTATTCCCAGGATTCTGGAATTCTTGCAACATGGTTTGGACTTGGGCCTTCAACTTCGTACTCTCAAGGGCCATGTTTCAGCTCTGGCAATTTTTTTCAGAAGATCCTTTGCCAATCACCGGCTGGTTAAAACTTTTTTCCAGGGTGTTTCTCATGTGCGTCCGCCACGTAAGCCTTTGCTACCAGTCTGGGATCTGAATCTGGTGTTGTTTGCTATGCAGGGGCCTCCCTTTGAGCCTATATATTTGTGAGGCCGCCTTGCCTATTTTGACTCTTAAAGTAGCCTTTTTATTGGCTATCACTTCTGTAAGGCGTGTTTCTGAGCTAGCGGCGCTTTCCACCAAGCCTCCTTATTTTGAGCGGCATCAAGATAAGGTGGTGTTCCGGCTTAAGCCAGATTTCTTGCCCAAGGTCGTGTCTGCTTTTCACCTTAATCAGGACATTGTCTTGCCTTCCTTGTGTCCTAATCCCGCAATTTCCAAGGAGCGGAATCTGAATTCTTTGGACGTGGTCAGGGCTCTGAAATTCTATTTGGTTGCTACTGAGACCTTCAGGAAGTCTGATGCTCTGTTTGTTCTCACTTCTGGACCTAGGAAGGGTTTGCCTTCGGCTAAATCCACTATCAGCAAGTGGATCCATCAGGCGGTGGTTCAAGCCTATTCTGCTGAGGGGAAGGAACCTCCCTTTAGAATTACTGCTTATTCCACTCGTGCTATTGGTGCCTCTTGGGCTTTTCAGCACCAAGCTTCTGTTAAACAAGTTTGCAAGGCCGCTACTTCTGTTCATACCTTTTCCAAGTTTTACAAAGTTGATGTTAAGGCCTCAGCGGATGCTGCTTTTGTCCGCAAGGTGCTTCAGGCAGTAGTGGTTTAATCTACTGGCCTTTACTCATTTGGGATCCCACCCCACTTTTGGACACTGCTTTTGGATGTCCCATCAGTTATGAATACCGAAGCGGGCTGTGCCATGCATTAAAGAAAAAAGCAATTCTGTGAGTACTCACCTGTAGAATTGTTTTTGTTCTTGCATGGTACGGCCCGCTTCACCTCACTCTGTTATAGTTGTTCTTGGTTGTCTCTTTATGGTGATTGTTCCAAGTTAAGTTGTTTTTTTTTACCTTTTTTACATTCGTACATTTATTTGCTCCCAGCTTCTGGTCTCACTGCTCGTCTACTCTGGGAACTTGTTGGTTAATCCCGTTTTTATAGGGAGCCGGGAGCTGCCACAGCTTTCTGCAGTGCTGCTGCGCCACCTAGTGGCGGAATAACCCATCAGTTATGAATAACGAAGCGGGCCGTGTCATGCAAGAACAAAAACAATTCTACAGGTGAGTACTCACAGAATTGCTTTTTTATTATGTTTTTCTTCATAATAATAGCCTTCAAATTCAATCTGTTTGTGATATTTCTCAAGTGTTCAGCTAGGCAGACCCTAAACTGTCTTTTAGTCCTTCCCACGTAAAGGAGGTTGCATGGGCATTGGAGACAATATACCACCTCTTTTGTATTGCACGATGTGGAACCTCTAATTTTATACTAGTTTTTTGTTCGTGGGTTAATAAAAGTCTGCTGGTTGTTAATGGTCATAGAGTGTCAAGGTAAAGCTTACACGCTTTACAGTCCCTACATTTTATGAGTCTATTTTTTAATTCCCTGGTACTGGTAGAAGGGTTAGTAAACTGGTGACTAAAAGCTGGCACATTGTGGTTTTCTGTATATGAAGCTAGATTTTTCACTTATTACACCTTGAAAGATCTGTTTGCAGTATTACCCAGTGTTTCTTAGTTATGGATTCTAGACGTTCATGGTCCCTATTGTATCTGGTAATGAAAGGTACAACATGGCCTGTACTTGCTGTTTCTTTGTTTGAGGTTTTTTTTTTGTATCATTGGTATCATCCGTGTTGTCTGTGTCTTTAGCAATATCTGAAATCATTTTACTAATAGTTTCACTTTGATAGCCTTTCTCAGTGAACCTTGTTTTCAAAACTTCCGCTTGTTCCAGATATACTTCTTTGTCTCTGCAGTTTCATCTGATTCTCTTTAGTTGTCCTTTAGGGATGTTCCTCAACCAATTGGGATGAGGGCAGCTATCTACATAGCATTTCAGGGCTTGCTGGAGATGTGGCGCAGACAGTGGGGATCTTTTTCCGGCCAGGTCCAACAAATATGAAAAGGATCACCTTTGTCTGCGCCACATCTCCGGCAAGCCCCGAAATCGAAGAATACATCTTCCATAGATCCCAAGGTGTTCTG
Source organism: Gastrophryne carolinensis (assembly GCA_027917425.1). Taxonomy (NCBI): domain Eukaryota; kingdom Metazoa; phylum Chordata; class Amphibia; order Anura; family Microhylidae; genus Gastrophryne; species Gastrophryne carolinensis. The sequence goes on along the minus strand of CM051234.1, from coordinate 187,214,971 downwards.
TACCACCGTATTAGTAACTTAAAATTCGTCTCGAATGGAGTCTCTATGCATTAGTATGAATATCATGCACCATTCCTCTTCAGGAAGTGAGAGGTTCAGATCTAATTCCAATTTTTCTTTCCATCTGTTTTTTAAAAGATAGAGCATTCTCTTCCAGGAGTAATTTATAGTTCCAAAATAACAAATGATCTTGTTGACCGTGTCCAAGGCAGGTCTTTTCATACTGGGATTTGTTTCTAGTGAATTTAGCTACAATGTCCCTACCGGTCAAATAGTGTCTATCTTGAAAGTACACCCAAAATGGGAGGTCAGGATGATATTCTTTTGACAATTCTGCTCGAGAGCTAATTTTACCATTTGCAAAGAAATGGTAAGCTTAAAGTGGACCAACACCCAGGGGGGTTCGGCCCGGGAATCTATAAGATTCCCGGACCGATCAGATCCCTCCCCATGGGGCATCCGAAATCGGGATGTCCCGCGGGGAGGAACCCCCCAGGAGGCCCACGATCCTTACCTTACCGGCGATCCAACGGCGCATGCGCGAGACGCGGCCGCGTCTCTCGCTTCCCTCTAGCAGGGCGCGCTCCTGCGCCGGCCGTTTTGTGAATGGCCGGCGCAGGCGCGCTCCCTGTTAGAGGGAAGCGAGAGACGCAGCCAATGACAGCGCTCTGGTATGCGCGTCCAAGCGGCTTTGGACGCGCATACCAGAGCGGCTCTGAGCGCTGTCATTGGCCGGACGAGGTCACGTGGGAGCGGGGAGAGGTGAGTTTTTGCGGCGATCGGGGGGGTTTCACACAGCGGGGCACCCCCGATCGGGGTGCCCCACCTAAGTGGACCAACACCCAGGATAGTCAAAATCCTGGGTGTTGGTCCACTTTAAGGTGTTGGCGGATTACCCCACTTGCCCAGAAAATTTTTAGTGAGGCCAGGTGCAAAGTCCGGGTTGCCACATATAGCGTTTAAAGGACTCACCGTCGAGGAAATGTCCAAGCAAGAAGCAAAGATTTGAGATACTATCTTCAAAGTTTGAGGAATAAGTGGGTGATCTGAGATCTCTGCTAACTGCCTTTTCCATCCAGACCAGCAAGCAAACTGTAAGAAGCCATCATTAATTGTCCTTTTGATTTCAACCTACTCCTTGATATTCCTGTTAATACTCCAGTCCACCACCCTTGAGAGGTCTACAGCTTTGTAGTACAAGTCCACATTTGGGGCACTCATACCCCCCTGTTCCTTAATGGCTGTAAGAGCCCCAAAGCTCACTCTGGGATGCTTGTGTGCCCATATAAAGGATGTCATATACCTTTTAATGGCTTTGAGAAACCCTCTTAACCCTTTAACTGCCAGCCTACCTTGAGATTTTGTCACCCTTTGTTGCTAGATTATTTTGCCCTATTTTGCGCTCCCCATGTTCAACTGTGATTTTTGAAGGGATTTCCAGGGATTTCCCAGGAAAGTGATATATTGTTTTTTTCAGCGGAGCCTGGGCTTTAACATGAAATGTCTTGTTTGTCATTTTCTAAGTGTATTCTCAATATTTTTGGGTGAAAATTGTGCAAAAAAATAAAAAAAAAACTATTTTTTACAATTTGTAGTGTTTTTTTGTAAAAAAAAATGTAAGTTTGTCAATAAAATCTTATTGCGTGTGAAACCCCAATTTCTCCCGGTTACAGCGGTACCACATATGTATAGGTAGACACCCTTTCCTGCCCAGGAGACTCCCCCAAATTGAAACAACGCTTTAGGGGATTTTCAGATAAAATACAACTATGCTATGCAATATGCGCACCTTGCAGTTTTTCAAGAAAAACAACCCTTTACATTTGAAATACCCCCAACAAACTATATATTCTCTGGAAGTACACACCTCAGGCTTTCTAGGCGTACCAGGCTTGTTGATGTGGCCATAGTTTTCTGAAAGTAATCCCTCAGTGGATTCTTTGGTTGCAAAGAGTTTCCCTAAAAAAAGGATAAAAAAGCAGAATCAAAGCCACATTTTCCTAAAAAAACCTATATGCAAACCAGAAAAAAACAGAAAATCTGAAAAAGCAACATCCCCTGAACAGAACGATACCCAACATGCATAGGTTCTGTCAAGGAAAGAGTTGCCAAACACACCAAAGTAAAGCATGCGCATAGCGGTAGTTTTACTTCAGATTTTCAGCTCTGCAGACAAATTGCGCACCTTGTGCTTTTTCTACCAAAACAACCCTTTACATTTGGAATATCCCCCATAAACCATATATTCCCTGAAAGTACACATGTTAAGCTTTCTAAGCGTACCCAGCTTGTTGTAGTGGGCTCATCTTTCTGGAAGTAATATCTCGAAGAATTCTTAGGTTGCACAGGGTTTCCCTAAAAATGAATAAAAAAGCAGAATCAAAACCACATTTTCCTAAAAAAACCTATATGCAAACCAGAAAAAAACAGAAAATCTGAAAAAGCAACATCCCCTGAACAGAACGATACCCAACATGCATAGGTTCTGTCAAGGAAAGAGTTGCCAAACACCCCAAAGTAAAGCATGCGCATAGCGGTAGTTTTACTTCAGATTTTCAGCTCTGCAGACAAAGTGCGCACCTTGTGCTTTTTCTACCAAAACAACCCTTTACATTTGGAATATCCCCCATAAACTATATATTCCCTGAAAGTACACATGTTAAGCTTTCTAAGCGTACCCAGCTTGTTGTAGTGGGCTCATCTTTCTGGAAGCAATATCTCGAAGAATTCTTAGGTTGCACAGGGTTTCCCTAAAAATGAATAAAAAAGCAGAATCAAAACCACATTTTCCTAAAAAAAACCTATATGCAAACCAGAAAAAAACTGAAAATCTGAAAAAGCAACATCCCCCGAACAGAACGATACCCAACATGCATAGGTTCTGTCAAGGAAAGAGTTGCCAAACACACCAAAGTAAAGCATGCGCATAGCGGTAGTTTTACTTCAGATTTTTAGCTCTGCAGACAAAGTGCGCACCTTGTGCTTTTTCTACCAAAACAACCCTTTACATTTGGAATATCCCCCATAAACCATATATTCCCTGAAAGTACACATGTTAAGCTTTCTAAGCGTACCCAGCTTGTTGTAGTGGGCTCATCTTTCTGGAAGTAATATCTCGAAGAATTCTTAGGTTGCACAGGGTTTTACAAAAAAATGTATAAAAAAGCAGAATAAAAAACACCTTTTCTTAAAATATCAATATGCAAATAAGAAAAAACAAGCTAAATCTGAAAGCGCAAGGTCCCCCGAGCAGAACAATACCCAACATGCATAGGTACCTGTAACCTTTTGACTGCCAGTCTACTTGAGATTTTGTCACCCTCTCCTGACAGGATATTTTTCACCATTTTGCGTGATGTTTAACTGTGATTTTTGCAGGAATTTCCAAGAAAATTGCATATTTTCTTTTTGTGGCAGAGTTTAGGCTTTAACATGAAATGTCTTGTTTGTATTTTTTCTACTTTTTTAAATATTTTTTAAAAAATTAAAAAATTAAAAAATAAAAAAATATATATTTTTTAAATTGTCTCCTTTATTTTAAACAAAAACATTTATTTTATTAAAGAAAACCATATTGCATGTGAAAGCCCCATTTCTCCCGATTACAATGATACCACATATGCATCGGTAGCCCCCCGTTCCTGTCCAGGTGATCCCATAAACTGAAAAGAGCACTTTATAACATTTACAAATAAAATACAACTACTATCCACATTAATAAAGGGTTAAATAAAAAAAAATTGGTGTGGGGTCCCCCTTCACGGGGGGGGGGGGGGTCCACCATTTCTTGGGGGAATTTTAAGGTTTTTTTGGGAGGCAGGTAATGGGGGGTCTCTGGGTTAATGGCAAGCCACCCGCTAGTGCAGGTGACTTGCCAGACCCCCGAGCCCTGTGAACTGGTATAAGGGGTCACATGGACCCCTTACCAGTTCACAAAGGGTTAAAAGTAAAAAAAACACACAGACACACTTATTTAAAAATATTTTTATTAAAAAAAAATAAATGTTTTTTAATATTTTTTTTTAATACTTACCTCCGATCCATCCATGTGTCCCACGCTGATCACTTAGGCTTCTGCTCTCCTGCTGCTGCTGGAAGCCTTTTATACCTACTGGGTTACAGGTAAGAAAGGGTTAATTAAAAAAAAAAATGACATAGGGTCCCCCCTCGAAGGGAGGGGGACCCCATTTTTTTTTTGGATTTTTAAGGGTTAAAACCCTTAAAAATCCCCCAAAAAAATGGCGTGAGGTCCCCCCTACCCAGCGTAACCAGCCTGTGGCCCTAGGCTATGGCGGCTTGTAGCCGCAGGGCCAGGGGCCAGCTTTAGTGGCCCCTGGCCCTGCGGCTACAAGCCGTCATAGCCTAGGGCCACGGCTCTTCTGCCCCCCCCTGGGCTTTGGGGAGGCAGGTAATTTGGGGGGCCAGGGGTTAATGGCAAGCCACCCGCTAGCGCAGGTGACTTGCCAGACCCCCGAGCCCTGTGAACTGGTATAAGGGGTCACATGGACCCCTTACCAGTTCACAAAGGGTTAAAAGTAAAAAAAAAACACACAGAGACACTTATTTAAAAATATTTTTATTAAAAAAAAATAAATGTTTTTTAATATTTTTTTTTAATACTTACCTCCGATCCATCCATGTGTCCCACGCTGATCACTTAGGCTTCTGCTCTCCTGCTGCTGCTGGAAGCCTTTTATACCTACTGGGTTACAGGTAAGAAAGGGTTAATTTAAAAAAAAAAAATGACATAGGGTCCCCCCTCGAAGGGAGGGGGACCCCATTTTTTTTTTGGATTTTTAAGGGTTAAAACCCTTAAAAATCCCCCAAAAAAATGGCGTGAGGTCCCCCCTACCCAGCGTAACCAGCCTGTGACCAGCTATGGGGGCTTGTAGAACAGGGCGCAGGGGCCAGCTTTAGTGGCCCCTGGCCCTGCGGCTACAAGCAGCCATAGCCTAGGGCCACGGCTCTTCTGCCCCCCCCCTGGGCTTTGGGGAGGCAGGTAATTTGGGGGGCCAGGGGTTAATGGCAAGCCACCCGCTAGCGCAGGTGACTTGCCAGACCCCCGAGCCCTGTGAACTGGTATAAGGGGTCACATGGACCCCTTACCAGTTCACAAAGGGTTAAAAGTAAAAAAAAAACACACAGAGACACTTATTTAAAAATATTTTTATTAAAAAAAAATAAATGTTTTTTAATATTTTTTTTTAATACTTACCTCCGATCCATCCATGTGTCCCACGCTGATCACTTAGGCTTCTGCTCTCCTGCTGCTGCTGGAAGCCTTTTATACCTACTGGGTTACAGGTAAGAAAGGGTTAATTTAAAAAAAAAAATGACATAGGGTCCCCCCTCGAAGGGAGGGGGACCCCATTTTTTTTTTGGATTTTTAAGGGTTAAAACCCTTAAAAATCCCCCCAAAAAATGGCGTGAGGTCCCCCCTACCCAGCGTAACCAGCCTGTGACCAGCTATGGGGGCTTGTAGAACAGGGCGCAGGGGCCAGCTTTAGTGGCCCCTGGCCCTGCGGCTACAAGCAGCCATAGCCTAGGGCCACGGCTCTTCTGCCCCCCCCTGGGCTTTGGGGAGGCAGGTAATTTGGGGGGCCAGGGGTTAATGGCAAGCCACCCGCTAGCGCAGGTGACTTGCCAGACCCCCGAGCCCTGTGAACTGGTATAAGGGGTCACATGGACCCCTTACCAGTTCACAAAGGGTTAAAAGTAAAAAAAACACACAGACACACTTATTTAAAAATATTTTTATTAAAAAAAAATAAATGTTTTTTAATATTTTTTTTTAATACTTACCTCCGATCCATCCATGTGTCCCACGCTGATCACTTAGGCTTCTGCTCTCCTGCTGCTGCTGGAAGCCTTTTATACCTACTGGGTTACAGGTAAGAAAGGGTTAATTTAAAAAAAAAAATGACATAGGGTCCCCCCTCGAAGGGAGGGGGACCCCATTTTTTTTTTGGATTTTTAAGGGTTAAAACCCTTAAAAATCAAAAAAAAAAATGGCGTGAGGTCCCCCCTACCCAGCGTAACCAGCCTGTGACCAGCTATGGGGCCTTGTAGAACAGGGCGCAGGGGCCAGCTTTAGTGGCCCCTGGCCCTGCGGCTACAAGCAGCCATAGCCTAGGGCCACGGCTCTTCTGCCCCCCCCTGGGCTTTGGGGAGGCAGGTAATTTGGGGGGCCAGGGGTTAATGGCAAGCCACCCGCTAGCGCAGGTGACTTGCCAGACCCCCGAGCCCTGTGAACTGGTATAAGGGGTCACATGGACCCCTTACCAGTTCACAAAGGGTTAAAGTAAAAAAAAAGACAAGACACTTTTTTTTTTAAAGACTTTATTAAAAAAAAAAAACTTTTTTTACTTTACTCACCTCCGATCTTCATTTCCTGTGTCCCGCGGCGATCTGCTGTCAGTGACGGCTGGGCAGAGGAGGGGGGAGGCAGGCGATCGGAGGATCGCCTACCTCCCTCCTCCTCTGTCCAGCCGTCACCGGCATCTGAAGGCTGAACTGCCGGGTGCCCCGATGACACCCGGCGGTGACGTCATCGGCCCCGCCCCCGGAGGGGCGGGGCCAGAATCCAAGATGGCGGCCGCCATCGAAGGAGGTAAAGGGAGGAGGGCTGTTATGCCCTCCTCCAGAAGACGGAAGACCCGGGGGGGGTGATCGGAGCCCCCCCCCATGAAGAGGAGAGGCGGCGGGAGCCGGCGGGAGCGGAGGTGAGTAAATGTCATTTTTTTTTTTTTTTTTTTTTTGCAGGCAAATGCCGGCGGCTGCTGAAACGGGGGGGGGGCACCCTATTCCGGGCCCTCCCCTGCAGCCGGAGGACCCCCAATCGCCGATCGGAGCCCCTCTGGCTGAAGAGGAGACCCGGATGAATCAAACAAGGGGTCAGGTAAGTGATATTTTTTTATACTTTTTATTTTATTTATGGGGAAAGTCAGGCACGTAAATTTTACGTGGCTGGCGTTTAACGGTTGGAGAGGCAGCCACGTAAAATTTACGTGGCTGGCAATAGAAGGGTTAATAGTTCGGTTGGACACTGCATGACATATAGTATTCTCAGAAGCACGTGTATCTTAATTACCTCGATGCGACCAAACCAATATAACCTTGAGAGTACTATCTCTTAAGGTCTCCCTTAAATGTGTATCAATGCTTTTTGTAATTAAGGTCAAATGCATCAGCCTACCTATGGGGGAGAAGAATACCAAGATATTTAATGCTATTGATTTCTCACACAAACGGAAATGATTCTTGGAGATTATGAACCACATTCAACGCTGATATTCAGGGCCATTAATTTATTGTAGTTGTAATTTTCAAGTTCACTATGTTACCAAATATTTCAAACTTCTTGAGCAGGTTTGGAAGAGAAGCAGGGGGTCTTAAAACAAAAAATAACATGTCATCCGCATAAGCAGAGACTTTATACTCCTTCTCACCAACATTTACTCCCGCTATGTTGGGGGTTGTTTTTCACATGTAATAAGAATGGTTCTAGTGACAAGGCAAAGATCATGGGGGACAAAGAGCATCCCTGACGAGTGCCATTTTTAATGTTGAAAGCTTCAGAGAGTAAATTGTTAGTTCTTAATGTAGCAGATGGGGAGGAGTACAAACCAAGATTCAATTTATCATTGATTGACCAAACCTGTGTACTCAAAAATCGCCCTAATTCCTGGGCCATGCCACCCTATCAAATGCTTTTACAGCATCAGTCGAAAGGAAGAAATCACAAAATAGCACAGAGCGAAGGGTCAGCTTCTTATAACCGCCACGAAAAACAGATGGTATCTCAAGGTTCATCCATCAATTAGTAGGAACACACGTGCCCACCACCTTTAGATGTCTGCTTACCAGATAATATATGCAGAGTCTGCCTTTCGATAAATTCTCCCGTCTCGATTGTCTTCGTTGAAAGCTGACGGCGACGCCACCACAGCTGAAGCTGCCCAAAGACACATGGCTGCAGTCATCGGCTGCCCCCAGGCGCCCGACCCTCCCCGCCGAACTGCCAAAGGCGACGCCAGCAGGGCCGAAGCCTCCCGAAGCGTAACAAAGCGTCTCCGCACAGAGACGCAAATGAGCTCCGGCGACGGAGCGCCTACCCCGGAGTTCCCCTCTCTGATAGGCTTCCCAGCCGGCCTTCCAATGGCAGTCTCTGTTTGCCAGACTCTGCCGGCTTATCAATTTTGCTTTGGCGCTGTTTTTTCAGCCGTGTGCCTTCCCCAATAAGTATCCCTCTAATTGTACACTTGTGCGCCTCCCAAACCATCATTGCATAAACCTCATCTATGGCATTCTCTAGGAAATAGTTTGTGAGGCCTTCCCTGACCCTGTGTTGGACAGCAGTGTCCTTAAGTAGGCCTGGGTTCAGCTTCCCGTTCCAGGAACACGAATGGCATTGTGATCTGCCCTATTGCTGAACCTCTAATTTAATCCAAGTCTTAGTGTTTCAAAAAGAGGTAGTCCAGTCTAGAGTAATTAGAATGCATTGAAAAGAAAAAAGGTTTAGTCCTGAGCATCTGGCTTAGACAACCTCCAAGTGTCCACCAAACCTAGGTCATGCATCACGCCATTCAGCCACTTAAAATCTTTGAAGAGTATCGCCGATTTGGAATATAGCGCGTCAGTTGTGGGGTTTAATACACAATTTTTATCTACTCCCAGTATCAAAAGGCCCTCCTGAAAGTCTTTCAAGCTCCTAAGAACTTGTGTAAGGAACTTAGTCTGTGCTTTGTTAGGGCAATAGACATTGACTAAGGTTACTACTGTCCCTGATTCTCCCTTTTAGAAAGAGGAATCTACCTTCGCTATCCTTAGCATCTGCCATGTGCTCAAACGGAACTGAGCTATTAAGATCGAAACACCTTTGGTTTTGTTGACTGGAGATGCAGTGAAGTAATGAAAAGGGTAATGTTTATTATGGAGCTGCGGCATTTTGTCAAGCTTGAAATGTGTTTCTTGTAGAAAAGCTACATGGGTTTTATGCTTTTTAAGAAACCCCAAGAGAATATGTCTTCTCTCAGGTCTGTAGTTGGTTGCCTTGGACAGGTCAAGAGAAGGTTTTTTTTTACATAAAAAGGATAATGCAGAATGTTTGAAAGCAGAAGGGAAGAGGATTGATAGTCACAGCCAATGAAAGAGGAGATCTGTTCATGTGGTCATCAGCAGCCTTAAAGGATTGGCAGTGGTCACATGAACGGCTCATGTTGGTGGATCGTGGAAGAGTGGATCGTTTAGAATTTCCAAATCAAAAGCATTTTGATGATATTATTCTTAAAGAATGGGAGAAGCCTACGCGGCTTCCTGGCATTCCCTTGGGCTGGGACAAAAAATATCCCTTTCCAGCTGATACGGTTAAACGTTGGTCATCACCTCCTGAGGTGGATGCCCCTGTACTTAATGTATCCAATTCATCTGTGTTGCATTCTCCTGACTCCACTACACTTAAAGATGGAGAGGACAAACGTATTGATCAAATGGCGTGCCACACTTTTTCCAGTGTAGGCTCGGCCTTGCGGCCTGTTGGTGCTTCGGCGCTTATGTCGGTTGCTTTTAGGTCTGTTGTGAGAGACCTAATGAATAACTCAGGGCTTGATCCGGCCTCTGCTGAGTACGCCGCTCTTAAGCGATGTGAGATGTTTGCATCTTTTGTACTTTCTGCTTTAGATGATACTCTGCTCATGTGCAGCAGAACCTCTGCCTTGTTAATCGCCATTCAGCGGTCAGTATGGTTGCGGCAGTGGGCGGCGGATGTTGTAGCCAAGAAATCGCTTACAGCGCTTCCGTTTGTGGGATTGCGCCTATTTGGAGAAAAATTGGATTCTGTCATTAAAGGAGGTATATTACCTCAGCGTAAGAAACAACGTCGTTCCTTTCGTGGAGTGGCTTCCTTTAGCCCTTCCTTTCGGGGGTCCAGATCCGGTAGAGGATCGGCCTTTTCAGCCTCTAGAGGGAATGCATGGAATAGAGGAAGAGGACGTGGCCGTCCAAGTCAGAATTGGGGGTCCAAAACCAAATCTGCCTCTAAGCCTGCTCAACAATGAGGGGACGCCCTCACCCTTACCGGTGGGGGGACGGCTGCGGTTCTTCTTCCAGGTCTGGGTTCAGGAGGTATCAGACAATTGGGTTCTGGAAGTAGTTTCTTCCGGTTACAAACTGGAATTCGAGTCCCGGCCTCCTCCCAGATTTTTCATGTCCCGGATGCCGTCAGATCCGGCAACTGCGCAGGGACTGCGGGCAGCAGTAGCGAATCTGTTAAACATGGCTGTCATATGCCTAGTGCCTCCAGTGGAAAGGGGTTTGGGGTTTTACTCCAACCTATTCACGGTACCCAAAAAGGACGGCTCTGTTCGGCCTATCCTAGACCTAAGGAGACTCAATCAATTTGTCAGTTTCAGAAGATTCCGCATGGAGTCTCTGCGATCAACGATCGATGCTCTCTGTCAGGGGGACTTCATGACATCCATAGACATCAAGGATGCTTATTTGCACATTCCTATTTTTCCGGGTCACCAGAGATTTCTCAGGTTCTCAATAGAAAACCAGCATTATCAATTTGTGGCATTCGGCCTTACCTCGGCCCCAAGAGTCTTTACCAAGATGCTGGCAGGAGTGATGGCTATATTCAGGGTCCAGGGCATCCGCATTGTGCCTTTTCTGGACGATCTTCTTATCGTGGCCTCCTCCCTCGAACAATCAGAGTTGGACACCAGGACGGTGGTCTCTACGCTAGAGAGGTTCGGATGGGTAATAAGTTACCCCAAATCCTCTCTCTGTCCATCCAGGGAAATTCCCTTCCTGGGCCTGATTCTGGATACATTTCAGGCCAAGGTTTTTCTTCCTCAGTCCAAAATGGTTCTGATTCAGGACTTGATTCGTCTATTCTTGTCCAACCCTCGTCAGTCTATCCTTCTAGGGATGAGACTAGTGGGATTGATGGTAGCTGCATTCGAGGCAGTCCCGTTTGCCCAGTTTCACATAAGGACGCTTCAGCTCTTCCTCTTGGCAAAGTGGGACAGGTGCCCACTATCATTGAATCAGACTTGTCTATTGTCTCCCCACGTTTTGCAGTCCCTTCAGTGGTGGTTAATATCGCACAACCTCCAGAAGGGCAAGTCATTTCTGACTCCGCGTTGGGAACTGGTTACCACGGATGCCAGCCTGGTGGGCTGGGGGGGGGGGGCTTCTGGAAGAAGCATCAGTTCCAAGGATTGTGGGGGCCTCAGGAGGCTCATTCTCCAATCAATGTATTAGAGCCTCGGGCCATACGTCTTGTTCTACTTCGACTGACCCATTTCTTACAGGGTCTGCCAGTTCAGATTCGGTCAGACAACCGAACAGCTGTTGCATACATCAATCACCAGGGAGGGACTCGCAGTTGAGGTGCCCTCTGGGAAGTGTCTCTGATCTTTCAGTGGGCAGAGATCAATGTTGCCTGCATATCAGCAGTTTACATTCCGGGGATAGAGAATGTGGAGGCATACTCCCTGAGCAGGGGATGTTCTCGCCAGGGAGAATGGTCTCTCAATCCAAGGGTCTTTCAGTTCCTCTGTCACAAGTGGGGGACTCCACGGTTGGACCTGTTTGCTTCTTGTCACAATCACAAGCTGCCTGCTTTTGTGTCTCTATCCCAGGATCCTCTGGCAGTGGCAGCGGATGCCATGTCTCTGGCCTGGAAGGATCTGGGGTTCCTATATCTGTTTCCCCCATTCTCCATGATCAGCAAGGTGGTGCGCAAGTTAGCACTGAAGGAGGCACCAGCAATTCTGGTGGCGCCAAGGTGGTCAAGACGTCTGTGGTACGCAGACGTCATAAGGCTGGCAGTGGATCGGTTCCATCTGCCTCTTCTTCCAGATCCCATCACTCAGAGTCAACTTTGTTACCCCAATTTACAAATGCTGGCTTTGACGGCATGGCTGCTGAAGTCTCCATCTTGAAAGAAGAAGGTCTTTCCGATGCGGTTATTCAAACTCTTATTAGAGATAGGAAGAAGTCTTCCTCTGTCATTTATTCTAGGACTTGGAGGTCCTATATTGATTGGTGTGAATCCAGGGCTTTGCCCTGTAGAGTATTTTCTATTCCTAGAATTCTGGAATATCTGCAACGAGGTCTGGATATGGGATTCCAGATTAGTACTTTGAAGGGGCAAGTTCTGCCTTGGCTATTTTCTTTCAAAGGTCGTTTGCTCTTCATCCTTTGGTTAAGACCTTTGTCCAAGGAGTCGCGCATGTGCGGCCTCCCAGAAAGCCTATACTTCCTGTTTGGGACCTTAACCTGGTGCTTTCAGCTATGCAGGCCGCTCCATTTGAGCCTTTGCAGGATATTCCTCTTCCTATTCTTACTCAGAAGGTTGCCTTTTTGGTTGCTATTACTTCTGTCCGCCGAGTTTCTGAACTGGCGGCTTTGACTATTCAAGCCCCTTATTTTGAGAGGCATCAAGATAAGGTTGTTTTCCGTTGTTTCCGGTGTCTGCTTTCCACCTAAATCAGGATATAGTTCTTCCTTCCTTGTGTCCCAAACCTAGTAATGACAAGGAAAGGGTCTTACATTCTTTGGATGTAGTTTGTTGTGTTAAGTATTATTTAGTTACTACCTCGGCCTTCCGCAAGACGGATGCCTTTTTTGTTGTGCCTTCTGGGCCCAAGAAGGGTTTTGCTCCTGCCAAATCTTCCTTAGTAAGTGGATACGTCAGGCCATCATTGGGGCCTATATGGCTAGGGAAGGTTCCCCCTTTCCGTGTCACCGCTCGTTCTACTCGCGCTATTGGGCTTTTCAGCACCAGGCTTCTGTTGAACAAGTTTGCAGCGGATGCTGCTTTTGGCCGCAAAATTCTGCAAGCTGCAGTGATTTAAGTTATGCATTATTCCTTGGGGATCCCCACCCATTATAGACACTGCTATTGGATGTCCCAAGTGTCATGGATCTTTGGAAGTGGGGTGTGTGACATACTAGGAATAATACCATTTTGTGAATACTCACCTGTAAAATGGTTATTACGAGTATGTCACACACCCCATTTCTCCCGCCCTTTTTTTGTTCTAGGGATCCTTTATATGGTGAGTATTATTTTCAAATTATTTTTCATTTTTTTAATATAATTGACTCTTCCTGGTTCTCACTGCTTTTTAAAAAGACTGGGGAATAGTGGGAGGAACCCGGTACTTATGGACCAGGAGGGGCTCCTTTTTCCATGTCGTCTCTGCAAGATCGCCCTCTACAGGCCGGTTTCCCAAGTGTCATAGATCTTTGGAAGTGGGGTGTGTGACATACTCGTAATAACCATTTTACAGGTGAGTATTCACAAAATGGTATTTTTTTCCACATAAGTCAATACCTTACAAGTTTGGTATATATACATTATATCAAGTTCACAGTTGACCCTCTTGTTGACCCTTTGACACGGATTTAGAATTTGAATTAATTTTTGATACCTATCTGACCACAGCAGCCTGGCTTGTTTATGGAGGAACGCTTAAGCCTTCAAGGTAATTTGAAAGTGTGTGTGTAGCTTGGGAAGGATTGCCGGTTCCTGGTGATTACAGGGTAACTGGGTTAAGGAGAGGGGTCTGGACAGTGTTAGATTATTGGTAGAATGAGTGTAAAACTACAGTAATATAAGCAATTACCTGCTTATCAAGTGCTGCATTTCAAGTACTTTATATGTATAAATGTAGGAATAATGTGCAATGACTATACTTATGAGAAAGTTTGGTATAAAGAAAAAGTGTTTCTAGAGATAGTCATGTAGTAGATGCAGTCTTGTATCAAAGATAATGAGGCTTGTCTTGTTTGGATTTAACCCTTTCAGTGCCAGCCTACCTGCAGCATTTTCCACTCCCTGTTGCCAGACGATGTTTCACTATTTTGCGCTACACATGTTCAACTGTCATTTTTGAAAGGATTTCCAGGGATTTCCCAGGAAAATGATATATTGTTTTTTCAGCAGAGTCTGGGCTTTAACATGAAATGTCTTGTTTGTATTTTTTAGGTGTATTCTCAGTATTTTTGGGTGAAATATGTGATAAAAAATGTAAGTTTGCCGATAAAATCTTATTGCGTGTGAAATCCCAATTTCTCCCTGTTACAGCGATACCACATATTTATAGGTAGACACCCTTTCCTGCCCAGGAGACTCCCCCAAACTGAAATAGCGCTTTAGGGGATTTTCAGAAAAAATACAACTGTGATACGAGCTATGCGCACCTTGCAGTTTTACCAGAAAAACAACCCTTTACATTTGAAATACCCCCAACAAACGATATATTCTCTGGAAGTACACACCTCAAGCTTTCTAGGTGTACCAGGCATGTTGATGTGCCCATAGTTTTCTGGAAGTAATTCCTCAATGTATTCTTTGGTTGCAAAGAGTTTCCCAAAAAAAAGGATAAAAAAGCAGAATCAAAGCCACATTTTCCTAAAAAAACTATATACAAACAAGAAAAAACAAGTTTAATCTGAAAAAGCAACATTCCCCGAACAGAACAACACCCAACATGCATAGGTTCTGTCAAGGGAAGAGTTGCCAAACACCCCAAAGTAAAGCATGTGCGTAACGGTAATTTTACTTGAAAGTTTCAGTTCTGCAGACAAAGTGCGCACCTTGCGATTTTTCAACCAAAACAACCCTTTACATTTGGAATATCCCCCATAAACCATATATTCACTGAAAGTACACATGTTAAGCTTTCTAAGCGTACCCAGCTTGTTGTAGTGGGCTCATCTTTCTGGAATTAATTCCTCAAAGAAGTCTTTCTTTGCGCAGGGTTTCCCTAAAAAATGTATAAAAAAGCTGGATAAAAAACACCTTTTCCTAAAATATAAATATGCAAACCAGAAAAAACAAGCTAAGTCTGAAAGCGCAAGGTCTCCCGAACAGAACAATACCCAACATGCAGAGGTACTATTAACCCTTTTAATTGCCAGCCTACTTGAGATTTTGTCACCCTCTGTTGACAGGTCATTTTGCGCCATGTTTTGCGCCATTTTTGCTGTAATTTTCAGGAAAATTATATTTATATTTTTTTGCAGCAGAGTTTAGGCTTTAACATGAAATGTCTTGTTTGTAAATTTTATTTTGTTTTTTACAATATTATTAAATAAAAAAAAATAAATAAATAAAAACATTTTTAGAAAATTGACTCCTTTATTTTAAATAAAAAATGTATTTTATTAAGGAAAAGCATATTGCATGTGAAAGCCCCATTTCTACCGATTAGAACGGTACCACATATTTATCGGTAGCCCCCCGTTCCTGCCCAGAAGACCCCCCTAACTGAAACAATCTATAACATTTACAAATAAAATACAACTACCATCCACACTACAAAGGGTTAAATCGAGAAAAAAAAAATGACATATTGTTCCCCCTCCCTGGGGGGGACCCCATTTTTTGGGGGGGGGGATTTTTAAGGGTTAAACCCCCCCAAAAAAAATTGACATGGGGTCCCCCTTACCCAAAGTAACCAGCCCGGGACCAGCTATGCAGGGCTTGTGGAAACAGGGCACAGGGGCCAGCTTTTGTGGCCCCTGACCCTGCAGGCTACAAGCCCGCATAGCCCGTGGGCCCGGGCTCTTCTGCCCCCCCCTGCCCTTGGGGAGGCAGGTAATGGGGGTGATGGGGGTTAATGGCAAGTCACCCGCTAGTCGCAGATGACTTGCCATCCCCCCAGCCTTGTGAACTGGTATAGGGGTCATGGACCCCTTACCAGTTCACAATGGGTTAAATGTAAAAAAAAAAACACACACGCAAAAAGAAAAAAAATATTTTATTATTATTTTTTTTTTTTTTTAATACTTACCTCCCATCCATCCTGGAGCACTGTGTCCCTCGGCGATCACTGGCTTCTGCTCACCTGCTGGAAGCCTTTTATAGCTGCTGGATGACAGAACACAAAGGGTTAATTAAAAAAAAATGACATAGGGTCCCCCTTCCCGGGGAGGGGGACCCCATTTTTTTTGGATTTTTAAGGGTTAAAAACCCTTAAAAATCCCCCCCAAAAAATGACGTGGGGTCCCCCTTACCCAAAGTAACCAGCCCGGGACCAGCTATGGGGGCTTGTAGGCACAGAGTGGGGGGGCCAGCTTTTGTGCCCCCCCCCCTGCAGCCTACGAGCCCACAGGCAGGTAATGGGGGGCTGGGGGTTAATGGCAAGTCACTCGCTAGCCCGCAGGTGACTTGCCAGACCCAGAGCCTTGTGAGCTGGTACAGGGGTCTCATGGACCCCTTACCAGCTCACAAAGGGTTAACTGTTAAAAAAAAAAAAAACACCACACGTTAATAAAAAGTATTTTATTTAAAAAAACTGTACTTTACTGTACTTCCGATTGTAAGCTCTTGTCCCTCGCCGCTCTGATGACAGATGCCGGTGATCGGCATCCAGAGAAGGGGGAGGCAGGAGATCAGAGGATCTCCTGTCGCCTCCTTCCAGGGCACCGATCACCGGCATCTGAGAAGCTGAGAAGGCTGAAGCCTGAGATCGGGGCCGGGATGACGTCATAAGCCCTGCCCCCAAGGGGACGGGGCTTAGCGGCAAGATGGCGACCGCCATCGAGGATGAAAGGGGAGAGAGCCTCTCGGGCTCTCTCCTGAAGATCGGTAAGTCCTGGGGGGGGGGATCGGAGGCCCCCCAGGTGAAGAGGAGGGACAGCGGGAGCCAGCGCACACGGAGGTAAGTGAATGTCATTTTTTTTTTGTTTTTTACAGTTAGCAGCTTCTGCTGCCAAATCGGGGGGGGGGGGGGGGGGCGGCCTATTCCGGGGGCTCTCCTGGAGCCATCCGAGCCCCCACGAGGGATCGGATGGCACCGAATTAAAGAGGAGACCCGGCCGGATCCAACAAGGGGTCAGGTGAGTATTTTTTATTTTTTAAACTAGGAGCTGGGAAAGTCAAGCACGTAACACCTACGCGGTTGGCATTTAAGGCCCAGCCAAGCCAGCACGTAGGTGTTACGGGCTTGGCCATAAAAGGGTTAAACCCCTGTCTCCATTCAGAGACCAGAACACTCATCTGAAAAGAAGAGATGACTGACTCTCTAGACCACATTTCCATCCTGCCTACTCAGAGGGCATTGCTGTCTCAGTGGTAAAATACTTGTTTGCCACACAAGAGACCTGGGATTGATTCATGGCCAATACAGGACCCCGTCTGGCCTAATGATGATGATATCAAGTCTGCAGTGGCTAAGCAGTGCAGGATATTGGTTCTGTTTTTACTACAGCATTCAATTTTTGTCTGTTTGGGTTCAATATCATGGTGACAGCTGAAGATTTAACCAATCACACATCAGTTCTGGCTGATGGATAAAGACTTGCAGTCAGTCTTGCATCAGTTTGACTAGATTAGCAACTGAAATGCATCTATTTAGCAAGCACCAAGTGTATTATTCAAATAGGTGAGCAATTTGTTAATAAAACTATCCATAATAGGAAACTAATATTTTTTCATGTCTTAATAAATTCTTATCTGGCATCGCTGTTAGCTGAAAAGGTTGTTTTTTCATAAACCCAGTTTCATGATTGCAAATCTTACGTTTCTGGCACATCTTGAACATATCTAAACAACGGATGTCGGGTTGTTCATGCGTCACAAATTCCAAGCATTTTGCTTGCTCGCGTTCATGTCATATTTTCAGATTGTGAAATGTATTTGAATAAAAGAATGACATAATTTGTATACCCCCGGAAACAACTGCATGTTATTATAGAACAGGACATTTTGTAAGACTGGTCAGTGACCTATTCTGCTTATTTTGTTTAAAGTTCACTTTATGTTAATAAATTAGAAATCTACAGGTCAACAAACTTTAACATTATGGCCTTCCTAGTTCAGCCAAAGTTACTCATAGAGAAAAACTATGACCTTTATTCAGTGGCACAGTACAGATAGCTTTCATACACAGCAATGGCAGTGTATGTGAATGAACTAATATTGATGCAAATACATTTGAAAGAATTTTCATGTATTAAACATAAACAATTACATTAGTAGATCAAAGTATTTATGACCAATGCTAAACAGAGTTACTGCAGTAAGTTTCTAGATAATAGATAACAACTGGCTCCTGACAGCAACATAAGAAATATTAGTATCTGCAGTAGGCCACACGTTTTGTTTTTCTGCCTCTCCCATTATTCTAAGTATACAGCACGTCCTGCTCCAGAGATAATTCCTTATGTTTTGGTTATACATATGAGCGGGGCGATTAGCCTGCGGCCCTGTAGGACTATTCCCACCCGTTCCTCTTTTTTTCTGCCTCCCAGCTTTGGCTGCACTGGTCTGGTGACGGTAGGCAGCACCGCTGTCAGGTGCTTAAGGAGCGCTGCTCCGACCGCAATCCCCCACCAAAGGGTAGGCGGTATAGGCCCATGGTGAGCCTTATGGGATGCCCCTCCCGCGCTATCGCCCCCTGTCCATCGGTGGGCTCCCGTTAGGTTGGCCGCTTCCCCCCGTCGCTCTCCCTGGTATTTCTCGGGGGGGGGGGTGTATGTGTATTCTTTACTTGGGATTGTATTCCGTGGTATGCTTGGCTTTGTGTTGCCGCGTGTGTTGGTTGCACTGGTTGCTCTTTTAAAAATGGCTCCGCCACGCGTGCTTGTACGGTGACTTTACCTCAGGCGCTGCTGCGCCATCATTGGCTGACATGGTCACGTGGGCGCCTTGGCGCGTTCTGCATCACTGGCTTCGCGGCCCGCCCCTCGAGGTATCTGCGGGCGCCATTTTGCTCTCCTCGTGCTGTGTGGCTGGCGTCTACCTACCGCGGTCTGTAAGTGCCCCTGCGGGCTGGCTTATTTTTTATATATATTATGCATGCATACTTCTTACGGGACCTTTCTGTTTATGTCTTGCAGGCGGGTCAAACTTAATTGTGGTTTCTCCCGGCCTATCCCCTCTATTTAGTTTGCTATTAGAGGCCTTTTCTGCCTTTAACTCCCACTTCCCTGGTGGCCTTATAGCGCAAATCCCTATTGGCTGGTGGGCCGCGATAATCACCATATGGAGGCTTCTTAGGATAATGTGCTTGGGGTTTCTTTGGGACAAGCCCGGCTGTGTGTGGCGTGTGGAATGTCCCCTACAAGTGATGACAATGTGCAGACTTGTGAACCCTGCGCCCAGCGGGCGCTTGCGCTGCAATCTGGGTTACCTGTGGCTGGGCCTGCGCCCCGTGTGGCTTCGCCTACTCCCCCACGCTTACATCTGACTCCCAGTGAGGTGCATACCAGTGGGGAGTCTCAGCCTGATTTGTCTACCTGGGTGGCTAGCATTGAGAGGCTGATTGCTGTCTCTACGGCGCGTAAGGCCTCTGCTAAGAGGCAGCATCTGGCACCTGGCATTAACCTCTTTCCTATGGAGGCTGAGGTATTTTTTGACCTGGCTGGCTATACCCCCCTGGAAGAGGGGGAATTGTTTTCTGATTCAGAATCATCTGATGAGCAGCCTAAGGGTTATGCTGATTCTGGCTCTGACCCATAGGCTCCAGATGATACTGACAGGCTTTTGGCTCACATTTTTGAAGTACTTTCTATCTCTCCTCCTGCCGCGGCTCCTCGGCAGCAGGGGGAGTTGTTTCACACTGCTAAGCCACATTTGGAGTTTCCTGAGCAAACTCACTTTAATAATCTTGTGCTCAAAGAGTGGGAGCGACCGAGCAGGCTCCCTGAGGTGCCTAAGAGTTGGGATAAGAGGTATCCCTTTCCTGCTGAAGTGGTTAAGCGTTGGTTGTCCCCTCCTGAAGTGGATGCACCAATTCTAGGGTTGTCCAACACTTCTGTCATGCATTCCCCTGACTCTACTACACTGAGGGATGGTGAGGACCGGCGCATTGATCAGCTGGCTTCCCATGCCTTTGCCTGTGTGGGGTCCGGTTTGTGCCTCTGCCATTACAGCTGTGGCTATTAGGACTCTGCTCAAGAGTATTTTAGATGGGGCTCCTGATGATGCGGCTAGTGAAGAGTATAGAGCCCTTCTGCGTTGTGAGGAATTTGTTGCATATGTCCTCTCTGCCTTGGATGATACCATTAGAATGTGTGGCAGGGCTTCTGCCTTGGCGGTGGCTAAACACTGCTCGGTTTGGCTGCGCCAGTGGGCAGCTGAGAACGCTGCCAAGAAGGCTTTCACTGGGTTCCACTTTAAAGGACTGCGTCTATTTGGGGATCGCCTGGACCTGTTTGCTAGGGGAGGCAGGTTACCCCAGCGCAAGAGACAGTCTCGGCCCTTTCAGGGGTTCTGGCTCTTTTCTTCCCTCCTACCGTGGGTCCAGAATGGGAAGGGGAGCTTCATTTGCAGGTGCCCGGGGAGATTTCTGGGGCAGGTGCAGTGGCCGCCCTGACCCCTCCTGAGGTTCCAAGTCTAAGTCTTCCCCCAAGCCCCCTCAGGCATGAAGGGCGCCCTTACCCATCCGGGTGGGGGGACGGCTTCGGCTCTTTGCTCACGTCTGGAGGCGTCATGTCTCAGACTGTTGGATTCAGGAGGTAGTGTCCTCCGGTTACAAGATAGAGTTGGCAGCCTGGCCGCCCCCAAGATTCATCAGATCCTGGATACCTCAAGACCCCCTGTCAGCTCAGGGCCTGTTGCTTTCTGTGCAGAATCTACTGGAGCTGGGGGTCATCTGCCAAGTGCCCTTAACCCTTTCAGTGCCAAGCACGTAGTTTCTACGTGCTTGCTTCTACTCCACTTAAGTGCCAAGCACGTAGAATCTACGTGCTTGACTTTCCCCCCTACTAGTAAAAAAAATACAAATCATAAATACTCACCTGACCCCTCGTTGGATCCGGCTGAGTCTCCTCTTTAATTTGGTGGCTCCAGGAGAGCCCCCGGAATAGCCCCCCCCCCCGTTTTGGCAGCAGCAGCTGCTAACTGTAAAAAAAAAAAAATTAAAATGACATTTACTTACCTGCAGTCGCGCTGCCTCCCTCCGGGTCTCCTCTTCACTGGGGGGGGCCTCCGATCGCCCCCCCCCCCCCCCCAGCCTCTTCAGCTTCAGGGGAGAGCCTGAAAGGGCTCTCCCCCTCCTCTCCCGACGGGCGCCGTCAATCTCGTTGTTAAGCCACGCCCCTTTGGGGCGGGGCTTATGACGTCACTCCCAGGCCTCTTGCTGCCTCTCCTCGGCTCAGCTGTCAGATGCCCTGGTGATCGCTGGGCAGAGCAGTGGAGGGGCAGGGGATGCTCTGATCCCCTGCCCCCCCCCCCCTCCTCTGGCCAGCGATCACCAAGGCATTTGACAGCTGATCGACACAGGAGCTGACAATCGGGTGAGGTAAGTTTTTTTTAATAAATGACATTTTGTGTGTGTGTGTGTTTTTTTTATGTTAACCCTTTGTGAACTGGTAAGGGGTCCATGAGACCCCTTATACCACTTCACAAGGCTGGGGTCTGGCAAGCCACCTGCAACTAGCGGGTGGCTTGCCATTAACCCCCGCACCCCCAATTACCTGCCTCCCCAAAGCCCGGGGGGGGGCAGAAGAGCCCGGGCCCACACAGGGTATGTGGGCTCGTAGGCTGCAGGGTGGGGGGCCACAAAAGCTGCCCCCCCCCCCCCCCACTCTGTGCCTACAAGCCCCCATAGCTGGTCCCGGGCTGGTTATGACGGGTAAGGGGGACCCTACGTCATTTTTTTTTTTAATTTTAAGGGTTAGGCTTAGGGTTAGGGTTAGCCTAACCCTAACCCTTAAAATAAAAAAAAAATGGGTCCCCCCCCTTCCCCCGGAGGGGGGACCTTACGTCATTTTTATTTAATTTTTAAGGGTTAGGGTTAGCTTAACCCTAACCCTTAAAATAAAAAAAAAAATGGGTTCCCCTCTACGTAATTGTTTTTATTTTTAAGGGTTAGGGTTAGCCTAAGTGTGAAGTGAAGGGAGGCTGGCAGCTTCCCAGGTGAGTAGCTCTTAGATATTTGTCTGCATTGCATGTCCCAACTTGGAGAAATCCATATTGACTGAATTCCTCCCTGCTTGTGCTCATGGCAATTCAAATGAACAAAGGGGGGTGGGAGCAGCTCAATCACTATTATTTATACAAAATTATTATTAGTGTTCTAAAGGGAGGCTGGCTGCTTCCCAGGTGAGTAGCTCTAAACACAGAGTGCCTTGCCGGGGCAGTGTGGCTTCCACATGTATCTGCAGATATATGCAACCAAATCTCTGTCTTTCCACATAGCTAGACATGTTTGTTGCTTGATATTTAGTTGATGAGAGGGTTACACTGGGCGTCAAATTAGTTCCCAGGCCCTGAATAATAATTATAATTTTGTATAAATAATAGTGATTGGGCTGCTCCCACCCCCCTTTATTCATTTGAATTGCCATGAGCACAAGCAGGGAGGAATTCAGTCAATATGGATTTCTCCCTGTGAAGTGTTCTAAAAGGAGGCTGGCTGCTTCCCAGGTGAGTAGCTCTCAGATATTTGTCTGCATTGCAAGTCCCAACTTTGGGGATTCAGAATTAAGAGTAGGGACCACACTAAACACAGAGTGCCTTGCGGGGGCAGTGTGGCTTCCACATGTATCTGCAGATATATGCAACCAAATCTCTGTCTTTCCACATAGCTAGACATGTTTGTTGCTTGATATTTAGTTGATGAGAGGGTTAAACTGGGCGGCAAATTTAATAATAATAATAATAATAATAATAATAATAATAATAATTTTGTATAAATAATAGTGATTGAGCTGCTCCCACCCCCCTTTATTCATTGGACTTAAGGAACCTGTTGGTGGGCAGATCCTTTCTGGCCCCTTGCTGGGAGACAGTCACCACGGATGCCAGTCTGACAGATTTGGGGGATCCCTAACATTCCAGGGGCAGTGGGGCCCTCAGGAGGCCCACACTCCTATCAACATTCTGTAACTGTGGGCGATCAGGGTGGTTCTAGCCCGCTTGACCCCGCACCTTCGGGGTCGGGCTGTTCAGGTACGCTCGGACAACCAGGCGGCGGTTACCTATATCAATCATCAGGGAGGGACCCGGAGCAAGGGGGCCCTCAAGGAAGTGTCTCTGATCCTGTCCTGGGCAGAGGACAATGTTCCCTGCATCTCAGCTGTGTACATTCCGGGGGTGGAGAATCTGGAGGCAGACTCTCTGAGCAGGGGGACTTCTCGCCTGGGGGAATGGTCCCTCAGCAACAGGGAGTTTTGCTCTCTGTCACCGTTGGGGTCAGCCAGATGTGGATCTGTTTGCGTCCCGTCACAATCACAAGCTTCCAGTCTTTGTGTCTCTGTCCTGGGACCCTCTGGCCTTAGCCATGGATGCTCTGACAATGCCCTGGCAGGACTTTCAGCTACTGTATGTCTTTCCCTGTTGGGCAGGGTTCTGTGAAAGATAGCTCAGGAAGGGGTGCCAGCAATCCTGGTGGACTGCCGTTGGCCAAGAAGAGTGTGGTTCGCAGACAGCGTGAGGCTGGCGGTAGATCAGTACACCCTGCCCAAGGATCCAGACCTGCTCACTCAGGGGCGGCTACGCTACCCCAATTTACAAACGCTGGCTTTAACGGCCTGGCTGCTGAAACCTCCATCTTAATGGAAAAGGGGCTGCCTGCCTCTGTTAATCAGGGCTAGGAAAAGGTCCTCTTCTTCCATCTACTATAGGGTTTGTCGTACCTACATTGACTGGTGTGAGGCTAAATCTCTTCTCTGTCATGTGTTTTTTATTCCTAGGATTCTGGAATTTCTCCAACATGGTTTGGATCTGGGGCTTCAACTCAGCACTCTGAAAGGTCATGTGTCTGCCTTGGCTGTTTTCTTTCAGAGATCTTTTGCTCAGCATCATCTGGTCAAGACTTTTTTCCAGGGGGTTACTCATGTGCGCCCCCCACGTAAGCCTATGTTACCAGTCTGGGACTTGAACTTGGTCCTATCTGCCTTGCAGGGGTCTCCTTTTGAGCCTGTGCATGAGGTTGCTTTGTCCATTCTTACACTTAAGATAGTCTTTTTGGTGGCTATCACTTCTGTTAGGCGTGTTTCTGAGTTGGCGGCGCTTTCCATCAAGCCCCCTTACTTTGAGAGACACCAGGAAATGATGGTGTTTCGCTTTAAACCAGATTTTCTGCCTAAAGTTGTGTCTGCTTTTCATCTCAATTAGGACATTGTTCTGCCTTCTCTGTGCCCTAATCCTAGTAACCCTAAAAAGAGGGCTCTACATTCCTTGGATGTGGTCAGGAACCTGAAGTTCTATTTGGTGGCTACTGAACCCTTCAGGAAGACTGATGCTCTTTTTGTGGTCCCTTCTGGTCCTAAGAAGGGTCTGGCTCCACCTATGTCTACCATCAGCAAGTGGATCCGTCAGGCTGTGATTCAGGCCTATTCTGCTAAAGGGAAGGATCCTCCCTTACGCCTTACTGCTCATTCCACTCATGCTATTGGTGCCTCTTGGGCTTTTCAGCACCAGGCTTCTGTTGAACAAGTTTGCAAGGCCGCTACTTGGTCTTCTGTTCATACTTTTTGCAAGTTTTACAAGGTTGATGTTAGGGCCTCAGCTGATGCTGTTTTTGGCCGCAAAGTTCTGCAGGCGACAGTGGTTTAATCCGCATGTTGTTGCTTTTGGGGATCCCACCCTACATTACAGACACTGCATATCCAAATGTAAGGAATTATCTCTGGAGCAGGACGTGCTGTATACTTAGAATAATACAATTCTGTGATTACTCACCTGTAGAATTGGTATTATACCTATACAGCACGTATCATTATTCTTAGTGCCTCTGTATGGTGGTTGTTATCATGGTTAAAATTGTTTGATTATGGGTGTTATTCTCCCGGCCTCTTGCTAACTGCTTGTCAATACTGGGGATTTTGTGGGAGGTCCCTGGAATATAAGGGGCTGGGAGGAGCCACTTTTTTACAGTCTCTGCAGTCCAGCTCCATCTTGTGGATGTATAACCCAAACGTAAGGAATTATCTCTGGAGCAGGATGTGCTGTATACGTATAATACCAATTCTACAGGTGAGTAATCACAGAATTGTATTTTTTTCCCCCAGAATGTGCCCTCACCTGAGATCATAGTATCTATTGTGGAGGGGCACAGTACTTTCCTCACAGGGATGAAAGCGCTTGAGTAGAATTAATTCATGTTAATTGAGAATGTATTTTCGTTCTTTCCTTCCTGTCTCCTTTCCTCTCACTTTTTTTTTTACTTATTTGACTTCCCTTATTTCTCTTTCGTATGACTGTAGACTTTTTCTGCTGTCATTCTACTACTCGCCGCTTACTTTGTCCTACCTAAGCATCCGTTTCTCCAGCTTCCCTATTTCATTGCTATTTCAAAATATTTGTCAACGAATTCAATTGTCTGTTCTAGGTTGTGTAAGGCTCACCAGTTAGCAGGTCCAGGTTAGTTGATGACACCCAATCTCCACCACTATGTTCACCTCTAGACAAGTCCCGCCCCCGTTTGCTGGGACATACAAGCAGGCCTTAACAGACACAGTTGCCCCTAGGTGTTACAATACGGAAACAATATCGACTGAGGGCTGGACCTGCAGGTGGGTAAGCGTAACTGGGGTTCATAGGAGGTCAGATAAAGCAAGAGGGATAACCGGAGACAAGGTTAGAGGGCAGGCCAAATGGGGGGCCTGGGGACCCTTACCAGGTCTATCTGGGTTGTCAGCTGAATTTTCTGATCAAATCATCTGCATGCACATCTCTGCCTGCTACCCAACATCTCTCTTCAGGACGAAAACCATTCCAATCAATTAAATATTGTAAGGAATTACACATCCTTCTGGAGTCCAAAATGTTATTGACCTCATATTCAGGTTCATTCTCCACTAATTTGGGGGGTGGAGAAGACACCTGAATATTGTCAGTGGTTTTCAGTAAAGACACATGAAAGGCATTAGAAATCTTAATAGACCAGGGAAGATTGACTTTACAGGTAATTTCGCCTTGTTTCTAAACAACTGGAAAAGGACCAGTACGAGGGTTGGCGCAGGGCAATATTCTGGGTGGAGATCCAGACCAAATCGTCTACCTGAAATCTTGGTTTAACAGATCTGTGATGATTATAAAAGGTTTTATAACTCTTAATAGCTTCTCGTAAATTTCCCTGCACCATAGCCTAGATATTGGCTTGTTCTCGAAGCCATTCCTTCAAGACCAGTGGATTAAAGGGCCAGAAAGCGAAGAAACTTTAGGATTCTTACCAAAATACAGAAATACTGCGCAAGTACTGCTCTAAAGACTGATTCATTCTTTCAGTCTGGCCATTGGATTGGGGGTGATAAGCCAAGGATAGCGAGATTTTAATCCTCAAACGGGCACAGAACTCCAAAACAAAGAAATAAATTGGACCCTCGGTCAGAGCGAATATTTTGGGGTATGCCCTGAATGGGGAAAATATCTTTGATAAACAACTGAGCCAGTTCAAGAGCAAGTGGGAGTTTGGGAAAGGAGACAAAATGCTAAATTTTACTGAAACGATCAACTATGACCCAAATGACCATGCTTGTGACCTGGGTAAATCAGCTATGAAATCCATAGAAATATGGATCCATGGCTCACTAGGGGCCTCCAAATGAACAAGTAACCCAGCAGGAGGTTTATGGGTTCCTTTGTTCCCAGCACACACTGAACATGCTTCAATAAAGCAGTGACATCACGTCTGAGAGTAGGCCAACAGACATGACGCTTAGCAAGCTCTAAAGTTTTTTGGTTGCACAAATGACCTGATGTTTAAACATCATGAAACTACTGCAACACAGATAAACACATATGGGGTGGAAATGTTTGTTTGCCTGGAGGTGAATTCGCCTGGAAGGGTTCTAACAATCTTGACATATTTAGAAATAATGCACCGAACCACACAACCATGGAGCCAAATGGGTTCCTTCTCTTCGAACCTAGCTTCACACTCCCTAGAGAGACAATGCTTCTTCTGGCTTGGTGTTCTAATCTCCTGTCTTATAGGTAACAAAAAAAAAACTGAATCAGGAGAAAAAGAGAGCCCAGCAGGCCTGGCGTGAATTTAACCTCTTGTGGATACAATGTACACAAGGTTCTTATGGTCCATGTACACCGTAACGTTCCAGCCAGTGCCTCCACACATGCTTCACACCTAGCAATTCATGGTTTCCCACGTCATAATTCTGTTTGGCTGAACTGAATTTACATAAGAAGTATGTGCAAGGTTGACGTTTTTTGGGAGTGCCAGAACATTGAGAGAAAGAACAGCCCCTACATCAAGTTTAAAAGCATTGGTTTCAACAATGAATGGGCGACATATATCTGGGTGAATTAACACTAGGGCTGAAGTAAAGGCCTCCTTCAGAGTTTGAAAGGTCTTTGCTGCCAGAGAGGGCCACTCCTGCTGAAAGGCACCCTTACAGGTTAAATTCGTAAGTGGAGCACCAATGGACGAGAACCCTTTAATGAACCGCCTATAGAAATTTGAGAATCCCAGAAATCTCTGTAGGGCATTTAAGGTTCAGGGTTGGTCTCACTTTAGGACTGCTGAGACTTAAGCAGGGTCCATAGCCATGCCCTGGCTAGAGGCTAGACTTTGGCGACTTCAAAAACACACTTTCACATGATGACGATGTTCAGGAACTAGAATATCAGTATGTCATCCAAATACACCACCACAAACTGACTCAAACATACACGAAATACATCATTAACAAAGTCTTGAAAGACCACAGGAGCATTACATAACCCGAAGTGCATCACCAGATGCTCATAGTGCCTGTCTTTTACATTAAAGGCAGTTTTCCATTCAACACCTTGGAATGGAATGAGATTATACACCCCCCCAAGATCTAATTTAGTGAAGATTTGGATGCCAATTACTTTGTTTAAGAGCTCTTTGATGAGAGGCAAAGGGTATCTGTTCTTGACAGTGATATTATTAAGATCTCGATAAACAATGCAAGGGAATAATCCTCCATTTCTTCTCGACAAAAAGGAAACCTGCCCTGCACCCTGCAGGTGAGGTAGATGGGCGGATGAAACCCTTCTTTAAATTTTCTGAAATGAATATTCTCTCCTGTCACTACCTCCTCAGGCCCGGTCAAGTTCTAAATCTTACCCCTAAGGCGCATGGTACCCAGAAGTAACTCAATGGGGCAATCATAAGCCCTGTGAGGAGGTAGCGATTCAGCGATTTTTTTCTAAGAATACATCCTACATCCTCCCAATCAGAATAATGCAGAGATAAAACATCAAATAAGAGGTTAGACATTCTCAAATCCCAGTCTGCCAATTTATATGGGTCTTTAGCCATGGAAAACCCAAAACTAAAAACTCCAGACTTTCAGAATGAGAGGAACCTACGCTTACCCTTATTAGCGGAGTCCTAAAGGAAAGTACCCTACCATGGATAGGTTGGTTATTGACTGCCAAAGTCTGAAGGGGGTTACCCAAAGGTACTAATGGAATACCGAGGGCTTCAGCGACAGATTTATCCAGAAAATGACTAGCTGCCCAACTATCGATAAAGGCATATACACTTTCCTGGATCATAGCAGGTGAAGGATACCTGATCGCCTAAACAAGTTTTCCGCTGGCTTTATTCTTAGTATACAGTACGTCCTGCTCCAGATATAATACTTACACTTGGGTTATCCTCCGCCAGATGGCGCTGCACTGCAGAGACATGCAAAAACAGGCTCCTCCCGGCCCTTCAAATACCCAGGGACCTCCCACAAATCCCCAGCTTTCTCTGCAGTGCTGACTGCGAAGACATGAAGTATCACTCTCTCGCAGGTGAGCGGGGCTATTAAAGCCTGCGGCCCTGTTGGACTACTCCCACCTGTCCTCTTCGTGATGTGCCTCCCTGGGCTGCGCTGGTCGGGTGAAGGTAGGCAGCACTACGCGTGCTTAACGGAGCCATGCTCCACCGCAGTCCCCCACCAAAGCGTAGGCGGTTTAGGCTGATGGTGAGCCTATAGTGGATGCCCCTCCCGCATTATTGCCCCATACCCCGTGTGCGGTGGACCCTGTTCAAAGGGTCGCCATCCTCCCTCGTTGCCCCCGTGGCTCGGGGGGAAAGAAAAGGGTGTGTGTGTGTGTGTGTGTGTGTGTGTGTGGTGGTCTTAGTGTATTAATTACACGTTATGGCCTTAGTATTGTCCTTGACTTATACACCTTGGTGTCAGAGCCGGGCCGTTTGCCTTTTTATTATTATTGGCCGCCGCCACGCGAGCCTTATTGGGTGAGCATGAGAACCATTTTAGATGCTCGTCGCGCGCGCTTGTGGTGACGGTCCTCCTCCCCCACTAGATCTGTAAGTGCCCTCACGGGCAATTTTCTTCATTCTTGTTCACAGCGCATGACTCTGACATCCCTATTTCCATTATGTCTTTCAGACGGTCGAATCCAGTGGCTTCTCCCGGCCCGGTGTAATTGCCAGTTGGACCTAGCATAATTACTCCCACTTCCCTGCGGGTCTTTGGGGCATCCAGGGTAGCTTATAGCGTCAATCCCTACTGGCCTATTAATCACCATATGGAGGCATCCCAGGATATTGTGAACGGGGTTCCCTCGGGACAAGCCCGGCTGTGTGTAGCTTGTGGGGTCTCACCTATCAGCGGTGACAATGCACGGGTCTGCGTACCTTGTGCACAGCAGGCGCTAATGGTACTTCCCGCCCCTCCTGTGGCTGGGCCTGCACCTCGCCTCACTTTACCTACCCCCCCAAGCCTGAGTCTAACCCCCAATACAAGCGGGGATTCTCATCCTGATGTGGCTACTAGACTGGCCAGTGTTGAGAAATTGCTTGCTAGTTCTCTAGCGCGCAAGGCCACTGCAAAAAAGCGGCACATAATCCCTGATTCTGCTCCTTTCCCTACGGAGTCTGATGATTTTTCGCATCTATTTGGCCATGCCCCTTCGGATGAAGGGGAGCTGTTCTCTGACTCAGAGTCATCTGATGAGAGGTTCTGATCACTGGACCCCGGATGATACTGACAAACTACTGCTTCAGATTTTTGAAGTTTTGTCCATCTCTTCCCCTGTTGCGGCTCCCAGGCAAAGGGGTGAGCTATTTCATACTGCTAAGGCTCGATTGGAATTTCCTGAGCAAACCCATTTCAATAACCTTGTGCTGAAGGAGTGGGGACATCCCAGTAGGCTTCCCGGGATCCCTAAGAGCTTAGACAGGAAGTATCCATTCCCTGCTGATATGGTCAAGTGCTGGTCATTGCCCCCCGAGGTCAATGCTCCTATTCTAAGGCTGTCTAACACCTCTATTATGCACTCCCCCGACACTACTATGCTGCGGGATTCTGAGGACCGGCGCATTGACCAATTGGCATGCCATGCCTTTGCGTTTGGAGGGGCGGCGCTGCGCCCGGTCTGTGCCTTGGCCATTACCGCTGTGGCGCTCAGGGCCATGGTCAGGAATGCACTTGACGGCCCAGACGAGTTGCCTACTGATACTATTAATGCACTTGTCTAACTGTGATGTATTTGTGAACTTTATCCTGTCTGCATCGGACAATGCTATTAGGCTGTGTGCCAGATCTTCCGCCTTGGCGGTGGCTATACGCCGCGTGGTATGGCTACGCCAGTGGGCGGCCGACAATGCTGCTAAGAAAGCCCTTACTGGCCTTCCATTTAAGGGCCTACGCCTGTTTGGGAACCGCATAGACCTCTTTGCTAAAGGAGGTAAGTTACCACAGCGCAGGCGGCAGCCTCGGCCCTTTCGTAACCAGGGCCCCCTTTCAGCCCCCTACAGGAGCAGGGGGCGACGTCCTGGCTCCTCCTGGGGGACCAAACCCAAAGCCCCTCAGGCATGATAGGGCGCCCTCGCCCACCTGGGTGGGGGGACGGCTACAGCACTTTGCGCACGTCTGGAGGCGCCGAGTCTCAGACCGGTGGATTCAGGAGGTAGTTACCTCTGGCTACAAGATCGAGTTTGCTGTTCGGCCCCCCTCAAGATTCATCAGGTCCTGGATCCCCCAGGACCCAGTATCAGGTCCTGATGCAGGTAGTGCAAGGACTTCTGGATCTGGGAGTTATTTGCAAGGTTCCCTTGAGAGAATTGGGAGAGGGGTTCTACTCCAACCTTTTCACAGTACCCAAAAGAGATGGGTCAGTCAGGCTCCTCAACAAATTTGTCAAGAACAAACGCTTTCGCACGGAAACTCTGCACTCGGCCGTTGGCTCTCTGCACCCAGGGGATTTTATGACGACTGTGGACATCAAAGATGCTTACCTTCACATCCCTGTGTTCCCGGGACATCAAAGGTTTCTCAGATTCGCGTTGAACGATCAACATTACCAATTTGTGGCCCTACCGTTTGGCCTCACTTCAGCTCCCAGAGTGTTCACCAAGGTGCTGGCGGGGGTGATGTCTTTGATAAGGTCAGGGGGCATTCGAGTGCTGCCCTACCTGGACGACATCCTCATCGCCTCATGGCCCCTACAGCAGGCGGAGCTGGACACTCAGTGGGTGGTGTCCACCTTTGAGTCCTTCGGCTGGGTGATCAATCATCCCAAGTCCTCTCTGTGCCCTTCGTCATGACCCCATTCCTGGGGATGATTCTGGATACGGTTCAGTCACGAATATTCCTTCCCCAACAGAAGGTGGAAGCTCTGACTGCGCAGGTGCGGTCCCTGCTCTCGTGTCCCCAGCTCTCCCTCAGGCAGGGAATGCAGCTGGTGGGGCTGATGGTGGCGAACTTCGAGGCGGTGCCCTTTGCTCAGTTCCATTCAAGGCCTCTGCAGCTTCACCTCCTCTCGGTATGGGACAAGGATCCCGCGTCCTTGGACGGGGTTTGTGTGATTCCCCCATCGGTCAGAAGGTCCCTCTTGTGGCTAGACCTCAAGAACTTGCTAAAGGGCAGGTATTTTCTAGCTCCCTCCTGGGAGACGGTCACCACGGATGCCAGTCTGTCAGGTTGGGGGGGGGGGGATTCTGGAGGTCCCTGAGGTTCCAGGGGAGGTGGGGCCCTCAGGAGGCCCATTTACCCATCAACATTCTGGAACTACGGGCTGTCAGGTTGGTTCTGGAGCAGTTGACCGATCACCTGCAGGGACTGTCTGTTCAGGTGCGCTCAGACAACAGGACGGCGGTTGCCTACATCAACCATCAGGGAGGGACCCGGAGCAAGGGTGCCCTCCAGGAAGTGTCGCGGATTCTGACATGGGCGGAGGCCAATGTTCAATGCATTTCGGCTGTTTACATCCCGGGGGTAGAGAATCTCCTAGCAGACTCTCTGAGCAGGGGGACTTCCCGTCAGGGGGAGTGGTCCCTCTGCAACAGGGTGTTCCATTCCCTGTGTTACCGGTGGGGCCTACCGGATGTGGATCTGTTTGCGTCCCGTCACAATCGCAAGCTCCCGGCCTTTGTCTCCCTGTCTCAGGATCCTCTGGCCGTGGCCACGGACGCTCTGTCATTGTCTTGGAAAAAATTTCGGCTCCTGTATGTCTTTCCCCCGTTCCCCCTGCTGGGCAGGGTTCTGCGCAAGATTGCCCTGGAAAGGGTGCCAGTGATTCTGGTGGCCCCAAGGTGGCCAAGAAGAGTGTGGTTCGCAGTGGACCAGTACGTCCTGCCAGAGGCGCCATATCTACTCACTCAGGGCTCCTTACGCCATCCCAATTTACAAACTCTGGCTTTGACGGCCTGGCTGCTGAAACCTCCATCTTGATGGAGAAAGGCTTGTCTGCCTCGGTGGTGGATACCATGGTACAGGCTAGGAAGAAAACTTCTTCTGCCATCTATTATAGGGCATGGCGTTCCTACATAGACTGGTGTGAGTCTAGGTCTCTTCCCTGCAGGGAGTTCTTCATCCCTAGGATTCTGGAGTTTTTACAACATGGATTGGAGTTCTTTCTCAGCATTCCTTGGTTAAGACGTTCTTTCAGGGGGTCACTCACATGCGTCCCCCACGTAAGCCTACGGTCCCTGTTTGGGACTTGAACCTGGTTTTGTCTGCCTTGCAGGGTGCTCCCTTTGAGCCTATTCATGATGCTGCTCTGGCTGTACTTACCCTCAAAGTTGTTTTTCTGGTGGCTATCACTTCGGTCAGGCGTGTGTCTGAGCTGGCGCCGTTGTCTATTCAGCCCCCATACTACGAGAGACACCGGGACAAGGTGGTGTTCCGCTTTAAGCCAGATTTTCTGCCTAAGGTGGTGTCTGCCTTTCATTTGAATCAGGATATTGTTCTTCCTTCTTTGTGTCCTAATCCTAGCAATGCTAAGGAAAGGGTTCTGCATTCCTTGTATGTGGTCAGGTGTCTGAAGTATTACCTGGTAGTCACTGCGGCCTTCAGGAAGACTGATGCTCTTTTTGTGGTCCCCTCTGGTCCTAGAAAGGGTTTGGCTCCGGCCAAGTCTACTATTAGCAAATGGATTTGTCAGGCTGTGATTCAGGCCTACTCTGCTAAGGGGAAGAGTCCCCCCTTTCATCTTACTGCTCATTCTACTCGTGCTATTGGTGCCTCTTGGGCCTTCCAGCACCAGGCTTCTGTTGAACAAGTTTGCAAGGCCGCTACTTGGTCTTCTGTTCATACCTTTTCAAAGTTTTACAAGGTTGATGTTAGGGCCTCAGCTGATGCTGTTTTTGGCCGCAAGGTTTTGCAAGCGGCAGTAGTTTAAACTGCCTGTTGTCACCTTTTGTTGGGGGATCCCACCCTACCTTATGGACACTGCTATTGGATGTCCCAAATGTAAGTATTATATCTGGAGCAGGAAGTACTGTATACTAAGAATAATACAATTCTGTGAAGAACTCACTTGTAGAATTGATATTATTTCTATACAGTACGTCCTGCTCCACCCCACCCTGGTTTTGCATTATTCTGGATCCCCTGTATGGTGATTGTTATCATTGTTATCGTTACCAGTTGTCTGGGTGGTTTTTATGCTCCCGGCTTCTTGTTCACTGCTTTTCAATGTTGCTGATTTGTGGTAGGTCCCTGGGTATTTGAAGGGCCGGGAGGAGCCTGTTTTTGCATGTCTCTGCAGTGCAGCGCCATCTGGCGGAGGATAACACAAGTGTAAGTATTATATCTGGAGCAAATAATATCAATTCTACAGGTGAGTTCTTCTCAGAATTGTATTATTCTTGGTGTGCCACACACCCCGCTTCACTTCTTAAATATTCATCCATTATTGGGTTAATCCACCGCCAGGTGACGTAGTGCAGAGAGGAAGTCTTGTAACGAGCCCCCTTCCGGCCTATATAAACCTGGTACCTCCCTTCAATCACCAGTATTTTTTCTCTCTGCTTGCTGACAAGTCAGAAGATGGAAGTCTCCTGCTTACAGGTAGGCCGGGGTATTCTTACCCCGCCACCCCCCCATTTGGTCTATTTCTGCCCGGTTTGAGTTTGTATACCTTTATGGTGAAATGGAAGCCTCCCAGCCTAGGCTGCTCACCGGGCAAATGGTAGATGCCACTTTAAGTGCCTAGGAGCTTATCTCCTACCGCTCGACCTCATGCGTGGGGCAATGCGGCTATCCGGCATGGTGATCCGGAAATGGGATGCCCCTGTCTCGAGGGTCCCCGTAGCCCCTTACTCTCCCGTTACGGTCCCTTCTCCCTTCACTATGGGGGGGGGGGGGGGGGTGTGAGGGTGTGCTTTAAGTATGTGTGTTTCACTTGTATCACTTCATTTCAACATGTGTGTGTGTTTATGCATTCACTGTATTCAGCATGTGTATACTTTTGGTCTGCTTGAAGGGCAGGCTGCGCTGGGTAGGGGCTGGCCACTTTTCTTTGCAGACTGTTGCTTTGTGGCCCCCTCCCCCCTCTCCTCTCCCCTCTCCCCGCCTGGCATCTTATGTATTCATTAGGCAGCGCATGCGGTCTTTACCCTCCCCCCTCCGCCGCCTGGGCGCACGTGTAGTGGCCCAGCTGAGAGTGATTTCCAGCTGATCGGCGTAGGGGGGGGCGGGTCCCGCTGACGCAGCGTCGGGGGCGCGGCGCTGATGTCATGCGGCGTCTTGCGGCGGGCCCAGCGTTTGCTTCCTTCAAATGCAGGAAGTCGCGTTTGCGCACGGCCGCACTTTGTCTTCCGTGCTGGCTGCTGGCTGCAGTCTTGTTCCGGCTGCTGCCTTCGCTGACCAGGTAAGCGGCCCCACCCGTTGGGGCCGTTAAATGGGGAATGCATTTCCTTGCAGTAATATAGTGGGGAGTCACTTTGTATTAAGGGGGTGTGATTTGGCTCTTATTTAAGGGCACTTTGGTGCCATGCTTATATGTTTTTTTATACACATGTGAGGATCTGATGGTTTTTCTTTTCCTTGCAGATCCTGGGATCCCTGCTTATGGTGGCCCTCCGGCTCTATGTGCCTGGCTAAATTATTGGGATATCTATTTAATGTATATATACATAGACTATATATAAATATATATATATAGTTTATTAAAGGGGACCTTAACTTAAAAAAAAAAAAATATTTAAAAAAAAAAATCCTCCCTTCCGGGACATTACTAATAAAGGGGCATCCCGGGTTGGCTTATGCCTTAAAAGTCCCAGTGTTGCGAATACCATAAATCACCATATGGAGGCTTCCGTAATTTCCGGAAACGGTTCTGCTGAGCCGTTCGGGGGGTGCGTAGGTTGTGGGGTTCCACTCCCAGCTGATGATGTCTTTATTTGCATCCCCTGTGCAAAACAGACTATTGCGCGCCAGTCCGTTGCTTCGGCTGCGGGGCCATCGCATCCTTCATCATCTCCTACCTCTCCCTCCCTATTCCGGACCCCGCATGACACTGTCAAAAGTGGGGATTCGCATTCCGAGGCGGCAGCACAGCCCAGCCCCCGGAAAGTAAAACCTGTTAAAGCAGCGTTAAAGGCCGCTGCAAAACGAAGGCACCTGACTCCGGTACCTTCTGCTCCACAGGACCAGTTTTGTGAACCTGTGGAATGGTCCGATGGATCCCCGGACGAGAATGAATTCCCGTTGGAGTCAGATGAGCCGACAGGTCAGCTTGTGGCTGATGAGATTGGCAATTGGTCAGAGGGGGTTGTTTTTGACACCCCCTCCATTCTGGCTCAAATGTTTAAAATTTTGAGTTTAGATACGCCTGAGGCGGCCGCCCCACCAAAGGGTCAGTTGTTTAAAGAGCCTCAGCCGCGTTTGGTTTTTCCCAGACAACACCACTTTGAGAGGGTGGTTCTTAAGGAATGGGAACATCCCACGCGGTTATCTGGAATTCCTTCCAGTTGGGAAAAGCGTTATCCTTTTCCACCAGAATAGGTGAAGCTTTGGTCTGTCCCTCCTGACATTGATACCCCTGTACTAGGGCTCTCCAGCTCGGCTATGGTACAATCTGCTGAGACCACTGACCCTAAAGATGGGGAAGATCGTCGGATTGACCAATACGCTCGACATGGTTTTATCTATTCCGGGTCAGCGTTGCGCCCGATATGTGCTTCAGCCCTTCTGCTATTGGCAATTAAGTCCTTAATTCAGGGGCTATATGAGGATCTTAATCCCGCTTGCAAACAGTTCACTGCGCTTAAGCAGTGGGAATCTTTTGTGGCTTATGTCCTGGCTGCTCAGGACGATGCGCTGACTATGAGTAGCAAGGCAGCAGCTATGCTGGTGGCTATTCGCAGGTCAGTATGGCTGCGTCAGTGGTCAGCGGAC
Organism: Gastrophryne carolinensis; assembly: GCA_027917425.1. Lineage (NCBI taxonomy): Eukaryota > Metazoa > Chordata > Amphibia > Anura > Microhylidae > Gastrophryne > Gastrophryne carolinensis. The sequence continues at coordinate 187,178,434 of CM051234.1, read as the reverse complement.
ACGGCTTCCAAAAAGGTGCTCACAGCTCTCCCCTTTTTGGGGTTGCGTCTGTTCGGGGAGAAAATTGATTCTGTCGCAAAGGGTGGTAAGATGCCACAACGCAAGAGGCCCCGTGGCCCCTTTAGGGGGGCAAGTTCCGGTAGGCCTTCCTTTCGAGGATTCAGAGCGGGCAGGGGTGCGTCCTTTCCCGCTACCAGTGGCGCAGGTTGGACTCGGGGGAGGGGCCGTGGCCGGCCCACTCAGTCCTGGGGCACCAAGCCCAAACCTGCTGATAAGCTCACTCAGCAATGAGGGGCTGCCCTCACCCGTGCGGGTGGGGGGACTATTGCGACACTTCTACCATTGGAACCAAGTGGTTCCAGGCAGATGGATCCAGGAGGTAGTGTCGCCCGGTTACGACCTGGAATTCGAGTCTCACCCTCCTTCACGGTCCGTTCATGGGTCGGTTCATCCCGGCCTGAACTCTCATCAAGACGGAGTGTGTCTTTCTTTTGCCCAAATTCACACGAGAACGCTTCAGCTATTTCTGTTAGCGTGTTAGGACCAGCAACCTCAGTCGCTGGATCAGTCCTTCCAGTTGTCCTCCCGTGTACGGCAGTCCCTCCTGTGGTGCTTGGTCTCGACCAATCTTGTGTAGGGCAGGCTTTTCCTGACCCCCCTTTGGAAAATTGTCACCACGGACGCCAGTCTGTCGGGATGGGGCAGATTCTGGAAGGAGCTGCGGTTTCAGGGGCAGTGGAGAGCTTAAAGGCCCCACTTACTCATCAATATTCTGAATCTGCTTGCTCTCCTGACTCAGTACGTTCTGGGCCTTCTGATCCAGATGTGTTCAGACAATCGATCAGCGGTTGCTTACGTTGGTCTTCAGGGAAGGACGCGCAGTCTGAGTACTCTCAGAGAAGTGTCCCTGATCCGGACATGGGCAGTGTTCCATGTTCTCTGTCTCTCGGCGGTTTACATTCCAGAGGTGATGAAACAGGTAACGGCCCGTCTGGAAGAATAGGCTCTCCATCCTCGGGTGGTTCGCTTACTGTGTCTCCAATGGGGGACCCCGGAGGTGGACCTGTTGGCCCCTCATCACTATCACAGGTTCCCGAACTTCGTGTCGCTCTTCCAGGATCCTCTGGCTCTGGCAGTGGACGCCATGTCCCTGATCTGGGGAGTTCTAGGATTTCTATACCTGTTTCCTCCGATGCCCATGCTGGGCAGGGTTCTTCAGAAGTTGGCTCTGGAAAAGGTGTACGCCGTTCTCGTGGCCCCAAGGTGGCCAAGACGAGTGAGGTTCGCAGACATCGTTCGGATGGCAGTGGACCAGTTCGTTCTGCCTCTTCGGCCCGATCCGCTCACTCAGGGTCAATTGTGTTACCCCAATTTACCAGCGCTGGGTTTGATGGCCTGGCTGCTGAAACCTCCATCCTGAATGAGGAGGGTCTTTCTGATTCAGTCATTAAGACTCTGATCAGTGCCCGGAAGAGGTCTTCTTCCATCACCTACTATAGGACTTGGAAAGCCTATATCGCTTGGTGTGAGATAAGATCTTTTCCTTGTAGGGTCTTTTCGGTCTCCAGGATTCTGGAGTTTTTACAATCAGGGCTGGACTCTGGTCTCCAGCTAAGTACGTTGAAAGGGCAGGTCTCTGCCTTATCTATCTTTTTTCAGAAGCGTGTTGCGCTTAAACCTTTAGTTAAGACTTTTTTCCAGGGGGTTACGCATGTGCGGCTTCCCAGGAAACCATTACTCCCTGTTTGGGATTTGAATTTGGTTCTTTCTGCTTTTCAGGCTCCTCCTTTTGAGCCTTTGCAAGATATTGCTTTGTCTACCCTGACTCAGAAGATTGTCTTCTTGGTCCGGCGTGTCTCAGAGTTGGCGGCCTTAACTATCCAGGCGCCTTACTTTGAGAGGCATCAGGATAAAGTGGTCTTTCGGTTCAAGCCAGACTTTCTTCCTAAGGTTGTTTCTGCTTTTCATTTGAACCAAGATATTGTTCTTCCCTCCTTGTGTCCTAATCCTAAGAATGACAAAGAGGGGGTTTTGCATTGTTTGGATGTAGTACGCTGTGTTAAGTACTACTTGATTATCACGTCTCCTTTTCGTAGGACGGATTCCTTTTTTGTTGTGCCCCATGGGCCTAAGAAGGGTTTGGCACCAGCCAAATCTGCCATTAGCAAGTGGATACGTCAGGCCGTTACTGCGGCCTATTCTGCTAAGGGAAGAGTTCCCCCTTTTCGTATCACTGCTCATTCCACTCGCGCTGTTGGGGCATCTTGGGCATTTCAGCACCAAGCTTCTGTTGAACAGGTTTGTAAGGCCGCCACATGGTCTTCTGTTCACACTTTTTCTAAGTTTTACAAAGTTGATGTGCGGGCCTCAGCGGATGCTGTTTTTGGCCGCAAAGTTCTGCAGACTGCAGTCATTTAAGTTATGCTTCACCTGGCCTTGAGATGCCCTTCCCTTGTGGACACTGCTTTTGGATGTCCCAATAATGGATGAATATTTAAGAAGTGAAGCGGGGTGTGTGGCACACCAAGAATAATACCATTTTGTGAGTACTCACCTGAAAAATGGATATTGTTGGTGTGCCACACACCCCGCTTCACCCCCACCCTTTTTCGGTATTACCGAAGCATTTATATGGTGAAGCCCTTTTTTATTTATATCAAAATTGATTTTTGAGGTTAGCGGTGGAATACTGGTACCTTGTCTTTCTGTTTTTTAAATATACTGGTGATTGAAGGGAGGTACCAGGTATATATAGGCCGGAAGGGGGCTTGTTACAAGACTTCCTCTCTTCACTACATCACCTGGCGGTGGATTAACCCAATAATGGATGAATATTTAAGAAGTGAAGCGGGGTGTGTGGCACACCAACAATATCCATTTTTCAGGTGAGTACTCACAAAATGGTATTTTCTTATTGGGACAGGTCTTGGCAAAGTGGCCAGGATTGCCACAGTAGTGTCTGGGAGGGACTTCTCATCTTTTCCAACTGAGCAGGAGTAGCTGGGCCCAGAATAAGGGAGTCTTGACGATGTGCACCCCAGGCCGGATCAATACTTTTCTCCAGCTGCCGCTCTCTCTGGCTCTGGTCCACCTTAAGGGATAGTTGGATTTACTCATCAAATTTCTTAGGATTTGGAAAGTTCACCAAAGCGTCCTCAATATTTTTGGTGAGACCGATCTGAAACTGATTACAAAATGCTGGATCGTTCCAGCGGGAATCGACCTATCCATCGGTGGAATTCAGTACTGTACCTCTTGGCAGTATGTTTCCCCTGTTTTAGACCTCACAGTTTGGCGTTGGCCATTGAGGCCGAATCCGGAACTTCATACAAAACTTCCTTGGCTTTAAAGAAGGCAATCAAGGCAGCGTTGGTAGGAGCCAACCTGAATGCCTAGGTCTGCGGGTCTTCTTGCAGAAAGGGAAATCACCAGGCCCATATTCTGAGATTCAGTACCTGATGAGTTGGGTTGCTTTTGAAAATACAGAGGACAAGAATTCTTGTGAGAACTTGGTACGGTCCCCAGTGAATTTTTCAGGGAGGGGAACCTTAGGATTTGCAGAGGTTGTGGTCACTTGAGAGGCGGGTGGCTGACAATTTTCCAGAGCGCTGAGCAATATCGACTGAGGGCCGGACCTGCAGGTGGGTAAGCGTAACTGGGGTTCATAGGAGCTCAGACAAGGCAAGGATCATACACGGGACGTCGGGCCAACAGGCATCAATGCAGAGGGATAACTGGAAGCAAGGTCAGAAGGCTGGCCTAAGGCCAAAACCAAGGATGTAGCAAGGTACCAAAGGGAGCAAGCATAGACAAGGCCAAAGGCCAATTTGGGTCAAACATGAAAAACAAGATAACAGAGCTCTGCACAAAGCCCAAAGATCTAGCTAGCACGGGCAATGATGACAGGGGCTGGGGCATCTTTATTAGAGGAGGTGAAAAGCCATTGACTGGGATTGGGATGGCCGATTGGCATAGCAATAATCTGGGGCCTTACAGCCCAGTGCTAATTAGCAGCAAGTGGCCCTTGTAACATCCTTAGGGTTCATTAGCCCATTCAAACAAGCCTTCAGTGGCTGTCTGCAGCGCCGTCGGAGAGCACAATGGTCCCATGCACGAGTGCATGCTTGTGCCGAGATGCAGGGGATGCGGCTGGAGGAGGCACAGCGCCACTTGAGACGGCACTTGGGACTGACACGTTGGCCGAGCGTCGCTTGAGGAAATTGCTGGAGTGAGGAGAAGGTGACGGGCTAATTATGACAGTTTGTACTTCGTTTTTTAGATTTTTTTTGACTTGTTTATTCCAAGTCTTGGTTGTAGGGCTGTTTAATTTCCATCCCAATGGGGTCCATTTCCTTGCAACCATTATGGTCATATTTAACATTTTATGTTGTTCCAAAATGTTGCTACCTAACAGACATTGTTTAGGATCATGCATTACATTAATTCTGGTTAATTTCAGTGTCTTTTCACTACCCCCTTCCAAAAGGTTTTGATTACTGGGCATAGCCACTGTAGATGGTAAAAAATAGAGAGATTTTGTTTGCACCACCAATATAGGATTCTAGGCATATTGTGATTATAGCCCTAATTTAAATAAACATGATTAATATATTTACAATTTGCGATGATCAAGATTATTTACAATTTGTTATGATCTTTGTAGGGAATAGACAGTTGCTGTCTTCTACATATCGCTGCTGTTCCTGGTATTGCAACTGGGTTTCTATTGTATAACTTCTCAAAGTATGTCTAATTGGGCATTTTGTGTATGTTTAAGGAATTGGAGGATGGCCTTTAGTCATGCCCCGTGAAGAAAGTATTTTTCTGAAATGTCTAGTATGGCCTGTCATCTTTTATCCCTGACTTTTATATTTTTTATATTCTGGTCAGCTGCCTCCAGGCCATTGATATATGTGATTAGACCAATTAATTCCACGTCCAACATACCTGCCTAGGACCCTGTTATAGGAGATGGGTAGCTTTTGCTTTATTTGATCAGATTGTTGTTACGGCTGCTTACATTTTTTACTTCACTTGTAGTGACTGCTGCTCCCTTATCAGAGAGCCCTCCAGGCCATGCCAACCTGGTGGGCCATGTACATGAACCACAAGCCTTTTTTCCCCAACCTCCCAGTATGCCTGAAGGACTCAGTCAAGTCCCACCTTAATCCCTGTTTAGGGTGAGGACCATGTCTCACCTGCTTGAAGTCTGCCCCTATCTGGATTTGGGGCACCATATTAGCTGTTGGTTAGGATTTTCCCTTTTCACAAATTAGTACCGACATGGTTTGGGGACTGTGATGGCTTAGCAAACATTAACCTAGTTATTTTGTCTCCTAAGAGCTATGAAAAAACAATGAAACTCTTTGCACACTCACTATTTTGATAAGAAGCTAGCTAATACTTGTTAAATACAGAGCTTTCCTACCATTACTACGCTCTGTGCCTCTGCCCGACAGTACATTAATGTGAATAAGGGCTTGAAACGTGCACAGAGCAGGGGATGTTGCTCTGTGTAGTCTTGCTGTGGCTGCCACAGGAAGCTCCGAAGAAAATTGCTGAAGCCAGGACCAGGTAAGATTCTTTTCCCCCCAGCTTTGGAAAGTTGCTATACAGGACAGTTTCCATGCAAAATAGCGCTCAGTGCGGGAAGGTAAAAGATCTTGCCCCCTCCTGACCCATCCTATGGTGCTACTGTAGTCCCATACTGATATATTCTGCTGTAACTCTTCCTTAGAAGCAGGCAGTGTCCCTTCCTATAATTGAGCCCAATATGGGGGATGAGGAGCCTGTCTTATGGCCTGCAACACTAAAAATGGCCCTGACCTATCTGCAGAAAACAAGATAACTGGCATAAAGGTGCTCCCCATGGCTTTGGCACCTGGGGCGACCCCCTTGTTAGCCCTCCCCTAGAAACAGTCCTGTTACTATAAATGATGGCAGCGGTCTACTATTATATAACTGGGCCCTATGTCAGTGAAACCTGGATTATGGTCCAGGCATAAAGCCCAGGCATTGCATATAGGTTATGCAGGGGGCCCAGTCTGGCCTGGGTCTGGTCCTCCCATAACCTATAATGGCATGCGTGGATTGCATGGCAGCCGTGCCTGATTCAGGCTTACGTCCCAGCCCTTACTTATTGCTTATGGGGGCACAATTTCTATAAAGCCTACAATGTGCCTGGGCCATCCATAATGTGATGACTGGGTCCCCAAAATGATAATGTTAGATGTAAAATATCAGTGATTTTGATATGTGTTTTAAATATTTAAATATATACAGAGTTTATCTTCAGTGTGCAAGTTCAGGCTGTCATGCTTCAGATATTCTTAACTAGCACAAGTTAATCAGCAATCTGATTTGTCCCTGTCTGCTGAGAGATGCCCCCTGTACTGGCTTCTATTAGTGTCACAGCAAGGCTACGAGGAGCTGCTTAACATTCCACGCCTCAATGGAAAGAGACAGTATTACTAACTCCTGCTTCCTGCCCTTCTATCCACACTGGATCATGGTGTCACAAACATCCTGCTTCAACTGTGATTCTCTTAGTTTATGACTGATGAAAGCCTCTTGGATATCAACCAGCAAACTTTCCAGACCTCCTGTCAAAAATGTAAAGACGAAAGAGAACACTGGAACAAGCTCAAAGGATTTACAGCACTTTATGTTCCTGTCACACCAGCTTTTAAACAATAGCCACCCAAACAATACTCTTTTATTTGTTTTAACTTTTTGTAAAAGCTTACATTTTGTTAATTTGCTACATGCCAGGCTTTGCACTAAAATAAGGACCACAAGGTATGGGCATGGTATCTCTTCCTTTAAAGCGGAGTGAAACACTCTCGGCCTGCTCCCCGGACATCCTATAGCAGGATGCCCCGCTGTGTGGAACCCCCGGGGTCACCGGTAAATTCACCTTTACTGGTTGCCCCCACGACGCAGTGAACACCCAGCCTATCTGAATGGCTGGGAGCGCCCAGCGAGAAAGCCCAGGATGCACCCAGCTGGTGTTTTCTCGTCAACCAGCTTTTTTGAGATAAGCCAATCTGCAATCTCAAAAGGTACCGGGTGGGCGTGGCTTTGGCGGTGGAACCCAATTTCTTTTAAACTGGGCCACTGCTGAGGGAGAAGCATCTCCCGAGCTGCTTGGGCAGGTGTGCCCGGGGAATGAGCGAAGGAGCCAAAAATTGGTTTTGCTCCAACTGAAAGCAACAGGACACCTAACTCCTTAGATGTCACTATAACCCTATCTTCAGGACTACCTTATGTCTTTGGGAAGAAATAGCTGGTAGGTCTGTCCTGAGAAATTATGTGTAATAAAGTGGACATTGAGGCAGCTGCATCCCATACCCCACTAGTATACCTATTATTCCAGTCACCTACAATTCATTTAGATAGCCCAGGCATTTTTGGTCACCTGCACTCCTTTGCCATTATTCTCATGCCCCACGATACCATAGTGGCACAGTGAGCCATGGTAAGGATGTTACTCTTTGTAAAACACCTTCCTAGGTCACCAACTCTAACAGCCCCTGAGATTTGTGTTTCAGACAGTTTAATGGTCACTTACAGCAGGTATTTAAGCCCTGACTTTTGATCAACTCACTCCTATGGGAACTATCATACAGTAATTTTATGCAGTTTCCTCTGGTATCCTATACCTCAGTCTGACTGGCAATGTCCACAAGAACAGGACTGCTAATAGGTAAACTGAACATTTTTGGGGGCTCAAACTAGACTACTTTTCCAGGGTAATCTGTGTGGCGGGGGGTGTGGTTTGGAGGTGTGGCTTATCTGCTGTCTTTTGAGGAATAAATATCTATAGCATTCTATACTGCTACTCTGTGTTTAACTTGGTGTAGCTCCACCCCTGGACAAGAGGATTTCCAGCACAGTTATGCTGACAGGAGATGCACTTAAAGCAAAGCTTGGATATATTTGTCCATAAAGGATGTTGGTTATTGACCTAACACTTTCCCAGTCCATACATTTTACTACAGTCTTTCAGTCAGTGAACCTAAGCCTGGCCCCAGTTATAAATTGACCAAATGTTCTGGACTCAGTGTAACGGTGTTCCCACTAATGTCAGCAAAGTGGGACATTTATGGTTTTGGGGGGGCAGAATGCCTTAAAGTGGGAAATCTGGGCTGTATACTAATAGGTAAGGTTCACTTTAAAACATAGGAAGGGTGTTTGTATGGGCCTACAAGTTGCAAAATCCAGCCAGTACCATAGCACCATGCATTGTGGTGCCTAAATATAAAAGGTATGGCTTGCCAAATGTATTTGTGTTTATATCCATTATATTTAAACTGTTTTGCTTTAAAACATGATATTCCAGTCTTTAGAATGAATTAATAATGAAAATGAGCCAAATGGCAACTACATCTGTTTCTTTAACCCTTTAAGTGCCAGCCTACCTGCAGCTTTTGTCACCCTCTGTTGCCAGACCATGTTTCACTATTTTGCGCTACACATGTTCAACTGTGATTTTTGAAAGGATTTCCAGGGATTTCACAGGAAAATTATATATTGTTTTTTTCAACATGAAATGTCTTGTTTGGCCTTTTTTTAGTGTCTTCTGAATACTTTTTGGTGAAATATGTGCAGAAAAAAAAATAAATAAAATTTTTGCAATTTGTAGTGTTTTTTTGTAATAAAAAAAGTTTGTCAATAAAATTTTATTGCGTGCGAAATCTCAATTTCTCCCGGTCACAGCGGTACCACATATGTATTGGTAGAAACCCTTTCCTGCCCTAGAGACTCCCCCAAACTGAAACAGAGCTTTTGTAGATTTTCAGATAAAATACAACTGCACTATGCGTTAAGCGAACCTTGCAGTTTTTCCAGAAAAACAACCCTTTATATTTGAAATACCCCCCACAAACTATATTTTCTGGAAGTACACACCTCAAGCTTTCTAGGCGTACCAAGCTTGTTTATGTGGGCTTAGTTTTCTGGAAGTAATCCCTCAATGTATTCTTTGGTTGCACAAAGTTTCCCTAAAAAGGAAGAATCAAGCCACATTTTCCTAAAAAAAAAACTATATGCACGATACCCAACATGCATCGCTACTGTCAAGGGAAAAGTTGTCCACCACAAAGTAAAGCATGCGCATAACAGTAATTTTACTTGAAAATGTCACCTCTGCAGACAAAGTGCGCACCTTGCAATTTTTCAACCAAAACAACCCTTTACATTTGGAATATCCCCGATAAACCATATATTCCCTGAAAGTACACATGTTAAGCTTTCTAAGAGTACCCAGCTTGTTGTTGCTCACCTTTCCGGAAGTAATCCCTCGAAGAATTCTTTGCACAGGGTTTCCCTAAAAAAAATGAATAAAAAACTGAATAAATAACATGTTTTCCTAAAATATAAATATGCAAACAAGAAAAATCTGAAAGAGCAAGGTCCCCCGAGCAGAACAATACCCAACATGCATAGGTACTATTAACCCTTTTAATTGCCAGCCTACTTGAAGTTTTGTCCCCCTCTGTTGACAGGTAATTTTTCCCCATTCTGCGCCAGGTTTAACCGTGATTTTTGCCAGAGTTTCCAGGAAAATTATATATATATATATATTTTGCAGCAGAGTTTAGGCTTTAACATGAAATGTCTTGTTTGTAATTTTTCTACTATTTTTTATATTTTTGTGTAAAAAACAAAAAAAAAAATATTTTTTAGACAATTGTCTCCTAAACCATATTGCATGTGAAAGCCCAATTTCTCTCGATTACAACGGTACCACATATGTATCGGTAGCCCCCCCATTCTTGCCCAGGAGACCCCCCAAACTGAATATAACAATTACAAATAAAATACTACTAATATCCACACTATAAACATAAGGGGTTAATTTAAAAAAAAAAATGACATAGGGTCCCCCCTCCTGGGGGGGACCCATTTTTGGGGGGAATTTTAAGGGTCAAAAACCCTTAAAAATTCCCCCAAAAATGATATGGGGTCCCCCTTACCCATCATAACCAGCCCTGGACCAGCTATGGGGGCTTGTAGAACAGGGTGCAAGGGGGCCAGCTTTGGTGCCCCCCCCCCACCCTGCAGGCTACAAGCCCACATAGCCATGGCCTGGGCTCTTCTGCCCCCCCCCCCAGGGCCTTGGGGAGGCAGGTAATAGGGGGGCCGGGGGTAACGGCAAGTCACCCGCTAGCTACAGTTGACTTGCCAGCCCCCAGCCTTGTGAACTGGTATAGGGATCTCATGGATCCCTTACCAGTTCACAAGGGGTTAAGTGTTATTTTATTTTTTTATTTTTTTAATACTTACCTTCCATCTATCCATGTGTCCCACACTGCTCAATCTGGCCTTTGCTCTCCTGCTGCAGCTGGAAGCCTTTTATAGCTGCTGGGCGACAGGACATAAGGGGTTAATTAAAAAAAAATGACATAGGGTCCTCCCTCCCGGGGACTTTTTTTTTTTTTTTACCTCCGATCCTCTGTCCCCCGGCGATCTCCGATGACAGCTGACAGTCTGCTCGGGTGTTTGGAGGAGAGAGCCTGGGGGGGGCGATCACAGCCCTCTCCCCCTCCCCACCTCTCTCCTCCAAGCACCCGAGCAGACTGATTCAGAGTCTCGGGTGCCGGTATTATGAATTCGGCTGCTGGTGACATCACAATGATGTCACCTGGACCCGCCCGAGGGGGCGGGGCTAGCAGTCGCAATGCAGGAAGTGGGGGGGGGGTGGGCAATTTCTGCCCTCTCCTCACCACGGAAGAGGCTGGGGGGGGCGATCAGAGGCCCCCCCCCAGTGAAGAGGAGACCCGTCGGGGGACAGCGCGGCCACAGGTAAATGTCATTTTTAATTTTTTTACAGTTAGCAGCTGCTGCTGCTGAAGCGGGGGGGGGGAGGCGCTATTCCGGGGGCTCTCCTGGAGCCATCCGAGCCCCCACGGGGGATGGGATGGCACCAAATTAAAGAGGAGACCCGTCCAGATCCAACGAGGGGTCAGGTGAGTATTTTACTTTTATATATTCTAAGCATACAGCACGTCCTGCTCCAGATATAGTAATAACATATGGGTAATCCTCCGCCTGAGGGCGTGTTCACTGCAGACATGTAGAAAACAGGCTCCTCCCGGCCCTACATATACCGAGGGACCTCCCACAAATCCCCAGATTTCTCTGCAGTGCTGAACTGCGAAGACATGAAGTATCACGCTCTCGCAGGCGAGCGGGGCTTTACAGCCCGAGGCCCTGCGGGACTATCTCCACCCGTCCTCTTTGTGAAGAATATGCCTCCCAGCCTGGGCTGCGTTGGTCGGGTGAAGGTAGGCAGCACCGTGTGTGCTTAACGGAGCCATGCTCCACCGCAATCCCCCACCATAGGGTAGGCGGTTTAGGCTGATGGTGAGCCTCTAGTGGATGCCCCTCCCGCATTATTGCCCCATACCCCGGGTAGTGCTGGACCCTGTGTAAAGGGTCGCCATCCTCCCTCATTTCCCCACTAGTTAGGGGGAAAAGAAAGGTGGAGGGGTATGTGTGTGGTGGTCCCAGTGTACCAGTATGTCACGCTTATGGCCTTATTTCTGCCCTTCATTAACATTGAGATGTCAGAGCCGCTGCTTGCTCGTTATTCGGTTTTCGGCTGCCGCCGTATGTCTTATACATAGTTTGCTGCGTCGTCTAGATGCTGTGGCGCCTTTTCCTTACTAGATGTAACGGTTTTTCTACGAATCCTTAAGCATGTGATTGTATCCTTGCCTTGCCATTACCTCAGAGCTTTGCGCTCTTCGGAGTGGGCGGGGACTTGAATTGGCGCGCTCCGCGTCACGGCCGAGCATCGAGCCCGCCCTTCGAGGCTCGCTGGGCGCCATTTTGTTGATCTTCGCGCGTGCGCGTGGTGGCGGTTCCCCTCCTCCATTGGTCTGTAAGTGCCCTCGTGGGTGACTCCTTTTTATATGTTTTTCCAGCTGTGCATGGCTCTGACACCCATTCTTCTCCTTATGTCTTTCAGACGCCAAGATTCCGGTGGCATCTCCCGGCCTGATATATATCTTAAACGGGTTCACATTTAAATTCTCCCACATTCCTAGCGGGTCTTGGGGCATCCAGGGTTGCTTACAGCATAAATCCCTGCTGGCATATTGTTTAGATAATCACCATATGGAGGCATCTCAGAATTATGTGTCCGGGGTCCCTCGGGGACAAAACCGGCTGTGTACTGCGTGTGGACAACCCCATGCTGATGCTGACAGAGCAGTCAGTACTGGCCCTGCAATCAGGTTTACCAGTGGCTGCACCTCGCTTCAATACACCTGTCTCCCCGTGTTTAAATCTCACTCCTGAGGAGTCGCACTCGAGCGGGGATGACCAGCAGGTGGTGCCGCGCAGGCTACCTACGGCTGAGCAGGTGATGTCTAGTCTGGCGGAGCGCTTGGGCACTGGAAAGAAGCGGTCCCTGACGCCTCCTGGTTCTATGTTTCCCGCTGAAACTGAAGAGTCTGCTGCTATGCAGGACCCTGATCCTTCTGGTGAAGGTGAACTTTTCTCAGGTTCCAGTTCCTCAGACGAGATACCTTGGAGCCGTGACAATTCTGGCCCTGGTTCCTGGGGCCTGTGTGACACTGATGAATTACTCATTAAGATCTTTGAAGTACTATCCATCTCTCCTCCGGGAGAGTCTCCCAAGCCCAAGAGGGAGAGTTTCCACACGGCGACGCCACACTTGGAATTTCTGGAGCAGGATCATTTCCAGGCTCTTATATCTAAGGAATGGGAATCACCTTGTAAACTTACAGGGGTTCCGGGGGTCTGGGATTGGAAGTACCCTTTTCCCCCTGATGTGGTTGACTGTTGGTCAGTCCCTCCCGAGGTGGATGCACCTAATTTTGGAGTTGCTAACCCTCCCTTCATGACAGCTTCTACTCATCGTACCCTTCGGGATGCTGAGGACCGGCGCATTGACAGACTGGCTTCCCACGCCTTCCCGTGTGCAGGGACGGCTCTGCGCCAGGTCTGTGCTACGGCCATCACGGCGGGGCGGCCAGGACCCTTCTTAGGAAGATACTTGATCACCAGCCCGAGGATCTCCCTTGGGAGGTCTTTAATGCACTTTCCGATTGTGAGGTTTATCCTCTCAGCGATGGATGACACTATTAAGATGTGCGCTAGAACCTCTGTTCTTGTGGTAGCTATTCGCCGCCTGCTTTGGCTGCGACAGTGGGGGGCTGACAATGATACAAAAAAGGCTCTTACTGGCCTTCCTTTCAGAGGACGACGCTTATTTGGGGCCTGTTTGGACCTTTTTGGAAAAAAGGGTAAGGCACCCTCGCGCAGAAGCCGTCTCGGCCTCCTAGGGGCAGGGACACCCCTCCCCCTCCCTACGTTAGGGTCAAACGCGAACCAGAAGTGTGCTTACAGCTCTTTGGAGTGGAGGCCCGCCCCAGGGGGGGCAGGCAACGCCCTGGGACCTCCGGCAGGGCGAAGTCCAAATCTGCCGAAAACTGCACAAGCATGAAGGGACGCCCTCGCCCTTTTGGGCGAGGGGACTGCTGCAGCACTTGGCTCCTATCGCAGGGTGCCAGGCTTCTTTCAGGTTGTTACAAGAGATAGTCCCCCTGGATGCAGAATGGAGTTTGCTGGGCGGTTTCTTTCTGAGGTTGTCAGGGCTCTTCTAGTCCCTGTTTTCTCTTCGGGAGTTGAGGCGAGTTCGGCTTGCAGGGTCTGGGCTCTCTTACAGGTTGGCCCCTTGACTTGTGATTGCATCCACGTTACCTTTTCCCTCTGGGATGAGGCAGTCTGACCCGGGCTGGCCTTATGGGCCTTGCAGTTATACCTTCACAGGCACTTCCTACATGGTATCTATCTGTTGGGCCGCAGGCGCTCTTGTCCAGTGGGCCTCTCGATGCCCGTGTGGATCTACGATCCTTTTTTGGTCTCCAGTGCCTTCAGGACACCAAGGCCATTACTAGCCAGTATTGAAGGACCATCTCTGCGGATCGGGGTCTTGTTTTTGGTTCCTCTCCTGCTCCCAGACGGCTCACCAAGGCGAGTGTGAGAGTGATGTCTTGGACGTGTCCGTGTGGCGTCCGAGCTAGGTTCTACTTGATTGTCTTCTTCACTCCCAATTTCTGCGTCAGGCCGTGTTGGCTATTGACTTGTGGCTCCTTTGGGAGTCTTTTGGATTGGTGCTCAGGCACCTCACTTACTTAGTGTCCCCTGGTTCGGTGTCTCCCTATGGGGTAGCATTTAGATTTGGTTCATGCTAGAGCCCTCCTTCTTCAAAATGTGGACTTATTATGGAAAGGGCTTTGCCCTCTTTTGATGTCACCTTACCTTCACCTTGCAGCTAGTGGGCCTGTTGGTGGCGGCCCAGATGTTGTCCCTTATTCTCAGAAGCCCTTGGGCCCTGCAACACCTTAGGTTACTTATCCCAGACAGGGTTCCAGCACCCCTGGAACTAGGTCAGTACGCTTCCCCCTTGTTTAAGGGGGTTCCTCTTGAGGTTGTAAATTCAAGGAGTATTTCTGGGACCGTTCCCTTCCTTCTGGCTTCTCCCTGTAGATGGTCACCATGGGTACCAAGTCTTGCAGGTTGACTGGGGGGATTTATTTCTTCTGAAACTCCCCGTGATTCCTAAGGGAGGCGCCTTAGGGGGTCCATTTTCAGTCTGTTTTTTTGGATTGACACAGTGAGCCTTTGGTGGGCTCTAATTTGCTGGACTACTCCTCTTCAGGACTTGTCTTTTTTTGGGGACTCTCGGTCAGTCTGAGGACAGTGGCCTGTCCTTTTTATCTGTGAATGTCTCGGAACAGGTTGATCCTTCAAGAAGGTTCTGGTTCTGATCTAAGTGGGGGTTTACATTCCTCGCACTTCATTGGTATTAGCTTCGATGGCTGTCCTCCTGTGGCAGGAGGCTCTATTCTCACTGAGTCCTTACCGGTGTGGCCTTGTGGGGCTCCGTTGCTATTACAGGGACTCTGCCCTGCATTATTGTCCCAGAACTCTCTGGCCTTGGCCATTGGTGCCTAGTATTGCCTTTCTGTCAAGAACATTATATTCTATATGTCTTACCTTCTTTCACCCCGCTAGGCGGGGTTCTACACAAGATTGCTATAGAAAGGGAGAACAGTTACGCTGGGGCCCTGGGTGGCCCAGTGGGGTGTGGTTCGCAGATTCTGCTGAGGACAGTCGTCCTGTATGCTCTTTCACGAGGGCTGTTCTGCCTATTCAGGCTCCTTACTATGTCGCCCCTATCTACAGGCCTTTTAGGCGATTGGACGCTTTGCTCTTCACCCTATTGGAGATGGGTATCTCTGGGTGTCTTGTCTCTATTGGAGGTCTAGGCCTAGCTCTCTCCTCTTCTTCTCACTTTTCTGCCAGCTATGTTGGATGTGGTTCTAATTTGCCTTGTTTGGACTGGCTCTCTCTCTTCTGCGGGATGTTATTACAGCACGGTTGAAGTTGGCTCCCCAACTCAGTTCCCTTAAGGTTTTCAGGGCTTGCCCTGTTCGCCTACTGCAAAAAGTCTAGTTCAATCTTCTGTGTTGAGCATTCCTCAGGGGTTGCTTAGGTGCATTCCCCTGGGAATTCTATGCTCCCCTTTGGAGGGATTACTTATCCGGATGCCCTGCTATGGGTTCCCTTGGGTCTTATTCAGGTTCTTGTCTGACCTGTTCCTTCCCTCATATTGCTCTTCTGGGGCGGTTGCTCCAGTCAGAAGTGTGCCATAAAGGATGTCTCTGTTAGCGGTCCTAGTCATTATATATATATTTGTTTATATATCTGTACTCCATGAGGTGGGGGTGCTCCGCCTTACGCCGAGTTTGGGTCCAGGCGGTGTTTTTATTCTCCTTTATTCCAGACCCTCCGGCCTCTGGGCTATTGTCTTGATTACTATGAGCTAAGGGGATCTGTATCCCTCTGCAGGTGTTGGAGATTTTCCTGGACTGTCTCTTGTCCCTGGTAGGGATTATGCTCTTTGGGGCTTATTGGTGTCTCCATCCTTAATTACCGGATCTGATTGCCTCCACGGGTGTAGGTGCCCTTTGGATTGGTCTTGCTCGGTTGGTTTTGTCCTTCTGAGCCTAGAGTAAACGTTTCGGCTCTTGCTGAGTATTGGTTTTTCAGTATCCCTGCCGGTCTCGCCTGAGACCAGGGTTCAAATTCCCCGATAGGGAGAGTTCTAAGGTTGCCATGGCTACCCTCTTTTGCAGTAGCATGGTTAGGCTGTTACTCTGGCCTATTCTTTTAGGGGAAGATTCTTCTTCTCTCTTGGTTTTTTGTTCTCTTACTGCTTGTGCTTGGCTTGGTCCTTTCAGCACTAGGTTCTGTTGAGCAAGCTGGCTAGTCTGCTGCTTTTGTGTTCAGTTCTTCCTTTACAAGGTTTCAAAGGTTGAAGTTAGAGCATTGCTCTCGTTGCTCTTGGTAGCATGGTTGCGGGTGACAGCGCTTTTACTGTTGGCTGTGCCTTTTTCAAGGGGATCCCACCCTACTTTATGGACACTGCTATTGGATGTCCCACATGTTAGTACTATATCTGGAGCAGGATGTGCTGTATGCTTAGAATAAAATTCTGTGAGATACTCACCTGTAGAATTGGTATTATATGCATACAGCACGTCCTGCTCCACCGCACCCTGGTTTTCACGTTGTTCTGGATCCCCTGTATGGTGATTGTTATTGATATTATTGCCATTTCTGGGTGGTTGGTTTCTCCCGGCTTCTCTTTCTCACTGCTTTTCAATGCTGGGGATTTGTGGGAGGTCCCTCGGTATATGTATGGCCGGGAGGAGCCTGTTTTCTACATGTCTGCAGTGAACACGCCCTCAGGCGGAGGATTACCCACATGTTATTACTATATCTGGAGCAGGACATGCTGTATGCGTATAATACCAATTCTACAGGTGAGTATCTCACAGAATTGTATTTTTTTTTACTGTGGGGGTCGTGAGTCTCACGTAGCTGGCACTTAAGTGGAGTAGAGGCTGCTACGTGAGACTCGCGTAGCTGGCACTAGAAGGGTTAAAGCTTTTCCCCACCCCCAACTGGTATAAGTAACTATGCATTATAAGATGAAAATATAATGCACTGTTGTTCCATGTGCTATCATTTACATTTTTGCATTGCAGCTGCTACTCTCGTGCCATGATGAATGATTGTCAAGTTCAATCTGTGCAAGTGCCCCCTACATTTTGGTCCATGGTTAAACAAAAAAAAATGTCCAGACAATAGTAGCCATAAATGTCTGACTGAGGGGGAAAATTATGTGAGGCTCATAATAGATAAATCCTTGATACTACTCTTTTTCTTTTACAGTTCTGGGGCTGGAAATGTAGCTGACCGAGTTTTAGCTCAGCTGCTAACAGAAATGGATGGAATAGAACAACTAAAAGATGTGCTTATATTAGCAGCTACAAATCGTCCTGAATTAATTGACAAGGTATGTTTTTCATTTTATCTTAATATTGTTTGAAGGTTGTAACGCTGCTTCAGACATTCCTCAAGATGAATTAAATTTATTATTGATGTTGCAAAAAACAAAGTGCAATGTTCTGGATGTTGCTGGTCTTTTTAAAGCCATACATTCCGTTAGACAAGTGTACAACTTGTAACACTCAGGTGTTACAAACAAATATCAGCATGTTTGGCAGTTAGTTGTGCCTATGAGCACACATGAGCAGATTTTACTAAACCAACCACTATAGTTGTACTACCTTTTAATTCAGCTGAAATGACAACTGAACTCTGATTATATAGACTTTGTTAAAATGTATTGATTTGATAATTCAAAATCTAAATAGGGTCAACTGCTTAGCTTTGGCCTATCCTATTGCAGGAATGTCACGCTGACAGGGATAAGGAAGGGGATATTTGCATGCAGGGGGCTGAGCCTGTGTTTATAGGACTAGGCTTGCCTTATAAATTTGAAGGGTTTCCCCAGGCAGATTCCCTATGCCCATCTGATAGCAAATCAGTGATATATGGCCACATGACACGCCCACCTACTGCCAATTAACAAGGGAACCTGCTCCTTTAGCCCTGGAAGCAGATACACAAACCAGACAGTTCTACCCTCATGGTTTGAAAAAGATATGGTTCTTTATAAGCGGCACATGAGCCACACAGATTGGTCCTGGAATCTTAAAATATTTCAAAGGCTGTCCCTGACCCCTGGGGTCAGTGGTAATATTTCCCAAGGGCTCCCACAACGCTGTAGCGGCTGCAGGGTATTCCCCAAACTACAGGGAATCTAGGGATGGGGCCAGAGGGCAGGTCATGTCAGATGGCAATTTTGAGATCAGCCAGCAACCCCGGTTGTGGGAAAAAAATATATATATTTTTAAAACCAGGCCACTGGACGCATCGCCAAGGTATTCGGGCTGGGAGCAGGGTAGTTTGGGGCACCCAAGAAGGGATTTGTGCCAGTTTATATTTAAATAGTATCCTAAATCATATGACGTCCTGTTATGCTGAATAAATTGTATGTGAATATATGAAATAATATTTACACAGCCAGACTGAGAGAGAGACTTGTTGTGATTTGATTTATTCATGCTTTACTGTTATATGTTTCTATTTTTGACAATATAGTGAGCTCTCTGTAGTCACATGGGTTTGGTGCACATCAACACCATAGATTTGGTCTGCTGGCACGTCTGTATACAGGGAAAGCATCAAACAGATGAGGCCAACCTGGTCCGGTCTTGCAAGCTGAATATTCTAGCCATATCCAGAAATAGCTTTGGCTAGCAGGGGATGTGGGAATGCCCTATGGAAGATCAACAATTAGTTTGATATTAGTGAATTGGTTAAAGCACATCTGTAATCATTTAGAGTAATAAGTAGAAGGTGCAATACTCGCTGAGGAACTTTTCCTCAATATTCCGCATATAAATATCTACAAGAGAAAGCTTTTTATTTGAAAGAATACACACCACACAGGGATATTTTCAATGCGAGAAACGCAAAGTGTACAAAAAAGCATACACATTAGAGTAATGGAACATATATACAAAAAGGATGCACATCATCATTGGTGAGGACATATATTCAGGATGTCAGGGTAGTCATGTGGGCCCCTATGTAGGAAAAAATCAGGATATGGTAACAAGTTACCAGTAAATATGTTGACTATGCAGGCTTTAGATAAAGGTTAAAGAATTACCAGTAGTAGCTATAGGGTTAAGCATGGGCCATTCTGTAGGTTCAGGAGAAATAACTGACTGTAGACACAGGGTTAAGGAATACAGTATCAACTTATGAGAATACTATAGTAACAAGCAATAGAAAAAAACATAACAAAGGTATTCACTGGTTAGTCAGAAATACAATTGCTCACATCATAAGAGTGAATATATAGCATTGTAAAAACAATAAACCATGAATACAGAATGCATAAACGGATTAATCATGGCTTGTCACATCATAGTATGCTGATAATAATGCCAAAGTGATACCCACAATATATAGATTGCAAGTGTTAGCCCGTGTTTCAGAGCATTTGGCCTCTTTCTCAAGGCTGTGAACAATTCATTTGCCCATATTCTTTTGCAATTTTATGCGATGTATGGGTCCTTGACATAAGTGTTCTTGCAATTCAGAATCGTCCACATCTTGTAACAGGGATAGTTTAATGCCTATGACAAGTGCTTTAGGGCAAGTGGCACATGCAAAAAATAATAATTTATGCTTAAAGTTGAACTTTTTGCCAACTGCTTCAAATATATTTTTACCCCTTGCAAGAAAAGTTAGTGTCTGTCGAAAATAGAGGTTATGCCATCTGCAATTTCTCCTTTCCTTAGAAGCTCTGATGGTTGTGACATCAGTAGTGGTATTGTGATGTAGAAGTGCTGGCCTTGCAATTGTAATCTAAGGGAGGCAGTGTATGCCATTTTCAAGTCATGCAATCTGCTTAATTTCTCCTTGTTGCTTGTTGACCAGGCAGGAGTGTCTGTCTCTTTAAGATCGCTTTTAGTTTTTGCGGGGGGGGGGGGGGGGGGGGACAAGGGGTGGAAAAGACCTACAAAAGGTTAACATTTTACAGCAGCTAAAAGCAGTTTTGGTATGGTAGCAGTTGTTCTTCATCCTTAGGGATAGCCATTATTCAGTACTTTGTTTCGAACTTTTGGGCCTGTAGGGACTCAATAGTATACTGAGTTTGGGGGTGGTTTCTACTTTGCTCTAATGGTTGGGGGAAATCCTTCTCTCCTTTGCCAAGACAGAAGTGGTTTATCTTTTTAAAAGGAGGGATATCTTGTTTAGGGGTAAATTGCAGTGGACTTGGATGCTCTTGGACTTGTCTCATTGGATGGAACAGTGCTCTATGCTTGTGAGAGTTTGTATCTAACATCAAAGCTATCACAAAGGAATCTTTAATATTAAATATTACATGTTTTTGTGATTGTTGGTTTAGGCTGAAGGATGTGGCTAAAGGAGTCACAGATATTCACCATTGCGGTAGAGAAGCAAAAGTGACCCTTCTTTGTCCAAGACTAGTTTCCAGGCAAACTTCTTGCCTCAAAGTGACTAATTTGGAGAGCCCCATATTATACATATATTATACATAAAGCAACATGTAATGTGTATATGTAGTTAATAAATAGGATATTCTTACCTGACCCCCAAGTCAGCTTATCCAGTTTTGAGCTGATAACAGGAGATGTTTAATTCCTCTGCTATTTATCAATTGTTTAACTCTCAGCTCTTCTGCCAATGGTCATAAGTGCTTTTATCTCAGCTTCGCCAGTCTGGAGCCAGTAGGCCAGTTTGCGCTCCGTTGACAACAGAAGAGGAAGGTACATTATTATGGAATTGATTGCATACCAATGTAAATTATTTTAACGAGAATAACGCATGATAAAACATAGTAAAAATGTGACAGGTTTAACCTGCCTGTAAACTAGGGAAAACTCTCATGGTGTTATCTTGTTTATCCCTGTCTTTTAGTAGTTAATTTCAGCCTTCCAAATCTAAGGAAGATAAGGAAAGTGTCCTATTCGCAGGGAGCTCGCTGCCTCAATGAAGGAAGCAAAGGGAGTTGAGAAATAGGATTACTTTGCCCCCCATTGAGAGCGATGTAAATGTCAAACACATTAGCCTGGATGTAAAGGACAAGGCAGAGAATAAATGCAGGGTCTGTGGTCTGTGATGGCACCCTGGGGCCCTTGACAGCTTTTCCCCACCTTATCATGGAGTGTAGAAAAGATGCATCCTCAAGTGTCGAATTTACATAAGAATGACAGGATGTGATTGGACAAATGAAGATAAATGAATGGCTGTGATGTCAGCCAGAGCCATTGTGTAAAGATTGATGGGGGGGGGGGGGGGGTGAGTTCCATCAAGCTTCAGGGGCTTCCTCACTGCTCTGAAAAGCCATATAGAGGACACTGGCACACAATGGACCCCATTGAATGTCAGACAGATGGGAGTTTATATTTTCTGAGGCACTGTCATTCGCTGTGATCTCGTCGAGCTAGAGTGTCTTCATTAAAATAAACATTTGCGTGACAGGATCATGAAAGATTTCTGGAGTGCAAGCATAAAAGAGAGTAACCTGATTATGCTCCTGTCAGGTTTACGTAAAATCGTATCTCATCTTAATCAGGTGAATCTAGTGAAAGGTTGACCATGCCCAAGTGCTGATACCCTGGAGGTTACAGTGTCAGATAGCCACATCCATATAGAAACAACACAAATCTTTGGAGATAACTGTGTCTGTATACACATTTCTAAAAGTTTGTTCTTGTTATGATATGGCATAGTTTGCCTGGACTGGCATGGTTGCCTCAAAGCAATGTCCTTTTTTTTTAAAATCAGTGTTGCAAAACAGGATAATTCCATCCTTTACAAAACCTAATAGAGGTCAAATAGATTAGACTGTGAAAAATGTAGCCAAAACATAGATTCTGGGCCTTGGTAGTTACCTTCTGTTCCTGTGCAGATAGAGCCAAGCCAGCGGAGCAAGGACAAAAACAAATCAGAATTTCTATTTTCTTTATTGCGTGGCATCTCTCGGCCCCCTATAAAAACGGGATTAACCATAGAGTTCCCAGTGTTTCCTCTGCAGTGATACTGCAAAGTTAGAAGATGGCTCTCTCTCTTGCGCAGGTGAGCGGGGCAATCAAGCCTGCAGCCCTGCAAGTCTATTTCCATCCGTTTCTGGACCCTCACTGCCTCCCAGCCTTGGCTGACAGATCAGGTGAAGGTAGAAGAGCACTAGGGTCAAGTGCTCCAGGAGCGCAGCTCCAGCCGCAAACCCTGTACCACAAAGGGTAGCCGGCCATAGGCTTTATGGTGAGCCTGACAGGGATGCGGAGTTCATATTCTGGCTTCTGAGGGGTTGAGTGTTTTTGGGGACTATGTCTCCTTGGATGCACACCGCTGGCCTCTCGTCTCCCCCCCCCCCCCCCCCCCTCTGGCTTTGTTCAGGGTGGGGGGGGGGGGCGTGTGGCATCGGCGAGGGGTATTATATGTGGTGTTTTGGCGTTTATTGTGTGTTTTTTGGTGTTTTTTCAGCCGCTGCACGCTTTGTACTGCACTCTGTGGCGTTTTTTGCTTTGCCATGGTGACGGCCGGGTCATGTGATCGCCATTTTTGTACTCTTTGGGGGGGCGGGGCCTTGGGATGACGCGTCGTCTCCCCATGGCCTGCCCCTTGAGGTACCTCTGCCGGCGCCATTTTGGACTAGCTGCGCATCTGAATTTTTCCCTTCCTGGCGGCAGCACTGCTTCCCATGGTGTGTCGCTTCATCCTGCGGTCCGCGCCTTGGTGACCCTGCGGTGTCTTTGGTCTGTAAGTCCCCCTTGGGTTTTTTTTTATTGCCCTTGGGGGTATGTGCTGTGGAATGCTCATGTGTCCTTTTCACTTATGTCTTTCAGGCGGGACACCATTGGGTTGTGGTTTCTCCCGGCTCTACTCCTTCCTCCCCCTCATCCCCTTCCTCCCCCTCATCCCCTTCTTTCACCGATTTCTGGGGGCATCCCTTGGGAGGGCATCCTGGGTGGCTTCTGTATTAGCCTTTACCCACCGCTGGCCTATTGTGCCTGTGTTAAACCATATGGATGCTTCTGGGGATAGCGTGCTTGGGGGTTCTTTTGGGACAAGCTCGGCTGTGTTCCATGTGAGTAACAGTGTCACAGTGTGCGTGCCATGCGCTGAGAGTGTACTTGTGCTTCAAGCTGGTTTGTCTGCTTCACTTCCCAGCTCTGCGCCTCCCTCGACTTCACCGACTTCACCTACTCCCCCGCTCCTGCAATTGGGCCTTAGTGAAGGGGATATTAGCAGGGAGTCACACTCTGATTTGGCTCTGCAGGTGGCCAGCATTGAGAGGCAGCTTGCCAGGACTGTTCTGGCAAGAAGCGGCACCTGATTTCCACTCCCTCACGCTCTACAGAGGAGTATGAGGAATTTGATGTCACTGCTGGACATTATTCCCTAGAGGAAGGGGAACTGCTCCAGGACTCTGACTCCTCTGGGGACCAGCAGGAGGGTTGTGATAGTGACCCTGAATCTGGGGAGGATTCATGGTATCCTGAGGACACTGATAATTTGCTGTCTTACATTTTTGAAATTTTACACATTGCTGCCCCTGTGGCGGCTAAAAGGAAACAGGGTGAGCTTTTTCGTCCTAGTAAACGGCGTCTAGAGTTCCCTGAGCAGGGACATTTCACCACTATGGGGCTTAAAGGAATGGGAACGTCCTAACAGGCTGCCTGGTGTGCCCAAGGGTTTGGATAAGAGGTATCCCTTTCCTGCTGATCTTGTTAAGAGGTATTTCCCTGGACGCTCCCGTGCTAGGTTTGTCCAATACTTCGGTCATGCCTTCACCTGACACTACCACTCTGAGGGACAGTGAGGACCGGCGCATGGATCAGTTGGCCTGCCATTCCTTTACCTGTGTGGGGGCTGGATTGCGCCCGGCCTGTGCGGGTGCCATTACAGCTATTGCCCTTAAGAAACTGCTCAAGCGTCTCCTTGATGGCGCTACGGATCGTAGCGGGGGGAGGAATATAGGACTCTCTTGGTTTGCTCTGATTTTGTGGCCTTTATCCTTACTGCTATGGATGATGCTGAGCGGTAGGGCCTCTGCGCTCTTGGTGGCTATGCGCCGCTCTGTTTGGTTACGTCAGTGGGCAGCTGACGCCGCTGCTAAGAAACCTCTCACTGGATTCCCCTTCACAGGGCTGCGGCTATTTGGGGAGCGTCTTGATGTTCTAGCCAAGAATGGCAGGCTACCTCAGCGTAGGAGGCAGTCTCGGCCCTTTCGGGGGTCCTCCGTCCCCCTCCCTTCCTTTCTTGCTCCCAGAGGAGGCCGTGGCTCCCTCCTCTCTAGTGGCCGCAGAGATTCTTGGGGCCGTGGCAGATTCCGTGGTCGTCCCGGTCTCTCCTGGAGTTCCAAGCCCAAACCCTCTCCCAAGCCCCCTCAGGCATGAAGGGGCGCCCTCACCCATCCGGGGTCAGCAGTCATATGTGTCCCATCAAGAACAGGGTCAGGGGTACTATTCCAATCTTTTCATGTTCCCCAAAAAGGACAGCTCTGAGGCCCATTCTAGACCTGAATGGCCTCAACAAATTTGTCAGATTCAAACATTTTCGTATGGAGACGCTACACTCTGCTGTCAGTACCCTTCGCCCGGGCGACTTCATGACCAATGTGGACATCAAGGATGCGTATCTTCATGTGCCTATCTTCCCAGGTCATCAGAGATTTCTAAGGTTCGAGCTGCAGGATCAGCATTACCAGTTTGTGGTCTACCCTTTGGTATCACCTCGGCGCCTCGGGTGTTCACCAGGGTTTGGCGGGGGTGATGGCTCTGCTAAGGAACCAGGGCATACGCATCATTCCTTACCTGGACGACATCTTGATTGTGGCAATGTCCTTCTGCCACTAATGTGGTGACATCCACTCTAGAGTCCTTCTGCTGGGTGATCAACTATCCCAGGTCGTCTCTGTCCCCGTCCTTGGTGAGCTCCTTTTTGGGCATGACTCTGGATACCTCTCAGGTCAAGGTGTTCCTTCCTCAGCAGAAGGTGGGGGGTCTTCAGATGCAGGCTCGGGCTCTGCTATCGTGTCCTCATCCCTCCATCCATCAGGAGATGCAGTTGTTGGGCCTGATGGTGTCCTGCTTCGAGGCAGTCCCCTTTGCTCAGGTTCACATGAGACCTCTTGTCAGTTTGGGATCGGGACCCTGTGTCCCTGGATCAGGAATTTATCTCCTCTGGCCAGACAATCCCTCTCATGGTGTCTGGACTCAAGGAACCTTCTGGGGGGCAGGACCTTCCTGCCCCCGTGCTGGGAGTCTGACCGGTTGGGGAGGCTTCTGGAAGTCCCTGAAGTTTCAGGGTCGGTGGGGCCCACAAGAGGCCCATGCTTCCATCAACGTCCTGGAACTGAGGGCGATCAAGTTAGTTCTTTCTCGCCTAACCACTTGCCTTCAGGGTCGGGCTGTTCAGATCCGCTCAGACAACCAGACGGCGGTTGTCTACATCAATCATCAGGGAGGGACTCGGAGCAAGCGAGCCTTCAAGGATGTGTCCCTGATTCTGTCTTGGGCGGAACGGCATGTTCTCTGCATCTCAGCGGTCTACATTCCGGGAGTGGAGAACCAGGTGGCGGACTCCCTGAGCAGGGGGTCGTCTCGTCTGGGGTAATGGTCCCTCAACAACCGGGTGTTTCTCTCCCTGTGTCACCGCCGGACGTGGACTTGTTTGCGTCCCGTCACAATCACAAACTTCCCAAATTTGCCTCTCTATCTCAGGATCCTTTGGCCTTCGCCACGGATGCCCTGGCAATACCTTGGACGGAGTTTCGGCCTCTCTATGTGTTCCCTCCGTTTCCTCTCCTGGGCAGGGACATGCGCAAGATAGCCCAGGAGCGGGTACCAGCCATCCTGGTGGCCCCTTGTTGGCCAAGAAGAGTTTGGTTCACAGACGTCGTGCAGTAGGCAGTAGAACGGTACGTCTTGCCCAAGGATCCAGACCTTCTCACTCAGGGGCAGCTGCGCCATCCCAATTTACAAACGCTGGCTTTAACGGCTTGGCTGCTGAAACCTCCATCTTGATGGAAAAGGGGTTGCCTGCTTCTGTTGTTGATACCATGATTAGGGCTAGGAGGAAGTCTTCGTCCTTTATCTATTACAGGGTCTGGCATGCATACATTGCCTGGTGTGAGTCCAAATATCTTCCCTGTCGGGTTTTTTCTATTCCCAGGATTCCTGGAATTCTTGCAACATGGTCTGGATCTAGGCCTTCAACTTAGTACCCTAAAAGGCCATGTTTCAGCTCTATCAAATTTTTTCCAAAGATTATTTGCCAATCACTGGTTGGTTAAAACCTTTTTCCAGGGTATTTCTCATATGTGTACACCCTGTAAGCCTTTGCTACCAGTCTGGGATTTGAATCTGGTGTTGTCCGCTCTGCAAGGGCCTCCCTTTGAGCCTATCCGTGAGGCTGCCTTGCCCATTCTCACTCTTAAGGTAGCCTTTTTTATGGCTATCACCTCTGTAAGGAGAGTTTCTGAGCTGGTGGCGCTTTTAATCAAACCTCCTTTTCGAGCAGCATCAGGATAAGGTGGTGTTTCGGCTTAAGACGGATTTCTTGCCTAAGGTGGTGTCTGCCTTTCATCTCAATCACGACATTGTTTTGCCTTCATTGTGTCCTAATCCTGCTAATTCCAAGGAGCGGACACTGCATTCTCTGGATGTGGTCAGGGCTCTGAAGTTTTATTTGGTCGCTTTCAGGAAGTCTGATGCTCTTTTTGTTCTCACTTCTGGACCTAGGAAAGGTTTGCCTCCGGCTAAGTCCACTATCAGCAAGTGGATCCGTCAGGCGGTGATTCAAGCCTATTCTGCTAAGGGAAAGGAACCTCCCTTTAGGGTGACTGCTCATTCCACTCGTGCTATTGGTGCCTCTTGGGCTTTTCAGCACCAAGCTTCTGTTGAACAAGTTTGCAAGGCTGCTACTTGGTCTTCTGTTCATACCTTTTCCAAGTTTTACACGGTTGATGTTGAAGTTGCTTCAGGTGGTAGTGACTTGAACTACTGGCCGTTACTCTTGGGGATCCCACCCTACTTTTGGACACCTGTAGAATTGTTTTTGTTCTTGCATGGAATGGCCCTGCTTCGCCCCACCCACCCTTGTTATCGTTATTCTTGGTTGCCTATTTATGGTGATTGTTCCAAGTTATTTTTTTTTTTTTTACCTTTTACCTTTTTTTTACATTTTTTACCTTTATTCTCTCCCGGCTTCTTGTCTCACTGCTTGTCTACGCTGGGAACTCTATGGTTAATCCCATTTTTATAGGGGGCCGGGAGATGCCACAGCTTTCTGCAGTACCACTGCACCACCTTGTGGCGGAATAACCCGACTGTTATGAATACTGAAGCGGGCCGTGTCATGCAAGAACAAAAACAATTCTACAGGTAAGTACTCACAAAATTGCTTTTTTTACAGTCTTATCATTTTAAAAGGGGCCTATAACTCACCAGGGTGAAGACAGAAACAGGCCTCCCTTAAAGCGGACCTTCACCTTGAATCCGAGTCTTATATGTTTCCCACACCCTGTACATACAGATTGTTCCCATTAAAAATCATCCTACCTGCATCTACTGAATGTTATGAACATCCAAGATGGCAGCTCATGGAGCATCAGGCAACCTGCAAACAGGAATGCACTGCTTTCTGGAATTGCTGTCCTTTCCCTGACCCGAGCTCTGCAAAGCACAGCTATAACCCCGCTCTCTGCACTTTATCCAGCTCTCCTCTCCTTGGTATGTGTGATGCTTCTAAGTCAAGATGGCGGCGTCTGTATCCTAGAGTCCTGAACAGAGTTGCAGCTGTGGGAAAACACTTGAAATATATTAATGCTGGGGAATAGTTTAAGGGTTTGGCCTTTTCATTAAATCATGCTGAAGGTCCTGTTTAAGGCACACTCTGTACCAGGTACAGTCTGCAGGTCCCCATTCATTCACTTTTGTTGCTCTAGAAGCCTGACTGTAGGAGATATGCTCTTATTCAGGCTGAAGGTCCGGTTTTAGGAACAAATATTTTGTACCCCCCCCCCAGGACCTTATGTGGTTCAGGGTGAATATATAAAGCATACATCAAGTTTACGTTGTAATATTTACCTTACAGTACACTGCAAAGAAACAAAACTTTAGAACTGCAAGAGCCAGCATTACCCACAGAAATAGTAGGCGTCATTTTGGGGGGGGGGGGGGGGGGGGTCATTGGGCACCTATTAGTTTGTAACTGTAAGCTTTTTTTCTTCCACATAATGTGGAATCCTCACAGCAAACTCAACATTCTTGCCTCTAATGAAACTGCATTTTGTGCAGTGGCCAGGCTGGGGGAGTGTATTCCAGCATTAAGAAGTGTCTATGGCACAGGACACCGGGTGTCTGGATCAGAGGTAATTTTGGAAAAAATGTTTCTTTTTTAATAAATTACATTTCGCTCTTGTGTGTGACGTCTTTATTTACTTTTAACTTTTTGCGAACTGTTAAGTGGTCCATGAGACCCCTACACCAATACAGAAGGCTTGGGGGACTACCAGCCACCATTACCTGCCTCCCCAAAGCCTGGGGGGAGGGGGAGAAGAGCTGACGGCACAAAGGCTATGTGGGCTTCAGAGTCTGGCCTCTGTGCCCTGGTCTGCAAGCCACGCTGGTGTATGGGCTGGTTATGCTGGGAAGGGGGATCCCATGCCATTTGTTTTCATTTGTAGGGTTTTTTTAAGATGGGGAGGGGGGCTATGTTATTTTTTTAACGTTAGCTACATTAACGCTTGATGTCCTGTCACTCAGCCAGTGTAAAAGGCTGAGCCTACGGCTCACAAAGGCTATGTGGGCTTGTAGCCTTCAGGGAGTCACTGAGCCCTGGTCTACAAGCCACGCATAGCTGGTATCTAGGCTGGTTATGCTGGGAATGGGGGACCCCATGCCATTTTTTTTTTCATTTTTAAGAGGGGGGGCCCTATGTAATTTCTTTTACGTTAACTACATTAACCCTTGATGTCCTGTCACTCAGCCAGTATAAAAGGCTCCTTCCAGCAGCAGGAGTGAGAGCATAAGCCAGATTGATCGGTGTGGGACACATAGTGATCAGGGATGGATTGGAGGTAAGTTAAAAAAAAAATGTTTCTTGCTATGTGTGTTTGAGACTCTATGCCAGTTCATAAGGCTTAAAGTGCACCTATACTCAGAGGGAAGTATATCCCCAGCCCAGTGCCCCCAAACAGCCTGTGTTTCTTTTTTTAACTCAGCCTTTGCCCAATATTCATAAAGACACAAACTGAATGTAGTCAGCCATAATGCTTCCTGGTTGAGCAGTCCCACCCCAGTGATGATTCAATCAGTTAAAGTACACATAGCTCAGCAATGGTGAGCACTTCAACCTAACTGCCATTAAGTGACACTTTGGTTGTATCTGAATTCATTAGCATATGGCAGGTCATTTACCATAATACTACTTCCTGTTATTTTTCCTGGTGTTTTTATGGATATTGGGCAAAGGCTGAGGTGAAAAAAGAAACGTGCTGTTTTGGGGGACAGGGCTGGGGATAGAACACATATACTACATATACTTCCCTCTGAGTATAGGTGCACTTTACATTGCCTTATGAACTGGTATAGGGGTCTCATGGACACACACAGCAAGAAAAAAAGGGATAGGAAAGGGGGATGCTGCTCTCGCCTCCGGTAGCAGTCGGGGAGAGAGAGAATGGTGGAAGGTGGGGGCAAAAGGGGCCTATCCCTGACAATCTTGGCGGCAATTCAGGATGATGAAAATTACCGAACGAGTAAAATTACCCTTTCGCACATGCTTTACTTTGGAGTGTTTGGCAACCCTACCCTTGACAGTACTTAAGCATGTTTGATATTGTTCTATTCTGGAGACCTTGCTGTTTTACATTTACATAGTTATTTTCTTCTTTGCTTATCGTTTTATTTTTTTTTTAGAAATATTTGGTTTTGATGGTGTTTTTTTATTTTTTTATTTTTTTTGGGGGGGGGGGAATCCTATGCAACGGAAGAATTCAGCGAGAGATTACTTTCAGAAAACTGTGCCCACGACAACCAGCCTGGTACGTCTAGAAAGCTTGAGGTTAGTACTTTCAGAGAATATATAGTTTGTAAGGGGGGAGGGGTCAAATGTAAAGGGCTGTTTTCCTTTAAGAACTGCAAGGTGCGCATAGTAGTTGTATTCTATCTGAAAAATCTCCTAAAGTGCTGTTTCTGTTTGTAGCATCTAACCGATACATTATTACTATTATAACTGGGAGGAATGGCACTTTTACATGCAATATGATTTTCTTAAAAGACTTACATTTTTTATTTTAAAAAAGGTTACATATTGTAAAAAATATATATTTTTAATCTTTTCTACATATTTCACCCAAAAAATATTAAGAAAGCACTAGATAAGTTACAAGACATTGCATGTTAAACCCTAAACTCTGCTGATAAATACTATATATATATATATAGTATATATTTTTCCTTCCTGGGAAATCTCTGGACATTCCCTCAAAAATCACAGTTAAACACGTATAGCGCAAAATAGTAAAACATGGTCTGGCAACAGAGGGTGACAAAACCTCTAGGTAGGCTGTCAGTTAAAGGGTTATTACCCAATTGAGCCCAGGGAAGAGTGGAGTGGCTGCGGGGTTTAAAAAAGCTTATAGTTCTTCAAATGTGATACTGTTATTAAGAAACTTGTATCACTCGTGGGATTTAAAAAAAATACACTTTTCTTTGTGTTGATTTGGAAAGTCATTCAAAACGTAGCTCCTCCCAAAATTGCAGAGGTTCCCAAAATCATTTGCCCTGAACACAGTTGAAGCCCAGCGGGGTAAAAACTAATGAGTAAGTGACTGAAATAATAAAATATATTATTTTAGATGCTGTAGAATAGTTTTTAAAGGTTTGGGCTTTTCATTAAATGATGCTGACGGTCCGTTTTAATTAAACCCCATGCTCCCAGAACTCAAAACCTTAAAAAATGAATGCACAGACATTAGCCATAATTAAGCAAAAGCAGTTAAAAATGACATTCAGGCGACCATTGAGGTTGCCCTTGTACAAAATGCAGTAACATAGTAATGATCACTATATGCAATTTATATGACCCTGTGCTAGCATTTACCAATGTATAATGATTGAAAACATTCAACATCTGTGTAGCTTTTACACAGCATTGAACCTGTCCTGTGACAGGTTCAGCATGACGAGGGTTCATGGCACACTTAAAAAAAAAAAGAAAATAAGGGTCCTACCAGCTTAGCACACCAATCATATGAGCTTTTATTCCCATAGCCCAGTAGCTGCTTGTTTGCCCATTTGTCGTGCTGCATATTAGACCCAATTCTCTTTGGCAATACGCTGCCAGGGTATTTGGTTATTGGGAGAAGGTATTGGTAAGCAACCTGCAAACACATACCCAC
Source organism: Gastrophryne carolinensis (assembly GCA_027917425.1). Classification (NCBI taxonomy): domain Eukaryota; kingdom Metazoa; phylum Chordata; class Amphibia; order Anura; family Microhylidae; genus Gastrophryne; species Gastrophryne carolinensis. The sequence continues at coordinate 187,147,032 of CM051234.1, read as the reverse complement.
TCCTGCTGCATTATCTAAAAACTTCAGTGATGAAATAGCTATTGCCTCTTTATTCTAAGTATACAGCACGTCCTGTTCCAGAAGATATTCCTTACACTTGGGATATACTCCAGTAGATGGCGCTGGACTGCAGAGACATAAAAGTGGCTCCTCCCGGCCCCATATATACCAGGGACCTCCCACAAAATCCCCAGTTCTTCTCTGCAGTCCTGGCTGCGATGACTAGAAGATGGCTCTCTCTACTTGCAGGTGAGCGGGGCTATTAGCCTGCGGCTCTGTAGGACTATTCCCACCCGTTTCCTTTCACTGCTTCCCGGCTCAGGCTGCTCTGGTTCGGGTAAAGGTAGGCAGCACCGCTGTCAGGTGCTACGGAGCACTGCTCCAAACGCAGTCCCCCACCAAAGGGTAGGAGGTATAGACCCATGGTGAGCCTTATGGGATGCCCCTCCCGCATATTCTTAGTATACAGTACGTCCTGCTCCAAATCTAATACTTACACGTGGCATATACTCCGCCAGATGGCGCTGGACTGCAGAAACATCGAAAATAGGCTCCTCCCGGCCCCTCAAATACCCGGGGACCTCCCACAAATCCCCAGAATTTCTCTGCAGTCTGGCTGCGAAGGACGAGACATGGCTCTCTACTCGCAGGTGAGTGGGCCTATTAGCCTGCGGCCCTGTAGGACTATTCCCACCCGTTCCACTAGTAATATGCCTCCTAGCCTTGGCTGCGCTGGTCGGGTGAAGGTAGGCAGCACCGCTGTTAGGTGCTTAGGAGCACTGCTCCACCGCAATCCCCCACCAAAGGGTAGGCGGTTCAGGCTTATGTTGAGCCTCTATGGGATGCTCCTCCCGCACTAGTGCCCCTTGCCCCTGCCCATCGGTGGGCCCTGTTTAAGTGGCCGCTGTCCTCCCTGATTCTCCTTGTAGCCTTCGGGGGAAAAGAGGGGGGGTGTAAATGTGTATGCTATGCATTCTGTGTTTTACACTCTCTTTTTATTCTGTTTAGTCTTATGTCAGCCGCCGCGCTGACTTGCCTTTACAGTCTTCCCAGGATAATGTGACCGGGGTCCCTTCGGGACAAGACTGGCTGTGTGTAGCGTGTGGGTAGCCTCATGCTGACGCTGACAAGGCGCAGGTCTGTGTACCCTGTGCTGAGCAGGTGCTTGCACTGCAATCTGGCCAGCCAGTGGCTGCTCCTCGTTTCACTTCGCCTACTCCCCCAAGCTTAAACCTCACTCCTACTGAGTTGCATACTAGTGGGGATTCTCAGCCTGATGTGTCTTCTAGACTGGCTACTGTTGAGCAGTTGATTGCTAAGTCTTTAGCGCGTAAGGCCCCTGCTAAGAAGCGGCACTTGACGCCTAATGTCACTGTTTTCCCTATGGGAACTGAGGAGTTTTGGAATCTTTGTGGCTATACCCCGTCTGATGAAGGGGAGCTGTTTTCTGATTCAGGCTCATCTGATGAGAGACCAAGGGGTCATGATGATTCTGGCTCTGACCCCTGGGCCCCGGATGACACTGACAGATTATTGACCCAGATTTCTGAGGTTCTGTCCATCTCTCTCCCTGTTGCGGCTCCCAGGCAAAGAGGGGAGCTTTTCCATACAGCAAAATCACGTTTGGAATTTCCAGAGAAGGCACATTTCCATAACCTTGTGCTCAAGGAATGGGAGCGCCCCAGTAAACTTCCCGGGGTTCCAAAAAGTTGAAATAGGAAGTATCCCTTTCCTGCTGAGGTGGTTAAACGTTGGTCACCCCCCCCCCCCCCCCCGAGGTGGATGCCCCGATCCTAGGGCTAGATAACACCTCTGTCATGCATTCCCCTGACTCCACTACCCTGTGGGATGCTGAGGACCGGCGCATTGACCAGCTGGCATCCCACGCCTTTGCATGTGCGGGGACGGCGCTGCGCCTGGTCTGTGCCTCTGCCATTACTGCTGTGGCCACTAGAACCCTTATCAAAAATGTGCTTGATAGTGCCCCTGATGATTTGCCTTGCCTTGTAAGGTGTTCAATGCACTCTCCAGTTGTGATGTTTTTGTAAATTTTGTCCTCTCAGCATTGGATGACACCATCAGACTGTGTGCCAGAACTTCTGCCCTCGTGGTGGCTATACGCCACTCGGTTTGGCTGCGCCAGTGGGCTGCTGACAATGCTGCCAAGAAGGCCCTCACTGGTTTTCCCTTTAAAGGACTGCGCCTGTTTGGGGACCGCCTGGACCTTTTTGCTAAGGGAGGCAGGTTACCCCAGCGCATCGGCCCTTTCGGGGTCAGGGTTCCCTCTCCTCCCCTTACCGTGGTGCCAGACAGGGAAGGGGGGTTTCCTTTCCTGGGGCCCGGGGAGATTTCTGGGGTAGGGGCAGAGGACGTGGATGTCCTGGCTCCTCCTGGGGTCCCAAAGCAAATTCCTCTCCCAAGCCCCCTCAGGCATGATGGGGCGCCCTCACCCATCCGGGTGGGGGGACGGCTGCAGCACTTCGCTCACATCTGGAGGCTTCATGCCTCAGACCGGTGGATTCAGGAGGTAGTGTCCTCCGGTTACAAGTTGGAGTTTGCTGCCGATCCCCCTCCAAGATTCATCAGATCCCGGATTCCTCAGGACCTTGTGTCAGCTCAGGAGCTAGTGCAAGCAGTGCAAGGCCTCCTGGAGCTGGGGGTCATCTGCCAGGTCCCCTTAAGAGAAAAAGGCAAGGGCTTTTATTCCAACCTATTCACAGTACCCAAAAAAGATGGTTCAGTCAGGCCCATCCTGGACTTGAAGATCCTCAACAAGTTTGTCAGGGGCAGGCGCTTTCGCATGGAAACTCTCTGTCATCAGTTCCCTGCGCCAAGGGGATTTCATGACTTCTGTGGACATCAAAGATGCTTACCTTCATATTCCTGTGTCCCCAGGTCATCAAAGGTTCCTCAGGTTCGCTTTGATGGATCAACACTACCAGTTTGTGGCCTTGCCCTTTGGCCTCACTTCAGCTCCCAGGGTGTTCACCAAGGTGCTGGCTGGCGTGATGTCTCTGCTCAGATGTCAGGGCGTCCGCGTGCTTCCCTATCTGGACGACATTCTCATCACTTCCCAGTCTCTACATCAGGCAGAGTTGGATACTCAGCTGGTGGTGTCCACTCTGGAGTCATTTGGATGGGTGATCAACCACCCCAAGTCCTCACTGTCCCCTTCCTTGGTAACGCCATTCCTAGGAATGAATCTGTATACAGTTCAGGCAAGGATCTTCCTTCCTCAACAGAAGGTGGACAGTCTGATTGCACAGGCTCAGTCCCTCCTAGCTTGTCCCCATCCCTCCATCAGGCAGGGGATGCAGCTGGTGGGCCTGATGGTGGCATGCTTCGAAGCGGTCCCTTATGCTCAGTTCCACTTGAGGCCTCTGCAACTTCACCTATTGTCAGTATGGGACAAGGACCCAGCGTCCCTGGACAGGGTCTGTGTGCTCTCCCCCCTGGTCAGGAGGTCCCTCTCGTGGTGGATGGACTCAAGGAACCTGTTGGGGGGCAGATCCTTTCTTACCCCTTCCTGGGAGACGGTCCCCACAGATGCCAGTCTGTCCGGATGGGGGGGTTTCTGGAAGTCTCTGCGGTTCCAGGGGAGGTGGGGCCCTCAGCAGGCCCACACGCCTATCAATGTCTTGGAACTGCGGGCGATCAGGCTAGTTCTGGCTCACTTGCCTACTCACCTTCGGGGCCTGCCTGTTCAGGTGCGCTCGGACAACCAGACGGCAGTTGCCTACATCAATCATCAGGGAGGGACCCTGAGCAAGGGGGCCCTCCAGGAAGCGTCTCTGATCCTGACTTGGGCAGAGGCCAATGTAATCAGTTGTGTACATCCCGGGGGTGGAAAATCGCCTGGCGGACTCTCTGAGCAGGGAGACCTCTCGCCAGGGAGAATAGTCCCTATGCAGCAGGGTGTTTCAATCTCTTTGTCACCGTTGGGGCCAACCAGATGTGGATCTGTTTGTGTCTCGCCACAATCGCAAGCTCCCAGCTTTTGTCTCTCTGTCCCAGGATCCTCTGGCCTTGACCTCGGATGCGCTAGCAATGTCATGGCAGGACTTTCAGTTCCTGTATGCCTTCCCTCCAATCCTCCTGCTGGGCAGGGTTCTGCGCAAGATTGCTCTGGAAAGGGTGCCAGCAATTCTGGTGGCCCCCAGGCGGCCAAGAAGCGTGTGGTTCGCAGACGTGGTGCAGCTGGCAGTAGATCAGTACGCTCTGCCCTTGGTGCCAGATCTGCTCACTCAGTGCTCACTACGCCATCCCAATTGACAAACTCTGGCTTTGACGGCTTGGCTGCTGAAACCTCCATCTTGATGGAGAAGGGGCTGTCTTCCTCGGTTGTGGATACGTTGATTAAAGCTAGGAAGAAGTCTTCCTCTTCCATTTATTACAGGGTTTGGCGTGCCTACATTGACTGGTGTGAGTCTTAAGTCTCTTCCCTGTTGTGTGTTCTCTATTCCCAGGATTCTGGAGTTCCTGCAGCATGGGTTGGAGATGGGACTCCAGCTCAGTACTCTGAAGGGTCAGGTTTCTGCCCTGGCTATTTTCTTCCAGAAGTCCTATGCTCAGCACCCTCTGATCAGGACTTTTTTCCAGGGGGTCACTCATGTGCACCCCCCACACAAGCCTATGGTGCCTGTTTGGGATCTGAACTTGGTTCTGTCAGCCTTGCAGGGTGCTCCCTTTGAACCTGTGCAGGATGCTGCCTTGGCCATTCTTACGCTCAAGGTTGTGTTTCTGGTGGCTATCACTTCTGTCAGGCGTGTGTCTGAATTGGCGGTGCTTTCCATCCAGCCCCCCTACTATGAGAGACACCAGGACAAGGTGGTGTTTCGTTTCAAACCTGACTTTCTGCCTAAGGTAGTGTCTGCCTTTCATTTGAATCAGGATATTGTTCTTCCTTCTTTGTGCCCTAATCCTAGCAATTCTAAGGAGAGGGTTTTGGCACTCTTTGGATGTGGTTAGGTGTCTGAAGTACTATCTGGTGGCTACTGCACCTTTCAGGAAAACTGATGCTCTTTTTGTGGTCCCTTCTGGTCCTAGGAAGGGTTTGGCTCCTGCCAAGTCTACTATCAGCAAGTGGATTCGTCAGGCTGTGATTCAGGCCTACTCTGCTAAGGGGAAGAATCCTCCCTTCCTCCTTACTGCTCATTCCACTCGTGCTATTGGTGCCTCTAGGGCTTTTCAGCACCAGGCTTCTGTTGAACAAGTTTGCAAGGCCGCTACTTGGTCTTCTGTTCATACCTTTTCAAAGTTTTACAAGGTTGATGTTAGGGCCTCAGCTGATGCTGCTTTTGGCCGAAAGGTTCTGCAGGCCGCAGTGGTTTAAACTGTCTGCTGCTGATTTTTCTTGGGGATCCCACCCTACTTTATGGACACTGCTATTGGATGTCCCACGTGTAAGTATTAGATTTGGAGCAGGACGTACTGTATACTAAGAATAATACAATTCTGTGATTACTCACCTGTAGAATTGGTATTATGAGTATACAGTACGTCCTGCTCCAACCCACCCTTGGTTTTGCATTATCTTGGATCCCCTGTATGGTGATTGTTATCATTGTTATAGTTGATAGTTTGAATTGTTGAATTCTCCCGGCTTCTCATTAACTGCTTTTCAATGCTGGGGATTTGTGGGAGGTCCCCGGGTATTTGAGGGGCCGGGAGGACCCTATTTTCGATGTCTCTGCAGTCCAGCGCCATCTGGCGGAGTATATGCCACGTGTAAGTATTAGATTTGGAGCAGGACGTTCTGTATACTCATAATACTATTCTACAGGTGTGTAATCACAGAATTGTATATTCTTAGTATACAGTACGTCCTGCTCCAGATAGATTACTTACACTTGGGTTATCCTCCGCCAGATGGCGCTGCACTGCAGAGACATGCAAAACAGGCTCCTCCCGGCCCCTCAAATACCCGGGGACCTCCCGCAAATCCCCAGATTTCTCTGCAGTGCTTACTGCGAGGACATGAAATATGAATCTCTCGCAGGTGAGTGGGGCTATTAGCATGCAGCCATGTTGGACTATTCCCACCCGTCCTTCGTGTGATGTGCCTCCCAGCCTGGGCTGCGCTGGTCGGGTGAAGGTAGGCGGCACCGTGTGTGCTTATGGAGCGCTGCTCTGCCGCAGTCCCCCACCAAAGGGTAGGCGGTATAGGCTGATGGTGAGCCTTATGGGATGCCCCTCCCACATTATTCCCACATGCCTCATGTAGCGCTGGGTCCTGTACAAAGGGCCGCCATCCTCCCTCATTCCCCCCGTAGCCTTCGGGGGGGAAGGGGGGAAAGAAGGGGGGGGGTCAGTACGTATAGTGATTACGTGTATGACTAGATATGTGGTGTCAGCCGCCGCGCTGACTTGTCTGTTTTTACTATTACATGGACGCCGCCGCGCGCATCTTTTCCCTCCTTTGGAGGTCTGCGCCGGACGGCGGCGTTGCCTCAGACACTGCAGCATTATCATTGGCTGCTGTCTTAGAGCTTTGCGCTCTGTGGGGGGGGGGGGCTGGCTTGGCGCGGTCCGCGTCACGGCCCGCTCTGGCCCGCCTTTCGAGGTTTGTTTGGCGCCATTTTGCTGTATAGTCGCGCGCACGTGTGTAACGGTCCCCCCTTCTGCGGTCTGTAAGTGCCCACGCGGGCGACCTTTTTGCTCATTGCTTACTGTGCATGGTTCTGACACCCCTTCTTCTCACTGTGTCTTTCAGACGGGTGAATCCAGTGGCTTCTCCCAGCCCGGTGTAATTGTCAGTCGGGCCTAGTATAATTACTCCCACTTCCCTGCGGGTCATTGGGGCATCCAGGGTAGCTTACAGCGTCAATCCCTACTGGCCTATTGTGCCTATTAATCACCATATGGAGGCATCCCAGGATAACGTGACCGGGGTTCCTTCGGGACAAGCCCGGCTGTGTGTAGCTTGTGGGGTCTCACCTATCTGCGGTGACAACTCACGGGTCTGTGTTCCTTGCACACAGCAGGCGTTAATGTTGCAACCCGCCCCTCCGGTGGCTGGGCCTGCACCTCGTCTCACTTCACATACTCCCCCAAGATTGAGTCTAACCCCCAATACAAGCGGGGATTCTCATCCTGATGTGGCTGCTAGACTGGCCAGTGTTGAAAAATTGATTGCTAATACCTTAGCGCGTAATGCCACCGCTAAAAAGCGTCACTTAACCCCTGATGCCACTCTTTTCCCTCCGGAGTCTGACGAGTTGTTGCATCTATATGGCTATACCCCCTCGGACGAAGGGGAGCTGTTCTCTGACTCAGGGTCATCTGACAAGAGGCCCAGGGGTCATGACGATTCTGGCTCTGACCCCTGGACCCTGGATGATACTGACAGGCTGCTGGTTCAGATTTTTGAGGTTTTGTCCATCTCTCCCCCTGTTGCGGCTCCCAGGCAAAGGGGTGAGCTCTTTCATGCTGCTAAGGCTCGGTTGGAATTTCCTGAGCAAACCCATTTCAATAACCTTGTGCTTAAGGAGTGGGAACATCCCAGTAGACTTCCCGGGATACCTAAGAGTTTGGACAGAAAGTATCCCTTTCCTGCTGATATGGTCAAGTGCTGGTCATCGCCCCCCGAGGTTGATGCTCCTATTCTGGGGCTGTCTAACACCTCTATTATGCACTCCCCCGACACTACTACGCTGCGGGATTCTGAGGACCGGCGCATTGACCAATTGGCATGCCATGCCTTTGCATTTGTGGGGGCGGCGCTGCGCCTGGTTTGCGCCTTGGCCATTACTTCTGTGGCGCTCAGGGCCCTGGTCAGAAGTGTACTCGAAGGCCCTGATGAATTGCCACCTGATACGGTTAATACACTGTCTAACTGTGTTGTGTTTGTAAACTTTATCCTATCTGCATCGGATGATGCCATTAGGACGTGTGCCAGATTTTCTGCCTTGGCGGTAGCTATACGCCGCGCGGTTTGGCTGCGCCAGTGGGCTGCTGACAATGCTGCAAAGAAAGCCCTTACTGGGCTTCCATTTAAGGGGCTACGCCTGTTCGGGGACCGCCTAGACCTCTTTGCTAAAGGAGGTAAATTACCCCAGCACAGGCGACAGTCTCGGCCCCTTCGGGGCCAGGGCCCCCCTTCGCTCCCCTACCGAGGTGCTAAGCAGGGAAAAGGGGTGTCCTTCGCGGGGGCTCGTGCAGATTCCTGGCATAGGAGCAGGGGACGACGTCCTGGCTCCTCCTGGGGGTCTAAGTCCAAACCCTCTCCCAAGCCCCCTCAGGCATGATGGGGCGCCCTCGCTCGTCAGTGTGGGGGACGACTACAGCACTTCGCGCACGTCTGGAGGCGCCACGTCTCAGACCGGTGGATTCAGGAGATAGTGTCCTCTGGTTACAAGATAGAGTTTGCTGTGCGGCCCCCCTCAAGATTCATCAGGTCCCGGATCCCCCAGGACCCTGTCTCCGCTCAGGGCTTGATGCAGGCCGTGCAAGGACTTCTGGATCTGGGGGTCATTTGCAGAGTCCCCTTAAGAGAAAGGGGCAAGGGGTTCTATTCCAACCTTTTCACAGTGCCCAAAAAAGATGGGTCAGTCAGGCCCATTCTGGATTTGAAGATCCTCAACAAGTTTGTCAAGATCAGGCGCTTTCGTATGGAAACTCTGCGCCCAGGGGATTTCATGACGTCTGTGGACATCAAAGATGCTTACCTTCACATCCCTGTGTTCCCGGGACACCAAAGGTTTCTCAGATTCGCGTTGGAAGACCAACATTACCAATTTGTGGCCTTGCCACTTGGCCTCACTTCAGCTCCCAGAGTGTTCACCAAGGTGCTGGCGGGGGTGATGTCTCTGGTAAGGTCAAGGGGCATACGCTCTAACTGCGCAGGTGAGATTCCTGCTCTCGTGCCCCCAGCCCTCCCTCAGGCAGGGAATGCAGCTGGTGGGCCTGATGGTGGGGAGCTTCGAGGCGGTGCCCTTTGCTCAGTTCCATTTGAGGCCTCTGCAACTTCACCTTCTGTCAGTATGGGACAAGGACCCAACGTCCTTGGACGGGGTCTGTGTGCTTCCCCCCTTGGTCAGGCGGTCCCTTTTGTGGTGGCTGGACCATATGAACTTGCTGGGGGGCAGGTCCTTTCTGGCCCCCTTCTGGGAGATGGTCACTACGGATGCCAGTCTGTCAGGTTGGGGGGGATTCTGGAAGTCCCTGCAGTTCCAGGGGAGGTGGGGCCCTCAGGAGGCCCACCTGCCCATCAACATTCTGGAACTACGGGCAATCAGGTTGGTACTGGAGCAGTTGACCAATCACCTGAAGGGTCTGTCTGTGCAGGTGCGCTCAGACAACAGGACGGCGGTTGCCTACATCAACCACAACAGGGTATTCCAGTCCCTGTGTCACCGTTGGGGTCTACCGGATGTGGATCTGTTTGCATCCCGTCACAATCACAAGCTCCCGACCTTTGTCTCCCTGTCTCAGGATCCTCTGGCCTTGGCCACAGATGCTCTGTCCATGTCATGGCAGGAATTTCGGCTCCTGTATGTCTTTCCTCCATTCCCCCTGCTGGGCAGGGTCCTGCGCAAGAATGCTCTGGAAGGGGTGCCAGTGATTCTGGCGGCCCCCAGGTGGCCAAGAAGAGTGTGGTTCACAGACGTGGTGCAAATGGCAGTAGACCAGTACGTTCTGCCAGGAGTGCCAGATCTGCTCACTCAGGGCCCCTTACGCCTTCCCAATTTACAAACTCTGGCTTTGACGGCCTGGCTGCTGAAACCTCCATCTTGATGGAGAAAGGCTTGTCTGCCTCGGTGGTTGAGACCATGGTGAAGGCTAGGAAGAAAACTTCTTCTTCCATCTATTATAGGGTATGGCGTACCTACATTGATTGGTGTGAGTCTAGGTCTCTTCCCTGTAGGGAGTTCTCAGTCCCTAGGGTTCTGGAGTTTTTACAGCATGGGTTGGAGTTGGGTCTAAAACTCAGTACTCTGAAGGGTCAGGTTTCTGCCCTGTCTGTCTTCTTTCAGAAGTCTTTTGCTCAGCATTCCTTGGTTAAGACTTTCTTTCAGGGGGTCACTCATGTGCATCCCCCACGTAAACCTATGGTCCCTTTTTGGGATTTGAACTTGGTTTTGTCTGCCTTGCAGGGTGCTCCCTTTGAGCCTATTCAGGATGCTGCTCTGGCTGTACTTACCCTCAAGGTTGTCTTTCTGGTGGCTATTACTTCGGTCAGGCTTGTGTCTGAGTTGGCGGCTCTGTCTATTCAGCTCCCATACTATGAGAGACACCAGGACAAGGTGGTGTTCCGCTTTAAGCCAGACTTTCTGCCTAAGGTGGTGTCTACTTTTCATTTGAATCAAGATATTGTTCTTCCTTCTTTGTGCCCTAATCCTAGCAACGTTAAGGAAAGGGTTCTGCATTCCTTGGATGTGGTCAGGTGTCTGAAGTATTACCTGGTAGTCACTGCGTCCTTCAGGAAAACTGATGCTCTTTTTGTGGTCCTTTCTGCTCCTAGGAAGGGTTTGGCTCCTGCCAAGTCTACTGTCAGCAAATGGATCCGTCAGGCTGTGATTCAGGCCTATTCTGCTAAGGGGAAGAGTCCTCCCTTCCGCCTTACTGCTCATTCTACTTGTGCTATTGGTGCCTCTTGGGCCTTCCAGCACCAGGCTTCTGTTGAACAGGTTTGCAATGCCGCTACTTGGTCTTCTGTTCATACCTTTTCAAAGTTTTACAAGGTTGTTGTTAGGGCCTCAGCTGATGCTGTTTTTGGCCGCAAGTTTTTGCAGGCGGCAGTGGTTTAAACTGTCTGCTGTTTGTTGGGGATCCCACCCTACTTTATGGACACTGCTAGTGGATGTCCCAAGTGTAAGTAATCTATCTGGAGCAGGACGTACTGTATACTAAGAATAATACAATTCTGTGAAATACTCACCTGTAGAATTGGTATTATAAGTATACAGAACGTCCTGCTCCACCCCACCCTGGTTTTTGCATTATTCTGGATCCCCTGTATGGTGATTGTTATATTGTTATAGTTACCAGTTTTTGGTGGTTAAATTCTCCCGGCTTCTTGTTCACTGCTTTTCAATGCTGGGGATTTGTGGGAGGTCCCCGGGTATTTGAGGGGCCGGGAGGAGCCTGTTTTGCATGTCTCTGCAGTGCAGCACCATCTGGCGGAGGATAACCCAAGTGTAAGTAATCTATCTGGAGCAGGACGTACTGTATACTTATAATACCAATTCTACAGGTGAGTATTTCACAGAATTGTATTTTTATGTCCCTCGCCCCCTGTCCCGGCAGTTGGCTCCCTTTAGGCTGGCCGTCGCTTCCCCCCTCGCTCTCCCTTGTAGATCTGGGGGCGGGTGCATGTATTTGCCACATGTTGTGTGTTGATCCCTTTTGTATTGGTTGCACTGGTTTCTTTTGCCGCCGCACGTTTGTACTACGCTCCGCGGTCGGTGGCGACATCGCCTCAGGCGCTGCTGCGCCATCATTGGCTGGCCTTGTCAGGTGGGCGCGTTTTCGCACTCTTGGGGGGGCGAGCCTTGCGGCTGACACGTTCTGCATCACTGTCTCTGCAGCCCGCCCCTCGATGTATATGCGGGCGCCATTTTAGTTCTCTGCTGCGTGTGCCTGGCGTCTCCTTATCGCGGTCCGTAAGTGCCCCTGCAGGCTGATTTATTTTATATAAATTATCTGTATTGCATATCGCTTATGGGATCTTTTGCTTATGTCTTGCAGGCGGGTCAAACTTTGTGGTTTCTCCCGGTCCTATCCCCTCTATCCGGTCCTATCTACTCTTATCGGAGGGCTATTTCATACCATTGCTCCCACTTCCCTAGCGGGTTATTGGGGCATCCGGGTTGCTTTTATTAGCGTCAATCCCTATTGGCCTGTTGTGCCGTGATAATCACCATATGGAGGCTTCTCAGGATAATGTGCTCGGGGTTCCTTTGGGACAAGCCCTGCTGTGTGTGGCGTATCCCCTATAAGTGATGATGTCAGGGTGTGAGTACCCTGCGCCCAGCAGGTACTTGCGCTGTAGTCTGGGTTACCTGCGGCTGGGCCTAGTGCTGTGTCTACCCCCCACGCTTACATCTGACTCCCAGTGAGCTGCATACCAGTGGGGAGTCTCAATCTGATTTGGCTACCCGGGTAGCCAGCATTGAAAGGCATATTGCCGGGTCTGGTCCACGTAAGGCTCCTGCTAAGCGGCTGCATTTGGCATCCGGTGTTACTCTCTTTCCTGTGGAAGCTGAGGAGTTTTTTTATATTACTGGATATACCCCCCTGGAAGAATGGGAATTATTCTCTGATTCAGAATCATCTGAGGATCAGCCTAGGGGTTATGCTGACTCTGGATCTGACCCATGGGCTTCAGATGATACTGACAGACTTTTGGCTCACATTTTTGAAGTGCTCTGTATCTCTCCTCCTGCCGTGGCTCCATGGCAGCAGGGGGAGCAGTTTCATACTGTTAAGCCACGTCTGGAGTTTCCTGAACAAACTCACTTTAATAATCTGATTCTCAAGGAGTGGGAACGGCCTAGCCATCTTCCCAGGTTGCCTAAGAGTTGGGATAAGGGGTATCCCTTTCCTGCTGAGATGGTTAAACGTTGGTCATGTCCTCCAGAGATGGATGCTCCATTTTAGGGACTGTCTAACACATCTGTCATGCATTCCCCTGACACTACTACACTGAGGGATGGGGAGGACAGGCGCATGGATCAGCTGGCTTGACATGCCTTTCCCTGTGTTGGGACTGTGCTCCGCCCGGTCTGTGCCTCTGCTATCACGGCTGTTGCTGTTAAAAGCCTGCTCAGGGGTCTCTTAGATAGGGCCCCTGATGATGCTGGTATTGAAGAGTATAGAGCCCTTCTGCGTTGTGAGGAATTTATTGCATATGTTCTCTCTGCCCTGGATGATACCATTAGAATGTGTGGCAGGGCATCTGCCTTGTTGGTGGCGATACGCCGCTCAGTCTTGCTGCGCCAGTGGGCAGTTGACAATGCTGCCAAAAAGGCCCTCACTGGGTTTTCCTTCAAGGGGCTGCGCCTCTTTCGGGAACGTTTGGACTTGTTTGCTAAAGGTGGCAAGTTACCTCAGCGTAGAAGGCAGCCCCGGTGCTTTGGGGTTCAGGTGCCTTTTCTCCTTCCTTCAGGGGCTCCAGAATTGGACGGGGAGCTTCCTTTGCTGGAGCCCGTGGAGATTTTTGGGGCAGGGGCAGAGGACGTGGCCGCCCTGGCCCCTCCTGGGGTCCCAAGACTAAGTCCTCCCCAAGCCCCCTCAGGCACGAAGGGGCGCCCTCACCCATCCGGGTGGGGCGACGGCTTCTGCTCTTGACTCACATCTGGAGGCGTCATGTCTCAGACCGGTGGATTCAGGAGGTAGTATCCTCCGGTTACAAGGTAGAGTTTGCAGCCTGGCCGCCCCCAAGATTCATCAAATCTCGTTTAGCTCACAGCCGCTTGTCTGCTCAGCATCTCTTCCTGGCTGTCCAAGGCCTTCTAGACCTAGGTGTCATCTGCCGGGTGCCCTTGAAGGAAAGGGTCAAGGGCTATTATTCCAATCTTTTCATTGTGCCCAAAAAAGATGGGTCCATCAGACCTATCCTGGATTTAAAGCTTCTCAACAAGTTTGTCAGATTCAAACACTTTCGCATGGAGACTGTGCGCTCAGCTGTGACTTTCCTACGCCCAGGGGACTTCATGACCTCTGTAGACATCAAGGATGCTTAGCTTCACGTTCCTATCTTTCCAGGTCATCAGAGGTTCCTCAGGTTCGCGCTGGAGGATCAGCACTACCAATTTGTGGCCTTGCCCTTCGGTCTCACTTCCGCCTCCAGGGTATTCACCAAGGTGCTGGCAGGAGTGATGGCCCTGCTGAGATTTCATGGCATTTGCATTCTTCCCTACCTGGACAACATGCTTATTGCTTCTCAGTCCTTCCATCAGGCAGAACTGGACACTCAGAGGGTGGTATCCACCCTGGAGTCATTCGGCTGGGTGATCAATCACCCCAAATCTTCCCTGTCTCCTGGTGAAGTCTTTTCTGGGCACGATTCTGGATTCAGCTCAGGTCAAGATCTTTCTTCCTCAGCAGAAGGTGGAGGTCCTTCAAGAGAAAGTTCAGCTCCTGCTGTCTTGTCCTCATCCATCCATCAGGCAGGAAATGCAGCTGGTGAGCCTGATGGTGTCCTGCTTCGACGCGGTTCCATACGCTCAGTTCCACATGAGGCCTCTTCAGCTTCACCTCGTCAGTATGGGATCGGGACCCTGTGTCCCTGGATCAGGTGTTTGTCTTGTCCCCTCAGGTCAGGCGGTCTCTAGTGTGGTGGCTGGACTCGAGGAACCTGCTGGGGGGCAGGTCCTTTCTGGCCCCTTGCTGGGAGACTGTCACCACGGATGCCAGTCTGACAGGTGGGGGGGGGGGATTCTGGAGGCCCCTGAAATTCCAGGGTCAGTGGGGCCCTCAGGAGGCCCATGCCCCTATCAACATTCTGGAATTGAGGGCAATCAGGTTGGTTCTCGCCCACTTAACCCCACACCTGAGGGGTCGGGCTGTTCAGGTCCGCTCGGACAACCAGACGGAGGTTGCCTACATCAATCATCAGGCAGGGACCCAGAGCAAACTGGCCCTCAAGGAAGTGTCCCTGATACTGTCCTGGGCGGAGGAAAATGTTCCCTGCAACTCAGCGGTGTACATCCCGGGGGTGGAGAATCTGGAGGCAGACTTTCTGAGCGGGGGGACCTCTCGTCTGGGAGAGTGGTCCCTCAGCAGCAGGGTGTTTCGCTCCGTGTCACCGCTGGGGTCAGCCGGACGTGGATCTATTTGCGTCCCGTCACAATCACAAGCTTCCAGTCTTTGTCTCTCTGTCCCAGGATCCTCTGGCCTTGGCCATGGATGCCCTGGCAATGTCTTGGACGAGGTTCCAGCTCCTGTATGTGTCTCCCCCGTTTCCACTGCGGGGCAGGGTGCTGCGCAAGATAGTTCAGGAAGGGGTGCCAACCATCCTGGTGGCCCCCTTTTGGCCAAGGAGAGTATGGTTCGCAGACATCGTGCAGTTGGCAGTAGATCAGTACGCCCTGCCACTGGTTCCAGATCTGCTCACTCAGGGACACCTACGCCACCTCAATTTACAAACGCTGGCTTTGACGGCCTGGCTGTTGAAACCTCCATCTTGATGGAAAAAGGGCTGCCTGCCTCGGTTGTGAATACTATGATTAGGGCTAGGAAGAGGTCCTCTTCTTCCATCTGTTACAGGGTCTGGCATACTTACATTGACTGGTGCGAGTCCCACTCGCTTCCCTGTCGTGTGTTTTCTATTCCTAGGATTTTGGAGTTTCTCCAACATGGTTTGGATCTGGGTCTTCAGCTCAGTACTCTGAAAGGCCATGTTTCTGCCTTGCCTTTTTTTTTTTCAAAGATCCTTTGCTCAGCATCCCCTGGTCCAGACCTTTTTCCAGGGGGTACTCACGTGCGTCCCCCACGTAAGCCTATGTTACCAGTCTGGGACTTGAACTTGGTTTTATCTGCCCTGCAGGGGTCTCCCTTTGAGCCCTTGCAAGGGGCTCCTTTGTCCATTCTTATGCTTAAGGTGGTCTTTTTGGTGGCTATCACTTCTGTTAGGCGTGTTTCTGAGTTGGTGGCGCTTTCCATCAAGCCTCCTTATTTTGAGAGACACCAGGACAAGGTGGTGTTTCGTTGTAAGCCAGATTTTCTGCCTAAGGTTGTTTCTGCCTTTCATCTCAATCAGGACATTGTTTTGCCTTCTCTGTGTCCTAATCCTAGTAACCCTAAGGGAAGGGTTTTGCATTCTTTGGACGTAGTCAGAACTCTGAAGTTCTATTTGGTGGCTATTGAACCCTTCAGGAAGACTGATGCTCTTTTTGTGCTTCCGTCTGTACCTAAGAAAGGCCTGGCTCCGGCTAAGTCCACTATTAGCAAGTGGATCCGTCAGGCTGTAATACAGGCCTACTCTGCTAAGGGGAAGGAGCCTCCCTTCCGCCTTACTGCTCATTCTACTCGTGCTATTGGTGCCTCTTGGGCTTTTCAGCACCAAGCTTCTGTTGAATAAGTTTGCAAGGCTGCTACTTGGTCTTCTGTTCATACTTTTTCAAAGTTTTGCAAGGTTGATGTTAGGGCCTCAGCTAATGCTGCTTTTGGCCGCAAGGTTCTGCAGGCGGCATTGGTTTAAACTGTCTGCTGTTACTTTTGGGGATCCCACCCTACCTTACGGACACTGCTTCAGGTTACTCACCTGTGGAATTGGTATTATATGTATACAGCACGTCCTGTTCCACCCCACCCTTGTTATCATTATCTTTAGTTACCTCTTCATGGTGATTGTTCTTATGTTCAAATTTTCATATAATGGTTATAGTTCTCCCGGTCTCTTGCTAACTGCTTTTCAATACTGGGGATTTTGTGGGAGGTCCCTGGTATATATGGGGACGGGAGGAGCCACTTTTCTCTCTCTGCAGTCCAGCGCCATCTACTGGAGTATATCCCAAGTGTAAGGAATATCTTCTGGAACAGGACATGCTATATACATATACCAATTCTACAGGTGAGTAATCACAGAATTGTATTTTTTACAAATAACAAGTTTAGATTAGATAAGTTTTAAGATAGAAAATATACAGATAATGTTTCAGATAATTTCAGATGTAAGTTTAGTTACATGGTTTGGCCACTTGAGGGCAATATAGCATAAGAAATTTTCAGCAAAACAGGAAATAGGATTGTAACATAAATGAGAGTTGTAAGGCTATGTTATAGGGATATTATGCAAAGAAATGTAGCCATAGATTGAAGCGAAAGTCCAGGTAAGGCTAAGTTATTTTCCTGGGTGTATAAATAGACTCAGGCTTGCTGTAAGAGAGAATGTGAAACAAAGAAAAGAAGCAAAGCAAAAGAGGGAAACGTGCCTTGGATGTCTGGACGAAAGAATACCCCCGTAAGAAGGCACGGCGGAGAGAGGCCGAGGTTTACGCACTCCCCATAGCCATGAGGGGGAGAAAGCCTGGCTGGGACGAAATCCTGGAGGGCGAGACCAGAAAGAAGCTGTAGGAGTTGGCGTTAGAGGCAAGGTAGGGGGTGCTGGAAAGTCTACCTTGCCTGCCTCAATAAAGAGAGAACATGTTTGCAATGCTTGTATCACCTTCAAGCAGATCTGACTTCATCAGAGAACCTGGGTTGTCTGAGTAAATACCTTTACATTCCCTGCTCCCAGATCCTGGAAAGCAGGTGCATAGCTTGGGGTGCAACAGGTCAGGGGGGTTCCAACGGGGGCCTGAGATAAGCTGGGGGCACCATTTTGAATCTTTGTCTCGGATGCCAGAAGGCCTAGCTACTCCTCTGCTGGAAAGACCCTTTTTTCAGTGTGACCACATTCCTCTAAGACCCCTTATTACAAGGATTTATCCCAAAAACTGTTGTTACTCCCTGGCTACAGTTCCATCCCTTTTATAGTAGCCACCTCCACCATCATCTATACCTGCAATACTATAGCCTCAGCCTTGGAGTTTATTCATTGGCCTGCTAGGAAGCACATGTATTTGGATGCTTAGTGGAGATGGTGATGTCACAGGCTGATTTTTGGTTGTCCAGGGGCTGGTGAAATCCCAGGCTGATTTTTGACCCCCAGTCTGCCACTGGCGACATCTGCTGAAATTTGGGACACAGTGCCCTGATTCCACTGATGGAGCTAGGAAAAAGCTGGGTCCTTGTGGGTTTTTGTTTTTCTCTACAGAACTGACCTTAGCAGGAGAGTGATAACTTAACTTTTTAGTACAGGTTCTTTTTAAAAGAAAATTCCCTTTTTTGGGGTTTTGGTGTTCTTCCTTATTGTTTTCCTCTTTTGGAATGTAAGAAAAACATTTGTGTTAGGATTGTGCCCCCCATACATTTGATTTACTTATCAGCATGCTGTATCCAAGTTTCTTATAATCCTGTGGCTCTGTGTTGCTAAAGCAGGCATGACTTTCCTGGCCTTGAGTAAAAACTACTGACTACAAGTCCCAGAATCCTTCCATTGTAAGAGGTAAGCTCATCAGCAGCTTTGGCAAAATAAACAGCAGCAATTACCTCTCCAGGTGTCAGTAACCCTTTAGCTACTGCAACACAATATTGTGATCTATTCAAAGGAAAATGTTGAATTACAGCAAAATTGATTAAATCTGTGAGCTTAAGAATGTGAGGTGTCGTCTTTGCTTCAGCCGATTAACTTGCCAGAGTCAGGAAGTGTCTGCCAGGCACACCAAACACACTAGTCCGTGTACGTTGTTGAAACTGTAATCTTATAACACAGAGTTGAACTTGAGAACATGATTTTGGCACACAATAATGGGCATTTTTAAAAATGGCATCAAAAGTTTAAATAACCTTTAAGTAGATCTAGCACATAATTTAAAATTATGGTGATGGGTAATTTTTTTTTTTTTTTGCTTTCACCATGTAAAGTAGCATGACCAGTGTCAGAGCTGCATTTACATTAATAGCAGCCATTTTCTTATCGCTAAAAAAGGAAGAAATGTGACCTAACTAAGGCGCAAAATGTTTCTGCCAATGTGTGTATGATGGAACATAGATGGTTTTGTCTGTTGATTTCCATTTCCCTGTCATCACTGTGGCTGGGTTTTTACTTGTGCAGGACTTATTACAGTGCTAGAAAACAGAGGGCTTTTCCTGATGCTCAGCTAATAAATATTTCCCAGGTGTTCATCTGTGAATTTTTTAACTGCTTGATTGTCAAAGCTTTAAAGAAGAGCAGTAAATCAGTGGTCCGAGCCTCTAGGCCCAGCTATAATAAAACAGGGTGGTGACAGCTGAAGAACACTGCCACTTTTTGGGAGATTTATTGCCAAGGGAAGAGAGCATGCCTTTCAGAAAAGCCCCCATTTTGGGAATAGCTCAGTTTTATTAGGAGGAAGCTAACTTGCACATTTTCTATGAAACGGCGGTGTTCGCATTAAATCATCATACAACTGATGAAAAAACATTAAGAAATGGCTTATCTAATGAGGCCATGTGCTATTTTTGTTGTTGTACGAATTAGCTTATTTGTTTATATTGGAAATAATTCAGTTCGATTTATAAAGCCACTGCAATTTTGTGAGCAACTAAGAGAGTGATCTAACTTTGAGAGGTTCTGTAGTTTTTTGGAAGACTGAGTTTTGAGAGACTTCAACTAAACACAATAAAGTACAACAAATCTTTAATTATGGAAATTACTCACACCTGTATGAACAAAATGTTTCCAGTTAGGATTTTTAAGCAACAGCAGCCTATGGAGAATTCAGATATGTTTAAAATATGTTCTTTTTTATGTGTTTGAATCCCCCGTAGGGCTATCTCCAAATTTGTAAGAATATAGTATGTTTCTCATTAGAAACCATTCTCACTTTCCTTGTAGTACGGCTCTATTTTTGCACTTTGTGTGCTAAATTAAAAAGTATTTTAAAAACCTTCACAAGTATAGGAGATGCTGATTTTTTTTTTTTTTTTTTTTTACTTTCTCCCTCAATACACAATAAAACGAAAAAATATTTTACTCTTCTTTCTGCAGGAGGCCTGGTGACACTTGTACCTGTGATCATTATACTTCGGTCTTGTAACAGGGGAGAGACACATTTAATCTTGTTATATTATATACAACTAATATATCAGGACATCTCCAGTTTAGATGGTGTCTCATAAGGGGAGACTTTAGCAGTCCTGGCTGCAATGCTTCACTAGGTCTGAGGAGGAGTCTGACTTTCAGAGGGCTTTCCTCCTCGCCTATCGCCGGTGTCTTTGTCCTGGGGTAATCTATGCTGCCAGTCCTCATACAGTTTCCTCTATACCAGGGATTTCTAACTAATTTTCACCAAGGGCCACACCAGGATTCTGGTCGCCATCCAAGGGCCAGTTAATGACAGACAAAAAACAAAATGCAAACAAGAACATTCAGATGTATGGTTACAGACACAGAATTATTTTGCCCAAGGACAAATGGAGACACGCACCTAAATATTTTGCCTAGGACTGCAAAATAATAATTTTGCCCTGGGCAGATGCAGAATCAGTTTTCCCAGGATTAAGCTTGTACAGTGCCACGAAATATGATGGCGCTCTATAAATACCAATATTAATAATCACAATGTTTTTCTTTGCCCAGGACAGATGCCGATGTTACATTATATTGCCCAGGACAGTCACATCATTTTTTTGTCGAGGACAAATGCAAAATTTTTACTTCCAGGACAGGACATCACTAAAATAAGTTTTTCCACCTGGCAATAGCTAGCAATCACCTCCATAGCAGTTGTAGCACCCTCTTCTGTGGCAGTTAGTTGGGGAAGTTAGGTTCCCCGCTTCCTGTGTAGTGAGAGCTAGTTTCACAGATACACTGAACAGTTACAGGCTCTATTCCCCCCCCCCCCCCCCCAAACAATGAAAAGGTGTGTACCAGCTGCTTTTTTAGGCACCACACATAGGATAAAAGGTGGTACTGAGCGCAGTGTACCAGTGCATCAATTGGCAGCTGGTAGAGGCACCACTGCTTGGGACTTGTCTGAGGCCACATAAATGGCTTGGAGGGCCGCATCTGCTCTACACCGAAGACCACATACTTCTTTTAGAGTGCTTTAGCCAGACCTTATATTTCAACAAATCAGCGTTAGATAAGGTTTAGAGGGCAACCAATTAGGCTAGGATAGATCATGGGCTCATTATGCTGTCTTGTGATGTATCTGAGGCTGAGGAGCCTTTCATCCACTACCTACGTAAGGGTACAGCCCCCCCGTATATCATTCACGACTCAATGACAGTAAGCCTGTTTAACTGACCCAGTTCTGCAGACCTGTATCTGTAAACTCTGGGAAGAGGTTGTGGCAGCTTTAGATCTTACTGGTACTAGGTAGAGAATTTGGGAAGAATTCAGTTACATGGTACATGCTGACCAAGATTGCCCATTATACTTATTTATGCTATTTTGTGGAGCCATGTGGATAGTATTTATATTAATAATCTATTTTAGAAAATGTACTAATATATAATCTTATTTTACTATGTGTCACCTTTCTGAGGTGTTCTAGAATCCACTTGTTCTAGAATCCACTTGTTTGTAAAGGTTGATAGAGAAAGCATAACTGATAAATAGTATGGTATAATACTCAACAGTTGTCAGATACAGTATGAGAAAGTATATTGTTCATACTAACTTTCCCTAATTATAAACTTTGTATAAAATACTGTCTGTAACAGGATTGCTGAAATTAAGATGCTGTAGTGTTAGTATTTGTACAAATAGATAGTTGAACTGCTTTCTTTGTGGAATAGAAGATATGCCTACATTAATGTCAAACATATTTCAAAGACCTCCTGTCTATCTTTAAGCTCATGCTGTGCAATGTAACACCTCATTAACCTATGCCAAGCTTATCACTAGGATGTTATCTTTTGCATTACAAAGATTTAGTGCACTCACTACACCTTTCATCTTTATCTCCTACAGGATGTGTGCAATAAGTGCTGGCTCTTGGTTATCAGAATGAGAATGTTACTGGACTGGCAATTGAGCTGCACTACCTAACTAAGAATATGTGTATAGCTTCAAGTGAATATAACATTTTAATCTACTTTTGTTTTTACCACTTGTAGACAGAGGGAGGCATTGCCCACTAGATGGATAAAAAAATGCAATAATTGAAAGATGTTTGCCAGGTGTTAAGGTGCTTTATTTAATAAAAAAAATAGAATATAAATATTAAAATTAATCTTTGACAATCTTTAGTTTGATGCTTATTGCTAAAGAAAATAACCCCCCCCCCCTCTATTTACTACTTGTGGACAAACGAACAACCCTTTTTGCTTCAGTGACATTTTGTCCTGCTTTTGCATACGGTGCTTCATTCAGGAAGTAACTTGTCCCATGGGTGATAAACTTGCTTAAAAGTGCTTCTTCAGCAAAATGATATGTATAACTTTTTATACCAGGGGTACTCAACTATATTCATGTGAGTGCACACACGCCCCAAAGCAGTTTGCTGCCCGAACCATGGTGGCTGAGAGTTAGATGCTCTGCTGTTATTTGGGAGGAGGAGGTTGAGGCGAAATAGAGAGCTGAAGGTGTTAAACAGTTGTTTGGGACTTCTGGGCCTGTGCAGATATGAGCAGGAAGTCCTCATTGGTTTGCCATCACTTTTCAGCAACTTGAGAGTACAGCTTCATTCTTGCAATGTCCACATTGAGCCAAATTTTACGTTTTTCAAGCCAGAGGTTAATGTATGGAGAATGGGGGCAACAGAGTCTCGGACAGAGATTAGCATGTTGTGGTAGTACAATAAGGTGTGAGCAGGTAACAAAGTCATGGCGTGAAAATGGATTTAGGCCATGTTGGTTTCTACATAGGATTCGGGGGAATGGAAGAGGGTGTTAGCGTTAGTAGGTTGTGGTCAGACAGTGCCAGGGGACATGAGGAGCAGTTTGATTCTGAGTGGAGGTTGGTGAAGAAGTGCTAGATTATGGCCATGTTCTTGTCTTTCATAGTGTTTAACAAATGAAATTCCAAAAATAACCCATTGTGAAGGAGGACAATACATGAGAAATAGAAAATATAGCTAAACCATTACCAAACATGGATTTTAAATAAGCAAAAGCAATTTGAAAATGTTGAGTTGAAACAGTTGAGGTAGCTGCCAACAATGTTTTGATCATATCCAATAAGTCAGAAGTGGCAATGAACGGGTTAAAATGGTTTTGGTAGCAGTAAATAATTTGTTCTTACCCAATAAGAAACACAGATCAGTAGTGGCAGGGGAGTCTATGAAACGGTTGAGATAGCCCTAAATGGTTTGATCCTACATTTCTCCTTTAACACTTACCCAAAAGTATCAGACATCAGAAGTGGTCTGTGGTGGGTGGTGGAGGAGATCAGATTGTTATGGATGCCATTTATTTATACTACTTAGAATTGGGACTGGCCAGCCTCCATCTTCAATAAACCCCACTAATACAGTGCCTTGAAAAAGTATCCATACCCTTTACATTTTTCCACATTTTCAAACGTTGCAGCCATAAACTTTATGTTTTGTTAACTTAAAATAAAATTTTACTCAGATTTCATGTGATAGAGCAACACAAAGTAGCAAGTATTTTTGAAGTATAAATAAAATGACGCATGCCAATGCTTTGTAATTACAACTGCAAGTTTGTTGGGATATGTCTCTACCAGCTTTGCACATCTAAAGGCGGAAATGTTTGCCTATTCTTATTTGCAAAATAGCTCTAGCTCAGTCAGGTTGGATAGAGAGTGTTTGGGACCAGCAATTTTCAAGTCATGCTACGGTTTGTTAATAGGATTGACGTCTGGACTTTGAATAGGCCATTACAGCACATGAATATGCTTTGATTTCAACCTTTAAAAACTTTTCATTGTAGCTTTGGCTGTATGCTTAGTCGTCCTGCTGGAGGCTAAACTTATGCCCCAGTTCCAAGTGTTTTGCAACTTGCAGTTTTCCTCCTGGATTTAGCTTTATCCATCTTCCCATCAACTATGACCAGTGCCCCCGCTCCTGCCGAAGAAAAGCATTCCCACAGCATGATGCTGCCACCACCATGTTTCACAGTGGTGTTTAGGAAATTGTGCAGTGTTACATAGCACCCTGTTTCACGGTGGTGATTATGTGTTAAGGAGATATCTTTTGGGATTTAGACCAAAATGTTTTATCAAATCAAAGCATTGTCTTCCACAAGCGTGTTGTGTCTCCTACATATTTCAAAACGTTATCTACCCCAGTATGTTCTTAGATAGCTGAGCTTGTCCGGACAAGTTGAATAATGTCTGGAAATGCAAAACACACAGTAGCAGTCTGATGAAATCACTGGAAGTGACAGAATGGCAAGTGCAGTGCAGTGTGGGTCTACAAAGAAAGTGAAAGATTGGAGCTTTGTTTTGCCATAAATAAGAAAAAGGAAATCTAAAAAAATCAAGGTTACCTGTTGAAGCATCTTTTGAGAAAATGTGCCGTAAAGTCAAGGACATGATTTTGGAAGATTGTCAGGTCAAAGTCCATGTTATAACTTATTAATTAGGCATTTCAGTTGGCATGGTTTCATCATTTATGATGTTTTAATGATGGCAAAGGTCAGTTCCCGGTGGGTGCAACAAATGTTGACACTTGAGCAAAAAACTTGTCGCCAGCAATTTTTGTAAGAGAATTTAGACATGCTTAGAGAAAATCCAAGAAACTTCTATTCTTGGATTGTTACAGGCGATGAAACATGGGTCTGTCACCACGATCCTGAAACGACAAAGACATTTTCTGTGTAGTAATTGGAAATGTTTTATTACTAAAATTCATTCCACACAAGACAACGAACAAGTCCGCCTATAATTTCTGAACAAATAGATTAAATTTCCTCTTCAGACAGTAACATAAAAAAGTCTGTACTCCCCTTTTTGTCCCCCGCATCCCCCTCCATTATTGGGTAGACATAGCAGCATCCATCAGTTTGGCTTTATACTCCTTAACACTCCTACCACTGTTGCATTAAAGTGGACCAACACCCTCCCAAGATCGGCCCGGGAATCTATAAGATTCCCGGACCGATCAGACCCCTGACTGCGGGGCACCCCGATCGGTGGTGCCCCGCTGTGTGAAACCCCCACAGAACCCCGAAATCCCTACCTTGTCCTCGATCCAGCGGCGCCCGGCGCCGCCTCCCGCGCGTCCCTCTATCAGGACGTGCACCCGCGCCGGCCGTTTGTGAATGGCCGGCGCACGCGCGCGCCCTGTAAGAGCGACGCGCGGGAGGCGGCGGCGGGCGCTCTCTCTTGTCCGTCGCTGCCTCCCGCTTGTCCGTCAGCGGCGATTGGCAGCGGCGGTCACGTGGGAGCGAGGAGAGGTGAGTTTTTCGGGGTTTCACACAGCGGGGCACCCCCGATCGGGGTGCCCTGCCGAAGTGGACCACAACCCAGGATAGTCAAAATCCTGGGTGTTTGTCCACTTTAAAGGGGCATGATGAGGTGAGGTGTGTCAAACCTGTCTTGGCTTTCCCCCTCTATTGTAAAAAATGGAGTAGGTTTTTCAGGGCAACAAGGCTCCATGGACACCACCATGAGAGGCCGCCAGTGTTAGAAGATGGAATCCAGGCCAGCAGTAAGTATGAAGATGCTGGCATTATAACAAAGGGCCTTTAGGCAACATGAAGAAACAGAGTAAAAGAGACGGGAGATTGGGGAACTTATTCATCACCACTGGAACACCCTGCTGCTGCTGGTTCTGTCTGCTCCTCCTCTTGATCACTGATTTTTATAAACAAGGGCCTTAGAGTGAAAGAACATAAAATATATTTATGATTAACATTTATAATGTTTCTTCTAAGGTTACATTAATTATACAATACTAGTAAGATATTTACTTTTTTTGCTGGAGTCAGAACATTTCTACTAACTCTGACTTCAGCCAAAAGTATCTCCGACTCCACAGCCCTGGCTGCTGCACCACAATGCCCCATCTCAAAAGTCTCACAAACCACAATGGAATGTGGCTTCATGGAGCTTAGCCATCGACCCTACAGTTCAGACCTGGCTGCTAGTGATTACTTTCTGTTTCATAACCCGAGGAAGTTTCTGCATGGGCAACTATTTCCTGATTATAATGCAGTCAAAGAGGCAGTAACAGGTTTCTTGCAGGAGCAAGGGGTCTCTATTCTGAGAGCATCTGATCACTGGAGGCAAAGTGGAATAAGTGTGTTGAAGTCAAGTGAGATTACATTGATAAGCAATAATTTCCATTTTCACTATATCTAGTCTAGGTCGTCCCGGAAGTAATGACATGTGGGTATTCCGCCCCAAGGGGGCTCTCTCGACTGCAAGATCAAAAGCTGTCGCTCCTCCCGGCCCCCTATAAAAGCAGGTGTCTCACTATGATTTCCCAGTGTTCATCTTGCAGTCTGGCTGCTGAAGATCGTTGGATACTCTCTCCTGGATATTGCAGCTGAGCTGGGCCTCCTAGCCCGTCGGCCGCTGCGGACCCTATTGCCACTGATCCCGTGGACCCATTATTGCCTCCCAGCCACAGCTGTCGGGACTGTGACAGTAGGGAGAACGCTGGGGACAGGCGTCTTGGCAGAGCTAGGCTCTGGGCCGCAGACCCTGTCTAAAGGGTAGCCGGCCATAGGCTGATGGTGAGCCTATGGGGGGGGGGGACCACTTAATGCCCGCTGTTATTCCCTCTGTCCCACAAGCTTTATTGTGTGTGTGATTATGTCACTTTAATTTTTGATCATTGCGCTGGTCATACGTACCTCCCTCGAGTTGTCTCTTACTGCCCCCCTCTCCCCTCCATCTTGGGCCCTTACGCTGTGAGCGGGGGGAGGGGGGGTCGGACGCTGCTCAGCAGCCTCTCCTGAGGCTGCAGGTCTTTTGTCCCCGGCGCGGTGTGAGGCCGGTGCGCGCGCTGCGTGTTGTGCAGGGGCCCCGCTGTGGCCTGCCCTGCGGCAAGTCTTGTGGATTCTGGGAGGACGGCCTCCATCTTGGCTTTTTGGCAGACGCAGAGCTGTGAGGAGGCAGGAGGCGGGCGCTGCTGTTTGCGCCGTCGGAGGGGGACAGGGCTGCTTTATGACGCTTTTTGTATCACTGCCGTGCGGGCCTCCCCTCGGGGGACGCGCGGAGCCGCTGACTCTGCGCCATTTATTTTTATGCTCCTGCCTTGCTGTCTAGGAACTCTCCGGTGTAGCCATCACTGTCTGTGTCGTGAGTCCATTTTGTTATCAATATTGATTGTTTTTTACTGTTATGCGCATGTGCTGTGGGATGCTTATGGCCCTTTCTCTTGCTTGTGTCTTTCAGGTTGGGCCCTTGATAGATTGTGGGTTGTGGTTCCTCCCAGTCCCCCGCCCCCCTTTTTTATTAAGAGGGATCACAAACAGAGGGAATATATAGGAGGGCTACATAGGTTTGGGCCGTCAGTGCCTTGTAACCTGCATATAGATATTCTTAGTATACAGTACGTCCTGCTCCAGATAGATTACTTACACTTGGGTTATCCTCTGCCAGATGGCGCTGCACTGCAGAGACATGTAAAACAGGCTCCTCCCGGCCCCTCAAATACACGGGGACCTCCCACAAATCCCCAGATTTATCTGCAGTGCTTACTGCGAAGACCTGAAATTATCACTCTCTCGCAGGTGAGCGCGGCTATTAGCCTGCGGCCCTGTTTGACTATTCCCACCCGTTCCTTGTTTGATGTGCCTCCCAGCCTGGGCTGCGCTGGTCGGGTGAAGGTAGGCGGCACCATGCGTGCTTATGGAGCGCTGCTCCACCACAATCCCCCACCAAAGGGTAGGCGGTATAGGCTGATGGTGAGCCTTTATGGGATGCCCCTCCCGCTTTATTGCCCCATGCCCCGTGTAGCGGTGGGTCCTGTACAGAGGGCCACCATCCTCCCTCATTCTCCCTGTAGCCTTCGGGGGCGAAAGAAGGGGGGAGGGTGTGGGTGAGTGTGTTAGTGATTGGTGCATTTGGCCTTTTGTCTGTTTTGACTAGTATATGTGGTGTCAGCCGCCGCCCTGACTTGTCTTTTTTACTATTACAATTGCCACCGCCGTGCGCGTCCTTTCCTTCATTTGGATGTTCCGCGCCGGGAGGCGGTGTTACCTCAGACGCTTCTGCGTCTCATTGGCTGCTTGTCTGTGGGCTTCGCGCTCTTTGGGGGGGCGGGGCCTGGCTTGGCGCGCTCTGCGTCACGGCCCGCTCTGGCCCGCCCTTCGAGGTTCGCTCGGCACCATTTTGTCAGAGCGCGCGCACGTGTGTGACGGTTCTACCTACCGCGGTCCGTAAGTGCCCTCGCGGGCGGCTTTATGCTCATTCCTTACTGTGTATGGTTTTGACACCCCTTCTTCTCATTGTGTCTTTCAGACGGGTGAATCCAGTGGCTTCTCCCGGCCCGGTGTAATTGATAGTTGGGCCTAGTATAATTACTCCCACTTCCCTAGCGGGTCATTGGGGCATCCAGGGTTGCTTTACAGCGTCAGTCCCTACTGGCTTATTGTGCCTATTAATCACCATATGGAGGCATCCCAGGATAATGTGACCGGGGTTCCTTCGGGACAAGCCCGGCTGTGTGTAGCTTGTGGGGTCTCACCTATCAGCGGTGACAGTGCACGGGTCTGTGTTCCTTGCGCACAGCAGGCGCTAACGTTGCATCCCGCCCCTCCTGTGGCTGGGCCTACACCTCGTCTCACTTCACCTACTCCCCCAAGCTTGAGTCTCGCCACCATTGCATTGCATACAAGCGGGGATTCTCAACCTGATGTGTTTGCTAGACTGGCCAGTGTTGAAAAATTGATTGCTAATACTTTAGCGCGTAAGGCCACCGCTAAAAAGCGTCACTTAACCCCTGATGCCACTCTTTTCCCTATGGAGTCTGATGAGTTTTTGCATCTATGTGGCTACACCCCCTTGGACGAAAGGGGAGCTGATTCAGGGTCATTTGACGAGAGACCCAGGGGTCATTCTGGCTCTGACTCCTGGGGCCCGGATGATACTGACAGACTGCTGGTTCAGATTTTTGAGGTTCTGTCCATCTCTCCCCCTGTTGCGGCTCCCAGGCAAAGGGGTGAGCTTTTTCATACTGCTAAGGCTCGTTTGGATTTTCCAGAGCAAACCCATTTCAATAACCTTGTGCTTAAGGAGTGGGAACGTCCCAGTAGACTTCCCGGTATACCTAACAGTTGGGACAGAAAGTATCCCTTTCCTGCTGATATGGTCAAGTGCTGGTCATCGCCTCCCGAGGTGGATGCTCCTATTCTGGGGCTGTCTAACACCTCTATTATGCACTCCCCTGACTCTACTACTCTGCGGGATGCCGAGGACTGGCGCATTGACCAATTGGCGTGCCATGCTTTGCATTTGTAAGGACGGCGCTGCGCCCGGTTTGCGCCTCGGCCATTACATCTGTGGCACTCAGGGCCCTGATCAGAAGTGTACTTGATGGTATTTCTAATGATTTGCCACCTGAAACGTTTAATGCTCTGTCTAACTGTGTAGATGATGCCATGAGGATGTGTGCGAGAACTTCTGCCTTGGTGGTAGCTATACGCCGTGCGGTTTTGGCTGCGCCAGTGGGCTGCTGACAATGCTGCAAAGAAGGCCCTTACTGGGCTTCCATTTAAGGGGCTATGCCTGTTTGGGGACCGCCTGGACCTTTTTGCTAAAGGAGGTAAGTTACCCCAGCGCAGGCGGCAGTCTCGTCCATTTCGGGGCCAGGGCTCCCTCTCGCTCCCCTACCGTGGTGCTAAGCAGGGAAAAGGGGTGTCCTTCGCGAGGGCTCGTGCTGATTCCTGGCATAGGAGCAGAGGACAACGTCCTGGCTCCTAATGGGGGTCTATGCCCAAATCCTCTCCCAAGCCCCCTCAGGCATGATGGGGCGCCCTCGCCCGTCAGGGTGGGGGGACGTCTACAGCACTTTGCTCACATCTGGAGGCACCACATCTCAGACCGGCGGATTTAGGAGGTAGTGTCCTCTGGTTACAAGATAGAGTTTGCTGTGCGCCCCAGCCCCCCCCCCCCCCCCCCCCCAAGATTCATCAGGTCCCGGATCCCCTAGGACCCTGTCTCAGCTCAGGTTTTAATGCAGGCCGTGCAAGGCCTTTTGGGTGTGGGGGTCATTTGCAGGGTGCCCTTAAGAGAAAGAGGTAAGGGGTTCTAATCCTACCTTTTCACAGTTCCCAAAAGATGGGTAGGTCAGCCCATTCTGGATTTAAAGATCCTCAACAAATTTGTCAAGAACAGGCGCTTTCGCATGGAAACTCTGTGCTCAGCCATCAGCTCCCTGCGCCCAGGGGATTTCATGACGTCTGTGGACATCAAAGACGCCTATCTTCACATCCCTGTGTTCTCAGGACACCAAAGTTTTCTCAGATTCGCGTTGGAAGATCAACATTACCAATTTTTGGCCTTGCCATTTGGCCTCACTTCAGCTCCCAGAGTGTTCACCAAGGTGCTGGCGGTCTCTACAGCACGCAGAGTTGGACACTCAGCTGGTGGTGTCCACCCTGGAGTCCTTCGGCTGGGTGATCAATCACCCCAAGTCCTCTCTGTCCCCTTCCTCGGCGACCCCGTTCCGGGGAATGATTCTGGATACGGTTCAGTCAAGGATATTCCTTCCTCAACAGAAGGTGGAAGCTCTAACTGCGCAGGTGAGGTTCCTGCTGTCGTGTCCCCAGCCCTCCCTCAGGCAGGGAATGCAGCTGGTAGGCCTGATGGTGGGGAGCTTCGAGGCGGTGCCCTTTGCTCAGTTCCATTTGAGGCCTCTACAACTTCACCTTCTGTCAGTATGGGGCAAGGACCCAACGTCCTTGAATGGGGTCTGTGTGCTCCCCCCCTTGGTCAGGCGGTCCCTTTCGTGGTGGCTGGATCCCAGGAACTTGCTGGGGGGTAGGTCCTTTCTGGCCCCCTCCTGGGAGACGGTCACCACGGATGCCAGTCTGTCAGGATGGGGGGGATTCTGGAAGTCCCTGCGGTTCCAGGGGAGGTGGGGCCCTCAGGAGGCCCACTTGCCTGTCAACATTCTGGAACTACGGGCGATCAGGTTGGTACTGGAGCAGTTGACCAATCACCTGAGGGGTCTGTCTGTGCAGGTGCGCTCAGACAACATGGCGGGAATTTCGGCTCCTGTATGTCTTTCCTCCCTTCCCCCTGCTGGGCAGGGTCCTGCGCAAGATTGCTCTGGAAGGGGTGCCAGTGATTCTGGTGGCCCCCAGGTGGCCAAGAAGAGTGTGGTTCGCAGACGTGGTGCAGATGGCAGTAGACCAGTGCGTTCTGCCAGGGGTGCCAGATCAGCTCACTCAGGGCCCCTTACGCCATCCCAATTTACAAACTCTGGCTTTGACGGCCTGGCTGCTGAAACTCCATCTTGATGGAGAAAGGCTGTCTGCCTCGGTGGTTGAGACCATGGTGAAGGCTAGGAAGAAAACTTGTTCCATCTATTATAGGGTATGTCGTACCTACATTGATTGGTGTGAGTCTAGGTCTCTTCCCTGTCGGGTGTTCTCAGTTCCCAGGGTTCTGGAGTTTTTACAGCATGGGTTGGAGTTGGGTCTCCAACTCAGTACTCTGAAGGGTCAGGTTTCTGCCCTGTCTGTCTTCTTTCAGAAGTCTTTTGCTCAGCATTCTTTGGTTAAGACTTTCTTTCAGTGGGTTACTCATGTGCGTCCCCCACGGAAACCTATGGTCCCTGTTTGGGATTTGAACTTGGTTTTGTCTGCCTTGCAGGGTGCTCCCTTTGAACCTATTCAGGATGCGCCTCTGGCTGTACTTACCCTCAAGGTTGTCTTTCTGGTGGCTATTACTTCGGTCAGGCGTGTGTCTGAGCTGGCGGCTCTGTCTATCCAGCCCCCATACTATGAGAGACACCAGGATAAGGTGGTGTTCCGCTTTAAGCCGGACTTTCTGCCTAAGGTGGTGTCTGCTTTTCACTTGAATCAAGATATTGTTCTTCCTTCATTGTGCCCTAATCCTAGCAACGCTAAGGAAAGGGTTCTGCATTCCTTGGATGTGGTCAGGTGTCTGAAGTATTACCTGGTAGTCACTGCGTCCTTCAGGAAAACTGATGCTCTTTTTGTGGTCCCTTCTGGTCCTAGGAAGGGTTTGGCTCCTGCCAAGTCTACTATCAGCAAATGGATCCGACAGGCTGTGATTCAGGCCTATTCTGCTAAGGGGAAGAGTCCTCCCTTCCGCCTTACTGCTCATTCTACTTGTGCTATTGGTGCCTCTTGGGCATTCCAGCACCACGTTTCTGTTGAACAAGTTTGCAAGGCTGCTACTTGGTCTTCTGTTCATACCTTTTCAAAGTTTTACAAGGTTGATGTTAGGGCCTCAGCTGATGCTGTTTTTGGCCGCAAGGTTTTGCAGGCGGCAGTGGTTTAAACTGTCTGCTGTTACCTTTTTTGTTGGGGATCCCACCCTACTTTATGGACACTGCTATTTGATGTCCCAAGTGTAAGTAATCTATCTGGAGCAGGACGTACTGTATACAAAGAATAATACAATTCTGTGAAATACTCACCTGTAGAATTGGTATTATAAGTATACAGTACGTCCTGCTCCACCCCACCCTGGTTTTTGCATTATTCTGGATCCCCTGTATGGTGATTGTTATCATTGTTATAGTTACCAGTTTTTTGGTGGTTGAATTCTCCCGGCTTCTTGTTCACTGCTTTTCAATGCTGGGGATTTGTGGGAGATATCCGGGTATTTGAGGGGCCAGGAGGAGCCTGTTTTACATGTCTCTGCAGTGCAGCGCCATCTGGCGGAGGATAACCCAAGTGTAAGTAATCTATCTAGAGGACGTACTGTATACTTATAATACCAATTCTACAGGTGAGTATTTCACAGAATTGTATTTTTTGTCTGCTAATCACCATAATGGAGGCTTCTGAGGATAGTGAGCTAGGGGTCCCATCTGGGCAGGTGAAGCTCTGCCCCATGTGCAGTGCCAGCCCTCTGTGCGGACTCAGCACTGTTTGTGTCAGAGGAGCGTCATTTTGGAGCATGATCAGGCAGGCATATCGGCCCCTGGCCCGTTATTGCCTGCGGCCTCTCCAGAACCCCCGCTACTGCAATCGGCCCCCAGCAAGGGGGAAGCCAGCAGGGGGTCCCAAGTTGATTTGGCATACTGGGTGGCCAGCCTTGAGAGACAGAACTCGTGCATGGCTCCTAAGATGGCCACGAGTAAGAAGCTGTACATCGAGCCCGTTTACTCGGATGATGATGATGATGATGATCTTTTGGAGGTCTGGGTTCCGTTGAGGAAGGCGAGTTGCATGAGGACTCCATTTCCACAGTGGATTATTCTGCCGGCTATGATAGCGGGCCTGGCTCTTTCTCGGGCGAGGATACGTGGCTCCCTGATGATACGGAGCAGTTGTTGGCTTCAGTTTTTGAGACGTTGCACATTGTCCCTCCAAGAGCGGCTAATAGGAAGCAGGGTGATTTGTTTCGGCCTGAGAGACAGAGGCATGTCTTTCCTGAGCAGGCCCATTTTTCTAATATGATTTTCAAGGAATGGGAAAGGCCTAACAAGCTACAGTCGGTGCCTAAGGCCCTTTCCTGAGGAGCTGGTCCGGCTATGGTCCCGCCCCCCCGAAGTGGATTCCCCTGTGTCGGGGTTATCCAACACTACGGTTATGCCGTCACCCAATACCGCTTCCTTGCGTGATCCAGCTGACAGGCGCATGGATCAGCTGGTCACATTTGCTGGTGCTTGGTTTCGCCCTGTGTGTGCCGCGACTATCGTCGCCTTAGCCATCAGAAAGAAGGTGAGACGTCTTGTGGATATTGCTATGTCTCGCAAGCGGGCAGAGGAGTATAAAGACCTCAGAGCTTGTGTGGATTTTACCGCCTTTGTTGTCTCTGCCATGGACGATGGTGTCCGGCTTGGTGCCAGAGTTGCGGCCCTGCTTGTTGCGTTTCGCTGCTCGCTCTGGTTGCGGCAATGGTCGGCTGATGCCGCGGCCAAGAAGTCGCTCACTAGTATCTCCTTCGTGGGACACAGGTTGTTCGGGGAGCGTTTGGACCTCCTGATCAAGGATGGTAGACTCCCTCAGCGACGGAAGCCTGCGTGGCCCTTTCGAGGTTCTTCTGCCTATCGCTCCTTTCGAGGAGGAAGAGGCTCTTCATTTTCAGGTGGCCGCAGAGATTCCTGGGGAAGTGCCAGGCTCCGCGGCCGATCCAATCCCTCCTGGGGATCCAAGTCCAAGTCCCCTGCCAAGGCTCCTCAGGCATGAGGAGGCGCCCTCACCCATCCGGGTGGGGGGCTGGCTTCTGCTATTTGCTCATATCTGGAGACAGCGCATCTCGGATCGGTGGATTCAGGAGGTGGTGTCCTCCGGTTACAAAATAGAGCTGGCAGTCAGGTCGCCCCCAAGATTTCTTCAGTCTCGAATATACCAGAACCCATTGAAGGCACAGGGCCAGAGAATGGCCGTGCAGCACCTCCTGTGGTTAGGGGTGATTTGCCCTGTACCTCGTCAGGAACAGGGCCAAGGCTTCTACTCCAATCTGTTCACGGTTCCCAAGAAGGACGGAATGCTGAGACCTATCCTGGACCTGAATGGTCTCAACAGGTTTGTCAGAGTCAGACATTTCTGCATGGAGACCTTACGTTCTGCGGTGAGCTCGCTTCGGCCCGGCGACTTCCTAACCACGGTGGACATCCGGGATGCCTATTTGCACATCCCGGTAATCCAGGGACATCAGCGGTTCCTGAGGTTTGCTCTGGAGGACCAGCATTACCAGTTTGTGGCTCTGCCATTCGGGATATCCTCAGCCCCCCGGGCTTTCACCAAGGTGCTGGCGGGCATCATGGCTATTCTGAGGAATCAGGGCATTCGTGTGCTGCCTTATCTGGACGATTTACTGATTGCGGCTCAGTCCCTTCAGCAGGCCGAGAGGGACACCCGGACGATGTTATCCACTCTCGAGGATTTCGGATGGGTAGTGAATTACCTCAAGTCTTCGATCACTCCCTCAATGGTGAGTTCCTTCCTGGGCATGACGTTAGACACCTCTCAGGTCAAGGTATTCCTGCCACAGCAGAAGGTGAGAGATAGTTACCACGGATGCCAGTCTGACCAATTGGGGAGGCGTTTGGCAGACGCAGAAGATCCAGGGTTAGTGGGGTCCGCAGGAGAACCAATTGCCCATTAATCTCCTGGAGTTGAGAGCGATTCGGTTGGTGCTTCTTCGATTGACTCCCCATTTAAGGGGTAGTGCGATCCAGGTTCACTCGGACAATCAGACGGCTGTCGCCTACATCAATCACCAGGGTGGGACTTGGAGCAAGCGAGCCCTCAAGGAGGTGACCCAGATTCTGACTTGGGCAGAGGAGAATGTTCCCTGCATCTCGGTGGTTTACATCCCCGGGGTAGAAAACCAGGAGGCAGATTCCCTGAGCAGGGGGGCCTCACGTCTGGGGGAATGGTCTCTCAACGACAAGATCTTTCACGCTCTGTGTCTCCGCTGGGGTCAGCCGGACGTGGACCGGTTTGCGTCCAGACACAATCACAAGCTCCCAAGGTTCGTCTCCCTGTCAAGAGATCCTCTGGCCTTTGCCACAGACGCTCTGGCAATTCCTTGGACGGAGTTCAGGCTCCTTTATGCATTCCCTCCGTTTCCACTCCTGGGACGAGTGCTGCGTAAGATAGCCCAGGGAGGGGTTCCAACCATCCTTGTGGCTCCTCGTTGGCCTAGAAGGAGTTGGTTTACGGACATAATTCAGATTTCAGTGGATCGCTACATCATGCCCAACGACCCAGGGCTTCTCACACAGGGGTCTCTGCGGCACCCCAATTTACAGACACTGGCTTTGACGGCCTGGCTATTGAGACCTCAAACCTGATGGAATTCAGGCACGAAAGAAGTCTTCTTCCATGATATACTACAGAGTTTGGCACGCCTACATTGCTTGGTGTGAATCCAGGAGGCTCCCTTGTCGCATATCCTCTATATCTAGGATCTTGGAGTTTTTACAACACGGTTTAGACTTGGGTCTCCAGCTGAGCACCCTCAAGGGCCAGGTCTCGGCCTTGGCCATCTTTTTCCAGATATCCTTTGCCAATCATAGATTGATCAAGACTTTTTTCCAGGGAGTCACCCATGTGCGTCCACCACGTAAGCCTATTACTGCCTTTGAGCCTTTATGCGATGCTGCATTGCCTATTTTGATCCTGAAGGTGGTCTTTTTGGTAGCGATCACCTCGGTGTGTCGCGTGTCATAACTGGCCGCACTTTGTATGAAGCCTCCTTATTTTTAGCAGCATAAGGATTAGGTGGTTTTTCGCTTTAAGCCTGATTTTTTAGCCTAAGGTCGTTTCTCCCTTTCATCTTAATGAGGAGGTGGCCTTGCCTTCCTTGTGTCCAGCACCGACTAATTCTAAGGAAAGGACCCTGCCTTGGATGTGGTCAGAGCCATAAAGTATCACCTGGTTGCGACTGAATCCTTCAGGAAATCGGATTTGCTCTTTGTCCTAACAGAAGGTTCTAGGTAGGGCTTGCCACCAGCCAAGTCCACTCTTAGTAAGTGGATCAGACAGGCAATGGTGCAAGCATATTCTGCCAAGGGGAAGGAACCCCCTTTTCGGATCACAGTTATTCTACCAGAGCTATTGGGGCCTTTTGGACTTTTCAGCACCAGGCATCTGTTGAACAACTTTGTAAGGCTGCCACTTGGTCTTCAGTTCATACCTTTACCAAGTTTTACAAGGTTGATGTTAGGGCCTCAGCTGATGCTGTCTTTGGCAGGTGGTAGTGAAATGAACTACATGCTGTTCCGCACAGGAGGGTCCCGCCCTAATGGACACTGCTTTTGGATGTCCCACATGTCATTACTTCTGGGACGACCTGGACTGGAGATAGTGAAAAATAAAATTCTGTAAAACTCACCTGTAGAATTGTTTTTGAATATATCCAGTCCAGGTCGTCCCACCCCGCCCTTGCTTTTCATTATCTCTTGTTTGCCTGTTATGGTGATTGCCATTTTTATATTGGACCATTGTCCTTATGTGTTTTGTTGGAGAGAGTTCATGCTGAAGCTATGTGAGGTAACATGGTTTCTTGGCCTCCCGGCCTGTCTCTTTTCTTACTGCTGTTTAACCACTGGGAAATCATAGTGAGACACCGGGAGGAGTGGAATACCAACATGTCATTACTTCTGGGACGACCTGGACTGGATATATTTAAAAACAATTTTACAGGTGAGTTTCACAGAATTGTATTTTTACTCAGAAAATGTGTACATATTAAGGTAGCTACCTTTTTGAACACCCCTCATAGCTCAGGAAAACTGCAAACCTCTTATGGCTTGCTTTCAAAAATGTCTTTTTATTTTTGCCCCTCTTCCATTTGTGGAGTACATGACTAATAGTTGTACTGGGGACAGATTTTCCCACCAGAGCTGTGCATCTCTGCAGCGCCTCCAGAGTAACCCTGGCCTCCTGGCTGCTTCTCTGAGTAGTGATCTTCTTGTCTGGGCTGTCAGTTTAGGTGGGAGGCCATCCCCTCGATTCAAAGAGCAAAAGTTAATTGATTTCGTATCGAGAATCGTAAGTTTGGGTGGGTGTTAGTCATTTTTTCCTGTTTTTTTGGCCATTTCCGACTCGCACGAGCCTACGTACGAATGCGTATATGCTCTTACGATCAGCGGAAGTTCGTTCCTAAATTTTAGGATCAAAACGTAAAACTTAGGATCAAATCCTAAAACTTACGATCAAAACGTAAAACTTAGGTTAATTGGATGTGTTTAGGTGTGATTCAGAGAAACCTCTAAACGCGTTTTAAAAGAAAGCCACAGCCGACACCTTTTAGCAGCCGGATTGCTGTTCGTGAACAGGTTTTTTGGCTATGTGGAGGAGTCTGCGCGTCTTGTGCTCCAATGAACTGCATGTATCAGCATGGCCGAGGCCATAAATTGTATGGCAATGCATACCTGATTCATGTATGCCTTATAAAAGCATTTTAATGTGGACCTTAATTAGTCCTTTGCATGTAAACCTTTATTTTGCAATATATTTGCGTTAATTAAAGAAACTTATGTCCTTTGTTATTTATTTTAAAATTGAGGTACTAGAATAATATTTTTAGATTGCATTTATTGGTGTAGTTGTTTACCTTTGCTTTGTTTAATTATTTAAGCACATCTTTGGTCAGATGCATCACACTTACTGAGGAGAGGAGAGCGGGATAAAGTGCAGGATGTGGGTTACTGCTGTATTTTGCACAGACACAGCAGAGCTGGGGGCATGGAAAGGTCAGAAATCAAAGAATCCAGAGCAACACAGTCACAAGGCCCTTTCTGTTTGCAGGCTGCCCGATAATACCTGAGCCGCCATCTTGGCTGTTTCTAGGCTCATAACATGCAGAAGTTGCTGGGTGTTTTTTAATATTTGTGAGCAATCTGTATGTAGAGGGTGTGGGTAACCACACAAAAAATTTAAAGTTGTACCATTTGAAGCATAAATATTAAAATTAAATGCACAAGTAAAAAATGCAAGTTAACTAAAAATTAAACAAAGTAAGATTTACTTATGCAAATGCATTCAAAATGAATGAAATAAAGAAAAATAAAAGACCAAATATTTAGAATGCACTTTAATGAGGTAAGTTTGTAGTGCGGAGCCGCAAGATCAGAAGGATTTACGTCCAGACAAAAAAGGAAAAAGGGCAAAACCAATGTTGCAACCTGAGAAATGAAACGGAAAATTCAGGATGGAAACTGACATAGGTCTGATTCCCGAACTGCCATACGAACGGACGTATATTTTAGGATAGAAACGTATTTGCTTATTGAATCACTCGCAAGTTCATACGAACGCACGAGCGGACGTGAAAAATAGGATGATCGTGACCCAAATACATGTTTCTTTGAATCAACCCACATGTCTTTGTATGTTTGCAGTTGTGCCATACTCCTTATGTTCATGGACAATCGGTTGCACAGTGCTCTGTTAGATTTTCACAACTTGCACTGTTTTTTTTTTTGTGCATAATCTAGCCCTGCAATGCACTGCACTACAACCTTATATCTGAGCTGTCTGGTGTTCCTTTGTTTTCATGATGTTGTTTGTTGACTAATGTTCTCTAATTTATGTCTGAGGCTTTTACGGAACAGTTCGTTAGTGGTAGTTATACTTAGAAGTACTAAGTACTTACAGGTGGATGCTATTTACGAATTAGCTGACTTCCAGAGGCAGTTGGTCACACTATATATTCTAAGTATGTCACACACCCGCTTCAGATAGTCATTACACTTGGGTTATACTGACCTGTAGATGGCGATCTTGCAGAGATGTCAATAAAAAAAGGAAGACCCTCCCGGTCCATAAATACCTGGGACCTCTCACTCATTCCCCAGTCTTTCATCTCTGCAGACGGCGAGCAAGTCAGAAGATGGATGTCTCCTCCTTGCAGGTAGCTGGGATGACTCCCGGCCCTCTATTTGATCTATTTCTGCCTGGATTCTCTTATTGATTTACCTTGCCTCCCAGCCTAGGCTGCTGGTCCGAGCAAGGGTAGATGGCACCCTAGGTGCTTAGGTGAGACCCCATATCAAGGGGTAGGCGGATAACCGGGTTGGTGACCCCAGTTTGGGATGCCCTGTCCCTTGGCCTTCCACCCTAGCGTGGTTTTCCCCTCTCCCGGATACCCTTAGAGGGGGGGGGGGGGGGGCTTGTCCCTTGTAGATGTTAGTTTTGGGGTCTATATCCTTCCCCCACATCTTGACTCAATTGTTGTATGTGTGGTGTTTGTGTCACTTGTTCAGTTGATGTGGAGCGTCTGGCAGTAATCCCGTCTGTGTGCGTGTGTGTGTCTCTGTGCTTTTGCGGTACTTGGCCGGCGCCGGCGGTACCGCGGCGCCGGCCTCCTGTCAGCTATGGTGGCGGGGGAGCTTCTTCCCCTCAGGTGCGGGGGGCGGGGCCGGACGTTCGTGCGATCCGCGCCGGCCCGCCCTCCTTCTGCTTACGCGCTTTTCTCATGCTTCGCCGGGCGCAAGTCTGTTGGTTGGTGAGTGGCCTTCTGGGTCCCGTTTGCACTGTATTTTTCCATGCCCCTCTGTGTGATTGTCGGCAATGCTTGTTTTTGACATGTGGGACATTGGCTGTATATTGAGGGATCTGATTGCTGTGTCTGTCTTTTGTGTTCCAGGTGGACCATTGTTCTCTATTAAAGGGGACTTCTCCCGGTCCTAGGGTCCCTGGTTAAAATTGGGTTCTGTAAATTCCTCCCACGTGGGACTTAAAGGGGCATCCCGGGTAGTGTTTACTGCGTAATTCCCTCTGGTCATTTTTTTTTTTTTTTTTCAAATTCTTTTTATTTGAGTTTTTGACATAAGTATATCTCCAACATATAGAGTGCATAATTTGATCTTACCATAGAATTAGATCGCAAAGTTAACACTACAGACATGGTATTGCATAAAATTTGAACATCTTTTCCTTTGTTATCATTATACTTCAAATCAAGCCCGTGAATGCCAAAACAACCATTCTGAATTACCACAAAGTAATTATAACATTTTTATTTACGCTGCGGGTTTGCTGCTCAAGCTGGGGGATGCCGCGTTCCGTCAGTGTTTCTTCTTTCAAGATTTATTGGGTTGTCTCCTTCTATCGTTCTTGTCAAGTACCAAGTGGTGTCCCGGAATGTTTGGTGTAATTTCTGTTTGACTTCTACATGCAAGTTATCAATAAAGCTTTCCCATGTATTAAAAAAGTTGGGTGTTTTCCTTTCTTTGTCTAATGTCGCTTCAGCCCAATCGAACTTAAAAAGCTGTTGCAACTTTTCCATAAAATGTCGGAATGAGGGAGGGTTGGCTCCTATCCAGCCCTGTAGAATAACTTTTTTTGCTACTGCAGCTATTAATAGAATTAGTTTTTTAGTACCTTTATCTATCCTTTTGAGTGGTAGTGTCTATTGAGCCAAATATTGCCCACCTTGGAGTGAGGGGTAGATATTTTATCAATTTTGTAATTATATATCTGTGTACTCTTTCCCAGAACTGGTTAATCACCGGACATTCCCACAGACAGTGATATAGATTAGCCCCCTCCTCCCCACACTTTTTACAGTGGTCAGAGTCGGACAATTTAATCTGTACTGAGCGAACAGGTGATACATAATTGTAGTGGTATAATCTAAGTAGCATCTCCCTATAGGAGGAGGCCTGTAGGGTCGCCCAGGAATATTTGTATATCCTAAGTAACTCATCGATATTCAGCTCCAGAAAGTAAGTGCACCATTTGATCATACCCGTGTTGTGTTCATCATAATGTATCATATGTCTTAAGAATTTGTAGTGCGATGCTATGGCCTTGTTATTT
The DNA here is from genome assembly GCA_027917425.1 of Gastrophryne carolinensis. Lineage (NCBI taxonomy): Eukaryota > Metazoa > Chordata > Amphibia > Anura > Microhylidae > Gastrophryne > Gastrophryne carolinensis. Next base: position 187,106,220 of record CM051234.1, on the reverse strand, counting down.
GGTGGCGTTGCGTTCAGAAGCGTATCTAGCTCATTGTCCCAGTCCTGGATGGTACATTTTTTAATTGTCTTTTTGACGTAGGATGTCAGTTGGAAGTAGGCAAAAGTGTGCGGGCTGTGAAAGGGAATTTTTCTTTTAATTCCTGAAGTGTGAGTATTCTCTTGTCAGTCCGCTTTAATAGTTGCCCTATGTGCGTAAGACCTGCTTTTTCCCAATCTGTGAACGGGCGTATGTTGTTCCCGGGCAAGAAGTCTAAGTTACCCGTGTTGGGTAACAATATTGATGAGTGGGGGTTTAATTTGTATTTTTTCCTCAGTTTTTTGCCAAAGATCCCAGATAGACATTAATAACGGGTTTTGGACATGTTCAGGTAGCAGTACCTTCTGCATGTGGATCAAGTAAGTTAATTTAATGTCTGGTACCATGTTTTGATCCAATTGAGAGTCCGTGTGTATTTGAGTGTTCTTGATCCAGTCTCTCAGCACGCCTAGTAATGCTGCTGCATTATAATTAAAGGGATCAGGAAGATTGACTCCAGCGTTCTCCCGCGGCTGCTGCAGCACCCTTCTACTTATTATTGCCCTTTTCTTACCCCATATAAATTCTCTAAATCTTGTAATTCTGTAATGTCTTTGTTGTTTAGGAGTATAGGGAGTGTTTGTAGATAAAACAACAATTTCGGGAATGCTATCATTTTTATCAGGTAAATGCGTCCCAGGTATTCAAACCGACCCAAGTTCGTAGATCCCGTTGGACTTCTCTTATAATAGGTTTGATATTAAGCTCGTAGAGTTTGTTGATTTTTAGGTAACATGACTCCTAGATATTTTATATACTGTTTGTTCCATTTAAATGGGAAATTTTCTCCCCAGGTCGGTTTCATGCAGTTACTTAGATATAGGGCTGCTGATTTCTCTAAGTTAATTGAATAACCCGTAACGTACCAAATTGGGCTATGATCTCCAATATCCGTGGAAGTGTATTTTGGGGATTCACTATATATAGTTAGACATCATCCGCAAAAGCTGTCATCTTTATTACTTCTTTGCCTATTTTTATTCCTTGGAAGGCAGTCTCCCCCTCCAGTAGTCTAAAAAGCGGATCAATGGCCAGATTAAATAATAGTGGTGACAAGGGGCATCCCTGTCTGACCCCCCTCCCCAGCCTGATGCCGCCGGTTAGCTGTCCATTAACTAGTAGATGACATGTTGGTGCTTTGTATATATATATATATATATATATATATATATATATATATATATATATATTGTATTAGGGACGTAAACATGGTGCCAAAGGCTCTTTCCGCTAATATAGCATTAAGCCATGGCCACGCAATTTTATCAAAAGCCTTTTCGGCATCCAGACTGAGCAGGAGGCTTTTAGATTTTCCATTGGTGGTGATTTCTGCTATAGCCGTTCATATTCCTATGGAGATGTGTTTGCCCTTGACAAAGCCTAACTGGTGCTTAGTAAGCAGCCCCGGGAGAAAGCGCCGGAGCCGGTCCGCCAATATTTTAGACAATATTTTATAGTCCGTGTTCAATAATGAAATCGGTCTATAAGATTGGACTAGTTCCGGGTCTCTATCTGGTTTTGGCAATAAAATCGTGTATGATTCAGTGAATCTAGACATTGGTGTTCCGTGGTGTATGATATTGTGGAATACTTCTCTAAGCGTGGGTATTATTGTGGGATTCAGTAACTTGTAGAATTCGGTTGTGTAACCATCTGGGCCTGGTGTTTTTTGATTTTTGAGATTTCTGATAGTATCCGCTATCTCCTGGTCTGTGATATCTGCTTCCAGCATATTTCTCTGTTCTGTTGTGAGCCTCGGGAGTTGTGCCCTGTTAAGTATCTCTTGTGTGGTGGCATAGTTCGTTGCAGTGGCTGAGTAAAGTTCTCTAAAATACCTTTCAAATTTTTCAGCTATGTTTTTGGAGTTGTGCGTTCTGTGGCCCGTGGCTACATCTTTTATAGTATGTATGGTTCTATTGTGTCCCCTTGCTTTTACCATATTGGCTAGTAGTGACCCTGCTTTGTTGCCAAACAAAGTATTTGGCGTTTTGGAATTGTATCTTGCTTTTGGCTTCCGCTCCCAAGTATGTATCAAGTATCAAGGAGGCTTCCAACCAATGTTTTTTGTTTTCTGGTGTGTTATGTTCTAAGTAGGTTTTATAGGCCTTGGTGAGTGTATCATCAAGAAGTGTTTGTTTTGTCTTTGAGTCCCTCCTTTGCTTTGCAGTGTATGCTATAATTTGACCTCTCAGTACGGCTTTTGCCGTTTCCCATAGTAGTGTTGGGTTGTTCATATGTTGGATATTATCGTCGAGAAAGTCTCCCCAACTTTTTGTCAGGTGTTCTTTGAATTTTGGGGATGTGTACAAGTAGTTCGGAAATCTCCATATTCTGGAGCTGGTCTGTGCAATCTCCAGTTTAAGTGTCAGTGAGAGGGGTGCATGATCTGACATTGTGATTGGCCCAATGGAGGCTTCCACAACCCCATTCATCAGTTGCTCTTCTATCAGGGTGTAATCAATTCTCAATAGTGTTTTGTGAGCCACTGAGTAGCACGTGTATTCTCTAGCTGTGGGATACATGAGCCTCCATGGGTCAACCAGTGTTGTATTCCGTAGTAGGAAGTTAAGGGAGTTTCCGGTTGCCTGTGCATTTCCTGACTCCTGCCTGTCCATTTGTGGTCTATAACCGCATTAAAGTCCCCTATTACAACCAGGTTCTGTGCTTGTATTGTTAATAATTTTTGTGTAAGTTCAGTGTAGAAGTCTGCATTAGGACCGTTAGGTGCATAGATGTTGGCTAGGGTTATATCCTGCCCCTCTACATTCATTTTCAGTTTTATATATCTACTTTCGGGGTCAATGTGTTTTTCAGTTATATTGTATTGCAGATGCTTGCTAATTAGTATGGCTACTCCCCTTTTTTGTGCGTGTATGTGGTAGCAATCTCTTCTCCTATCCAGTTAGCCTTGAGATTTCCTTTTTCCCCTGTTTTCCAATGAGTTTTCCAATGAGAGTCCAACAATATCTGGGTTGAGGCGATGAATAGATGTTAGGGTTTTCCTACGCTTAACGGGGTGGTTCAGGCCCCCTACGTTCCAAGAGATTATTTTAAATGTATTCTTCACTATTGTGTCTGCTACTGTGTCATTAGTTGCCATGTGGTATGTATAGTGTGAATTTTAGTAAGGCGTACCTCAAAGTCCTGTGTCGCAGGTTGTCCGAATGTCTTTCCCCACCACGGACTCTCAAAAGTCGCAGCCCCCACCTTGAGCGATGCACACAACAAAGGTTAATACCAAGAAAATTATCACAATTCACCCTGAAGAAGATAACACGAGTTATAGTACTAATATCATTCACATTAGTGATGACAGTCTGTACTACAGGTACTTCTACGGTGTTAGCTAGAACTAAAACATTAATACAATTTGCACTTGTAATGACAGTTTGAGCTATCATTTTCCCTATGAACATTTTGTTGAACTAGAGTAAACATGATGAGGGGGACCATCAATGGTTCCCGTGCAGACAGAGACCACCGGGGTCCCCGAGACGAGCACGAGTAACTTATCTTTTCTCTTAATCCATTATCAACGTCATTTTTCTTTGGTTTTTGCCTGTCAACAATCAGATCTCTAACAGCATAAACTTTTTTAAACCTGTTATCCTGAAAGGGGTTTTTCCTATAGTCCCTCAAAATCTGCATCAATCATTCTGGGATCTAGGATAAATAAGTGGTATTTTAACCATGTGCCCAATCTGGGCAACTCCACCATATCAGGTGTTTGGTGGCAACAGATCCAGTTTAGCCTTTTTGACATCGTCATACATTTTAGTTTCTCCAGAGATTGCAATTTTCAACTTTGCGGGGTATAGCAGGGCAAATCTTATTCCCTGTTGTACAAGGTGCTGGCAAATGGGGGAGAACTCCTCGCGTTTCTGAGTTACCGCTACAGAGAAATCCGGAAATATCAGGATTTTACTACCCGCCACTATCACTTCCTTTTGTTTACGATAAGCCCTCAGGATTTTGTGACTTACTTTTTAAAAAATCACCATATGGAGGCTTCCCCGGATACTGGGCTTGTGCTCCCCTCGGGGCAATCCAGGCAGTGTTTGGGGTGTGAGGTATCCCTTTCGGGGGACGATGTATTTCTGTGTGTGCCATGTGCGCAGCGGACTATTATGCGGCAGTCCGGATCCCCGGCGTCTGGTTCTGCTCCGCCAGCCTCTTCTCCTACTCCCCCCCGCCTGATACGTGCCCCATGTGATGTGGTCATGGGTGGGGAGTCGCAATCTGAGGTGTGTGCCAGATTGGCCAATCTTGAAAAATTGGTTTCTAGTGCTGTTGCCAAAAAGGTCCCGGCTAAGAGAAAATATTTATAGACAGCCACGCAGGCCTTTGAATTGGATGAGTTTGACTCTCTGGATTGGTCCGATTGCTCCCCGCTAGAGGAAGGGGAGCTGTTTAAGGAGTCGGATGGGTCTGATGATCAGCAGTTTGTTGGTGCTGATACCGAGCAGGGTCAGGGGGATTCTTTGGATACCTCTAAGGTCCTGGCTCATATGTTTGAGGTCTTAGCTATTTCTCCTCCTGAAGCGGCTCCTCCGCAAAAGGGGGAGTTCTTTGAGGTGACCAAGCCGCGCTTGGAATTCCCTTATCAAAAGCATTTTGATGGCATTATTCTCAAGGAATGGGAGAGACCTACTCGACTTCCATGTGCTCCGCCGGGTTGGGACAAAAAATATCCCTTTCCGGTGGACGCGGTGAAGCACTGGTCGTCCCCTCCCGAGGTGGATGCTCCTGTTTTGGGGTTGTCCAGCACCTCCATCTTGCATTCTCCGGACTGCACTACTCTCAAGGATGGTGAGGATAAACGCATTGACCAGATGGCCTGTCACGGTTTTGCCAGTGTTGGGTCGGACTTGCGGCCTGTTTGTGCTTCGGCACTTCTTTTAGTAGCTGCTAGGTCGGTTGTTAGAGGATTGTTGACCTCTTCCGGGCTTGACCCGGCTAGTGAGGAGTTCACCGAGCGATGTGAGTTGTTTTTGTCATTTGTGCTGGCTTGGGCAGAGAGCAATGTCCCATGCATCTCGGCGGTGTACATTCCAGGAGTGGAGAACACAGAACACGGGGGCGGACTCCCTGAGCAGGGGCTCGTCTCGCCGGGGATAATGGTCACTCAGCCCCAAGGTGTTTCGGTCGGTTTGCCACTGGTGGGGGACTTCTGAGGTGGACCTCTTTGCCTCTCGTCACAATCACAAGCTTCCGGCATTTGTGTCTCTCTCGCGGAATCCGCTGGCTCTGGTGGCGGATGCCATGTCTCTGAACTGGAGGGATCTGGGGTGTCTGTACCTGTTCCCTCTGTTTCCCATGGTGGGCGGAGTGGTGCGCAAGCTGGCCCTAGAGGGCGCATCGGCAGTCCTGGTGGCTCCAAGATAGCCAAGACAGGTTTGGTTCGCAGACCTGGTAAGGTTGGCAGAGGATCAGTTAGATCTGCCCCTTCTGCCGGATCTGCTCACTCAGGGCCCACTGCTCTACCCCAATTTACCAACGCTGGCTTTGACGGCGTGGCTGCTGAAACCTCCATCTTGAAGGAGCAAGGTCTTTCTGACGCTGTCATTCAGACTCTGGTTAGGGCTAGAAAGAAGTCTTCCTCTGCCATCTACTATAGGATTTGGAGGTCTTATATTCATTGGTGTGAGGTCCGGGCCTTGCCTTGCAGGGCGTTTTCTATCCCTAGGGTTTTGGAATTTCTGCAACATGGTCTGGACCTAGGTTTGCAGCTTAGTACGTTGAAAGGGCATGTTTCTGCCCTGGCGGTTTTCTTTCACAAATCTTTTGCTCTTCATCCTTTGGTTAAGACCTTTTTCCAAGGGGTTACGCATGTGCGGCCTCCTAGGAAGCCTTTGCTCCCAGTTTGGGATTTGAATTTGGTTCTTTCTGCTTTGCAGGGTCCTCCTTTTGAACCTTTGCAGGATATTGCACTTTCTACGCTTACTCAAAAGGTTGCGTTTCTGTTTGCCGTCACTTCCGTTAGGCGTGTATCGGAGTTGGCGGCTTTGTCCATTAAGGCCCCTTACTTTGAGAGGCATCAGGACAAGGTTGTTTTCCGCTTCAAGCCAGATTTCCTTCCCAAGGTGGTCTCTGCCTTTCATCTTAATCAGGACATTGTTCTACCCTCCTTGTGTCCTAAGCCCAGCAATGACAAGGAGAGGGTTTTGCATTCTCTGGATGTGGTTCGCTGTGTGAAGTACTATTTGGTGGCTACTTCCTCTTTTCGTAGGGCTGACACCCTTTTTGTGGTGCCCTCTGGGCCTAGGAAAGGTTTGGCTCCCGCCAAGTCTTCTATTAGTAAGTGGATTCGCCAGGCCATTGTTGGGGCCTATTCTGCCAAGGGGAAGGTTCCCCCTTTTCGTGTTACTGCTCATTCCACTTGTGCTGTTGGGGCATCCTGGGCTTTCCAGCATCAGGCCTCTGTTGAGCAAGTTTGTAAGGCTGCTACTTGGTCTTCAATTCACACGTTTTCCAAGTTTTACAAGGTTGATGTGCGGGCCTCAGCGGATGCTGTTTTTGGCCGCAAAGTTCTGCAAGCTGCAGTGGTTTAAGTTTGTGCATTGTTGCCTTGTTTTGGATCCCCGCCCTTTATGGACACTGCTATTGGATGTCCCAAGTGTAATGACTATCTGAAGCGGGGTGTGACATACTTAGAATAATACCATTTTGTGAATACTACCTGTAAAATGGGTATTATAAGTATGTCACACACCCCGCTTCACCCCACCCTTTGGTATTCTGGATCCTTTATATGGTGAACCTTTTTTACTGTTACTGGTTATTTTGCCTCTTTCTGGTCCCTTTGTTTCCTTACTGCTGTTCTAATATTGGGGAATGAGTGGGAGGTCCCAGGTATTTATGGACCGGGAGGGTCTTCCTTTTTTTATTGACATCTCTGCAAGATCGCCATCTACAGGTCAGTATAACCCAAGTGTAATGACTATCTGAAGCGGGGTGTGTGACATACTTATAATACCCATTTTACAGGTGAGTATTCACAAAATGGTATTTTTATTTAGGGGTACCAGAATACAGTGGGCTAAATACAAATGCATGCCACATTTTGTTTACACCTCACACTTACTTGCTTGTTGCACTATCACATAAATAATATATACATGTAAAATACATAAATACATAATATACATATAAGTTTCTGGTTGCAACATTTAAAAATGTTAAAGCATTCAAGGGGTGTGGATACCTTTTTAAAGTGGACCAACACCGAGAGGTGATCGGCCCGGAAATCTATAAGATTCCCGGGCCGATCACCTCCCACCCCGCGGGACATCCGAGATCGGGATGTCCCGCGGGGTGAAACCCCCCCAGACACCCCAAATCGCTTACCTGATCTTCGGCGGCTGGCCGCCGCCGCCTCCCTCGCGCCCCTGTAGACGTGCGCGCGCCGAAGGTGACGCGAGGGAGGCGGCGGCAGCCGCTTGGACGTTCCTGATCCCCGCCTGGACGTTGGCGGGGATTGGACCGTCCAGTCACGTGGCAGCGGGGACAGGTAAGATTTTGGGGCTTTCTGGGGGGTTTCACACAGCGGGGCACCCCCGATCGGGGTGCCCCGCCGAAGTGGACCAAAACCCAGGATAGTCAAAATCCTGGGTGTTGGTCCACTTTAAGGCATTGTATATTGTGACAAGATAATGAAATTTTGGTAGACACTATAGAGACAGCCATCGAGGGTTGGCATTTGGGGTGTCATGGCACAGCACACCATGGTCAGAGAGGAGCCATACAGCTACACCCACCCACTCAATGCCCTAACCTGCCTGCCCACCAGCTCAATGTCAATTGGAGCTGCTGGTAGTGCATGGTTGGTTGGGTCAGAAGAAAGGGACGACATGCTCACCTCTCCTCTGCTCTTCTGCCTTTAAAGTGGACCAAACTGGCTGATTCTCTATTCCGATGTGGGATGCCACACTGTGTTACACCCCCTAGCATCGCCAGGCTTACCCATACTGCAAGCAATCCCATGGCAGATATGCAGACTTTCCAGCAATCAGCACTCTATGCTGTATATATTAATACAGGGCATTGAACTCTTTTTGCCTGCAGAGGCCGGAATAGAGCAGGGAGCAGCTGGAATGCGTGCGCTATGGCATTGATTGTGATATACGTATGCCAGCGATCCTGCGTGGTTTCACACAGTGGGGGATCTCACATTAGGATGCCCATGGATTAGGGAATCAGCTGGCTCTGGAGTCCTTTGGACTTTAAAGCAGACCAGAAGGCAACAATGCCTGCTGGTCCATTCACTCCTAGCATCATGTCTGATACTATGATAATATGAAAACAAGAATAAACAAGTTAAATCTTATAAAGGAAGGTCCCTGAACAGAACAATACCCAACATGTATAGGTACTGTCAAAGAAAGAGTTGCCAAACACCCCAAAGTAAAGTATGCGCGTAACAGCAATTTTAATTGAACATTTCAGCTCTACAGACAAAGTGCGCACCTTGCAATTTTTTAACCAAAACAACACTTTACATTTGGAATACCCCCTACAAATCATATATTCCCTAAAATACACATGTCAAGCTTTCTAGGCATACCCAGCTTGTTGTAGTGTAATTCTTTGGTTGCACAGGGTTACCTTAAAAAAGCTGAATAAAAAACACATTATCCTAAATTATCAATATGCAAACAAGAAAGAACAAGCTCAATCTGAAAACACAAGGTCCCCCAAGCAGAACAATACCCAACATGCATAGGTACTTTTAACCATTTAACTGCCAGCCAACTTGAGATTTTGTCACCCTCTGTTGACAGGTCATTTTTCACCATGTTTAACCGTGATTTTTGCAGGAATTTCCAGGAAAATTACTTTTTTTGTGGCATATTTTAGGCTTCAACATGAAATGTCTTGTTTGTAATTTTTACACTGTTTTTATAATTTGTTTAAATTAATTAAAATATATATATATTTTAGAAAAACATCTTATTTATTTTAAATAAAACATTTATTGTATTAAAGAAAACCACATTGCACCTGAAAGCCACATTTCTCCCGATTTCAGAGTTACCACATATGTATTGGTACCCCCCCCCCCCCCCCCCCATTTCTGTCCCTGAGACCCCGAAACTGAAAGGCCACTTTATAACATTTACAAATAAAATACAACTACTATCTAAACTATAAAGGGTTAAATAAAAAAATGGCATGGGTCCCCCTTCCTGGGGGGGGCTCAATTTATTTGGGAAATTTAAGGGTTTAAAACCCTTAAAAGTAAAAATAAATGGTGTGAGGTTCCCCCTACCTAGCATAACCAGCCCAGTGACCAGTGGGAGCTTGTAGAACAGGGAGCAGGGGCCAGCCTCGGTGCCCCCTCCCTTCAGGCTACAAGCCCACACAGCCTAAATGGCCCCTGGGCTCTTCTACTCCCCTGGGGGGTGAGGGTTAATGGCAAGTCACCTGCTAGCTGCAGGTGACTTGCCAGCCCCCTAAGCCTTGTGAACTGGTATAGGCATCTCATAGACCAGTTCACAAAGGGTTAAATGTAAAATAAACACACGAAAACAGGGAAAAAATATATATGCAGAGCTTGTAGAACAGCACAAAGTCCTGCAAGGCTACAAGCCCACACAGCCTAAATGGCCCCAGGCTCTTCTGCCCTCCCCTGGGCTTTGGGGAGGCAGGTGATGGGGGGCTGGGGGTTGATGGCAAGTCACTCACTAGCCACAGGTGACTTGCCAGACCCTGTGCCTTGTGAACTTGTATAGGGGTCTCATGGATGCCTTACTAATTCAAACAGGGTTAACTGGAAAATTACTTTATTAAAGAAAAATTGTCAGCTCCCCGTCCCTCTCCGATCTTGATGACAGATGTGAAGGTGTGGTTGGAGGGAGATAGGGGATCAGAGGATCCCATGGCCCTCCATCCCTCTCTTTGCCGCATCTGACAACTGTCAGGCCAGGAGCAGGATGATTTCAGCGTGATGATGTCTTCTGCTCTGCCCCAAAGTGTGGGGGGGGGGGGGGGGGGGCTAGTGGTGAAGCTGGTGGGGGAGGGGGCCTGTTGGGCCCTCTCCTGAATCCGAGGAGCCCCGGAGGGGATCTGAAACCCAGACAGATTGATTAAGGGGTCAGGTGAGTGGCCTTAGTTTTTTTTTTTTTTTTCATTAGAGGGGTTAAAGGAGGTGTAACGTGCAAATTGTCTAATATTAAAAATCCATTTATACAAGTCAACTAACATTTATACACCTGGACTGAATGAAACTCCCACCAAGCTTGTGGTTTCTTCTCCTGGTAGGAATAAAATCCAGGGGTGACAGGTTCGAGTATATCAGGGTATACCTACCATTAAAAGAAAGAAACAAGCCTGGCAGGATATTTCTTGATGCTGGGTGTATACGTGACCCCTCTGCCCACCATCCAGCATTTTTATATAGATTTTGGTAGTGGGGCAATTTCTTTAAGTAAAAGCCTAACCACAACCAGTCGCCTTGTGAAGAGGAGATGGCTGAAGGGGAAGCTTGTTTCACAGAATCATCTCACAATTAAATTGTGTGCTGTTAACGTAGACATAATTTATGAATGTGTATGCTTGTCTCAAACCGGACTAACAGTCTGGCACAGTTGGAAAAGGAAACTCCCCAAAACTTATTTGCCCCATCTGATTACATGATACTTAATCATTAAGGTTGATTCATGATTTGAGAGTACACACTTTTTCTCAGCACCATATTTAGCTGTGCAACTTGTTTAAAATTATGCACAGGTAAATATGGTGCTGAATTGCACTTGCAAAGAAAAAGTGTTTACTCTCAAAAAAAATTGCGTAAAATTTTACGGTCATTCATCAACCATATAGTCAGCACTTACATTTGCTCCTGCATCCACTCAAAGCTAAAACGCAGCTCCACTGATTTTCTAGTGCTAGTTGCCATTTTGGAGCTTTCTTTCCCAGCATCCCAGCGATGCTGCTGTCTGGATTCAACTTACATAACTGCCAATACACAATGGCAGGAAACCCAGTACCACTTCCTGTTTGCAGGTGGCCTGGAGCTCCATTAGACATAATTTTGTTTGTAAAAATTGACCACAGCAGGATTTATGAAAAGGTAAATTAATTTCTATGTGCAGCAATTGCCCTGAGAAGTGATGCATGTGAGAACTGTTTGTTGTAAGGCTGTTGGTCCGGTTTTAGCTATAGTAAGGTGAGCACTAGTTAGTAATCATAAGGTCAAATCAAATACTAAAAGCCTTGTATTTAACTGTCTGAGTTCTCAGTATAATACATCTGCGAAGTATTAACATATTACAACTTATAGTGCATATTAAAACTATTGTTAACCAAAATATGAGACCTCGTGTAAGAACCAAATGTGCGTCGAAATAGAAGATTTTAAGAACTCAATGTACCAGGAAATGACCGTGTTCTTTTCTTTTTATGGTGTGATATTTATCCAATACAAGGCCTCTAACCACATGACACAGTACTTTCTTTTTCACACAAATGTTTTTCTTAGAATCCTAGTTACATGGAAATGTTACAAAAATTAAACTTAAAAATAGCATTGATTGATTTTAGGATATGTTCAGTTAAGGATTTATATAATAAATCTGCTTTTCTTGTCATACCTTAAGGACATATTGTGGCATCTTTGAGTAGCTGCCTATCAAAGCGTTACCTCTTGTCTCCCTAAAAAAATGTATGGAATTTCCAGTGAATGCTATGATTAGGGCTGTATAAGGCCCAGATTTATTTTTTTCTGTGTTAAAGAGATATTCCAGAAAAAATGTTACCTTATTTTTTGCCCCATAAGCCGCATCCAGGATTTGGAGGAAAATAATAAAAAAAAAATATTCTGAACCAAATTGTGTGCTGAGATCCCCCCTCCCAATCACCCCATTACAGACGATGTGCAGAACCCCCCAATCGCCCCATTACAGACCCCATGTTACAGGCAGTAAGCGGCATCCTATGTTACAGACAGTGAGGGCATGTGACATTTCAAGCAGTGTTGGGCATCCCAAATACAGGCAGCATGAGGCATCCCAAATACAGGCAGCATGAGGCATCCCAAATACAGGCAGCGTGAGTGAGGGATGAGGCATTGTAATTATCAGCAGTGTGCAGCATGCCCCCCCTCAAAAAAAAATAAAAAATACTTACAGTGCTCCCACGCTACCTGCCCGGGGCTCCTGCAGCAGCCAGTCTCTCGCTGACATATACACACCTTACCAGCTTCCACCACTGCTGATGACCATCGTCGATTCCCACTCTTAAGATGTGTGTGTGTGTGTATGTAATTGGGAGGCTGGCTGGTGCAGAAGCCGCAGGTCCGCAGCGTGGGAGCACTGGGAATGTAAGTATCTTTTAATATGTTGGGGCAAAAGGTGTGTCTTATAGGGGCGAAAAATACAGTAATTTAGCCTGCTTTCCCCGTGTTAGCCATGCTGGCATCTATAATTCAGCCAGCTTTTAAAATTATGCACTTGGGGAGAAGGAATCTCTTTAAGTGTCATAGGGGTAGAATTGTGTTAGTCAGGACTTCAGGAGAAAGGGATTGAGGGTACTGATTTCTGAGTGGGCAGTGTAACCAGCCAGTGGAGAAAGGCCAGCTGCCAACTATTGTGTTATTCAATCAAATATTAAAAGTAGCACTTCTAAGTCTAAGCTCTTCTACTTCCAAACCCACCTCATCTTGCCAGAGTTGTGATACTAGAGTGACACATAAACTTCCTGCGGTTATACAAAGAAGACCAATCCACTAAGAGGTGCACTATTGCGAAACTCTATCCCTTTATGTTCTGTAAATAAGTAATAAGGTGAGTGAGCTGTGGCAGAACTAGATTGGGTCCATTGTTCCTAGGGGTAGTGCTGTACAAGGTATCGCAGTGGATGAGTGCTTATTTAGGACGTTCTAAAAATTAATAAAATAGTGAAAACATGTTAAAGGTAATAACATTCTGTCAGTGTACAAAGTGGTGTTGAAGAACTATAGTGGTGATCAAATGTTGCATACAATGCTCCTCAATGTGCCGTTGTGCATTATATTTGTATTCACTGCCTCCCTTTTGATTAAACTCAACTGAGTCACATTATAACAACATCTTTACTTTTTAATGGCAGCAGCACTTAGCTCATGAAGGACATGTTTTGAGCTGTCTATAATGTGTGCTATAGGTTGCCTACACACATACAGTATGGCTTGTTGCTGTCATCGGTATGGGCAATTGTTCAGATTGGCAAAAATTGATGGATTTGGGCTTTGGGGTATTTCTAAAATTGTGCAGTTTTTGAACTTTTGCCATGTGGCGCTGTAGTTAAAGTGTAAATGGCACCGTTCTGAAAAAGGGGGGCAGAAAATTTGAAGCACCGTGTACCATTAATGTGAGAGGTGAACGTCAGCAATCAAGGTATGTGGAGGGCGAATGGGTGTTTCTGTGTGTTCTGAAAAAAGAAAGTTAGTATCTCTCTAATACAGAGCCCACTGAAGGTGTGAGGGGGGGGTTTGTAAAGTCCCTCTGCACAAGGACCCTCCCTGGCACAATGTTGCTAGGGAGAGTATAGGTCTGATTCATAGTCCATGTCCAGGCCATACCATAAAAATTATGCTTTCCTTTTGCCCCCCTTTGCAGTTCCTCTGAAGTCCATCAAGCCAGGAAGTCCATCAAGACTAAAAAGTCCTAAAATGGCCCACCCCATTCATTGCAATGGAAGGCGTGTGCTGAACCCACCTTGGCACGCGCCCCCCCCTTTCATTGCAATGAACAGAGTAGTTGTGTTGGGGCATAAGCAAGGCTCAATTGATGCCAGGCCACTGGTGTTGGAGGACAGAATTGCCGCCACTGTGGGGGACAAACGATGAGTATAGACTGTTTAGCAATGTGCGCCTCACCTTCAAGCTAGCAGCTAGCCCTATAGTCCTTTAGACTCTAGGACCACCTTGTGCAGCTTTACAGACACTTTATGTTCCCCTATGAAACTTTCCAGTAATCAACAAAGCAGCGCTGGTGTCCTTTGACACTCCTGGACTTTTAGATAACAAAGATTAAGGTATTGTACACTTTTCTTAAAAACAATATCACAATGGGCCAGCCATTTACATTTATATAGGCGGTGGTGGTACCCATTTCCTCTCAGTGATGCATTCCCATTTAAATACTTTCATAACAACATTTAACTTTTACACTAAACTGACCATTTTTGGATATCTCAAATCGGGACAGTTCAAACCAGTGTGTGGGTGATGGGGAACAAATATCCACAACATTCTATGCTTCTCGTGCGTGTAAGTAGGTGTAGCCCTGCTCATAGTCACATGCTACAGGAGCCTGCACTCCATAAAAGTGTAATGTGTGATGTTGATAACTGATCCAGTGCTTGGCCAATCTATGCATTCCCCCACCATACTATTCTACATTGTAAATTGTATCAAACTATTTTGTTTTTTATTTTTCTGCCTTATATTACCGACTTTTTGGAGTGGTAGTGGCCTTATTACTGTTTGGAACACATATAACAATATATAACATATTCAATTTAATTTATGAAAGCATATATTTGTGTATTCCAAAATGATGTCTTAAGGTGCTGAACTGATCTAGCATGTTTTATTTTATTCTAATGTTAGCAAATATGTGTTTTATTGAAACAGATTTGATCTGTTGCTATTGGAAACATACCCCAAGTGCAGACTTGGTGTACATTAACATAGCAACAGATTGCAGAGTGCTGCTGGGCATGTGTAAGGTTCAGTGAGGTCCCTCACCTCAGCAACAGATTGCATGTAGTGAAAACTGTTTCCATTAAACTCACATTTGCTGGCATAGGAACAAATTTAAAAATGCTAGATCATCTCAGAACCTTGAACATATCATTTTGGCACAAAAAATATACACTTTCAAAAATTCCATTGAAAGTAGACTTACCCTTTAAAGCTGGTAAGAGTATATTTGCCGTAGTGGGCTCTCTCTAGGATTTGCTGATGCTGTGGTGACCATTGCTGTTTTCAAATGGATTCAGCTGCCCTTTAGACCTTTATCTTCTCTTATTGGAATTTTTTTGTGAAGATTAAGCTGTGCTTTTTTTAGATTTGGATTTATTTTAGGGTTAATATAGTTTTGGCATGTTGAGCAAATAATAATCAATTGTACTTTTTGATACAATTTATTTGTAATTCAGGAATGTGGTTAGATCCTCATGATTGGATTACAGACCTCAAAAAAGTGTCAAGCCTCCTGGCTGCAATCATGGGGAGAGCTGAGCTGAGCTCCAGGTATGGGGCGAAGCAGAAAAAACTCCAAAGAGCAAATAAAAAGTCTGAGCAGAGTCCAAGGGTGAATCCGAGGTCAGAGGCAGGCAGAAAACAGGCAAAGTCCATAAGCAATCCACGTCAAAAATCAGGTTATCTGTCCGTGTATAAATCCAGGTATTCAATCAGGTATTCAGGAATCAGGGAAACAAGGTCCAGGAAGTAAGCTGATAACACAGCATTGGCTGTAGGCCAGCTGTCCTCTTAAATAGGGCTATCAATCCGCACAGGGAGGGATGTGCCAGAGTCTGGTGAATTCACTTCCTGTCCATTCAAACTCAGGACACCAGGAAGTGAAATCAAGTCCAAGAGCTTACACTCTAGGCATTGTGCACTTCCAATGGGCTGAACAGCAGGTGTCACTGTGGAGCATGCACCAGAAGAAGAGCCTGCTCTGTTAAAACCATGCATCCGAGCATGTCTGCTGCTGCATGCAGTCCGTGGTATGCCGTATGCCTTAAAGGGCAGGAAAGGCGAGGAGACTGACATTGCCCCCCCCCTTAAAGGACGCCTCTTGGCGGCCGATCTAGAGAGTCTTCGCTGAAAAGCTCTGATTAATTGTGGAGCATTGAGATTACTAGATGGCTCCCAGGAATCTTCCTCTGGGCTGTAACCTTTCCAACGAACAAGATACTGAATGGAGGCACCTCTCTTCCGTGAATCCAGGATCTGTTCAACCTCATATTCCTCTTCACCATCCACAATAACTGGATCAGGAGGTTTGTCTTGGGAATCTCTAAAAGTTCCTTTCTTTAAAAGGGACACGTGAAAAACTGGGTGTATCTTCAGGCGATTAGGTAATTCCAATTCAAAGGCAACTTCATTAATAGCTCTCTTAACCCTTTCGCTGCCAGCCTACCTGGAGTTTTTGTCACCCTTGGTGCCAGACCATTTTGAACTATTTTGCGCTCCCCATGTTCAAATGTGATTTTTGAAGGGATTTCCAGGGATTTCCCAGGAAAATGATATATTGTTTTTTTCAGAAGAGTCTGGGCTTCAACATGCAATGTCTTGTTTGGCCTTTTTTTTGTGTATTCTCAATACTTTTGGGTGAAATATGTGCAAAAAAATAAAAAAAAATATTTTTTGCAATTTGTAGTGTTTTTTTGTAATAAAAAATGTAAGTTTGTCAATAAAATCTTATTGCGTGTGAAACCCCAATTTCTCCCGGTTACAGCGGTTCCACATATTTATAGGTAGACACCCTTTCCTGCCCAGGAGACTCCCCCAAACTGAAACAGCGCTTTAGGGGATTTTCAGAAAAAAATACAACTGTGATATGCACTATGTGCACCTTGCAGTTTTTCCAGAAAAATAACCCTTTACATTTGAAATACCCCCAACAAACTATATATTCTCTGGAAGTACACACCTCAAGCTTTCTAGGTGTACCAGGCTTGTTGATGTGGCCACAGTTTTCTGGAAGTAATCCCTCAATGTATTCTTTGGTTGCAAAGAGTTTCCCTAAAAAAAGGATAAAAAAGCAGAATCAAAGCAACATTTTCCTAAAAAAACTATATACAAACAAGAAAAAACAAGTATAATCTGAAAAAGCAACCTCCCCCGAACAGAACGATACCCAACATGCATAGCTACTGTCAAGGGAAGAGTTGCCAAACACCCCAAAGTAAAGCATGCGCATAACGGTAATTTTTCTTGAAAATTTCAGCTCTGCAGACAAGGTGCACACCTTGCGATTTTTCAACCAAAACAACCCTTTTACATTTGGAATATCCCCCATAAACCATATATTCCCTAAAAGTACACGTTAAGCTTTCTAAGCGTACCCAGCTTGTTGTAGTGGGCTCATCTTTCTGGAATTGATCCCTCAAAGGATTCTTTGGTTGCGCAGGGTTTCCCTAAAAAATTTATTAAAAAGCTGAATAAAAAAACACCTTTTCCTAAAATATAAATATGCAAACCAGAAAAAACAAGCTAAGTCTGAAAGCGCAAGGTCCCCCGAACAGAACAATACCCAACATGCATAGGTACTATTAACCCTTTTAATTGCCAGCCTACTTGAGATTTTGTCACCCTCTGTTGACAGGTCATTTTTCCCCATTTTGCGCCATGTTTTGCGACATTTTTGCTGGAATTTTCAGGAAAATTATATATATATATTTTTTGCAGCAGAGTTTAGGCTTTAACATGTAAATGTAAATTTTATTCTGTTTTTTTACAATATTATTGATATTAAAAAAAAGTAAATAAATAAAATTTTTTTTAAGAAAATTGCCTCCTTTATTTTAAATAAAAAATGTATTTTATTAAAGAAAACCGTATTGCATGTGAAAGCCCCATTTCTACAGATTAGAACGGCACCACATATTTATCGGTAGCCCCCCGTTCCTGCCCAGGAGACCCCCCTAACTGAAACAAGTACTTTATAACATTTACAAATAAAATACAACTACCATCCACACTACAAGGGGTTAAATCGGGGAAAAAAATGACATAGGGTCCCCCCTCCCAGGGGGGGGACCCCATTTTTGGGGGGGATTTTTAAGGGTTAAAAATCCCAAAAAAAACGACATGGGGGCCCCCTTACCCAAAGTAACCAGCCCGGGACCAGCTATGTAGGGCTTGTAGGAACAGGGCACAGGGGCCAGCTTTTGTGGCCCCTGGCCCTGCAGGCTACAAAGCCCGCATAGCCCGTGGGCCCGGGCTCTTCTGCCCCCCCCTGGCCTTTGGGGAGGCAGGTAATGGGGGTGCCAAGGGTTAATGGCAAGTCACTCGCTAGTGCAGGTGACTTGCCATCCCCCAGCCTTGTGAACAGATATAGGGGTCTTGTGGACCCCTTACCAGTTCACAAGGGGTTAAATGTAAAAAAAAAAACACCACACAGACGCAGAAAAAAATATTTTATTATTTTTTTTTTTAATACTTACCTCCCATCCATCTTCCCCTCCCAATCACTGGCTTCTGCTCATCTGCTGGAAGCCTTTTATAGCTGCTGGGTGACAGAACATAAGGGGTTAATTAAAAAAAAAAGACATAGGGTCCCCCCTCCCAGGGGGGGCGGACCCCATTTTTTTTTTTATTTTTAAGGGTTAAAAACCCTTAAAAATAAAAAAAAAAATGACGTGGGGTCCCCCTTACCCAGCATTACCAGCCCGGGACCAGCTATGGGGGCTTGTAGGCACAGAGTGGGGGGGCCAGCTTATGTGGCCCCGCCACCCTGCAGCCTACGAGCCCACATACCCTATGTGGGCCCGGGCTCTTCTGCCCCCCCCTGGCCTTTGGGGAGGCAGGTAATGGGGGTGCCAAGGGTTAATGGCAAGCCACCCGCTAGCGCAGGTGGCTTGCCATCCCCCCAGCCTTGTGAACTGGTATAGGGGTCATGGACCCCTTACCAGTTCACAAGGGGTTAACAGTAATAAAAAAAAAACACCACACAGATTAAAAAATAACTTTATTAAAAAATAAAAACTTTTTTTTTACTTTACTCACCTCTGATCCTCAGCTTCTGTGTCCCTCGCAGCTCTGATGACAGTTATTGTCATCGCTGGCCAGTGGAGGAGGGAGGCAGGTGATCAGATCATCACCTGCCTTCCTCCTCCTGTGGCCAGCGATGACAAGTGTGAGAATCGCAGCCCGGAGCCAGGACGACACCCGGAGGTGTGACGTCATAAGCCCCGCCCCCAAAGGGGCGGGGCTTATCGGCAAAATGGCGGCGCCCGTCAAGCAGGACAGGGAGAGGGCCTTTCAGGCCCTCTCCTGAAGCTGGAGAGCCAGGGGGGGGGGGCGATCGGAGGCCCCCCTGGTGAAGAGGAGACCCGGCGGGAGCAATCGATCACTAAGGTAAGTAAATGTCATTTTTATATATTTTTTTTTTTTTACATGTATGTCGGCGGCTGCTGAAAGGGGGGGGGGTGGCTATTCCGGGCTCTCCCCTGCACCCGGGGGGGCCTGGGTGGGGGATTGAAGCCCTCCCGGATGAAGAGGAGACCCGGCCGGATAGAACAAGGGGTCAGGTGAGTGTTTTTTTTTTTTTTACTTTTACTGTAGCAGGGGGGAAAGTCAAGCCCGTAGTTTCTACGTGCTTGGCACTTAAGTGGAGTGGAAGCAAGCACGTAGAAACTACGGGCTTGGCACTGAAAGGGTTAATCTTAAGAGGCCCGATAAACTTAGGACCCAACTTCTTAGAGGGAAGATGAAGCCTTAGATGAGTGGTAGAGAGCAGGACTTGATCTCCTACTGCAAAATTGGAAGCTGAAGACCGATGAGTGTCTGCTGTCCTTTTGTAACGTTCTTGGGCAGCTCGAAGGATTGTTTGGAGCATCTGATGAGTGGCAGTTAGATGAGCTCCTAAATCTGCAGCTGCCGGTACATTCACTGGGATGCAGGTATCAGGCAAGGTCTTGGCATCAAATCCATAATTTGCAGCAAACGGAGTAAGGCGGGTCGAAGAATGGACAGAGTTATTATCAGCCAGTTCAGCTAATGGGAGTAACTGTGTCCAATTGTCCTGCAGGGCCGAGGAGTAGCATTGTATGTACTGCTCCAGTGATTGATTCACCCGTTCAGTTTGTCCGTTGATCTGGGGATGATAGGCCGATGAGTGGGCCAAAGTGATCCGTAAACTCCTACAGAGCGCTGTCCAGAACCGGGCAGTAAATTGGGAACCGCGGTCAGACACAATCTTAGACGGCAGGCCATATAAACGAACAATCTCTTTCGCAAAAAATTGTGCTAACTTCGAGGCCGAAGGAAGGCTGGGGAGAGCTATAAAATGAGCAAACTTGGTTGAATAGTCCACAACCACCAAGATAGTGTTGTTGTTGTCCGAAGGTGGAAGTTCTACAATAAAGTCCATAGAAATATGTTCCCAGGGACATTCTGTCACTGGGAGAGGCATGAGAAGACCTGCAGGTTTGGTGGTTATGTGTTTATTCCGGGCACACGGCCCACAAGAAGAAACATGTGATATACAGTCTGCTCTTAAGGTGGGCCACCAGAAATGACGTTGAATCAGTGTAGCGTCTTCTTGAGCCCGAAATGGTCTGCCAAGGGGTGATCATGGAATTCGGCCAGAACCCTGGAACGTAAAGATTCAGGAACAAAAATATTTTCTTGATGGACAAGAATTCCATCTACTCGTGATAGTTCAGATTGTAGGTTCTCAGGGATAGAATCTGATGCTCGTCGAATCTCAGCAATGAGTTCAGATTCAAGTAACAAAAAATGGTTCGGTTGCAAAATAGTGGGTTCCACAGGTTCAGGACCTTGGTCAGAAGGATGAAGAAGGGAGAGTGCATCAGGTTTGGTATTTTTGTTTCCTGGACGGTAAGAAATATAAAAAGAGAATCTGGATCTGGAAAAGAATAGTGACCACCTTGCCTGACGTGGCCGGAGTCTTTTTGCAGACCGAAGGTACTCCAGGTTCTTGTGGTCCGTGAGGATCAAAATTGGATGTCTGGCAGCTTCCAATAGATAACGCCATTCCTCCAGGGCAAGTTTGATAGCAAGAAGTTCTCGGTCACAAACATCATAGTTTTGCTCTGCTGCAGACAGTTTTCTGGAAAAGAAGGCTACGGGATGGAGTTCTCCTTGCTCAGATTCTTGATGAGAGAGTACTGCTCCTACAGCATTGACGGAGGCATCTACTTCAAGTACAAAAGGGAGCTCGGGGTCGGCATGTCTCAAGAGAGAAGGCCTGCTCAGCAGCTTCAGACCAGACAAATGGAGTATTCTTATGGGTGAGATCGGTGATAGGGCGGACTATCTGTGAGAAATCTTTAATAACACATCTGTAAAAGTTGGCGAAGCCAATGAAACGCTGTACTTCCTTGCGATTCATAGGTTGTGGCCAGTCCAAGACGGCAGCCACCTTCTCAGGAAGAGAAGATTAGTATATCGTCCAGGTAGATGATGACGAAAATATCAAGATAATCCCGGTACACGTCATTTACAAAGTGCTGGAATGTTGCAGGGGCATTACAGAGTCCGAACGGCATGACCAGGTATTCAAAGTGACCATATCGTGTCCGGAAGGCCGTCTTCCATTCGTCACCCTGACGGATCCGAATTAAGTTGTAGGCTCCCCTCAAGTCCAACTTGGTAAAGAACCGAGCGGACCCTAAACACTGGAAGAGTTCAGAAATCAAGGGCAAAGGGTATCTGTTCTTGACTGTAATTTGATTGAGGGTCTCAGAGACCCATCCTTCTTCTCCACGAAGAATATCCCTGCTCCTGCAGGCGAAGTGGAATGTCTAATAAAACCCTTAGCCAGGTTTTCATCAATATATTCACGGAGAGTCTGTAACTCGGCTTCAGACAACGGATAAATACGTCCAAAAGGGATGGCCGCCCCGGTTGGAGGTCTATTGGACAGTCATAAGAGCGGTGAGGAGGTAGCTGGTCTGCACCTTTTTTGTCAAACACATCCTGGAACTCTAGATACGCAGGCGGAAGGGAATCCGGTGGATTAAGGGTTACTACAGAGAGGTTACTCTCCTGCTGTCTGCAAAATTGGTTGCAATAGGGAGAGAACAAAGAAACTGAACCGGAAGACCAGTCGATGACGGGGTTATGTATAGAGAGCCATGGGAAACCCAAGATAATAGGGTACAAAGGAGAGTGCATTAAATCAAAGTGTATTAATTCTGAGTGTCCATCAGGAGTAGAGCAGCCAAGCGATTTAGTTCTATGGGACACCGGTCCGGACTTGACGGTAGATCCATCAGCCAAAGTGAGAAGCAGAGGGGTAGGCCAAACTTCACATGGAATATTGTGAGTCTGTGCGAATTCTAAGTCCATGAAACAGCTGCAGGCCCCGGAGTCATTCATGGCCCTGGTCTCAACCCTTCCTCCGGGAAGTTGTAAACTAAGAAGCACAGAGAGACAAAGCTAACTGGGCAGCACTAGCCAACTAGCCACTATTACTTATTGTATCATAAATGGATAAATGTGTGCTCACTCCACCCAGAACTACAATGTAGAACCTGAACAGAAAAAATGGGGGAACCCACCCTCCCCCAAAGAGAGGTCCCGGGTGCTTATTGAGTGGCACTACTCATAGATATACAGAGATATAAATGGTTTATTATTCTAACTAATTACACAGCAATGACATACTAACACAATTACACATACACAACATACAATAAAAACAACAGGGGACGCCAGAGGTCTGCTATAATCATAATATAACCCTAAAAGTCTACCAAAAACAAAATCAGATGAAGTAGTGCTTGGTCACTACGACACGCGTTGGCGTTTTATCCCCCCAGGGGTACCCCGGTTGGTCTGTATACATGCACAGTTACTTTTTCTCTGTGGTATTTTTTGTACATTGTCTATTTTCACTTGTTCACCCTGGTCTGTCCTCCTGTTATGTGTGAGTGATATTTGCATTTTTTGACTGTTGATTACTAATATTGTTGATATATGGCACATTTGCACAATTAATTGTAGTGTTTGCACATATTTGATATGGAGTACTCGATTTTGTTTTTGGTAGGCTTTTAGGGTTATATTATGATTATAGCAGACCTCTGGCGTCCCCTGTTGTTTTTATTGTATGTTGTGTATGTGTAATTGTGTTAGTATGTCATTGCTGTGTAATTAGTTAGAATAATAAACCATTTATATCTCTGTATATCTATGAGTAGTGCCACTCAATAAGCACCCGGGACCTCTCTTTGGGGGAGGGTGGGTTCCCCCATTTTTTCTGTTAAGAAGCACAGAGAGGTGAGAACCAGGCACAGGAAGTGGTGTGCTCTTAGCAAGAGGTGTTGATCTCTTCATAGCTGTGGGTCTGGTGGGCCCTCTGTATCTGGTGGAGCCCCAGGGCTGGCCCTCCAATCGGTCCACAAAAATGCTAGTTGCACACTGCTAAATCTAATATCCAATTTATTAGAGCATAGAGTATAAATACATGGTACTACATACACACAACAACATATATACAAACAATTTAAAAAAACACATAATAAAACCCCCCCCAAAAAAACCCCAAAAAGTGGGGAGGAACTTCAGGGCTGTACTAGTGCCAAATAAATAGTCAATTAATAATACATACAATATTCAATATCAATGGCGTACATCACAATGTGCAAAGGCGCTTATAGGATGTGCTGAGTGCATAAAGTGCCTAGTGCCTACTTGTATAGTGTCCTGTCTATTTGTGGTATTATACACTGCTAAGAACTTGCAGTGCTCACAGCAAATCAACAACCCGTGCAAACATGCAAAAACTAAAGTGCTGCTTAGAATCCGATAAGCGCCATCCACATGTGGTGTATACTATATAGACATCTAATCACAGTGTGCAGTGACACTGCACAAATCACAAAAAGGGCCCGCAGTCCTCCCCACTTACCTCACCTCACCTCACTGCGGGCCCTTTTTGTGATTTGTGCAGTGTCACTGCACACTGTGATTAGATGTCTATATAGTATACACCACATGTGGATGGCGCTTATCGGATTCTAAGCAGCACTTTGTAGGTTTAGCCTTAGGGTAGATGCACTTCTTTTTTGCACATGGCACTTTCTTTGTATTTTAGTTTTTGCATGTTTGCACGGGTTGTTGATTTGCTGTGAGCACTGCAAGTTCTTAGCAGTGTATAATACCACGAATAGACAGGACACTATACAAGTAGGCACTAGGCACTTTATGCACTCAGCACTTCCTATAAGCGCCTTTGCACATTGTGATGTACGCCATTGATATTGAATATTGTATGTATTATTAATTGACTATTTATTTGGCTAGTACAGCCCTGAAGTTCCTCCCCACTTTTTTGGGGGGTTTTATTATGTGTTTTTTTTTTAATTGTTTGTATATATGTTGTTGTGTGTATGTAGTAGCATGTATTTATACTCTATGCTCTAACAAATTGGATATTAGATTTAGCAGTGTGCAACTAGCATTTTTGTGGACCGATTGGTGGGCCAGCCCTGGGGCTCCACCAGATACAGAGGGTTGTGGTCATTAGGTCCCTGTAGTTGGCACCTGCTCAGTGTATGATTGTCTAGGTGGTGCATACCCAATAAGGGAGTTTTAGTGTGGGTCTGGTGGGACAATTAACCCAAAAGTGTCCGGGGTTCCCGCAGTACATGCAAAGGTTTAGCCGCCTCCGGCGCAGTCTTTCCTCTTGGGACAAAGCAGCCCGGATGGTTCCCAGTTGCATGGGCTTGATAACCCCCAAATCGGTCTGCGGAGAGTCAGGTGATGCAGGCGAGGACCGTGGAGCAAACCATTGGGCTAGGGCTGAACGCTCTTCACGGCGTTCCCACAGCCGGCGATCCACCTGAATGGCTGCAAGAATAAGTTCATTTAAAGTTTCAGGAGTGTCGAAGTGGGCCAGTTCATCCTTAATCAGTTCAGAAAGACCTAAACGAAACTGATGTTTTAAAGCTGGCTCATTCCACTGGGTGTCAAAACTCCAGCAATGAAAATCGGCAACATACTCCTCAACTGGACGGCGACCCTGTCGCAAATTACGGAGAACTGCCTCTGCTGATGCAACATGTCCGGGATCATCATCAGATGGCTGCCATAGCAGAAAAGAAAAGATCAACAGAAGCCAGACAAGGATGATTTTGCTCCAGAAGACAATGAGCCCATGTTTGGGGAGGCCTTTGCAGAAGGGAAATAACAATTCTGACCCGGACTTCCTCAGCAGCATAGGTTCGTGGTCACAGAGAAAATAATAACTGACAACTGTTCCTAAAAGCACGAAACTTCTGGCGATTTCCTGAGAAAAATTCCGGGAAAGGAACTTGGGGCTCAGGGGTGACCCCGGAATCTGCCCCCTGTGTGGTAGGAACAGATGTAGCAGAAGATACCGTCGGGGGCGTGAGTTGATTTAGCCGATCCACAAGCTGAGTAAAGCCTCCCTGTAAGCCCTGGAAGGCTGCACAGAGGGAAAAGACTTGCTGCATCAAATTATCAAATTGACAGGGTTCCCCACCGAAGCTCATGTTATGGCTGTGTTATACTGTCAAGCCTCCTGGCTACAATCATGGGGAGAGCTGAGCTGAGCTCCAGGTATGGGGCGAAGTGAAGCAGAAAAAACTCCAAAGAGCAAATAAAAAGTCTGAGCAGAGTCCAAGGGTGAATCCGGGGTCAGAGGCAGGCAGAAAACAGGCAAAAAAATCAGGTTATCCGTCCGTGTATAAATCCAGGTATTCAATCAGGTAGTCAGGAATCAGGGAAACAAGGTCCAGGAAGTAAGCTGATAACACAGCATTGGCTGTAGGCCAGCTGTCCTCTTAAATAGGGCTATCAATCAGCACAGGGAGGGATGTGCCAGAGTCTGGTGAAGTCACTTCCTGTCCATTCAAAC
Organism: Gastrophryne carolinensis; assembly: GCA_027917425.1. Classification (NCBI taxonomy): domain Eukaryota; kingdom Metazoa; phylum Chordata; class Amphibia; order Anura; family Microhylidae; genus Gastrophryne; species Gastrophryne carolinensis. The sequence continues at coordinate 187,080,577 of CM051234.1, read as the reverse complement.
TCAGGACACCAGGACGTGAAATCAAGTCCAAGAGCTTACACTCTAGGTCTTGTGCACTTCCAATGGGCTGAACAGCAGGTGTCACTGTGGAGCATGCGACAGAAGAAGAGCCTGCTCTGTTAAAACCATGCAGCCGAGCATGTCTGCTGCTGCATGCAGTCCGTGGTATGGCGCGCTCACGATGCCTTAACCCTTTAAGTGCCAGCCTACCTGGAGTTTTTGTCACACTCTGTTGCCAGACCATTTTGCACTATTTTGCGCTCCCCATGTTCAACTGTGATTTTTGAAGGGATTTCCAGGGATTTCCCAGGAAAATGATATATTGTTTTTTTCAGCAGAGTCTGGGCTTTAACATGAAATGCCTTGTTTGTCATTTTTTAGGTGTATTCTCAATATTTTTGGGTGAAATATGTGCAAAAAAAAAAAAAAAAAAAAAATTTTTACATATTGTAGTTTTTTTTGTAATAAAAAATGTAAGTTTGTCAATGAAATCTTATTGCGTGTGAAATCCCAATTTCTCCCGGTTACAGCGGTACCACATATGTATTGGTAGACACCCTTTCCTGCCCAGGAGACTCCCCCAAACTGAAACAGCGCTTTAGGGGATTTTCAGATAAAATACAACTGTGCTACGCAATATGCGCACCTTGCAGTTTTTCCAGAAAAACAACCCTTTACATTTGAAATACCCCCAACAAACTATATATTCTCTGGAAGTACACACCTCAGGCTTTCTAGGCGTACCAGGCTTGTTGATGTGGCCATAGTTTTCTGGAAGTAATCCCTCAATGGGTTATTTGGTTGCAAAGAGTTTCCCTAAAAAAAGGATAAAAAAGCAGAATCAAAGCCACATTTTCCTAAAAAAACTATATACAAACAAGAAAAAACAAGTATAATCTGAAAACGCAACATCCCCCGAACAGAACGATACCCAACATGCATAGGTTCTGTCAAGGGAAGAGTTGCCAAACACCCCAAAGTAAAGCATGTGCGTAACGGTAATTTTACTTGAAAATTTCAGCTCTGCAGACAAAGTGCGCACCTTGCGATTTTTCAACCAAAACAACCCTTGACATTTGGAATATCCCCCATAAACCATATATTCCCTGAAAGTACACACGTTAAGCTTTCTAAGCGTACCCAGCTTGTTGTAGTGGGCTCATCTTTCTGGAAGTAATCCCTCAAAGAATTCTTTGTTTGCGCAGGGTTTCCCTAAAAAATTTATAAAAAAGCTGAATAAAAAACACCTTTTCCTAAAATATAAATATGCAAACCAGAAAAAACAAGCTAAGTCTGAAAGCGCAAGGTCCCCCGAACAGAACAATACCCAACATGCATAGGTACTATTAACCCTTTTAATTGCCAGCCTACTTGAGATTTTGTCACCCTCTGTTGACAGGCCATTTTTCCCCATTTTGCGTCATGTTTTGCGCCATGTTTTGCGCCATTTTTGCTGGAACTTTCAGGAAAATTATATATATATTTTTTTGCAGCAGAGTTTAGGCTTTAACATGAAATGTCTTGTTTGTATATATTTTTTTTTTTTTACAATATTATTAAGTAAAAATAATAAATAAATAAATAAAATTTTTTTTTAAAAAATTGACTCCTTTATTTTAAATAAAAAATTTATTTTATTAAGGAAAATCATATTGCATGTGAAAGCCCCATTTCTACCGATTAGAACGGTACCACATATTTATCGGTAGCCCCCTGTTCCTGCCCAGGAGACCCCTCTAACTGAAACAAGTATTTTATAACATTAACAAAAAAAATACAACTACCATCCACACTACAAAGGGTTAAATCGAGAAAAAAAATGACATAGGGTCCCCCCTCCCAGGGGAGGGAGACCCCATTTTTTTTTTGATTTTTAAGGGTTAAAAACCCTTAAAAATCAAAAAAAAAATTGACGTGGGGTCCCCCTTACCCAAAGTAACCAGCCCGGGACCAGCTATGGGGGCTTGTAGGCACAGAGTGGGGGGGCCAGCTTTTGTGGCCCCCCCACCCTGCAGCCTACGAGCCCACATAGCCCATGTGGGCCCGGGCTCTTCTGCCCCCCCCTGGCCTTTGGGGAGGCAGGTAATGGGGGTGCCAGGGGTTAATGGCAAGCCACCCGCTAGCGCAGGTGGCTTGCCATCCCCCCAGCCTTGTGAACTGGTATAGGGGTCATGGACCCCTTACCAGTTCACAAGGGGTTAAAAGGAAATAATGACACAGACACACACTGAGAAAAAAATATTTTATTAATTTTTTTTTTTTTTTTTTTTACACTGTACTCACCTCCCATCCATCCTGGAGCACTCTGTCCCTCGGCGATCACTGGCTTCTGCTCACTTGCTAGAAGCCTTTTATAGCTGCTGGATGACAGAACACAAAGGGTTAATCAAAAAAAAAAATGACATAGGGTCCCCCCTCCCAGGGGGGGCGGACCCCATTTTTTTTTTGATTTTTAAGGGTTAAAAACCCTTAAAAATCAAAAAAAAAATTGACGTGGGGTCCCCCTTACCCACAGTAACCAGCCCGGGACCAGCTATGGGGGCTTGTAGGCACAGAGTGGGGGGGCCAGCTTATGTGGCCCCCCCACCCTGCAGCCTACGAGCCCACATAGCCCATGTGGGCCCGGGCTCTTCTGCCCCCCCCTGGCCTTTGGGGAGGCAGGTAATGGGGGTGCCAGGGGTTAATGGCAAGCCACCCGCTAGCGCAGGTGACTTGCCAGACCCCTGAGCCCTGTGAACTGGTATAAGGGGTCACATGGACCCCTTACCAGTTCACAAAGGGTTAACAGTATAAATAAAAACACACACACAGGTTTTTGTAATAGTTTATTTAAAAAAAAAAAACATTTTACCTTTACTCACCTCCGATCTTCAGATGCATTGTCCCGCGGCGATCTGATGCAGGTGACAGCTGGGCAGAGAAGGGGGGAGGCAGGCGATCTGAGGATCGCCTACCTCCCTCCTTCTCCGCCCAGCCGTCACCGGCATCTGAGAGCAGAACTGCCGGGTGCCCCGATGACACCCGGCGGTGACGTCATTAGCCCCGCCCCCGAAGGGGCGGGGCTAAAATCCAAGATGGCGGCCGCCATCGGAAGATGCGACGGAGGGAGGGCTGTTATGCCCCCCTCCAGAAGACAGAAGACCCGGGGGGGGTAATCGGAGCCCCCCCCCATGAAGAGGAGAGGCGGCGGGAGTCGGCGGGAGCGGAGGTGAGTAACTGTCATTTTTTTTTTTTTTTTTTTTTTAACAGGCAATCCGGCGGCTGCTGAAACGGGGGGGGGCACCCTATTCCGGGCCCTCCCCTGCAGCCGGAGAAGCCCCGATCGGCGATCGGAGCCCCGCTGGCTGAAGAGGAGACCCGGCCGGACAAAACAAGGGGTCAGGTAAGTGACTTTTTTTTTAACTTTTTTTTGTGGGATTGGGGAATGCCAGGCACGTAAAATTTACGTGGCTGGCACTTAAGTGACGGAGAGGCAACCACGTAAATTTTACGTGGCTGGCATTTAAAGGGTTAAAGGGCAGGAAAGGCGAGGAGACTGACAAAAAGATCACTGATTTAGTTCTATTTTTTAGCTCAAGCTAAAAAGACCTCTTTCACACTTTCCCATTAGGGTCACAATGGATTAGAATCACTCCATGTCACAAACGGAAAGAAAATGCAGTCCATAAATATATGGGCACTATAATATTAGTGCCCAGGTTTATAAAATGCTGCAGCCATAGACGTTTGTGTGCGCCACAGATAAACAATATGTATTGCTCTTTTTCTGCACAGCTTTTTTTATTTAATGCCACCTCCCAGCCTCCATCCTCTGGTCAGGCACATGCTGCAGCCACCTACTTTGGGTCCTTTCACTGGGTCCTTGCTGGAGCAGGAAATTAAAGTGGACCAACACCCAGGATTTTGACTATCCTGGGTATTGGTCCACTTCCACGGGGCACCCCGATCGGGGGTGCCCCGCTGTGTGAAACCCCCCAGAAAGCCCCCAAAACTCACCTCTCCCCGCTCCCACGTGGCCGCGCCGTCCAATCGGCGCCGACGGACAAGCTGATTGACAGCAACGTACAAGCAGCTTGCCCGTCGGCGCCTCCCGCGCGTCACTCTTGACGTGTGCGCGCCCGCGCCGGCCATTCAGAGACGGCCGGCGCGGGCACGCGCACGCCTAGAGGGGCGCGAGGGAGGCGGCGATCAGGTAGGTGGATTTGGGGTGTTCAGGGGGGGTTCACCCCGCGGGACATCCCGATCTCGGATGTCCCGCGGTGTGTGAGGTGATCATCCCGGGAATCTTATAGATTCCCGGGCCGATCACCTCAGGGTGTTGGTCCACTTTAAAGGAACCCAAGAATATGGCTACAGCAAGTGCCAGACCATAGGAGGATGCTGGGTCTCATTGCCTTCTGTCGCCACCGGAGTTCTTCCCTCCATCACTGCCACCTTCTATTTTGCAGCTGCAGCCACCACCAGTGCCAGGTGCTTACATTGCCACCTCTGCTGTGTGCGATCCCAAAGCTTCTTGAGTTAGTTCGATTTTAGGAAAACTAGTGTCCTTCTGCCTAAACACAGCCACATTCTTGACATATCTGTTCTTACCATATAATGTGTTACTGTATTGTCCACAGTCATAATGGACACACAACACTCCAGATTGTTGACTGCAAAAACTACTTTAAAGTACTTTATGGATAAGCATGTCGCTTGATCCTTTGACTACAACTTCTATACAACATTTCTTCATTTGTTGGGCTTTTATATTTCACTTAATGCCTCTTTCCTAATGTTCACAGTTCTTTAGACACTATTATGTCTTATTATTATTATTATTATGACTGCTTTGCTGGCACTTGGTGGCACTGCATGCCCTCACAAGTCTTACAAAAACTCTTAAGTTAACAGATCTTTTTTCTCTCTCCTTTTTTTCTGCAAGTTGCGTGCATGGAGTAGCCCACTGTGTTATCTCAAACAATGTCTACAATCATAATAATCGCCCATTTCCGAAAAGCTGTGGAGAATGTTACGAATGTACACAGCGAGGAGAAAAAAAAGTCGGGAGGGGGGGATGAGTGAGCACGGATAAGGAGGAAGCAGGAACACATAATACAAAGGTTTATCAGATCGTTGAGTGCCCCTATCTGCTGAGTTCACTTCCATATTGCATCATTAAAGCTCTGGTTTATTTTTTTTAGGTGGAAATATTTGTCTCTTGATAAACTGAGCTGACAGTCAACATTTTCGGGCTACACACGCATTCCATGCAGCTGAGAATTTCTGCTAAAAGAGATTTAGAGCATTTACAGTACGCAGGTAGTTTAACTATATTAGTGAAAAGGGTTAAAGGACCAATATAAAGAATTGTAAGGTCCTTGTCCAGGCACATTTAAAAAATATTCATATTGTGTAGGGCTACACAAGGTAGTGTTACAGAGTTAGTGATGGGGGTGGCAGAGTCATACAAGCACGAGTCATACAAGCACACTGTGTGCATAGCATTAGATTGAGCTGAGCTGTAACTGACAGTGTGGAGAGCTCCGTTTAAGCCTGTCACTGACAGAGGGGATTAGGCTTGTATTTTAGGTCAAGATCAGAGGGGAGGCAGCAAAAAAATGACCATTCCTTTTTGCGACCAGATCAAGAAACACTCAGGTCAGCTGACTGACAAATGATTTTAAAATTATGCTGGTCAAGTTCTTTAATAACAAAACATACAGAATCTTGGTGAAAATAGATTAAAAGGGGTTTACAAACCTACAGTTTAAAGGTATAATAGTAAGAAATACAGTAAGATATGATGTAACTTTTGCACAGCATGTGACTGTGGCAAGTTCCTTGACATGGAAAAGGGGGACTCTTTGCAAATGGGAAACTTTTTTAGGGAGGATTGTATAACTCAATGACAATTGGTATATTTAAAGGTTTTTAGCCCTGCCTCTGGGCCGGATCAGTGTGTCTTTTTGTCTAAAGTATACTCATGCTTGCCAGCCCTGTGACCCACGTTCCTTGCTCCAAATACTGAGGCTCCACACCCATCTTAGTTTGTACTGAGGCCCACACCCTCCATTTGTCTGTACGGGTGCCCATGTCCTATGTTTGTACCGGGGCCTGCATGCTGTACTGGGGCCCAGACCCTCAATTATACATACTGGGGCGCATGCCGTATGTTGTCTGTAGTGAGGCCCATGCCCTTCATTGTTTGTTCGTAATACTCAGCTAACTGTCTATTGGTGTCTGCTGTACTGTAGTCTATCTGCGTCTGCCCTCTGTTTTCCCTTTCCCAAGTCTATGGCCACCACAGGGCTGCTTGGTCTGTGCCTGTTTCCTCTTGAAATCATCCAGTAGTGACCATTGCTATGGCCTCTAGGGAGGCATTAATTTACAGGCTGAGAGCCACCTCAATCTCCCCAGTCCTACATCCCCAAACTGCCCCGAGTGCCCAGCGATATAATTAGTGTGGGCCTGACAGTGTGATCCCTCCAATCCATGCCAGGATTCCTGGTGTGCACAAGCTTGAATTAAGCCATGAGATTCCGTGCATCTGCTTTTACATACTGCATACCACAGAAAGGTATATTTTTGTTTTCCCTCCTCACAACAACTCACCCTGGCAACCTATCCTCAGTTTATCCAGGCCGCCCTGAAATGCAGGAGCTTTACATCCAGCAGCCGCCTATGACAACCTGGACCTGCCAGATATTACTTTTTTTTTTTGAGGATGATCTGTTTTTCTGGGCTGAAGCATAGCAAGCACCTGTTGGAAAATGTTTTGGAATTCCTTGCATTTGTAGCTGTGTCCTCTTTGTGTATTACTGGGATGGTGTTTTTTACCCCGTGAAAAAAAACAAGAGAAAATTTGCTCCTAATAATCCTATGACACCCATGGCTTCACCAGATTCCCCTGGTGCCCTTGCACCTCCCAGCAGCATGAGGACTTAGATGCTTAACCTCTGCAGCATAAGGGACCTGCTGCCTTGACTGAGGTCTCAGGTTATGTCTTCCTTCGAGCCTGTGTGTAAGCCTGACCCCAAGCCTTTCTGTGAGCCTGCTCCCATGCCTGTCTGTGAGCCTGCTACCATGCCTGAACCTGCTCTTGAAACTGTTCATACTCGGCAACAGATTAAAATTGGCAACAAATTGCAGAGTCTGAGTCTAAGTTTGTGTCCGGCTTGCCTGAGGTGGAAGTGCTTGTGTCCCGGTTTGCCCGAGGTGGATGTGCATGTGTTTGGCTTGCCCAAGGCTGAAATGCCAGGGCCTGCTTTGTTTAAACCTCTAATGCTGGTGCCTGCCTCATCCGAGCCTCTAATGCCAGTGTCTGCCTTGCCCAAACCTCTAATTCCTGTCCTGCTCAAGCTTGCAGTATCTGTGCCCATCTCGTGCAAGTCAGTTGCTACCATTTCAGCATCCACAGCTTTTGCCTCCGCTCTGGCGCATCCAGTTGTTACCTCCGCCTGAGCGTGTCCCAGAGTTACTTCTGTCCCATGAATCCCATACTTTTTAATTTCCCTTAAACTTTTTTGTCTTTATTTTCTTTTTTTTCTTTTCCTCTTTATTTTCTTTTTTTTCTAATTGAGTCCCTTTCTTTCTTTCTACTGCTTCTCCTGCAGTCACACTATACCACTGGACAATTAAAGTGGACCTCCAGTCAGAAATGAATTTTGAATCCTGATTTGGGGTAACCCTTCATCTAAAGTTACTTAGGATGTATTAATCATGATAGGAGTCAGAAAATAGCTGTGCACCGCAATAAATCATGTCTCTGGTTCGCGGAGGTGTGGTTGTCGCATGGATGTGCAGCTGTTGTATGTCCCCGATTAGATGGAGCTCTGATAGAAATGTAAGCAACTCTCTAAAGCAGGGCCCACTGATAGCGTTAAAGGGTAGGATAGGTTAGTTTAGTATCTCTGTGGAACAGGACCCTCCTTAACACAATATTGTGTAGTTTCACTTTTACCTCAGTAGCTTATGCATTGAGGAGTGTTCCACAATAAACACTATTTTTTTGAGGTGCCATTTACATGATCATACTGGTACAATATAATTTCATAAATACTTTACTGTGATGTCATTGCTTTGTTTTGCATGCTTTCTTCCCAACAACCCCTAAAGCAGAGCAAGTAATCCTGCAATGTATTAAGCCTATACATATTACTTTTTTATTGCCAAATATGTACAAAGTACTTTACGGGAGATACCTGGAAACAGTGGGAAACAATACAATACAGGGAATAAGTGCATCCAAGCATAAAGACAAATACAGAAGAGAAGAAAGCTTACTGTCTGAGTGCTGTATTGGAAGGCGCACAGAGAAACTTGGAGTATGTGTAAGTGCATTGGTTTGTAGTGTTTAATCAGTCTGGTCAGAATATTCTGAAGACGTTTGTTGAGTCTTGATCTGAAGTAACTGAAATGCTTTGTTAACAAGCCGTGTTTTCAGTTGGTGAGGCAACGTCTGTAATATGCACTGTAATACTGAAGTGCAGTGAAACTTTATTACTTTGCACTGTATAGCAACATAGTTGACACCTTGGTAGTTGTTAATTGCCAAATAAGCAGCAGAGACCGCATACACATACAACATATACTAGAAACTTGCTGTGCTGGGCAAAGTATAAATGTTATAATTATGAACAGCCTATTATTTTGCAATAAGCCACATACATTTCAGTTTGCTAATTTTGAATGGTATAGTGTAGTAATAATGTCCAGTATATAGATATTTAATAATAATAGTTTAAATCTCATACCCAGTGGTGAACCTAGTATCTCTGCTGCCTAAGGCAAACTGTAGAAAGGTGCCCCTCCCCCCAGGATGTACCACAGAGCTCCGCCTGGCTCTTTTCTATGATGGGAGTAGTGCCAACTCGCTAAAAGGGGTATGGGATGGGGCCATCACTTCTGAGTCACCAATGATATTTATAGCTTTTTATTTGTTAGTAATGAGAAATAACTAAGAAAAAACAGGTTAATTTGCTGTCCCCTGCTTCAGTGCCACCTGGGGTGGCTGCCTCAAACGGCCTCATAGCTGGTGAACCCCTGCATATACCCTAACAAGCCCTTAATAGTTAAATTGGATCTGTCTGTTAATATCACATATCTAGAATGTGAATTGAATCAGAATGCTCCTGTAAAAAGCAATGTCACCTATGTCCCAAGAGGCAGGAGTGCCATTGGTGCACTAGTATTAGCGATATAGCCGGTATAGAAACCGGTCCCTGGTACTGGTAACTGTTCTGGAGACATATGGAAGCAGGCAGCAAACAATCGGAATTTGGAGGAAAAGTGCATACCTTGTTCAGTCCAGGTCAGCAGCAAGTAAACAATGTGAAACAGGTGTCAAAGCAAGTTCTTTCAAATGCAGTTCAGCACCAGGTAGGTAACAAGGAACCAGTTTTAGAATCAAGTATTTTGTTCAGTCTGGATCAGCAAGGTGTTGGCAAAATGAAACAGGGTTTAAAGTGCTTAATCTAGTCTAGATCAGCGACAGGTAGGCAAAAGGGATCAGAGTTCAATCTGCAAGAGGTATCAAATTAAGTCCCTAGTTCATGCATGTAACAGCAAAAGGTAGGCTAAAAAACAGTTTGGAAGCAAGTTCTTCAACAAGTTTAATCTGGGTCAGCAGGTAGGCAAACATGATGCAGGTTTCAAGAGACAATTGGCAAGAGTTGTTGAAAGTTCAGACCAGTTCAATAGCAGGTTACAGGATTCAAGATTGAAGCTTCTCCAGTCACATGCCCAGGCAGCAATGTGAGCTGTCCTGACCTCTGTTTAAATAACAGATTTTCAGGCCACATCACTGCGTAAGTGCACAGGTGTACTGCATATCAACAAGAATTCACACCACCGGGCACAATCCCGTGTCAGCCTGTGCGCATGCGTGCTGCAATAGCTCTGTAAGGCTTTCATTACAGGTAAAGTGTTTCCATGCCAAAAGATTGCTTTAAATAGGCAAAACTAATGCTGCGTGTGCCAGGGGTAGGGAATCCTGATACATGATGCCCTCCCTTGCACATATGCCCGCAAAACCCCCCGAAACTCAAACCACGTAAAACACCTATTCTGTGCTGCCCTTTCCTTGTTCTGGATTCCTGTGAACACTGGAGGCCAATTGCTGTCCCCGGCAGGCCATAGCACTTGGCCGCCAGCAGTCACGTTGGGGTGCCCCGCAGGCAGGGAGCTGATCAGCGGTGGGTGTTGGTCCACTTTAAAGGGCCAAGTCAACCAGACTGCCCTATGTGAACCACCCTGCCTTCCTTAATGAGTACCAAAGCGCCGCTAATGTTCTAAAAAACAAAAAGACACTTACTGTGCCATCTTCACAGTGCCATAGGACCGGAAGCTCCCTGTGCACGGCTGCCTGCCTTTTCCCTTGAGCGGCCATCTTCCTGGTAGTCTCGCTCCGAACGGCCGCCTGGGTCTTCAGGGAAGACTGCGGGCGTTTGGTGCCATGGCACCACGGCTGGTGGGCTGGATTAGGGGTTAAGATAAGTGCCTTTTTTTTATTTTATTAAGTGAGCTTAATTGCTATTTGGTATAGGGGATAGGGCAGGGGTTATTTTTATTTTGCTGGAAGAGGCCAGAGTGACCCTTTAACCACTTTTTGCCACAGCCAGTTTTATTGTTCCTGACCGGGCCAAATTTAGCAAATTTTAAAAGTTTTAAGTTGAAGTAAAGTAAAAGAAAGTTTGTTAACCCTCTTCACAACATTGTGGAATCAAACAGTGAAAAGTAAAAAAAAAAAGGTTGCTTTAGACTTTTTTTATAGGGTATAACAGGGGAGATGGATACCATCATTTATTCTGCAATTTCTCCTGAACATGGTAACATCCCACATGTGGTGGGAAACTATAGTTTGGGCACATGGTTGTGCTGGGAAGTGAAGAAGTGAATGGGGTTTTTGGAGCGCAGATTTGTCTGGAATAGACTACAGATGCCATGTCACATTTGCAGAGCCTTAGATGTACTAAAACAACAAAAACTACTGAAACCTCCTACTAATTACTCCATTTTGAGGGAATTACTCCATTTTCCCCCATTTTGAAAACTACACTCCTCTGGGAATTTATCTAGGGGTGTAGTGAGTATATTGAACCCACAAGTGCTTCACAGCACTTTATAAAATTGGGTCATGAACATGAAACATTTTTTATTTTCAGTGCTCTGAGTGTCATAGTACAGCTGAATTAAGCATAAGACACTGATTGGAGGAGAGCCCACGCATGTGCCGTGGGATTGGCAGTGATGTATTACCTGTGGTCCACAGGGTTTCACACATTATGGCATTCCAAATCAGGATCCCCTGCTGAAGAGGAACAACCACTAGGATAGTGAAAATCCTGGTGGTTGTTCCTCTTTCAACCCAGGATTTTCACTATCCTATTGATAGATCCTTGTCCCTGGGGCATCCTGATTTGGGATACCGCACTGTGTGAAACCCTGTGTGTGGGATCCCCCATACAACTCACCTTCCTTCCAGCCCCACGACACATGCACAGCTCTTGCCAAATCAGCGCTTTATGCCCTGCATACTATTGCACAGCATAAAGTGCTGTTTTGGTGAGAGCTACAGCAAGGGAAAGGGGAGCGGTCGCATCCACAATCTCCCTGCAGTCTGCTGTGCACTCCTGTCCCCAGCATGATTGAATAGCTAAACGTGAGAGCACATATGAACTGCATGAATTCTTAGGATGCGGATGCTGGCGCGGCACGAGAACACATAGTGGTTGCCCTGGAAAGTTAAACTTGACTGTGGGAGCGTGTGTGGAGTTTACAGAGTCTTTTAGACTCCAGGGCCAGCAGTTGATAATAAACTGGGATCACCTAGTTGAGGGGCTGGTAGTAAAAGCAACCTCCTGGCAGTTCCTATGCTACAGAATTAGCTTATCAGAGGGAGATCACCTGGGGAGGGTTACTTTGGGTTTACTATGGGAGTGGAGAGAGTCTGTTCCCCCGCCGCTATATAAATATTGCATGCATTCAGCTCTGTACAGCTGCAGTCCAAGAACAGCCAGCCTGCGGCCTGTCTCCCATCTCTGTGGATGCCTCAAGTTACCGACTGTCCTAGCTGAGCCGCTGTCCTCGTTGTTCTCCGGTTCTCCAGGACCACGTTGCTGACGATGTCTCTTTACCTTCTCTCCCCATCAGCTTTGCAGCCTCCAGTGTGTGTCCATTGACTGGCGTGTAGCAGTCATTTTACATGTCTTAATTGACCGGTTAATCACAACGATCGCCGAAACAAGGGGGGACACTGCGGCAGAAGATGGTCTGCTGTTAGGGACAGCAACTATCTTCAGCTGATCACGTGTCTTTCGACACAGGGATTGGGTTCTCTTGTGGAGTACAGTTACATCCATTTGCAGGAACTCACTGCTGACAAATTACGTAACTGTACTTTATGCGCCAGGAAGGGGTTAAATAAAAAGGCATTAGCTATTATGTTAGTAATACACTATGTCATGTATAGCTATTAAGAAGCATCCCTCTTAAGGAGAATTTCTCAGTCCATTAAAAAACAGATGCACCAAGACAAATCTGGGTAATTTTACCTGGAGAAAGGAAGCCCGGGGAAAAAGGAAATTCAGTGTAAAGAATTTAGTGACAGTCTTGTGCCTGTAAAGCCTTTTTCCCCTGGGGAGAGTACAGCTGAACCGCTTGTGAGTTTGGCAGCCTTTCCGTTTGCTTTCCCTCTTCCTTCCTCTACAGGGTCCCTCGGTAATAGCCCCTTTGTTCCCGAAGAAGAAAAACAGAACTTAATGGTCATTCCGGAGGATTTATTAAAACCAGCAGCAGGGTAATTGTAAGCAGGCAACTGCACCTTAGGGCACAGCAGGCACTTGGATGGTGTTTTGTGGCACAGCTCGGAAGTGGGAGAGAAAAGGAAATTAACTGACTCACACAAGCTGAATACTAAGGAGGTAATGCATTAACATTTGGAGAGGCTCTTTACATTTGAGAAAGTTTCTTTACAATGAATACCAGTGTGCTGAGTTTGGAGAACCACTGAACACAGAATTAAGTAATGGAGTGTAAAAACATTTTAACTCCCCTGCTTTAAAATTGTTAAATTAATATATATATATATATATATATATATATATATATATATATATATATATATAAATTGTATTTTTCACCCAGTAAGACACACCAAGCGTTTGTAGTAGGAAAATAAGAAACCAAATGGTGTGCTAAAATCCCCCCTCCAATCACCGCTTTACAAACAGTGTGCAGAATTCGCCCCATTACAGACCCCACATTACAGGCACATGTGAATCATCCGAAATACAGGCAGTGTGTGAGGCATCCCAAAGACAGTCAGTGTGGGTGGTATTCCAAATAATGGCAGTGTGTGGCATCTCAAATACAGACCGTGTGAGTGGCATCTCAAATACAGGCAGTGTGAGACATCCCAATTACAGGAAGTGTGATTCATCCCAAATACAGGCATTGTGTGTGGCATCCCCAATACAGTCAGTGTGTGTGACCTCCCAAATATATCTAGTCTGTGTGGCATCCCAAATACAGGCAGTGTGAGGCATCCAAAATACAGGCAGTTTGAGGCATCCCAAATACAGGAAGTGTGCAGCATGCCCCCAAAGACAAAAAAAAAAAAAAACAATTCCAAAGCTCACACACACACAAACATGCATTATGACCATCTGCCGCCGCCTACTGCTGTCACCTACGCACAAACCAGGTCACACAGCACCGGTTCCTACGTCTGGGTGGCCACGGCCTGTGACTCATGCTGGCACAGTCACAGGTCATGCCCACTCTGTTGCCAGAAACAAAAAAACAGTGGTATGCTTAGGTTTTATGCTATTTGTTGTTTGCTTGACGATAAAAAGGACAAATGTGCAAAGTTTTAGTAATGTTCTTTAAATGAAATAATGCAATCCCTCAAAAATCTATTTCAATTTCAGGATATAACATAGTATGTAGGGCTGAATAAAGACCTTGGTCCATCCAGTTCAGCTTGTATATAAAAGAAGATCTCCTTCAAGTGGTCTGGTAGCCATTGCTGGTAATGTTGTCACGTGCAAGGAAGGCATCCAGGCCTGTTTTGAATGTTTTTAGTGTATTTTTCATGACTACCTCTGGCAGCAAGTTCCATAGTCCTCACGCCCTTAGGCGTCTCTTTTCGTTACTGAATTATATTTAATTTTGACAGACTTTCAGGGTACTCCAGTCTCCGCATTCTATGTATTAATTTAGTTGCCCGCCTTTGAACGCTCTCCAGTTCTGATATATGCTTATTATGCACTGGTGCCCAGAACTGTACACAATATGGGGTATGACCAGTGACTTATAGAGGGGTAAAATGATGCTCTTGTAAGGTAACAAAATGGGTGGGGGGGGGATATCTGACGTTCTGAACGGTGATGTAGGAGCACCAAAATCGAGAAGGACTTCCTGTTGTATAAGCAAGCCCTTCGAGAACTCCAAACTGCCTTTTTTGTATTAAACAGGCATATTCCTCATCACTTAAATCCACCCAGTCCTTACTGAAAATCCTACCAGTGTACTGTATATAAACCATTCCCGGGTGAGCTTATAATTTCTGAGGCCCCATGCAAAGTTGTATCCCGATGCCCAAGTCAAAGAATCTTTGTATAACAAAATACATTAATTACATTATTAATGCATCTTATACAACATCGCCCCCCAGCCCTACACTCAACCCCCCACCAGTAGAACAGCCTTACCACTCTCCCCCAGCCCTACACCCCCCTCCTCCCACAGAAGACAGCCCTGCCGCTCTCCCCCAGCCCTACATTCCCCCTTATTTTTATTTTTTTTAATGGACAAATATAAGGCATCAACTCAACTATTGCTGTTGCAGGGTGGATGCTTGGAATGGATCTCTAGTGAAAGTAAGTGTGAGTACACTAAAATATTTTTTTTTATACTTGCACAATGGGATTCAATTTAATGGATCATATATTGTATGTGGCCCTGGGACACAAAGTATCTCAAATGGGGATTGGATGGATAAGGGAGCTACTTTCATTACTCTAAAAAGCAGAGCCTCCCCAATAAAGTCACAGCAATATAAACATCACAGGGATCTGACCCTCTAAAAATACAATTCTGTGAGTACTCACCTGTAGAATTGGTATTATAAATATACAGCACGTCCTGTTCCATAATAATCCTTACACATGGGTTATACATCCACAAGATGGCGCTGGACTGCAGAAAAAGACTTGTGGCAACTCCAGGCCCCTTAAATAACCAGGAACCTCCCACTAATTCCCAGTATTGACAAGCAGTTAACAAGAAGCCGGGAGAATTAAAAATGAATAAGAATCCAAAAGAACAATCACCATACAGAGGTAACCAAGAACAATGATAACAAGGGGCGGGGTGGAACAGGGCGTGCTGTATACTTATAATACCAATTCTACAGGTGAGTACTCACAGAATTGTATTATTCCAAGTATACAGCACGTCCAGTTCCAGTATAATCCTTACACGTGGGACATCCAATAGCAGTGTCCGTAAGGTAGGGTGGGATCCCCAAAAGTAACAGCGGGCAGTTTAAACTACTGCCGCCTGCAGAACTTTGTGGCCAAAGGCAGCATCTGCTGAGGCCCTAACATCAACCTTGAAAAACAGAAGCTTGGTGCTGAAAGGCCCAAGAGGCACCAATAGCACGAGTAGAATGAGCAGTAAGGCGGAAGGGAGGCTCCTTCCCTTTAGCAGAATATGTTTGTATCACCGCCTGACGAATCCACTTACTGATGGTGGATTTAGCCAGAGGCAAACCCTTCCTAGGTCCAGAAGGAATAACAAAAAGAGCATCAGTCTTCCTGAAGGATTCAGTAGCTACCAGATAAAATTTTAAAGTCCTAACCACGTCCAGAGAATGTAATACCCTCTCCTTAGGGTTACTAGGATTAGGACACAAGGAAGGCAAGACAATGTCCCGATTGAGATGAAATGCAGACACAACCTTAGGCAAGAAATCTGGCTTGAACCGAAACACCACCTTGTACTGGTGTCTCTCAAAGTAAGGAGGTTTAATGAAAGTGCCGCCAACTCAGAAACACGCCTAACAGAAGTGATAGCCACCAAAAAGACTACCTTAAGAGTCAAAATAGGCAAGGCAGCCTCATGAATAGGCTCAAAAGGAAAACCCTGCATGGCAGATAAAACCAAATTCAAATCCCAGACTGGTAACAAAGGCTTACATGGCGGGCGCACGTGAGTAACCCCCTGAAAACAGTCTTAACCAAACGGTGGTTGGCAAAAGACCTTTGGAAGAAAATAGCCAAGACTGAAACATGGCCCTTGAGGGTACTAAGTTGAAGGCCCAAATCCAAACCATGCTGCAAGAATTACGGAATCCTGGGAATAGAAAACACCCTACAGGGAAAAGACTTAGACTCACACCAGGCAATGTAAGCATGCCAGACCCTGTAATAGATAAGGGACGAGGACTTCTTCCTAGCCCTAATCATGGTGTCAACCACAGAGGCAGGCAACCCCTTTTCCATCAAGATGGAGGTTTCAACAGCCAAGCCGCCAAAGCCAGCGTTTGTAAATTGGGATGGCACAGCTGCCCCTGAGTGAGCAGATCTGGGTCCTTGGGCAGGACGTACTGATCTACTGCCAACTGCACGATGTCTGCGAACCACACCCTTCTTGGCCAACAGGGGGCCACCAGGATGGTTAGCACCCCCTCCTGGGCTATCTTGCGCAGCACCCTGCCCAGCAGAGGAAACGGAGGGAACACATAGAGGAGCTGAAAGCTCTTCCAAGACAATGCTAGTGCATCCATGGCCAAGGCCAGAGGATCCTGGGACAGAGAGACATAGACTGGAAGTTTGTGATTGTGACGGGACGCAAACAGATCCACACCCTGCTGCTGAGGGACCATTCTCCCAGACGAGAAGTCCCCCTGCTCAGGGAGTCCGCCTCCAGATTTTCCACCCCCGGGATATACACTGCCGAGATGCAGGGAACATTCTGACAGAATCAGAGACACTTCCTTGAGGGCCCTCTTGCTCCGGGTCCATCCCTGATGATTGATGTAGGCAACCGCCGTCTGGTTGTCCGAGCGGATCTGAACAGCCGGACCCCGAAGTTGAGGGGTCAATTGGGCGAGAACCAACCTTACCGCCCTCAGTTCCAGAATGTTGATAGGAGTATGGGCCTCCTGGGGCCCCCACTGACCCTGGTATTTCAAGGACTTCCAGAACCCCCCCCCCCCAACCTGTCAGACTGGCATATGTGGTTACAGTCTCCCAGCAAGGGGACAGAAAGGTTCTTCCCACCAAAAGATTCCTTGAGTCCAGCCACCACGAGAGGGACCGTCTGGCCAGGGGGAACAGAGCAAACACCTAATCCAGGGACACAGGGTCCCGATCCCACACTGATAAGAGGTGCAGCTGCAGAGGTCTCATGTGAAACTGAGCATAGGGCACCGCCTCGAAGCAAGACACCATCAGGCCCACCAGTGGCATCCCCTGCCGGATGGAGGGATGAGGACAAGAAAGAAGAAACTGGGCCTGAGCTTGAAGACTCTCCACCTTGTTGGGGGAGAAAAACCTTGACCAGAGATGTATCCAGAGTCATTCCCAGAAAGGACCTCACCAGAGACGGTAACAGAGAAGACTTGGGATGGTTGATCACCCAGCCGAATGACTCTAGTGTGGTCACCACCACCTGGGTATCCAGCCCTGCCTGATGGAAGGACTGGGACGAGATCAGAATGTTGTCCAAATAAGGGAGAATGCGAATGCCCTGAGATCTCAGCAGAGCCATCACGCCCGCCAGCACCTTGGTGAATACCCTGGGGGCCGAGGTGATACCGAAAGGCAGTGCCACAAATTGATAGTGCTGATCTCCCAGAGCAAACCTGAAGAATTTCTGATGACCTGGGAAGATTGGTACATGAAGGTAAGCGTCATTGATGTCTACTGAGGTCATGAAGTCACCTGGGCGCAGTGAATTGACAGCTGAGCGCAAGGTCTCCATGTGAAAATGCTTGAATCTGACAAACTTGTTGAGACACTTTAAATCCAAGATGGGCCTGAGGGACCCATCCTTTTTGGGGACAGTGAAGAGATTGGAATAGAAGCCTCTGCCCCTTTCCCTGAAAGGTACAGGGCAGATGACCCCCAACTCCAGAAGGTTTTGGACCGCAAGGCGCAGGCCCTGAGCTGACCGGGGGTTTTGAGCCATCCGGATTCTGATGAATCTTGGGGGTGGCCAGGCTGCAAACTCTATCTTGTAACTGGAGGAGACCACCTCCTGGATCCATCTGTCTGCTACACGTCGCCTCCAGACGTGAGCAAAAAGCCGAAGCCGTCCCCCCACCCAGATGGGTAAGGGCGCCTCCTCATGCCAGAGGGGGCTTAGGGGAGGATTTGGGCTTGGAACCCCAGGAGAGGCCGGGGCGGCCACGTCCTCTGCCCCTGCCCCAATAATCTCCACTTGCTCCAGCAAAGGAAGCTCCTCGACCAGCGCGGAAGGAGGGGAGAGAGGCACCAGCCCCGACAGAGCGATGTATAGCCACTAACAGAGCAGACGTCCGCCCACACATTCTAATGGCATCATCCATAGCAGATAGAACATATGAAACAAATTCATAGCAAAGCCGGAGAGATCTATACTCCTCTCCTTCTGCAACATCAGAAGCCCCATCTAAGAGACTCTTAAGCAGCCCTTTAACAGCAATAGCTGTAATGGTAGAGGCACAAACCGGGCGCAGCGCAGTCCCCACACAGGCAAAGGCATGACAAGCCAGCTGGTCCATGCGCCGGTCCTCACCATCCCGCAGGGTAGTAGTGTCAGGAGAATGCATGACAGATGTATTTGACAACCCCAGAACGGGCGCGTCCACCTCGTGAAGACATGACCCAACGCTTAATCACATCAGCAGGAAAGGGATACCTCTTGTACCAACTCTTGGGCACCCCAGGTAGCTTGCTAGTCCGTACCCATTCCTTGAGCACCAGATTATTAAAGTGAGTCTGCTCAGGGAACTCCAAGCGTGGCTTCACTGTATGAAAAAGCTCACCCTGCTGCTGCGGAGCCATGGCAGGAGGGGAAATACAAAGTACCTCAAAAATATGAGACAACAACCTATCAGTGTCATCTGAGGACCATTGGTCTTCTCCAAAAGGAGACCCAGTATCACCATACACCCTAGGTTGTTCCTCAGATGATTCTGAATCAGAGAATAGTTCCCCCTCCTCAAGGGGACCATAACCCGAGATGTCAAAAAATTCCTCAGCCTCAACAGGGAAGAGGGAAACAGCGGGGGATAGATGCCGCTTCTTGGCAGAAGCCTTACGCGGGCCCGACCTAGCAATATGCTTTCCAATGCTGGCCACCCATGCAGCCAAATCCGATTGAGACTCACCGCTAGTATGCCCCTCGCTGGGGGTCAAATGCAAGCGTGGGGGGGTAGGTGAAGCCAGAGGGGGTGCCGCACCAGGGCCCGTAGCAGGTGACCCAGACTGCAGCGCAAGTACCTGCTGGGCGCAGATTACACATACCCTGACATCTTCACTTATAGGGGAAACCCCACAAGCAACACACAGCCGAGCTTGTCCCGATGGAACCCCAAGCACATTATCCCCAGAAGCCTCCATATGGTGATTTTTACAAAAGCATGCACAATAATCAGAACAAGGACACAGCTAAACAGCCACCCTATTTGGGATGCCCCCCGAAACCCGCTAGGGGAAGTGGGAGATTGACAATAGGCAGGGCCGAGAGAGCCACAGTCAATGGACCCGCCTGCAAGACACAATAATGTACACCATAAGCATTCCTAGCCATACAATAATAACCAAAGATAAAAACCCCCGTAAGGGACTCATGGACCAATCCGGCAAGCGCCCAGATAAGCTGATCACCAACCGCGCCGCAGCACCGCAATGTAAGGGCCACAAAATGGCGCCGACAGCAGTACCTAGAGGGGCGGGCCGTGGGCGCATGACGCGGAACGCGTTAACCGCGGTACCCGCCCCCCGAAGAGCGCGAAAACAAGACCACGTGACGCGCCGACGCCATGACAGTTCAACAAAAAACACAGTAAAAGCGCAGACCACCACGGAGCGCCATACTACGGCCTCCACACACACCAAACACAAGTGACAAAAAACACAGTAGTAAAAACACCAGAGTGTACTCCCCGGCGCACCCTGCCAATCATGCGGAATGCAATGAGGGGGTCCTGCACAACCAATAGCGTGAAAAGGAGGGATAAATATCCAGAGAGAAAGGGGCTGGGGGCATCCAGATGAGGCTCACCATAAAAAGCCTGTCGCCGAGTACCCTTTGCTACAGGGTGTCCTATCTTCACCCGAACCGTCAGCCGTGGCTGGGAGGCAGTGGGTCCAGAACGGGTGGAAATAAGCCTGCAGGGCCCTAGGCAAAGTCCACTCCCTGCACAAAAGAGAGCCATCTTCATCTTCGCAGTCCAGACTGCAGAAAGAGGCTGGGAATTAGTGGGAGGTTCCTGGTTATTTAAGGGGCCGGGAGTGGCCACAAGTCTTTTTCTGCAGTCCAGCGCCTCTTGTGGATGTATAACCCATGTGTAAGGATTATTCTGGAACAGGACGTGCTGTATACTTGGAGTAACACAAATTTACAAAAAAGGTTTGCCTCAATTGCTACTTTTAAACTAAACTTTGAGTGGACCTGAAAATAATTTAAAGAAGGCTAAGCATCCACTACATAATAACATGAAGCCATATCTATGAAAAAAAAAAAAAAAATAACTTCATTCCTTTTTTTCTGCCATGTGAGTCCTAGAAGTACAAATCAGAGTGTCACGCTCGGGGTAACTCCAGCCCTCTTAATAAGCTCACAACCCCCAATCTCCACAGCCAGCTTCACCTGTAGGAGCCCCCGCTTGCCGGGACACAAGATACGCCTACCCGGGATCGGTTGCCCCCAGGACTTAATGGCTCAAAGGATGTAAGCTTATATGTGGGAGGACTGGAGAACCAATAGCAAGAGCATGAGTGACGGAAGTCCAGAGACAGGCAATAGGTAGATAACGGGAAGGCAGAGATCGTAGTGGCACCAGGGGTCAGGCAAGACGTAGTCGGGGTTCAGGCAGAGGTCAGCAACTGGGGATCAGGATCTAGAAGCGTCAGTTCAGGCAAAGGTCGGCAACAAGGATTCAGGATCGAGAGGCGTCAATTCAGGCAGAGGTCGGCAACAAGGATTCAGGATCGAGAATGGTCGTACAATCAAATCGGCAACAGGCAAGACTTCACAGGAGTAGGTAACACAGGGTTCTGAGAGGGAATTGCCTTTATAGGGACAGGTCTGAGGGAAGCAGTGTACTGATTGGAGCACATAGGATTCCAAGGGTAATTGGCTGCAGAGCAGAAGAGGGCGAAGCACTCAATCCCCTAGGAATCATTAACCCTTTAATTGATCCTCCGGCGGGTGCGTGCAGCACAGCGCCGCCGGAGGGCATAACAGACACGTGCTCGCGGCCGCGCACGAGCACGTCTCCTGGAGGAGGAAGCGGGGGGCGTGGCTGAGCTGGGCGCCACTCGAGCTGACGCTGCTCGAGCCGACGCCGCTCGGCGCGGCCGCCGCACAGTGACAGCTGCAGCTGGCCGCCTGGAGACGTCGCTGGAACGGGGATCAGGTAAGCGGTTCCTGACACAGAGATCATAGAATCAGGTCACATCACCCATATTCTCCTTTGGAATGATGGTTTGGTATGACCCATCTTGTGGGCCTGGTCACCTGGGATTCTGAGCTGAAATGAAGGTTGGGCGATTAAACATTAACCAGTTCACACAAACCATACACATATTTTGTCAAAATTGTTGCCTAAGGCAATTGAATGTCTGCTCCCTTTGTGACATGATTTTCATGCAAATCTCTGCATTCTTTTATTTAGCTCTATTTACGCCAGTAGAGGTTCCTATGGACATTTCACCAGAGCAGAGTTCTTTTTTGTGACAATATGTGTTGAGTGCATGCAATATAGCTTTTATTTCCTGTAGCAAACCACTGTAAATGACTTTTGACAAGCTGTTCTTGTGAGCACTGATGGCTTCATAATTAACCTTGATTGAGGCTATAGTATGGCAGGCCTCAGGAAACTGCACGGAACAACACTCAAGGTTAATTTAGGCCTACAGGATGCTGCTGGAAATGGCTGCAATTAGAGCCAGTCAAATGCTCCCGGTTACTTGTCAAAGGAAATAACTGTTTTTATTTCTCCTGTTGTGTTGAATACAAGCTGTTTTATTCATCTTTATGACTACCTGTCTAATGCCTAATGCAGTTAATGCTATGATATGATGACATGACTTGCATTTCTACCTACGCTATACATGTATGAACAGTGGTCCCTAATGTCAGGTGCTTAATTTATAAATCAATTCAAGACAATGAGTTGGCAGTTCTTGACTTTTCCAATAAGAACATAAAATATAGTGATTTACATCTTTAAGTAGAAAGGCAATAGCAGGTTTGAGTTAGAACAGTAATTGTTCTTGCAGACATTCACAGCATGTATTATGTTGTGGACTTGGGCAATGTATTTTTTTTGCGTGCCTTCTCCTACATGGAAGGAGGACGTCAAGCTTTAGCACATATTTTGGAAACCGTGCAAAATACCTGTTGTTAAATACAGTACAACTGCTTATGGTTGCGACATACATTGGCTAATATATGTCCTAAGCCAGTCTAGAAGATCCAAATGTCTGTGACCAGCATCTGGCAACTCCTTCACAGTGAGTTTATAGGTTACTATATGTATAAAAACAAAGCTAAAGCAAATGTTGTCATTCTGACTGATGAACAGGGAGGAGATCTGATCTAATGTCTCTCCCCAGCCTTGCCATACTAGTACATTTGAACAAAGCGTACTGGGTCCCAAGATTGAATGCCACTATATCCGTTCTCACTGATAAGCATTGTGACAAATGGCCACCCCCTCACTGTCAGTCACTGTAATAGGCTTCACCCATACCATTCATTGCAATGGAGGTGGCATTCTGAGGCCTGGCATATTAATGGTGTGGGCATGGCCAGCCACTGTGGCTGATGCTGTGTGGCCATGCAAGTGGTTTCTGCTAAATGATATTGCAGCCTTGCGTGCCATGGGACTTGGATCTCAGGACCTGGTAAGTTTTATTCAGCTGGATTAGAATGTGGGCCATGAGGGAGCAAAAGTGAGGAATAATGGTTTTAATTTTTTGACATCTAGTTGTGAATAGTGGGATGGCCTTTCTTCCTTAAAGAGGACCAAAACCCTTAGTACCTGACCCTGGTGCCAGGGGATTTGTTGTCCACCATGTATACTTAGCGTTGTGAATATCCCACAGTGCCTACGCTGGTCATGGCGACATCCCCTGCTTTCTCATGCCAGGCCTGTGTGAATGGTCAACGCGAGCCTGCATATCCTGAGGGATGCTGACTGCTCCTAGCGCTCTATGCCATCTAAAAGATTCTAGGGCTAAGCAATTTCCTGTCCCTAGGGAATCCCAAATTTGTGATCCTGCTGCACATGTTGCAGCAGTGTTCCCAGCATCCCTCTGGCTGATAAGTGCTACCAATTTTTAAGACAGTTTCTTTAAGTTTAGAGATATACTTTCTTTACCAAAGCTCTAAAGTAAAAAATAACTCTGAATGACTTAAAGAGAAATTCCAGTTATAAAATAAAGAAAAAAAAAATACTTACCTTATCCAAGGGCCAGCGCCGCTCCCCCAAGCTCGTATGGCTGCTTTAGGAAAAGACACAAAGCGGCATGCCTTGGATCTGCACACGCTCCCACCGTCCATTAACTTGAATGGGCAGACCGGAGCATGTATGTAGCCGAGGGATGCGGCATTGTGTCTTTTCCTGCAGCAGCGTAAGAGTTTGGGAGGAGCGGTGCTGGCCCTTGGATAAGGGCGGAAGGGGTGAGGGTTATAACTAATTAAGTTTTAAAATACCATTGCATTCCACTTATCTCTGCTGTTCAGAACTGACTACCTGCCAACTCACTCATCTTGGTAGACTGCATCTTAGCTCTTTAGAACTAATACATCCTGTGTCTGTGTTGGAAGCCATCCCACCCCCACTCGATATTGAACACAGGAGGGAACAGAAAGTCTACAAATCTCTTACAATGTTCCCACCAAAACTATTTTCACCAAGGGAAAATAAAAGTTAAATGTTAAAAACAATTATTCTACACTTACCATCCCCTGCCCCTGGTTAGTGCACTCATGTTTTCCCAGAAGCATGTGTAGCAGCATGGCAGCTCCCACAGTCCTGGAGCACAGCATCTGTAATTGTATTCTTCAACATCTGTATGGGATTGCACATTCTTAATCATGTCACTGACTGCAGGAGGAAGGTTTATGGGAACAATTTGCTCAACATTTTCTTTTTTTGAGTTCTGCTTTGAGCAATGATGTAGTAAAGAGCTTCCTGTATAATTGTTTCTGTATCTCAGATAAGCGAAACACAACTCTCTCCCCTGTAGTAAAATAGGCATGCCTGTCTGTCCACTAATATCTATGAACCTCTAAGGATGCTAAAACAGAGCTACACAGGCCCTGTTCTTTATGCTGAAATTTTAGTTATTTTTCCCCCTATTTGTTCCGGTGTTTTTATATACTTTTAGAGTTGCTGATTTATCAAAGTTAGAAACATGCTCATTTTTGAAAACAAAAGCTTTCCGTAATTATAAATGCAAAGCCGCTTTTGAAGTGGCAATCGTAGAATACATTTGCGACTCGGTTTCTTTGTTCTGTCATTACTGAAGTTTAAAGTGTTGTTTTATAAACAGTGTGTAGTAGTGGGTGCCAGACTCCTAAGAGGCACAGGGATAAAGTTACATTTGCAAAGCTAAAGCGTCACATTAAGTGAGAATAAATAACGTGTGAACCTGGGGAAGTGTACCTACTGTAAACCGCAGTGTGATGATAAACCAGAGTAATTACGCAGAGCAGCGTGTTCTGCCCTTTGAAGACTTCTCCGAGTTAGTGTTTGTTTTGAAGCAGACTAAAAATAATCTGCAGCCGGAAATTTTTGAACAAAAGAAGAAACAATTTTAATATGGGGCGTTCATAAAGTCTTAAATGGGATTTAAGAAGAATTAATACCAGATGCCATTTCTTTGTACAAAGAAAGTGTAATTTGCCTTGCATGTTTCATACTGTTTGCTGACAAAATAAATACACGAGTCCGCTACATGTACCATGAGGTCACTTATACTATCCTGGCTATGCTAATGGAGACCATGTATGAGAACATCTTTTGTCTTTTATAAATATCCACCCTGTGCCTTTTCTTTTACAATAATCCAATACTCATAAGTCATACTTCCAAGTTGGCACCTATTGGTATGAACCCCCTGGGACAAGTGTCCCTCAGAGGTCAGCTCTTTCAGGTGTTGTTTGCTAGTCTTTTTCCCACATTCCCTCTTGGTATGCAGCCAGCGAGGCCTTGGGTCCGTTTTACAGGCTGAATTTTCCTAATCCTTGCAGCATGCCCCCCCTCCCCCACAATCCTGCAGACATGTTTTAGCCAGCAGTTCTCCCAGCTTTTCTCTGGTCTGTAATGGTGAAAGCTGCAGTGGAAAGTGAACTGGAGTGGGCTTTGTGTGTAACTGTTGTGCCAGGCCACAGGCCTTTTATTCTAAGTATACAGTACGTCCTGCTCCAGATATAATACTTACAATTGGGTAATCCTCTGACAGAGGGCGCTGGGCACTGCAGACATGCAAAAAACAGGCTCCTCCCGACCCTTCATACACCCAGGGACCTCCCACAAATCCCCAGATTTCTCTGCAGTGCTGACTGCGAAGACATGAAGTATCACTCTCTCGCAGGTGAGCGGGGCTATTACAGCCTGCGGCCTTGTCGGACTATTCCCACCCGTCCTCCTTGATGATGTGCCTCCCAGCCTGGGCTGCGCTGGTCGGGTGAAGGTAGGCAGCACCATGTGTGCTTAACGGAGCCATGCTCCACCGCAGTCCCCCACCATAGGGTAGGCGGTTTAGGCTGATGGTGAGCCTTATAGTGGATGTCCCTCCCGCATGCTTCTCCCATGCCCCGTGTAGCGGTGGACCCTGTGTACAGGGTCACCGTCCTCCCTCGTTTCCCCCCGTACTTCGGGGGAAAAGAAGGGGGGTGTGTGTGTGTGTAGTCCGTTGGCGGTCTCAGTGTACAGTATTGTCACGCTTATGGCCGTGCCTTTGCCCCTGATCTACATCTGGGTGTCAGAGCTGCGCTGCCCTTCTAGTTTGACCCTCTCAAATTTACTTGCAATAGTCTACCGCATGTCCTGCCTTATTATGTCCACATCTTGGGCAGGAAACTGAATTTCCGTGCGCCTACGGGCGTTAGAATGGTGGCGGTGTTTTGAGACTGCATGAGTATCACTAACAGATGTCCTTATTGGCACACTTGATGCTTAGCTTGCCGAGCCTTTACACGGCTGCTTCAGAGTTTCGCGCTCTTTGGGGGAGGCGGGGCCCCGGCGTGGTGCGCTCCGCGTCACGCCCAGGTAGACCTGCCCTCCGAGGTTCGGTTGGCGCCATTTTGTTTATCCCCGCGTGCGCGTGTGTTGGCGGTCTCCCTCCCCTCCCCAGGTCGGTGAGTGCCCTCGCGGGCGTTTTCATTATTAGTACTCTTTTGTGGCGCATGGCCCTGACACCCCTTGTTCACCTTATGTCTTTCAGACCTTGAAGACTCCGGTGGCTTCTCCCGGCCTAACATATATTGTAGCGGGCTTACAAATTCTCCCACATTAACCTAGCGGGTCTTGGGACATCCAGGGTGGCCTATTGCGTAAATCCCTACTGGTATATTACATTAACAATCACCATATGGAGGCATCTCAGAATTATGTGACCGGGGTCCCTCCGGGACAAGACCGGCTGTGTGCGGCGTGTGGACTGCCCCACGCTGATGCGGACAGAGCACGGGTCTGCGGACCATGTGCTGAACAAGTACTGGCCCTGCAATCAGGGTTGCCAGTGGCTGCGCCTCGTTTCAATACACCTCTCTCCCCGTGCTTAAATCTCACTCCTGATGAGTCGCACTTGAGCGGGAATGAACAGCAAGTCGTGCCGCGCAGACTGCCTATGGCCGAGCAGGTGATTTCGAGGTTGGCAGAGCGCTTGGGCCCTGGTAAGAAGCGGTCCCTGACGCTTCCGGTTTCGCCCATTCCTTCTGAATCTGAAGAGTTCACTACTGAGCAGGGTTTTGCTCTTTATGATGAAGGTTGGCTATTCTCTGACTCGGGCTCCTCAGACGAGGGGCTGAGGAGTCATGATGACCCGGGCCCCGGTTCTTGGGGCCTGTGTGACACCGACGAATTACTGATAAAGATCTTCGAGGTCTTGTCTATTTCTATCCCTGGTGAGGCCTCCATGCCTAGCAGGGAGAGTTTCCATACGGCGCCGCCGCATTTGGAATTTCTGGAGCAGGATCACTTCCAGGCTCTTGTACTCAAAGAATGGCAATGCCCTAGTAAACTTCCAGGGGTTCCAGGGAACTGGGATTGGAAATAACCCTTCCCCCCTGAGGTGGTTAACTGCTGGTCATCACCTCCTGTGGTGGATGCACCGATCATTGGGGTCCTTAACCCCCCCTTTATTGCGGCCCCTAGTTATCGTACCCTTCGGATGCTGAGGACCGGTGCATTGATAGACTGGCTTCCCACGCTTTTTCTTGTGCAGGGACGACTCTGCGCCCGGTCTGTGCCGCGGCCATTGCTGCAGTGGCCGCTAGGACCCTCATCAGAAAGCTGATAGATCATCAACCGGAGGATCTCCCCTGGGAGGTGTTTAATGCACTCTCCAGTTGTGATGTATTTGTAAGATTTATCCTTGTGGCACTGGATGACACCATCAGCATGTGCGCTAGAACTTCTGCCCTTGCTGTGGCTACACACAGACTGGTCTGGCTGCGGCAGTGGGGTGTTGATGATGCTACGAAAAAGATTCTTACTGGGCTTCCCTTTAGAGAGCGACGCCTATTCGGGGCCCATCTGGACCTGTTTGGAAAAAAGGGCAAAACTCCCCTTTACAGAAGGCAGCCCCAGCCTTCTCGAGGCAGGGGCACCCCTCCACCCCCCTATGTTAGCGTCAAAACAGAACCAGTGGTGTCCTTCCAGCTTTTTGGTATAGATCCCTGCCCCAGGAGTGGCAGACAACGCCCTGGTCCCTAAGTCCAAGCCTGCTACAAAAAAGGGATGGCCGCAGCACCTTGCCCCTATCAGGAGGCTGCATGCCTCGTTCAGATGGAGTCAGGAGGAAGTTTCCTCTGGATGCAGGATAATGTCTGCTGGGCGGACCTTTCCCGAGATATTCAGGATGCTTCTGGTCCCCGCCTCTCTTCTTGTGTGGGAGCAGGTCACGCGCGATCTGCGAGGTCTGGGGTCACCTGCTGGTTGCCCTTAACAGACAGAGGCAGGGGCCTCTACACTAACCTTTCCACATTCCTCCCAACGGATGAGACACTGTGTCTATTATGGCCTTCCATAGGTGAGGCAACTTACATTCACAGGCGGTTTTACTGCATGGTTCCTCTGAGTTGGGCCGCCTGTGCCCTGTGTCCAGGGACCTCTTGCCATCGGTAGGGTCCTAAAACGCTTATTTCATGGCCATTGTGCCTTCCGGGCTCCAAGGACCTTACAGGTTAGTTGTTGGTGCTCCAACACTGCTGCTGTGGCCTTATTATCTGGCCTTGGTTCTGCTCCCGGAGTGATCGCCTAGGCGATGACAGGGGGTGATATCTCTACTGAGACCTAGGGGGCGTCCGCGCGAGGAACTGCTGGGCCGTCCCTCTTTGCTTCCCAATTCCTGCGTCAGACCGAGTTGTTACTCGTTGGTGGTGTCCTTTGGGAGTCTTTGGATGGGTGCTCAATCACCTCAGTTCCTCCTTTTCCCTAGGGGTATCTCTGTTCCTAAGGTTGGACCTGGATTCGGTTCAGACGGGAACCTGCCTCCTTGCCTATACTTGGACAATCTGGTTGCATGGGCTCGGTCCCTCTTGCTGTTTCCGTCTATTCACCAGGTTGTATTGTAGCTGGTGGGCCCATTGGTGGCTGTTCTAAGGTTGTCCCTTGTGCTCAGAGCCCTTGGGCTCATCTCCTACTCTCATTGTAAATGCTGGACTGGGTTCCAGCTTCCCTGGAGATGGGTCTGTGTACCCTTCCACCTTGGCACGGTGGTTTCCCCTGAGACTGTTGTACTGGGGGTACCAGTCAGGGGGTCCCCCCTTCCATTGCGTCTTTCTGCATTTGGATATCAAATCTATCGGGTCGAAGGAAGGGGGGACTTTTTTCTTCTAAATCCCCCTGTGGTTTAGGGGGAGGTGGGACCTTTAGGGGCTCATCCACCTGTCTACTTTGAAGCAGCAGGCCTTCAGGTTGGCTCTATATTGCTGGACTCCTCCCTTTCGGGATCAGGCTATTTGGGGGCCCCTGGGTCTGCCTGACGACAGTGGCCTGTATTACTTATCTGTGTGGGCTAGGAAGCAGGATGATCCCCCTGGAGGGTATCTGATCCTGATTCGGTGTAGGACAGTGTTCCCTGCATATCTAAGATATTCACTCCTTGGAGGTCCTTCTGCGATAGGATGTGCTTGTTCTTAGGTCTCCATGTGATCCGTCTAGTGTGGATCTTTTCTGGGTCCGTCCCTATTTTGGATCCTAGGCCCTTGTTTCCCTGTCTCAGATTGTTCTGACCTTGGTCTCGAGGCTTCATAACTTCATGCTGAACATTCTGTCCCATATGTCTTACCTTCCTTCACCCTGCTTGACAGGTTTCGGTGCAGGTTGCTCTGGAAGGGGGAACCTGTGATACTGACAGCCCTTGGGTGGCCTAGTGTAGTGTGGTTTGCAGATGTGGTTCTGTTGACAGCTGGCCTGTACGTCCTGTCAGGAGTGTTGGCCTGTTCACTCGGGCCCCCCGTCTCTATTTCACCCCTATCTTCAGACTCTGGTCTGGATGGGCTGACGGTTGGTTCATCCACCTGGATGGAAGCGGGTGTACCTTTTTGAGTGTCGGTGACTTTTGGAAGACAGAGTTTTTGGTTTTTGGCTTCTTTTGCCTCTTCTTCCGTCTATTGTGGGTTATTGTTTACCCATATTGATTGGGTTGAGTTTTTGGTTCTCCCCTGTGGGCGAGCTCTGTGTCCAGGGTCTTTAAGTTATTACAGCATGGGTTGGAGTTGGCTCTCCTACTCGGCGCCCTTGTGGTTCAGGTTCTGCCCTTGCCGTCTTCTGCAGAAGTCCTTACTCAGCCCCTTGCCTGGGTTGACTTTTCCTTCAGGGTTTGCTCAGTGACATCCCCCTCGTAAGTCTAGGGTTTTTTTGTTGGCATTGTTTTCTATTAGTTTTGCCGTGTTCCCCTTTGGCTCTACTCTGGTTGCTGTCAGGCTGTTGTTATCCTTCAGGTTGCCCTTATGGGGCTATTACCTCAGTCGACTGTGTGCCTGAGCGAGTGGCTCTTTCTAGCTAGCCCTCCTTTCCTTACTGTATATCCACCTAGGTGAGGCGGTGTTCTGCCTTACGTTGGTTCTTCGGCCTAGGCTGGTGTCTTAGGCCCAGGTATTAAGACATTATCCTTCTTTGGGATTCGTTCCTTGTAATGCTCAATAGGTTCCCTCAATAGGTTGGGAATTTTCTTCCCGGTCTGTCTTTTGTCCCTTAGGGGACTGTTGCTCCTGGGGGTCGTGGGCACCTACATCTGGATGTGCCTGATCTCATCTGCCTCTAGGGGTTAGGCTGCCTTGGGCCTAGCCCTTACTTGGATAAGATATCCCTTCTGGTCCTGGGGAAAGTTTGGCTTCTTCCTGGGCTACTTTTAGGTTCGGCTCTTTGTTAGGCTTCCATTCAAGCCTTCTCCTTAAGGCGGAAGAGTTCTTCTCATTCTATTCCGATACACTGGTGCCTTGGTGTCTTTGGGCCTTTCGGCACCAAGTCTTGTGAACAGGTTGCTTGAACGCTACTTGTTTTTCTTGTTTGTACCCTTTCAAGGGTTGTTTTAATGTTGACATTAGAGCTTTTGCTCGTGTCGCTCTTGGTAGTGAGGTGTTGCAGATGACAGTGCCTTCAACTGTCTGCTGTTGCCTTCTTTGTTGGGGATCCCACCCTGTTCTATGGACACTGCTATTGGATGTCCCAATTGTAAGTATTATATCTGGAGCAGGACGTACTGTATACTTAGAATAATACAATTCTGTGAGATACTCACCTGTAGAATTGGTATTATACGTATACAGTACGTCCTGCTCCACCCCACCCTGGTTTGCATTATTCTGGATCCCCTGTATGGTGATTGTTTTTATTATCATTACCAGTTGTTTTGGTGGTTGGTTTCTCGCAGCTTCTGGTTCACTGCTTTTCAATGCTGGGGATTTGTGGGAGGTCCCTGGGTATATGAAGGGCCGAGAGGAGCCTGTTTTTTGCATGTCTGCAGTGCACAGTGCCCTCTGGCGGAGGATTACCCAATTGTAAGTATTATATCTGGAGCAGGACGTACTGTATATGTATAATACCAATTCTACAGGTGAGTATCTCACAGAATTGTATTTTTCCAAGTATACAGCACGTCCTGTTCCAGTAATTCATTACGTCTGGGTTATTCCGCCACAAGGTGGCGCTGGACTGCAGAAAGACTTGTGGCCACTCCCGGTCCCATAAATAGCCAAGTACCTCCCACCAATTTCCAGTGTTTCTCTGTAGTCTGGCCTGTGAAGATAGAAGATGGCTCTCTACTGCGCAGGGAGTGGGAATTTTCAAGCCTAGGGCCCTGCAGGCTTATTTCCACCCGTTCTGGACCCACTGCCTCCCAGCCTCGGCTGACAGTTCAGGTGAAGGTAGGACAGCACTGGGGTCAGGTGCTGAAGGAGCTTGGCTCCGGGCCGCAAGACCCTGTACCAAAGGGTAGCCGGCGACAGGCTTTCTATGGTGAGCCTCATTGGGATGCCCCAGCCTCAATCCTTGGGTCTTGGTTCCCTTCACCCTTCTCCCCTCCCCTCTAGAAAGTTGGGCGCGACTCTTTGTTGTGGCCCGCTCGGTGGGCAGGGGCGCCCGGGGGGCTGTATTTGTGTGCTTTTTTGGTTTTGTGCGGACCGTTGTACAGCGCTCCGCAGTGGTTGGCGCTATGTATTTTTTAGGTTACTGTCATGGTGCCGGCTTCTTACGTGATCACAGTTTTGCGCTCTTCGGGGGGGGGGGCGGGAACCGCGGTTTGACGCGTTTTGCGTCACACTCTCGCAGTCCGCCCCTCTCGGTACTGCTGCCGGCACCATTTTGTGGCCTCGTCCTTGCGGCACGGTCTGGTCTCTGAGTGATCTGTCCGATTGGTCCGTGAGTCCCTTACAAGGGGGTTTTGTTATATTGCTTTACTTTGTACACACTGGGGATGTTTATTGTGTGCTTACTGTGGTTCTCCCGGCCCTGCCCCTTACCATTCTCCCACCTTCCCTAGCGGGCTTTGGGGGGCATCCCAAAAGGGTGGCTATTGCTAGCTGTGTCCCTGTACTGGCCGTTACGCCTGTATCTAAATCACCATATGTTTATTGTGTGCTTACTGTGGTTCTCCCGGCCCTGCCCCTTACCATTCTCCCACCTTCCCTAGCGGGCTTTGGGGGGCATCCCAAAAGGGTGGCTATTGCTAGCTGTGTCCCTGTACTGGCCGTTACGCCTGTATCTAAATCACCATATGGAGGCTTCCAGGGACGATGTGCTTGGGGTTCCTTCGGGACAAGCCCAGCTGTGTGTTGCGTGTGGGGTATCCCCTGTTAGTGACGGTGTCAGGGTGTGTTTAGCCTGTGCCCAACATGTGCTTGCGCTGCAGCCTGGGACCTCTGCTACGGGTCCCGGTGTTGCGCCCCTTTCTGCTTCGCCTACCCCCCCCCCCCCCCCCCACGTTCACATCTGACCCCCAGTGAGGGGCACATTGGCGGGGAGTCTCATTATCAATTGGCTTCACGGGTGGCTAGCATTGAAAAGCATAATGCTGGGTCATCCCCGCGTAAGGCTTCTGTTAAGAAGCGGCATTTATCTCCCGCTGCTTCCCTCTTTCCTGTGGAGGATGAGGGACTTTACTCATTGTCTGGCTTTTACCCCCTCGAGGAGGGGGAATTATTCTCTGATTCAGAATCCTCTGAGGAACATTCTAAGTTATATGGTGGTACCGGGTCTCTAGGGTCCTCAGATGACACTGACAAGTTATTGACTCACATTTCTGAAGTGCTTTGTATTTCCCCTCCTGCCGTGGCTCCGCAGCAGCAGGGTGAGCTTTTCCATTCTGTTAAACCACGCTTGGAGTTCCCTGAGCAGAATCACTTTAATAATCTGGTGCTCAAGGAGTGGGAACGCCCTAGTAAGCTACCTGGGGTGCCCAAGAGTTGGGACAGGAGGTATCCTTTTCCCGCTGATGTGATCAAGCGTTGGTCCTGTCCGCCCGAGGTGGACGCGCCCGTCCTAGGGTTGTCTAACACATCAGTCATGCATTCACCTGACACTACTACCCTGCGGGATGGTGAGGACCAGCGCTTGGACCAGCTGTCCTGTCATGCTTTTGCCTGTGTGGGGACTGCACTGCGCCCGGTTTGTGCCTCTGCCATAACGGCTATTGCTATTAAAAGGTTGCTTAAGTGTCTCATAGATGGGGCCTCTGATGACGCGGGAGGTGAGGATTATAGATCTCTCCTACTTTGCTATGAATTTGTTGCATATATCATTTCTGCCATGGATGATGCCATTAGAATGTGTGGTAGGACTTCTGCCCTGTTGGTGGCTATACAACGCTCTGTCTGGCTACGTCAGTGGGTGGCTGATAATGCTGCTAAAAAGGCCCTCACTGGTTTTCCCTTTAATGGGCTGCGGCTCTTTTGTGAACACTTGGACCTATTTGCCAGGGGTGGTAGGCTCCCTCAACGTAGGAGACCGTCTCGGCCCTTTCGGGGGACCGGTGCTTCTCTCCCCTCCTTCCGCGCTTCCAGCGCTGGTCGAGGAGTTTCCTTTGCTGGGGCACGCGGAGACTATTG
Organism: Gastrophryne carolinensis; assembly: GCA_027917425.1. NCBI lineage: Eukaryota > Metazoa > Chordata > Amphibia > Anura > Microhylidae > Gastrophryne > Gastrophryne carolinensis. Next base: position 187,046,596 of record CM051234.1, on the reverse strand, counting down.
GGGCAGGGGTAGAGGACGAGGCCGTCCCGGGCTCTCATGGGGTCCCAAGGCCAAATTCTCCCCCAAGCCCCCTCAGGCATGAGGAGGCGCCCTCACCCATCCGGGTGGGAGGACGGCTTCGGCTCTTTGCTCACGTGGAGGCTACGTGTAGCAGTCGCTACTCTGCGCCCGACTTCATGACATCAGTAGACATCAAGGACGCTTACCTTCATGTACCAATCTTCCCATGTCATCAGAAATTTCTCAGGTTTGCTCTGGAGGATCAGCACTACCAATTTGTGGCCTTACCTTTCGGTATCACCTCAGCTCCCAGGGTATTCACCAAGGTACTGGTGGGTGTGATGGCTCTGTTAAGATCTCAGGGCATTCGCATTCTCCCTTATTTGGATGACATTCTGATCTCATCTCAGTCCTTCCATCAGGCAGAACTGGATACCCAGATGGTGGTGTCCACACTAGAGTCCTTCGGCTGGGTGATCAACCATCCCAAGTCTTTCCTGTCCCCGTCACTGGTGAGGTCCTTTCTGGATACATCTCAGGTCAAGGTTTTTCTCCCTCAACAGAAGATGGAGAGGGTTCAAGCGCAGGCTCAGTTTCTTCTTTCTTGTCCTCATCCCTCCATCCGGCAGGGGATGCAACTGGTGGGCCTGATGGTGTCTTGCTTCGAGGCGGTACCCTATGCTCAGTTTCACATGAGACCTCTTATCAGTGTGGGATTGGGACACTGTGTCCCTGGATCAGGTATTTGTTCTGTCCCCCCTGGTCAGACGGTCCCTTTCGTGGTGGCTGGACTCAAGGAACCTCTTGGTGGGCAGGACCTTTCTTGGACCCTTGCTGGGAGACTGTCACCACAGATGCCAGTCTGACAGGTTGGGGGGGCTTCTTGAAGTCCTTGAAATTCCAGGGTCAGTGGGGCCCCCAGGAGGCCCATACTCCTATCAACATTCTGGAACTGAGGGTGGTAAGGTTGGTTCTCGCCCAATTGACCCCACACCTTCCGGGTCGGGCTGTTCAGATCCGCTCGGACAACCAGATGGCGGTTGCCTACATCAATCATCAGGGAGGGACTCGGAGCAAGCGAGCCCTCAAGGAAGTGTCCCTAATACTGTCCTGGGCGGAAGAGAATGTCCCCTGTATATCGGCAGCTTACATCCCGGGGGTGGAAAACCTGGAGGTAGACTCCCTGAGCAGGGGGATGTCTCGGCTGGGGGAGTGGTCCCTCAGCAACAGGGTGTTTCGCTCCCTGTGCTGTCGCTGGGGTCTGCCGGATGTGGATCTGTTTGCGTCCCGTCACAATCACAAGCTTCCATTCTTTGTCTGACTCAGGACCCTCTGGCCTTCGCCACGGATGCGCTAGCAATGCCTTGGAAGGGGTTTCGGCTCCTCTATGTGTTCCCTCCATTCCCTCTGTTGGGCAGGGTGCTGCGCAAGATAGCCCAGGAGGGGGTGCCAGCCATTCTGGTGGCCCCCTGTTGGCCAAGAAGGGTGTGGTTCGCAGACATCGTGCAACTGGCAGTAGATTAGTACGTCCTGCCCAAGGATCCAGACCTGCTCACTCAGGGACAGCTGTGCCATCCCAATTTACAAACGCTGGCTTTGGCGGCTTGGCTGTTGAAACTTCCATCTTGAGGGAAAAGGGGTTGCCTGCCTCTGTTGTTGATGCCATGATTAGGGCTAGGAAGAAGTCCTCGTCCTTTATCTACTACAGGGTCTGGCATGCTTACATTGCCTGATGTGAGTCCAAATCTCTTCCCTGTCGGGTGTTTTCTGTTCCCAGAATTCTGGAATTTTTGCAACATGGTTTGGATTTGGGCCTTCAACTTAGTACCCTCAAAGGTCATGTATCAGCTTTGGCAATTTTCTTCCAAAAATTTTTTGCCAGTCACCGTTTGGTTAAGACTTTTTTCCAGGGGGTTTCTCATGTGCGTCCGCCACGTAAACCTATGTTACCAGTTTGGGATTTAAATCTGGTGTTATCTGCTCTGCAGGGTTGTCCTTTTGAGCCTCTCCATGAGGCTGCTTTGCCCATTTTGACTCTCAAGGTAGCCTTTTTGGTGGCTATTACTTCTGTCAGGCGTGTTTCTGAGTTGGCGGCGCTTTCCATCAAACCTCCTTATTTTGAGCGACACCAGGACAAGGTGGTGTTTCGTTTTAAACCAGATTTCTTGCCTATGGTTGTGTCTGCTTTTCATCTCAATCAGGACATTGTCTTGCCTTCCTTGTGTCCTAATCCTGCTAATTCCAAGGAGAGGACTCCTTTGAACTGCATTCTTTGGATGTGGTCAGGGTTCTGAAGTTTTACTTGGTAGCTACTGAATCTTTCAGGAAGACTGATGCTCTTTTTGTTCTTCCTTCTGGTCCTAGGAAGGGTTTGCCTCCGGCTAAGTTCACTATCAGCAAGTGGATTCATCAGGCGGTGGTGCAAGCCTATTCTGCTAAGGGGAAGGAACCTCCCTTTCGCCTTACTGCTCATTCCACTCATGCTATTGGTGCCTCTTAGGCCTTTCAGCACCAGGTTTCTGTTGAACAAGTTTGTAAGGCCGCAACTTGGTCTTCTGTTCATACTTTTTCTACGTTTTTACAAGGTTGATGTTAGGGCCTCAGCTGACGCTGCTTTTGGCCGCAAAGTACTGCAGGCGGCAGTGGTTTAAACTGCACGCTTTTGCTCTTTGGGGATCCCACCCTACCTTACGGACACTGCTTTTGGATGTCCCAGACGTAAGGAATTACTGGAACAGGACGTGCTGAATACTTGGAAAAATACAATTCTGTGAGTACTCACATGTAGAATTGATTTTATAGTATACAGCACGTCCTGTTCCACCCCTCCCTTGTTATCATTTTTCCTGGTTACCTCTGTGTGGTGATTGTTCAAGTTTATTTTGGGTTCTTATCCATTTTTTTATTCTCCCGGCTTCTTGTATAACTGCTTGTCAACACTGGAAATTGGTGGGAGGTACTTGGCTATTTATGGGGCCGGGAGTGGCCACAAGTCTTTCTGCAATCCAGCGCCACCTTGTGACGGAATAACCCAGACGTAAGGAATTACTGGAACAGGACGTGCTGTATACTATAAAATCAATTCTACAGGTGAGTACTCACAGAATTGTATTTTTGTTTTGTTTATATTTTACACTACATGTCTAAGACTGTTAGAAGATGCATCACTCAATAATTATTAAAATAGAATCCGTATTTAACACAGCCAAGATGACCGTACCTAGGCTGTGGAGGTCTGAGGCTGTTCCTTCAGTGGCAGAGTGGGTAAGGGAAATCAATCGTATAATGGAGATGGAGGAACTTACGGCCTTTATACATAAGAGTACGCCCCAGTTCTTGCAAACATGGACACCATGGTACCTTTTTAAGGACACGGATAGGTATAAACAGATCATTGGTACTTAATCCTCGAGAGGATTTCTGATGATGGGTGACCTCTCAGAGCATCTTGGGCAAAGTGAGCCATGGGTGCGAAGAGATGACCTTAGGGTAGCCCCGTTGCGGGCGGGGATGAGGGACCCCTGGTTACCACTTTCCTCCCATATCTTCCTATCCACTTTTAACCCTTTAAATGCCAAGCACGTAGTTTCTACATGGTTGCTTCTCCTACCGTTAAGTGCCAAGCACGTAGAAACTACGTGCCTGGCATTTCCCCCTAACAGTTAAAAAACAGAAAAAAAAAAAAAAAAAAAAAAAAACACTTACCTCTGGTATCCCTGTGAAGCTGGGGGGGTCCCCTCTCCCTGGGGGGGGCATCCAATCCCCCCCCCGGTCATCCTCCGTCTTCAGGGGGGGCCCGAAACCCCCCCCCCCCCCCGTTTCCCCGCTCTCAGCACCTGTAAAAAAAAAAAAAAAAAAACAGTCACTCACCTCTTCGCCCGATCCCTCTGCGCCGTCTTCTCTTCTCTGGGGGGGGGGGGGGGGGGGGGTCCTATCTTCCGCTTCTAATGACGTCCGATCTTCCGCTTCTAATGACGTCATCCCGCTCCTCCTATATCCTGACCGAGCACTGGCGTGATCGGAGCAGGGCGGGTGTCAGGTGAGGAGGCTCCGATCACTGTCAGCATCTGACAGATGCCGGAGCTGAGAGAGCGACGTGGGACCCAGGATCGGAGGTGAGTACAGTAAAAAAAATAATAAATAAATGTCTTTTTTTAACATCTGTGTCATTATTTTTTACTTTTAACCCCTTGTGAACTGGTAAGGGGTCCATGACCCCTATACCAGTTCACAAGGCTGGGGGGATGGCAAGTCACCTGCGCTAGCGGGTGACTTGCCATTAACCCCCAGCACCCCCATTACCTGCCTCCCCAAAGGCCAGGGGGGGGCAGAAGAGCCCGGGCCCACGGGCTATGCGGGCTTGTAGCCTGCAGGGCCAGGGGCCACAAAAGCTGGCCCCTGTGCCCTGTTTCTACAAGCCCTGCATAGCTGGTCCCGGGCTGGTTACTTCGGGTAAGGGTGACCCCATGTCAATTTTTTCTGGGATTTTTAAGGGTTTTTAACACTTAAAAATCCCCCCAAAAAATAGGGTCCCCCCTATATATTTTATTTGTAAATGTTATTTTATTTGTAAATGTTATAAAGTACTTGTTTCAGTTTGGGGTGTCTCCTGGGCAGGAACGGGGGGCTACCGATAAATATGTGGTACTGTTCTAATCGGTAGAAATGGGGCTTTCACATGCAATATGGTTTTCCTTAATGAAATACATTTTATTATATATTATTTTATTTAAAATAAAGGAGTGAATTTTCTAAAAAAAAATGTTATTTATTTATTTTTTTTACTTAATAATATTGTAAAAAACTAAATAAAATTTACAAACAAGACATTTCATTCTAAAGCCTAAACTCTGCTGCAAAAAAAATATATATATAATTTTCCTGAAAATTCCAGCAAAAATGGCGCAAAACGGGGAAAAATGACCTGTCAACAGAGGGTGACAAAATCTCAAGTATGCTGGCAATTAAAAGGGTTAGTAGCTATGCATTTTGGGTATTGTTCTGTTCGGGGGACCTTGCGCTTTCAGACTTAGCTTGTTTTTTCTGGTTTGCATATTTATATTTTAGGAAAAGGTGTTTTTTATTCAGCTTTTTTATACATTTTTTTAGGGAAACCCTGCGCAACCAAAGAATTCTTTGAGGGATTAATTCCAGAAAGATGAGCCCACTACAACAAGTTGGGTACGTTTAGAAAGCTTAACATGTGTACTTTCAGGGAATATATGGTTTATGGGGTTGAAAAATCGCAAGGTGCGCACTTTGTCTGCAGAGCTGAAATTTTCAAGTAAAATTACCATTACACACATGCTTTACTTTGGGGTGTTTGGCAACTCTTCCCTTGACAGTAGCTATGCATGTTGGGTATCGTTCTGTTCGGGACATGTTGCTTTTCCAGATTAAACTTTTTTTTTCTTGTTTGTATATAGTTTTTTTAGGAAAATGTGGCTTTGATTCTGCTTTTTTATCCTTTTTTTAGGGAAACTGTTTGCAACCAAAGAATACATTGAGGGATTACTTCCTTAAAACTATGGCCACATCAACAAGCCTGGTACACCTAGAAAGCTTGAGGTGTGTACTTCCAGAGAATATATAGTTTGTTGGGGGTATTTCAAATGTAAAGGGTTGTTTTCTGGAAAAACTGCAAGGTGCACATATTGCATAGCATAGTTGTATTTTATCTGAAAATCCCCTAAAGTGCTATTTCAGTTTGGGGGAGTCTCCTGGGCAGGAAAGGGTGTCTACCTATACATATGTGGTACTGCTGTGACCAGGAGAAATTGGGGTTTCACATGCAATAAGATTTTATTGACAAACTTACATTTTTTATTACAAAAAAAACTACAAATTGTAAAAAATATTTTTTTTTTGTTTTGCACATATTTCAAATATTGAGAATATACCTAAAAAATGCCAAACAAGACATTTCATGTTAAAGCCCAGACTCTGCTGAAAAAAACAATGTATAATTTTCCTGGGAAATCCCTGGAAATCACATTTGAACATGGGGAGCACAAAATAGTGAAAAATAGTCTGGCAACAAAGGGTGACAAAAACTCCAGGTAGGCTGGCAGCGAAAGGGTTAAGGTAATTTCCCACACATTTCTCTTTCTAGCATGGGCCAGCCTTTTGGTGCTGCGGAAGAGTTGGGAACAATTTTCATACAATTGTGAAAGGGGGCGGTCCTCAGATGGCGGCTCCGCACGATTGTTGGTTCGTGGCCGGCGCCTGGATGGGAGGACCCCAGGCATGTGTTAGAAAGGATAATGGCAGGTTATGTTATAGGCTTGCAGTTGTAAGAGTGCTGCTTATGTCCCATGGTCATGTGCATTTGTACCCGTGAGTTGGCTCTGTATGTTTGCCACTCTGTATTTTGTCTGTTGGATGAAAATAAAAAAATGAAGAAAAAAAAAAAAAAATAGAATCCATATAAACATGCTGGATAGTGAGAGGGGGAGTTACGTATACCCCACAAAAGAGAAAAATCCAGCCAAGCTTGAGGTTTTCTTAAAGTGGACCAAAACCCAGGATTTTGACTATCCTGGGTTTTGGTCCACTCCCCCAGGGCACCCAGATCAGGGGTGCCCCACTATGTGAAACCCCCCAGATCTCCCGCATCAACTAACCTCACCGCGGTCCTACGGCACATGCGCGGCCGCTCCTCCAATCAGCGTGCTTGGAGCCGCTGAGCTATGCAGGTCTGAGCGACGTCTTAGCTCAGCGGCTCCGATCACGCTGGTGGCCACATCTCGCGCTTCCCTCTAAAGGAGCATGTACGCCATTCACAAATGGCCGGCGCAGGCATAGCGGGGATGCGGCAGTGGCCCGCGCATGCGCCGTTGGCCCCGGATTAAGATAAGTGTTTAGGGGTTTTACACAGCAGGGCATCATGATTTTGGATGCCCCCCCCCCCCCCCCGGGGAGGGATTGGATCGGCTGGGAATCTTATAGATTCCCGGGCCGATCCAGCTGGGTTTTGGTCCACTTTAAAATCCAGGGGTGACAGGTTCTGGGATCAAAGGGGGCAAACTTCTGCCAGATTTGTATTTCTGCCTGTGACCGCTTTGGAGAGAATTATTTTTACTTCCATTTTAAGCTACCAGTTTCATTATATTCTTCATTTGTGTCTTGACCCAAAAAGGAAAACGCCCTTTGTGTAAGGTTTTTGGTGTTCTGCCTTATTGTTTTCCTTCTCTGGAATGTCCCCATACCTGCCATTTACTTTTCAGCATGTTGTTTCCATGTTACTTATATTCCTGTGTGTCTATCTAGGTAAGATAGGGGTGGCTTTCTTGCCCTTTAGTAAAGCTCTTAGCATACTTTTTGACTACAACTCTCAAAAGCCTTACTATGTAAAAGGTGAGCTCATTAGCAGCTTTGGTTAAACAAAGCAGCAGTCACTACCTCACCAGCTGTGAACGCTGCCAGTAACCTTTTAGCGGGTTGAATAAATGTAGATAAGGTTAAACGTGTGCTCTTTGCCTCAGCCAATCAGATGATTAGCAAGCCAAAGTGGTGATGTTGTTGCTCTGTACATGTTGCTAGGGGGAACTGTTTTCTTTTATAACACGAAGTTGCAAAAGAATAGAAACAAAGAAAAATTAACAAATCTAAACCCTTGAGCACATCATATTGACTCAAAAATGCTAACTTTTAAAAATGCCATCAAAAGTTGAATTACCCACTGTTGGAAGTAGTGGGGTTTGGGGGTGGGGTTCAGGGATCCTCAATTCTTTAGTTTCTTCTGTTCCCTTTTCTCGGGTCTTTAATCTATCCCCTCTTTCTCTCTGCTGCTCTCCCTTCCTGTTTCCCCGGGGGGGGGGGGGCGATATGGCAGTGCATAATTTGTGGTGTAGTCCAGTGGGACCGGCCGAAGGTTAGAAGGAGGTCTAAGATTTTTCAACAACCTCAAAGGGGTTGTCCCAGGTATTGGGGTGGGATCTTCTCCTCAAGTTGGATGTTTTGGGGTGTGTCTCAAGGTCCTCAGGTGTAGAGTATATCATTGTGCTGTCATGTTAGCCGTCAATAAAAAGATATATTGCAAAGAAAAAAAGGAATTACCCTTTAATATCTATTGCATCTATTTATACTGATGTTGCCTGTGCTACAATTGCTCCTTGGTGTTCTGTAATTTCCTTTGCATTTCTTATTTATTTGTATATAATAAAGTTATTGTAAGAGACACCAATTTAACTAAGTTAAGTGACTCTGAGCTGATAATTATGGGGAGTCATATCATTTGTGTGTTATTTGTAGTTTATATGTTTTAGTTCCTGCTTCACCTGCTTATTAGTGTATGATCTGCATCACAGGATTCAATACCTATATAATTGAGAAGCAGGAGAAGTGAGATACGTCCTGATATTCAAAATAATGTATGGAATTTACTGGATTTAACTTTTACAAGCCCTCATTGCAGTGTATCTTTCACGAGGCTTGACAAGAAGTGCAGTTAAATAGTTAGGAAAGAAACCCAGCATGGTCAGCCCTGGAATCTTTTAGGTTACTGGCCTTCCCTTTATTTGGGATGCCCCGCTGAGTGAAACCCCCTAGATTGCCCATAATAAATCACCTTTCGCCGGTCCTGTCACATCCGTTTGGCATGCATTCGTCATTGCAAATGCCTTTTCCCTTCTGCAATCAGAAGCGCAAGTGGATGCACCCCAAGAAGTGTGCATGCTTCTGCCAAGCATGTTTTGCCCTGCAGGTATACCCAAATTGGGATGCCTGCAGGGCAAGGAACAAAATCCTGGGTTTTGTTCCGCTTTATGTTGGGATGACAGGTTTAAAACCCTTCTACATCCTTCATCATATGACTAATGATCAAGAAGGAAAACACATCATCTCAACTCACATTACCCAATGTTGGACCAAAGTACTTGCTTGGATGCAATTTAAACAATGGAGTAAAAGATATCTTTTATGGACAGTTTGATTTCTTATGATATTTTGGGGTTGAGCACTGTGCACAGACATCATTCTGCAGAGTCCTAGGATTTTGGTGGGTTGTCAAAGCTTATTTTTGGTTCCATTGTGTAATTAAGCAAACCAGATCTGGTGCCTAGTCCAGTATTTGGAAAAGTGCCAAAGACGATAACCAGTGTAGGGTGTCAGAGGTAGATCTCTTGACTAGGGGCAGACAGGTATGTGTTATTTTTACTTTATACCTACCCTTTTCTTATCCCGGGATCTCATTTTCTCGAGGTTGCTGGCAATCAGGTGTGATGAAGATGAGTCATTCCTTCCTTTGACAGTCGGTGAGTGTGACCTCTGAGCTTCCCATCTCTGACTTCTAAAGGAAAACACATGTATAGAGCAGACCTATTTCAAAGGCTGCGGCTCAGGTGACTGAAACTCACATGCTTTGTCTTGCTGTTTGTTTATCACAACATCCTTCATCTCTTCCTGCCTTCCTTCCTCTGAAACTGGATCAACAGGCTAACAAAGAGGCACAGTGCTCATTCTGGTTGGGTATATTGGAGAGTGCTGAATGAATTCTGCAGGCAGATTTATCAAGGCTCTGTCCTGTGTTTACTTAGTGGTTACAGTTAAGGATTGCACACGAGCAATATAAACAAGCTGGAATAGTGGAAACTGGGAATCCAGCCATAGAAGCAGAGAAACACATTGCTAGAGTAGGAGGAAAGAATTGCAATAATAATGGTAATAAAACAAAAGCATGCCCTCTATTTTGGGTTCAGGTACTTTAGATATTGCTGGGAGCTTACTTTTATAAGTACGCACGTGCAGATGTTCAGATTTCTCATGTGAGTCCACTACATAGTATATTGTATTTACTCATGCCATGACTTTCTTAAAAGCCCAATCACAGCTAATCTAAAAACTATTTTCTGTACAAACAGACTTTTGAATTGCCAATTTTATTCTAATTGGATATGATACATGATTCAGTCACATATAAAAGAGGAATTTGGTACTGCTTGTGCATGATATAATATGAGCCCTAAGCAGGTAAATTAGGTTGATGAGCAATTATAATTGGGCTTATTGATCTGATGGGGCCAATAGTATTTGCTACTTGTCTACCACTCTATACCTATTTAAGTGGACATAAACCATGTTGCCAGATGATGTGGTGAGTGAAACTGAACAAGGGAGAATTTCTTTCTAACCATGAGAGTATTTCATAAATCGATCACTATCAGGTAATGGGGGGGGGGGGGGGGGGGGGGTTTGACAGCCATGTCACATGCCATTGTATTCACTACTTCATAAGCAGATAACAGAAGATGTTAAAGCTAAGGAAGTCTACACACATTGATTGGACTAAGACTCCTCATAAATTAAAGGTATTGCACTCACAAAACTTGCAAATAGGTTTAGCCTATGACAAAGGTCCAAGTGAACAAAATGTGTTGATGCTGTTCACAGGACGGAATAACAGCATCTCCTGTATATGTAACTGTTAAAGTGGACCAAAACCCACACCCAAGGGTCCTGGAATTTATAATATTCCAGGGCTTCTAGATTTCCTCCCCCCCAGGGCATCCAGAATTGGGATGCCCCGCTGTGTAATCCCCTCAGGTCACCCGGAAACTCACCTTCTCTGCCGATCCAACGGCACATGCACGAGCAGCGGCCAAACCCCCACTATCCCCTTAGAAGCTTGCGTGACCACGCCAGGCATTCATGACCAGTGAATCATGGTCAGCATGGGCATGCTCCCTGTTAGAGGGTAGCGGGGGATGTGTACACAAGCACGTTCGGATCCGCTCACCTTAGACGAGAACCCCCCCCAGCACTGAAGCGGGTCTACAGAAAAAAAGTAACCGTTTCTGTAACTGTGTTACAGAAAAAAAAACTCTTACCTGTCCCGCTATACTTTTGCCGAGATCGCCTGATCAGAGCAATGGGCATTGCCATCTTCCTTAGGCCATCTGATGTAGCCCGTAGAGCATCATCCCTGCTTCTGTGCGCATTCTGGACCGACCATTTGAGTAATCCTCTCCTTTCCACATTTTCAAAATTTTTTCTTTTTTGCATATTTTCTCTTTTTTGTTACTTCTCTTTTGCCCTCATTTTCTTTCATTTCTTCTTGTTTTCCCCTATTCTGTGTCTCCGTCTTACTCAATTATATGTCCATCTTATTGACATTCGCTTTTATTACCACAATCCCTCCTCCTTTTCTTTTGCTTGTTTTCTCCCTCTTTCCTCCTTCTTCATCTCCTTCTTGCACAACACTGTATGTGGGCCCACCCAGCACTGAATGCCAGTGGTAATCCCGGAACTGTAAGTATTGGGACTGGCTGTTCCGGCATCTGTCAATCGGTATGCGGTGCAGGGCATGCGGCAATCACACGACCCCCCTGCTACCATTAAAGAGGGCCAACATAATTGAGTGTTGTTCTGCTTTAATACCCCCTATTGCCCTTTGCTTTTCCCTTTCATTTCTGTGCTTTACTGCTAATCTCTACCTCTAGGTTCTATCACTCTTTTTCCACAGCTTTGCCTCCATCTCTTTATGTTTTCTGCATTTTCACCATCTCTTTGCTTTTAGGTGTAAATGTATGTACATTAAGTGTGTGTATTCGAGGAGGGGGGGGGGGCACCTTCCTTAAATCTTGTACTGGGTGACATTTAACCCTAGGCCACCCCTGGTCACCACCCCAGTCTGAATTGTCCTAAGCCAAAAAGACTAGTGGCAATTACAATTTATTTTATTTAGGGAGACTTTGGGAGATTAGCAGCTAGTGATGGGCTGATGTTCAGTGATAATGGTGATGGTGGCTTTGGTAATTGCCCTGTTGTGTGTGTCTCAGGAAGAGGTGTGTCTGTCTCTTGCCTGCAGTAAAACTGATGACACAGTCTGATAGACAAGTGCTACACAAAGGCAGGAATTTATGGGCACCTGAAGGCAATACAAGCCAATGATGAAAGGCGTTCTCAATTTTAGACACTAATTCATAGTGAAACAAAATCCTCACAAGCACTTTGTGTCTGCTGAGCTGCATGCAATGATGAAAGCAGTCCCTAAACTCTTAACTGCCAGGAGGTCTTAACTCAAGTGAGGTTTGGTGCCACTGTGAAGTTTATAGTGGACACTCAAGTAGTAATTAGAACTCAGAAGGGTAGCCTCATGCTGCTAAACATCCGTTTCTTCAATGACCCTCCTTTAGTTCATAACCACTATGTCATACCCACTATGTATATACACAATAACATCAGAATCGAATTAGTCTAGCTGAACTAACATTTTCTCTTTTTTTTCTGAGAGTTTTCCCTGTAAGAATACCAAGAAGATCAGAACATGCAGTTTTTAAATTGCTATAGTTAACATTTGGCCTGAGTACTGCTTTGCATGTTCATGATTTTATCAAGCATCATCAGTGCTGTATTGTAATGGGCTGTGGGAGATTTTGTGCAAAAAGTCCATGTGGGAACTATGAAAATGACTTTTAAAGACTTAATTGTGTAACGTGTGTTTTGAGAGACTTCCCAAATCAACACACAAAAGAAGAAAAAATATTTGTTTCTTCTATTGAAAATCATTGCACATTATTGTGTTTAAAGTGGGCCAAAACCCAGAATTTTCACTATCCTGGGTTTTGGTCCACTCCCCCTGAGAAACCCTGCCATTCGCTAATGTCTCTAATTCACTTATCTCTCCTCGAATCAATGCTGCGGCTAGACCAGCTCCAAGGAATCCTAGCCGCACTTGTTTGCGGTGTGCGGCATCACATTGTTCCCTTCAGCCATTCAATTGTGGCAGACGGGGCAGCACACAGCTGAGGAGGGAGGCGCAGTCGCACATACGCCGTAAGCTTGGGGCAAAGGTAAGAATATCGGGTGCCCTGTGGAATTTCACAGAGTGAGCATGGAGTTAGCCTGCCCTGGGGTCTCATAGACTCCAGGGTGGATTTTAGTCCACTTTTAGGATTAAGATGATTTTTTTCTGAAGTGTTAAATACATTATAGAAATTCAGCAATCACAGTTATTCAAACACTGTAAAACAAGTCACTTCAAAGCAGTTAATTATACATATGTAAACTTGGGGATTACAAGGAGTATTTGGTCATTTGTCCACTTTTTTTGTGCTTTGAGTGAAAGTCAAGGTTCTCAAAATAAATCATTTTAGTGACCTGCCATATCAGATGAGGATGAACTAGGCCTTAAAAAACTGCTCGCAAATCTTGGGGTTTATTTAAGAAGTGCTAAGGCCACGTATTACCAGATGAATGTCAGGTGAATGTCAGGTCCCAGTGCCAAAGGTGTATTTATCAAGTCAAAAATCCAGAGCGCCTCTGATAGTGCCAGGTAGTGTCCTATCTATCATCAGCACCAGCGATGGGATGAGTGGCGGCACTGAGGTCCCTAAAGCGCCAGATAGGACCAGGCGCTCGCCCTGCACCGTGTGGCCTTATCCCATACATTTCAATGGGCTCGGATGGTTTTAGTTATTCTGGCCATTTTTTTATTTTTTTTTAGAGCTGGTGCATGTGCCACAGAATACCTGGGCTGTTTGAAATTGTTTTTGAATGCAATTGATGCACTTTTGTGTTGCACTGCTAACTTGTGAGTTGGCCTGGGCAAAACACGTGGCATCCCTTTCGAGTGTCCCCAATGCAATTCCCATTGATTTTTTTTTCAGGCTGGCACCCCCCCCAAAAATAACAAACCGGGATTGCAACAGATGCTGTGTGCCTGGAATCCCCCGGCCATATGGACACGGTGTTTTTTTTAATTTAATTCTGCTCATTAATTGCGATGCTAGGGGCCACTAGTGCATTGTCTTTATAGAAGGCCAGCCGCCGGCTGAAAGCGAGCACAAGCTGAGCGCTGGCTGCCTCCAGCTGCCTTAACAGTGTGGGAGCTGATAGAATAGGCGTTCATCTAGCGCCCACACAAAATTAAACTTAAATGATGCCCTTGTCTTCTGTCAAATATAGTATTCATTATCAGACTTGATGCCCAACCAGGAACTTTGGATCTAACATGGATTGCCTGCCTAAAACACTTAGGCATCCATCACATCACATTGGGTGAATTTTCATTCCGTGATGTCCGTTTGTCTATGTTTCTTTCAATTATTATTTGATAAAAGCTTTAAAAAAACTAACTTTAAAAATGATCAAGTAGTTCAGACATCAGGAGTCAGCTGTAGATCAAAGATCTAATTTATCTTTGTACTTCCCCCTTTCAAACATGTATTTGTATCCTAGAGCTGTGTAAAGTTCCACCTACTCCCCCCCCCCCCCCACTGTCACAGTAAACAGACCCTGTTTTGTGTTGTTTGTTTTGCCTGGAGACAGATGTTCCCACTTGTACTTGATAGATATGACAAGTTCATTATATGGAGAACACAGGGTCATTCCATTCACTACACATGTAATTTTCTTTCAGATTGATTGGATATGGCTTCAGATATAACCATAAAATGTTTTACTGCTTAACAGTAACATGAATGCTTGAAGTAAGTCCACTTTCAAATACATTTTTGAAAGTGTATATTTTTGTGTGTCAAAAAGGTGCTGAGCTGATCTAGCATTTTTATTTTTTTCTAATGTTAGCAAATCTGTGTTTTAGGGAAGCAGTTTTCATCCGTTGTTATTGGCAATGTGCACCAATGTTCTGTGTGTACAGGACTCACTTCTCTCTTCTTGGTGTACATTGCCAATAACAACCAATTAAAAACTGCTTCCAGAAAACACACATTGGCACAAAAAATATACACTTTCAAAAATTCCATCGGAAGTGAACTTACTCTGTAAAGACTGGACTTTAAAATGAGTGTACATATATTCCAGTTTATATGCACACACTGCTTCATAAGCTAATCTATAGAAACAAATCCTTTTTTAAAATTACACATTGTTTGAAAACAAGGCAAAGATCCTTGTATGTTGTGTACTTGCTAATGACAAACCTAAATGAGCCAATACTTACATAAATATATTAGATGACAAGGGCATACAATCTGCATAAGAAAAAAATCCCAGCAAGTCTTATCCTTTTTTTTTATACTGGAAGCAAGAAAATCAGGAGTGATCGGTTTGTGACTGCACCATTCTTCTTTTACAGGGGAGTACTGTTTAGTGGCCTTTCTCCTACACTGAAATAGTGGCTTATTGCTTCCCTGCAAATGTGTATAGAATATATATATATATATATATATATATATATATATATATATATATATTACATTCTACGATTTCTTTTCAGCAAGAGACAGTTATAGAATGCAGTAGTATTCTAACAGTACAATCATGTCTCCATTCTCAACATAAAGTCCCTGGAATACTGTTGCCCTAAAGTCCCTATCCAGGCATAGAACAAGAAGGCCCATACTCACCTTTTGTCCCCACAGTGCCTCTTTGTGGGTCTGGTGTGCCACACAGCTTTCCTGTCCCACGTCTGAATCTGTATATTTACCAAGAGCAGAGTTCCAGCAATTACGACTATGCCCTACCTCGGTGGCATCCTGTGGGCCTGGTTTCTTCCCCTACACACTCCATTTATTGCAAATGAGGGGACGTGCTAAGACAGGTTGGCACAGCCTGTCTTTGCATGTCCCCTCCATGGCAATGAATGGAGTAGGTGTGTGGATGCCAAAGCACTGGAGAATTCCTAGTTCGCCTATACCTGTAAGTAAGAAGATGGCTCCACTGCATGCATGAGCTGTGGGGAATAAAATATTTGTATAAACTTATTTTTTTTAGGGACTTTAATTACAGCATTTTTCTCCCCATAAGACACACCTAGGGGTTACAGGAAGGAAAAAATATTCTGACCCAAACAGTGTGCAAAAATATCTAGAAGCATTGTTTTTTTTTTATATTTGCATGTGTGCGGCTCCCCAGCTAATGCATGTTCCAATAGGAGTCACAGAAGCTAGTTTCTACCCCTTGAGGAGAGGGGTTCCTTGCAAGTGAGTGGCAGGAGGTGAGTAGGATGGAGGACTTGAGAAGATCGAAGGCAGATCAGAGGTTGTGTCTGGAGTAACTTTATAGAAACATAGAAGGTTGACGGCAGAAGGAGACCATACGGTCCATCTAGTCTGCCCTTATGTGTATACTGTATGTACTCTTTATCTTAGGATAGATGTGTGCTTATCCCAGGCATGTTTAAATTCAGTGACTGTTGTTTTTTCAACTACATCTGCTGGAAGTTTGTTCCAAGCATCTACTACTCTTTCTGTAAAATAATATTTTCTAACATTGCTCCTGATCTTCCCCCCGACTAGCTTCAGGTTGTGCCCCCTTGTTCTATCGTTAAGTTTCTTCTTAAAAACACTTCCCTCCTGAACCTTATTCAATCCTTTCACATATTTAAAGGTCTCAATCATGTCCCCCCTCTCCCTTCTTTCCTCCAGACTGTACAAATTAAGTTCTTTAAGTCTCTCCTGATAAGTTTTAAGTTTAAGTCCTTCCACCATTTTCGTTGCCCGCCTTTGGACACGTTCTATTTGAATAATGTCTTTTTGCAGGTAAGGTCTCCAGAACTGCACACAGTATTCTAGCTGTGGCCTTACCAGGGCTCTATACAGCGGCATCACAACCTCCCTCTTCCTACTGGTAATGCCTCGAGCTATGCAGCCGAGCATCTTGCTTGCTTTTCCCACTGCCTGGCTACACTGTCCACTCATCTTGCAGCTATCAGTAATCAGTACCCCTAAATCTCTCTCCTCCGAGGTCCTGGCAAACACAGTACTGCCCATACGGTACTCAGAGCAGGGATTCCTTCTACCCAAGTGCATGATTTTACATTTAGAGACATTAAACTCTAGTTTCCACAGTTTTGACCATCTATCTAGTAAAGCTAAATCATTTTCCATGTTGCAGACACCTCCAGGAATATCCACCCTATTACTAACCTTTGTATCATCAGCAAACAGACAAACTTTTCCTACCAAGCCTTCTCCTATGTCACTTACAAATATATTAAAAAGAATGGGGCCCAGGACAGAGCCCTGCGATGAAATTTAGGGATCGTAACTGGAGTATGTCCTTCCTAGTCTAAACCATACTGCGATCTAATTGTACATTATAGATTTGATGATTGCATTGTGGAATGCAACTACGTTTTCTAAGATGATGCAGAAGGAACAGTCTTTGGTTGGCTTTCTTATGTATGATGAGTCGATGTGTTTGCTCCAATTTACAGTAAGTCTTACATAATGGTCTTTCAAAGGAATTTAGTGCTGGTTCTTTCTACAATCTTACCATCAGTGCTTAGCGGGAAGGGTAAACAATAAGCTTTGGGGGACTTTTATTCTTAGTATCCAGTACGTCCTGCTCCAGATATAATACTTACACTTGGGTTATCCTCCGCCAGATGGCGCTGCACTGCAGAGACATGCAAATACAGGCTCCTCCCGGCCCTTCAAATACCCAGTGACCTCCCACAAATCCCCAGATTTCTCTGCAATGCTGACTGCGAAGACATGAAGTATCACTCTCTCGCAGGTGAGTGGGGCTATTAAAGCCTGCGGCCCTGTTGGACCACTCCCACTCGTCCTCTTCGTGATGTGCCTCCCAGCCTGGGCTGCGCTGGTCGGGTGAAGGTAGGCAGCACCATGCGTGCTTATGGACCCATGCTCCACCGCAGTCCCCCACCAAAGGGTGGGTGGTTTAGGCTGGTGGTGAGCCTCTAGTGGATGCCCATCCCGCATTATTGCCCCATACCCCGTGTAGTGGTGGACCCTGTTCAAAGGGTCACCATCCTCCCTCGTTCCCCCCCGTAGCCCGGGGGGAAAGAAGGGGGGGGGGAGGTGTGTGGTGGTCTCAGTGTATGTTACACGCTTATGGCCTTAGTACTGTCTTTGACTGGTATTCCTGGTGTCAGAGCCGCGCTGTTGCATTTTTATTATGTATCTGCCGCCGCCACGCACACTTTTTCCCTTACTGGATGTGCTGCGGCGAGCGGTGGCATCGCCTCAGACGCTGCAGCGTTTTCATTGGCAAATCATTTTTCTAAGTGTGTCATACACTTCGCCCTTCATGACAACGTTGGAACTATCTCAGAGCTTCGCGCTCTTCGGGGGGGGTGGGGTCCTGGTTTGGCGCGCTCCGCGTCACAGCCGCTCTGGCCAGCCCTTCGAGGTTCGTTGGCGCCATTTTGATGCTGGTCGCACGCACGCGTGGTAGTGGTCCGCCTCCTCCCTTGGTCTGTAAGTGCCCTCGCGGGCGATTTTCATGATCCTTGATTATTGCGCATGGTTCTGACACCCTTTATTCCCATTATGTCTTTCAGACTGGTGAACACCATTGGCTTCTCCCGGCCCGGTGTAAAATTATAGCGGGCCTTGTAATACTCTCCCACTTCCCTAGCGGGTCTTTGGGGCATCCAGGGTTACTTATAGTGTAAATCCCTACTGGCATATTGTGCCTTGAATAATCACCATATGGAGACATCTCAGAATTATGTGACCGTGGTCCCTCTGGGACAAGACCGGTTGTGTATAGCGTGTGGACAACCTCATGCTGATGCTGGCAGGGCACGGGTCTGTGTTCCCTGTGCCGAGCAAGCGCTGGCCCGGCAATCAGGTCGGCCAGTGGCTACACCTAGCTCCAATTCGCCTATCTCCCCAGGCTTAAATCTCTCTCCTGCTGAGTCGCCTACAAGTGGGGTATTGCAGCCTGCTGGGCCTTCCAGACTGCCTACGGCTGAACAGATTATTGCTAGGTTATCAAAGTGCATGGGCCCTGGTAAGAAGCGGCACCTGTCGCCTCATGTTTCTGTATCTTCTATGAGAACCGTGGGGTTTTCTACTCCATGTGACTATACCCTTTCTGATGAAGGGGAGTTGTTCTCTGACTCAGGCTCATCTGATGAGAGCCCGGGGAGTCATGACGATTCTGGCCCTGAATACTGGGGCCAGTGTGACACTGACGACTTGTTGCTTAAGGTCTTTAAGGCACTGTCTATCTCCCTCCCCGGTCAGGTCCCCAAGCCTAGAGGGGAGCGTTTCCATACTGCAACCGCACGCTTGGAATTTCTAGAACAGGCTCATTTCCATGCCCTTGTGCTCAGGGGTTCCAGGGGACTGGGATAGGAAATACCCTTTTCCCCCTGAGGTGGTTAATTGCTGGTCATCACCCCCCGTGGTGGATGCGCCGATCATAGGGGTCCCTAATCCCCCCTTTATTACAACCCCTGCTTATAGTACCCTTCGGGATGCTGAGGACCGGCGCATTGAGCTGTTGGCCTCTCATGCCTTTTCTTGTGCAGGGACGGCGCTGCGCACGGTCTGTGCCGCGGCTATTACTGCAGTGGCCGCTAGAACCCTCATCAGAAAGTTGCTTGATCATCACCCCGAAGATCTCCCCTGGGAGGTGTTTAATGCACTCTCCAATTGTGATGTATTTGTAAAATTTATTCTATTAGCGCTGGAAGACACTATCACAATGTGTGCAAGGACTTCTGCCCTTGCGGTAGCTATACGTTGCTTAGTCTGACTGCGACAGTGGGGTGCTGACGATGCTACAAAAAAGACTCTTACTGGGCTTCCCTTTAGAGGGCGACGCCTATTTGGGGCCCGTCTGGACCTGTTCAGTAAAAAGGGCAAATCACCCCTACGCAGACGGCCGTCTCGGCCCCCTCGGGGCAGAGGCACCCCTCCTCCCCCCTACCTTAGTGTTGAACAGGAACCAGGGGTGTCCTTCCGGGTTTTTTCGTGCTGGCTCCTGCCCCACGATCAGCAGTCAACGCCCTGGGCCCTCCGGCGGGGCTAAGCCCAAAGCTTCCACCAAACCCCCTCAAGCATGATGGGGCGCCCTCGCCCGTCTGGGTGAGGGGATGGCTGCAGCACCTTGCTATTATCAGGAGGCTTTTCGCCTCATTCTGGTGGATTCAGGAGGTTGTGTCCTCCAGATCCAGGATAGAGTTTGCTGCGCGGCCTTCCCCAGTTTTATCAGGTCCCAGGTACTCCTGGTCCCTGCCGCTCTTCAGTTGCTGGCACAGGCCATGCTAGGCCTACGAGGGCTGAGGGTCTCTTGCAGATTGCCCGTAACAGGCAGAGGCAGGGGCCGCTATACCATCCTTCCACAGTCCCCTAAAAGAGATGGGTCGGGCTGGCCCATTCTGGATTCACAGCAACTCTCTAATTACAGGCAGTTTCTGCTGGAAATTGAGTTGGGCCATCAGCACCTTGCGCCAGTGGGCTTCTTGCCGTCTGGGGAACTCTAAAATGTTTATGTGGCTTCAGGTTCGTGTTGGTAGTCCAACACTGCTAATTGTGGCCTTGTTATCTGGCCTCTCTTCAACTCCCAGAGTGACCCCTCAGGTGCGGACGATGGTGATGTCTCCGATGAGACCTAGGTGCGTCCGCGCGATGACTACCTGGACGCCCTTTCTCACTTCCCAGTCTGCGTCAGGATGGATGCCCGGCTGATGGCGTCCATTGGGAGTCATTTGGATGGGGGACCTTCACCCCAAGTCCTCATTGTCCCCTTAATTGGTAATCCCATTACCAGGAATGAATCTGGATCAGGTTCTAACGAGAATCTTCCCTTCTCCGCAATGAAGTGGACAATCTGGTCACATGGGCTCAGTCCCTCATTGCTGTACCGGTCCCTTCACCAGGCAAAGATGCAGCTGGTGGGCCCTTGGTGTCTTGTTCGGAAGAGGTCCCGTATGTTCAGTTCCTCTTGGGCCCTTCTGCGAATTCTATTGTTAATACAGGTCAGGGATCCGGCATCCCTGGAGTGGGGTCTGTGGGCCTTCCCACCTGGTAAGAAGTTTTCTCTTGGAGTGAATGATCTCAGGGAACCTGTCTGGGGACAGTTCCTTCTTACCCATTCCTGGAGACGGTCTCCATGGTCCCAAACTATCAGGTTGAAGGACGAGCTTTTCTTCTGAAACTCCCTGCGATTCTGGGGGTGGTGGGCCCTTAGTCGGTCCTTACGCCTATTGATTGGAAACAGTGAGCTTTTGCAATGGCTCTGCCTCGCTTGACGACTTCCCTTCTGGGCCTGTCAGTTTGGGGGCGCTTGGCCTGCCTGACGACAGTGTCCTATAGTAACCATTGGAAGGGGCCTGGAGCTGGTAGACCCTTCAGGAAGCATCTAGGTTCCTAATCTGGGTGGAGACAATGTTTCCCTGCATATCATTATGAGACAAGGCAGGGAAAGTTTCTGCACTCCAGTTTAGAAAAAAGGGTGCTCGATCCGGGGTAGTCCCAAGCCCCAGTAATCCAGATTAGCAGGGAACACAATGGATCCGCACTTCCTTAAAAGGTAGATTCTTTATTCCAAAAAATGTTAAAATCATCAGTGTCTCCAAAGCACATCAAGACATCCAAAGCAAGATAAAATCAATGTAGATTCGGGCAGAGAAAAGGAGTGGGGCCCTCTGACGCATTTCGGGTCTTTCAGCGGCCCTTAATCATAGATAGGGGTACCCCTAAAGCTAAAGCATTATATAATAGTAATAATGATAAGAGGAAGGACTCACCTAGAGCAGCAGCGCAGCCCGCAGCCGCGGGGAGCCCTGACCGGCAAGCAGTAGTGACGTCAGGAATGGAGGAGGCCGCGCCGGCCAATCACAGGGAGAATCCCTCTCACATGACACCGGGAGATCACAGTGTGCAAGAGCGCGCGTACCGCCCCCAGCCCGGACGTCAGATGGAAACGTTGCCCTAGCAACCAGCCCCGCAAGCCGTCTGGCCCGCCGGGAGGCACTGGGCAACAGGAACTGCCGCGGAAAAACGGGGAGCCCCGCAGCACGCCCCAGCGTCGCGCTCAGTAGTCCAAATAAAAAAGCTCATGCAAGAATGCACAAATGAACCTAATGGGAATGACATATATAGCACGTATGACATATGTAACAGCATAGACATCACATATAGCATGTATAAGCATATAGCATGTATGGCATATGTAACAGCATAGACATCACATATAAGAAAAAGCTGTCATATGATACACAAAACATGAACCTGTATGTGTACAAGGTATACTGTATGAAGTCCCATATATATCAAACAATAAAACGACAAATAATTTATGAACATAAATATACCCAGCTCATCATTGGTGGCACTACATAGTCAAATATATAATTGTAAATTACATGGGACTAGCAAAAAAATGTAGATATAGCCACTCATCATTAGTGGCAATACATAACTTATTTTCATAATACGGAGTACATGAAGCTGGTAAGTGGTAAGAAAATGCAGTGAGGAACTAAAGCATGTTTGAGTTGATAAGAAGGATTTTATGGAAAACAACAGTGTAGGTCACAGGGTCTACATAAAGAACAACAATTTAAGCCACAGGGTCTGCATGGGAGCAGAGTTAACAGGATCGAAATCATTAATAGAAGCCTAAATAATGCCTGTTATGGGGAACAACAGTGTAAGCCCCAGGGTGTATATGGGAGCAAGGTTAGAATCATTAATATGAGCCTAAATAGTGCCAGTTATCATCCTCCATGACTTGATTAAACATAGAACTCGAAAATATGGAACAAAAATCATCAAAATTATTATATACTACAAACAAAATTAATAAAATAAATGGAAAAAGGGGGGAAAAAAGGACACGGCAATTCTTATACATGGTCAGGAGAAAGAACAAGACCTAGCAGGCAGAGTTAAGGGGGGGGGGGGGGGGAGGGAAAAAAAGGGAGGGGGGGGGCATGAACAAAAGCATAAATTATTTCTGTGTAATGAATGAAATATCCCATTTATAGTGCATGCCCT
Organism: Gastrophryne carolinensis; assembly: GCA_027917425.1. Taxonomy (NCBI): domain Eukaryota; kingdom Metazoa; phylum Chordata; class Amphibia; order Anura; family Microhylidae; genus Gastrophryne; species Gastrophryne carolinensis. Next base: position 187,023,935 of record CM051234.1, on the reverse strand, counting down.
GGGGAAATCTCGTAGCTAAAGTAAAAATCCAATAGGCCTCTCTGGCTAACAATTTTTTGTGCAAGTCGCCACCTCTAGGGCCCAGGAAGACTCTTTCTATAACATTAATTTTAAAGTTAGGTCTCTGTTCTTGGTGGCACATATTATGATGGTGTGCCACATTAGACCTTTTGGGGTAGTCTGGTCTATGAATGCCGGACAGGTGTTCTGTTAGACGAGTTTTGACTTTGCGGGTGGTACACCCTACATACTGCTTCATACATATATGACAGGTAATAAGGTATATAACCGAGCAGGAATTGCAATTGAGAATTGTCTTAATATTATAGCGTATGCCAGTCACTGTAGACATGAAATGTTTTCCTTTGTCAACCTTATTGCACATCCCGCATCTCTTGCCACCACATGGAAAACAGCCCGTAGTAGAGAGTCATGTTGATCCATGTGGTGACTCTGATTGAAAAAGACTTGGGGACAGTAAATTGCCCAAGCTGGGTGATCGTCGGCTGACAATCTTTATCCCCTGATCCATAGTGTTACGGAGAAGGGGATCAGCCTTTAGTATGGGGAGATTTTTTCTAATAATTTGGGCTACCTGCTGGAATTCGGCCGTATAGGGTGTGCTGAACACCACTCCCCTCGGAGATGTCGATTTCGAGTTGGCTGTCCTATGTGTGAGCATAGATGTCCTGTCCCTACTACGAGCAATAGTTTCTGCTCTAGTGAGCATCCATGAGGGGTAACCCCTGGCCTTTAGTCTAGAATGAATGGCAAGTGCCTCTTCATCAAATAGTTCTATTTTGCTACAATTCCTCCTGCTTCATATCATCTCACCCACCGGAATTGACTTCACTGTATGGGGAGGGTGGCAACTTGTAACTTGTAAGATATTATTGCCTGCCGTGGGCTTACGATAAGTGCACGTATGCAAAACATTAAGTTCCATGTCAATAAGTATTTTCAAATCCAAGAACTCCACCATCTCAGGGCTCGATTGGATTGTAAAGCGCAGATTGAGACTATTGGAGTTACAATATCCAACAAATTGGTCCAATTCTTTAGTGTTCCCTGTCCAGAGCAGTATAAGGTCATCAATATAGCGATAAAAGAAGGCAATATATGGCCTCCAAGGGTTATCGCTACTATAGATTTTGTGGTGCTCCCACCATCCCATGTATAAGTTAGCCAATGAGGGAGAAAAAGGGGCACCCATGGAAGCCCCACACAACTGTACAAAGAAGGTAGAGTCAAACATAAAATAATTGTGGGTAAGAAGAAACTCTGTAACCATGATAATAAAGTGGCATACATCCTGATTATAATCCGAGTAGCAAGATAGATGAAATTCCAAAGCTTGAATAGCAAGTTCGTGTGGTATACAAGAGTACAAAGAAGCCACATCCATGGTACAGATAATAGAGCCCTTAGCTAATTTATGGGTAGAGATGATGGAAATGAGATGACCAGAATCACGTAAGAAGCTTGGGAGCCGGAGAACCCAGGGTTGTAGCATAGAATCCAGCCACTGGCCCAAAGGTTCATTCAGGCCACCAATACCTGCCACTATTGGTCTCCCTTTGGGTGGGTAGGCCTCCTTATGGATTTTGGGCAGGTGATGAAAAAGAGGGATAACCGGATCTTTAACTTTCAAGTGTTCTGCCATTTTCTCCGTCAGGATACCCGGGCAACCCCTTCATCAACTAGTTTGTAAAGCTTTGTCTGAAAATCCCTAGTGGGATCCCCCTTTAGTTCCTTATAAGTTGTGGTGTCCCTAAGTTGGCGTAATGCTTCATCTTTGTATGTTGCTCTACCTAAAATGACCACTTTCCCCCCTTTGTCAGCCTGTTTTATGACTATTTCAGTGTTTCTCCTGAGTGCCAATAAGGCTCTGGATTCATTTTTTGATAGATTCCTTACCTGTTTAAGATTGGTACGGGACTGCAGGTCTCGTAGATCGTTTTCCACTGTGTCCTGGAATAATCCTAAAATATCCCCCCGAGACTGAATGGGATAAAAATCAGGGTTAGGAATGTAAGTTGCCCCCGGGGGATGTATAGAAGAAAAAGCAGACTTGTGACCCAATTCAAATTGGAGTTGTTCTATATCTGTAATAGTGCATAGTCACCTCCCTTCAAACCATCCAAGACACCGTCAAGGTTGGCAGAAGGGTTGGTTGGCTGTAAAGAAGAACCCTGAAGCTGGTTAGAAAAATGTCTCCTAAGAGTAAGGGATCTGACTAGTTTATTTACATCCAGGATGGTACTAAATAAATCAAAATGACTTTCAGGCACAAAGGTCAAGCCTCTAGATAAAACTGAGATCTCAGAAGGTGAAAGTTCGTATTTGGAGAGGTTAAGGACGTTAACACTAGTTAGGTCCTGCCCCTGCGTGTATTGTATCTTGCGGGCCTGCCGATTCCTACGTCCGGCCCTCCTGGTGGATTTCGTTCTCTTGACCTTGTCATCATTGGGGTGTGTGACGCCACCGTGCCTTCCCCTAAAAAACGTGTATCCTCACTATGATTACCATGCGAGGGCAACCGACCCCTTCTTGGTCTCCTATTGCGGTACTCCATTGGATCTGGATGGTCAGCTCAGGAAGTGGAATCATCTGTGTCAGAATCTGTAGTCACAAAAGTTACAGACTTGGGCCTTGTAGGCTTTTTGAGGATAGATCTGGTCTTCCTTTTTAAATGGTAAAAGCCACCCCAATCATATATCTTTCCAGCAGAGTAATAATCAGAGTCTCTTTGATATTTGCGTCGCTTAGACAGCTTATCATGTGTAGTGATCATCTTATGATATAGTTCATTAAACTCAGGTAATGATTTATAAGATTCCAAGTCCGCTGTGGACTTTTCTAGGGAGAGTTGGAGTTCATCCAATCTCTGCCCCTGGTACTCCACTAATATGCTCATGAGTGATAAGGATGCTTCCGTGAGCACTTTGTTCCACCGTTCTTTAAATGAATCGGGGATTTCAAACGTGGGGAACTTTTTTATGCGCAATCCCCTAGGAATCATTTTGTCATCGATGTATTTTGAAATGGTGGACATATCCCACCATGTCCGGGTCTCTTTGCTCAACAGCTCACCATGTAGCTTAAAAAGTGAATGAATGTCCACCTGAGGTTCCATGTTGTCTGTTGGCCTCATGGAAAAAGTATCCAGCTGAGCTAACCTTTTCCTCTTATCCGTGAACATGAGATCCATTTCTGGAACATTGCCCGTGTCCAATTCAGCTGAGGATGGAGTAGAGGTGGCCATGTTAATAGGTCACCAGGAGACGTCACACAGATTAGCAGAGAACACAATGGATCCGCACTTCCTTAAAAGGTAGATTCTTTATTCCAAAAAATGTTAAAATAATCAGTGTCTCCAAAGCACATCAAGACATCCAAAGCAAGATAAAAATCAATGTAGATTCGGGCAGAGAAAAGGAGTGGGGCCCTCTGACGCGTTTCGGGTCTTTCAGCGGCCCTTAATCATAGATAGGGGTACCCCTAAAGCTAAAGCATTATATAATAGTAATAATGATAAGAGGATATGCATATCATTGAAATTCGCCCCGGTGCTACCCCTCTGCGACAGGATGTGCTAATCCCTGTGTCACTATGGGGTCCAATCAGCTGTGGATCTATTGTGTTCCATCACTATCACAGGCTCTCTGCCTTTTATTTCCCTGTCCCAGGATCCTCTGGCAGTGGTCCGGATGCCTTAGTAACGTCATGACTGGACGTTCAGTTCTGTCTGTCTTTTTTCCATTCCACCTGCTAGGCAGGGTTCTGCGCAAGATTGCTCTGGTAAGGGGACCAGTGATTCTGGTGGTCCCCAGGTGCCCTAGTAGAGGGTGGTTATGGTACCAAGGACAGTAGTTCTGTACCTTTTGCCAGGAGTGCTAGCTAGGCTCACTCAGGGCTCCCTTTCAGTCACTCCATTCTACAGTTTCTGGCCTAGTCGGTCTGACTATGGAGACTGGCTTATCTGTCTCGGTGTTTTGAGACTCTGGGAAGGCTATGAGCAAGTTCTTCCTCTTCTTCTTCCATCTGTTGTAGGGTATGACATACCCATATTGATTGGTGGTGAGTCTAGGTCTCTTCCCTGTTGGGCGTTCTCGGTTCCCAGGTTTCTAGTGTTGTTGCAGCATGATTTGGAGTTGGTTCTCCAACTCAGTACTCTGATGGGTCGGGTTCTGCCCTGTCCACCTTGCCTTAGTAGCCTCTGGTTCAGTCTTCCTTCAGGGGAGATTCATGTGCATCCCCCATGTAATTTTATGGTCCCCGTTGGTTTGAAATTGATTTTCATTCTGTCTGCCTGCATGATTTGTTCCTTGGTCCTATTCAGGATGCTGTCTGGTTGTCCTTACCCTCAAGGTTGTCCTTTTGGTGACTATTACCTTGGTCAGGCGTGTGCTAGCGGGCGGCTCTGTTTACCTAGCCCCCATTCCTTGAGACACACTAGGATAAGGTTGAGTTCCGCCTGAAGCCGGGACTATCTGCATCTGGAGGTGTCTCTTGTTCATTGATTCGAGATATTGCTATCCCTGCTGTGCCTTTTTCCTAGCAGCGCTGAGGAAAGGGTTCTGCCTTCCTTAATCAGGTGTTGGAGGATTTTCCTTGGTAGTCTTGTGTCCTTAGGGGAACTGATGTTCCTTGGGGCCTGTGGTCATTACATTCTGAATGTGCTCGATCCCTTCTGCTCTCGGGAGTTGGGCGGCTTGGTCCTGGTTATTACTTTAATGGATGTTCCTCCTAGTCCTTGGTTCGGTCCTTTTGGCTTCTGCCAAGTCTACGGTAGCTATTGGATTCGTCAGGCTGTTACTCAGGCCTATTCCAGCAAGGGGAAGATTCTTCCTTGTCACCTCAATTCTTTTCTACTCGTGCTTGTTTCCCCTTGGGCTTTTCAGCACCGGGCTTCTGTTGAACTGGTTGGCTAGGCCACTATTGTTGGCCTTCTGCTCATACCTTTTGCAGGTTTCTTACAAGGTTGTTGTTGGGGCCTCAGTTCATGCTGTCTTGGCCATTTGGTTTCAGGTGACAGTGCTTTTAAACTGTCTGCTGTTGTTGTTTTTTGTTGGGGATCCCACCCTACTTTATGGACATTGGATGTCCCAAGTGTAAGTATTATATCTGGAGCAGGACGTACTGTATACTAAGAATAATACAATTCTGTGAAATACTCACCTGTAGAATTGATATTATTTGTATAGAGTACGTCCTGCTCCACCCCACCCTGGTTTTTTGCATTATTCTGGATCCCCTGTATGGTGATTGTTATCATTACCAGTTGTTCTGGGTGGTTTTAATTCTCCCAGCTTCTTGTTCACTGCTTTTCAATGCTGGGGATTTGTGGGAGGTCCCTGGGTATTTGAAGGGCCGGGACGAGCCTGTTTTTGCAGTGCAGCGCCATCTGGCGGAGGATAACCCAAGTGTAAGTATTATATCTGGAGTAGGACGTACTGTGTACAAATAATATCAATTCTACAGGTGAGTATTTCACAGAATTGTATCTTTTCAACAACTCTTGTTTTTATGATTTTTTTAAATATTTGACTATTTTTAAGTCAATCACCATCATCAGAGGATGGGTAGAAACAGGCATACTCGAGCTGTTGCTTTTTGATGTTTTTTTCCCCAAGCAATCTTTTTTTTCTTTGGAGTTTGGGAGGGAAAGCTGATGAGAAGCCCTAACCAGTTGACCAATGACAGTAAAAATGCAAAACAAAAAAAATGTGTTTTCTTCATTTGCCATCCTTCTTTATTACATACATTTATCTGAGTTTATATGCTTTATTTGGACTGGAAATGAGCTTAGCTAAATATTATGAAAATGTTTGTGTAACATTTATGTACCGGTATTTCTATTTATTAGAGGCATGGATAGCTTGATATGAAGGTTTGTGGCAGGTGCTAGGTCTGTTTAAAAAGCTCTGGAATGGTCACACCTCAATAATTGCATTAGAACAGACACCGTTCACTCCTAATTATAGGGCAAGGTAAATTATAAGTGATAATGCAGGGGCCAGAATTGCTGCTGGTAATAAGGCTATTTAATAATAAGGTCTATTTAAAAGTTGACTCCTTAAAGCAGATTGAAACCCATGCAGCTGGGCCCTGGAATCTAAAAGAGTTCAGGGCTGGCCGCTAGCCTGCCCCGGGGACTCCTATAGTGGGATGTTCCGCTGTGTGAAACACTTGGGTACATTCACCTTTATCGGGTGGTGCCGCATACCCAGCTTCCCGGTAGCTGTGTGCGCCCCCTTGCCCAGCCTCTCTGAATGGCTGGGTGTGGGAGCCGGCCTGCCCAGCATGAACCCTGGGGATGAGCCAACCAGCGTTTCACGTCATATGGCACCTTTGTGTGTCACCGTGCACCTTAGCCAATCAGTGTTTTTTTTAAACTGGTCCACTGCCGAGCTGGCCGCATCGCCCAGCAACTCATGAACAGGGGGCACCCAGAAATAGATTTTGCTCCACTGTAAAGTGATTCATAAAGCAAAGCCATGTGTTGCAGGCTAACCCTGGCAATGTCCTACACTTTTTGCAGTTTCAAACAAGAAGCTTTTGTTGTTGAGATATACAGTTTAAAACATTTTATTTTCGCTTCCTCACACACAGAGGGAGAGTGGGTGCGGCCATGCAGAGCAGAGGGAAGTGGTACATGTGCACATGCTGAGAGGGAGCTTAGGGGGTTGGCCCTTGCTCACGGGAGACAAAGGATTCTTATTTGTTGACCATCAAAGCAGAGCTTGGAGGGGGCTGGAGAAATCAAACACTGTAAATCTTGCTTCAAGCTGCACATAAGGACCAGCGACAGCTAAACAACATTCTCTTAAGATGTGGGGAGGCAGTAGCATTTATTATCTACTTGCATGGAGAGTCCCTTTAAGGGGTTGTGGATCTTTTCAGGGACACTCAACTAACCTACCCCTTCATGCCATTAGTAAGCCCTGCATTAGATTCTCACCTTTTACTAGAAGAGGTCCATTCACAAAGGCAGGACTTAGCTGCACATTCATGAGGCAGCCACACCTTCTCCAACAGGAAGCATGCAGCACTGCTGTGTCCTGTCCCCTGTCAGAGATATAGAGCTCTATGGCAGATTTTAGGGATCTTTAACTGAATGTTAATGTCCAAGGGCAAACATTTTAGCTTATTAAGAGAAAAATTTGCTTCCTCTTGACTTTCCCTTCAGAGCCTCATTTATGAGGCCTTACCTCCTGTTGATACCAGTACCAATATATTCTTAGTGTACATCCCGTCCCGTTCCGAAAGATATCCTTACTCATGGGTTTTTCATCTTCAGATGTCACGTGACTGCAGAGCAGAAAAAGTGGCCCCTCCCGGCCCATATATACCGAGGCACCTCCCACAGAACCCCAGATTTTCTTTGCAGTCTCAGACTGCCAGGACGAGAAAGTGGCTCTTTCTTTTTCAGGCAGGTGAGCGGGGTCTTATGGCTCTATGGACCTGTTGAGCTATCCCCACCCGTGCTGTCTTTACTATACTGCCTCCCAGCCTTGGCTGTAGCGTTCGGGTGACGGTAGATGGCACCATATTAGGTGCTAAGGAGCTATGCTCCGCCGCAACTCCCCAAAGGGTAGACGGTTCAGGCCATGGTGAGCCTTATGGGATGCCTTGCCCGCATTTGTGTGCCTGTCACCCCCTCTCCCTCAATAGTGGGTTCCCTTGTGACCGCTGACTCCCCTTGTTCCTCTGAGTCCCTTAGGGGGAAAGGGGGGGGGGGGGGGTTCTCCTTTATGTTATATGCATGTATCTTGTATTGTGTGGCACCTTTTGTTTTTCATGCTCCGGCGTATGTGGAGCGCATTATGCAGTGATCCCTGTTTGAATTGGTTACAATGTTTTCTTTTTCTCTGATATCGCACTCTTGTACACCGCCTTGTATATGGCGGCGACATTTACCTCAGGTTCCTTTGCGCAGCCATTGGCTGTCTAAGTCACGTGGGCGCATCTTTTTCGCGCTCTTCGGAGGGAGGCGGACGGGGCGAGTGATGCCTTTTGCGTCGCTCCCCAGCGGCCCGCCCCTCGAGTTATATGTCTGGGCGCCATCTTGCCTCGGCTGTGCTGCGCAGCTGACGTCTCTCATGTGCGGTCTGTAAGTGCCCTCGCGGGCTATTCTTATTTATTACAGTTTTATGTATATGTGCCTTACAGGATCCTCTCTTATTTTTTTTTTTTTTTTGGCCTATAGAATTAGTGGTTTCTCCCGGCCTTTACATTGATTAAGGGAAATTTGTCTAATATCTTAAATCCTCCCACTTCCCTTGTGGTGCATTGGGGGCATCCCGGGTTTGGGGGCATTTGATTGATAATACATATGTTTGCCCTATGACTTCTGAAGCGCTGGAAGACATTGTTGGGTTTTCCCCTGAGGGGGAATTATTCTCTGAGTCTGAATCTGAGAATCAGAATAGGTCTTTGTTGATCCCAGGACCGGGTCCAAGCCTTGGGATGCGGCTGATACTGACAGGCTACTAGCCCATTTATTTGAAGTGCTTGAAATCTCTCCCCCTGTTGCCCCTCCGCAGCAGAATTATTTTATGCTGCTAAACCGCGCTGGGAGTTCCCTGCACAGGCACATTTCAACAATCTCGTTTTACAGGAATGGGAAAAGCCTAGTAGACTTCCAGGTGTGCCTAAAAGCTGGGAGAAGAGGTATCCCTTTCCCCTGGAAACTGCTAAATTATGGTGTTCCCCACCTGAGGTTGAGGCACCAATTCTTGGACTATCTCATACCTCTGTGGTGCACTCACCTGATACTACCACCTTAAAGGATGTGAAAGACCGGCGCATTGATCAGCTGGCCACTCATGGTTTTGCCTGTGCGGGGACCACGCTGCGTCCTGTATGTGCATCTGCTATTACAACTGTGGCGATTAGAAGATTGATCAGAAGTGCCTTAGAGTGCGGTTCTGCGACTTTGGGCAGAGATGTATTTAACTGGCTTATGTATTGTGAGGAATTTACTTCATATGTTCTTGCTGCCCTGGAGGATGCCATTAGAATGTGTGGCAGAACCTCTGCCCTGCTGGTTGCTATACGTCGTTCAGTTTGGCTGCACCAATGGATGGCTGATATTGCTGCTAAAAAGGCTCTTGCTGGGGCCCCATTTAAAGGACTGCGCCTTTTTGGAGAACGTCTGGATCTGTTTGCCAAGGAAGGCAAGCTGCCTCGGCGCAAGAAGCAACTCAGGTTCAGGCACTTTCGCATGGAGACTCTGCGTTCTGCCATAAATTATCTTCGCCCAGGGGACTTCTTGGCCTCTATAGACATCAAGGATGCTTACCTTCATGTGCCAATTTTTGCAGGCAATCAAAAATTTCTCAGGTTCGCAGTGGAAGACATTCGGTCTTACTTCTGCTCCCAGGGTGTTCACCAAGGTGTTGGCAGGAGTAATGGCTCTGCTGAGATCTCAGGGCATTCGCATTCTCCCTTACTTGGTTGACATTCTTGTAGTTTCTCAGACTTTGCAACAAGCAGAGTTGGTCGTTCAGGCGGTGGTATCCACTCTGGAAAAGTTTGGCTGGGTGATCAATGTTCCCAAGTCTTCCCTGCCTCCTTCCAGGGTAAAGCCTTTTCTGGTCATGACTCTGGATACCTCTCAGGTCAAGGTCTTTCTCCCTCAGCTGAAGGTAGAGGGTTTTCAGGGCTTTTGGAGGTCCCTGAAATTCCAGGGGCAGTGGGGTCAGGAGGCCCATGCCCCTATCAACAGGGCAGTAAGATTAGTGATTTACCAGCTGAGTATGCACCTTTGGGGTCTGGCGGTTCAGATCCGCTCAGACAACAAGACGGCGGTTGTTTACATCAATCATCAGGGAGGAACCAGGAGCAAGAGGGCTCTCAAGGAAGTGTCCCTGATTTTGTCCTGGGCAGAGGACAATGTTCCCTGCATCTCAGCGGTGTACAATTTGGGAGTGGAGAATCTGGAAGCAGACTCTCTGAGCAGGGGGGCCTCTCGCATGGGAGAATGGTCCCTCAGCAACAGGGTGTTTCACTCTCTGTGTCTCCGTTGGGGCCAGCCGGATGTGGATCTCTTTGCGTCACGTCACAATCACAAGCTTCCAGTCTTTGTATCCATGTCACAGGATCCCCTGGCCCTGTCAGTGGATGCTCTGCCAATGTCTTGGAAGAGCTTTCAGCTCCTTTATGTTTTTCCTCCGTTTCCTCTGCTGGGCAAGGTGCTGTGCAAAATAGCCCAGGAGGGAGTGCCAGCCATTCTGGTGGCCCCGTGTTGGCCAAGAAGAATTTGGTTCGCAGAAATCGTACAGTTGGCAGTAGATCAGTTCGTCCTGCCTCTGGTGCCGGACCTGCTCACTCAGGGGTGGCTGCGCCACCCCAATTTACAAACGCTGGCTTTGAGGGCCTGGCTGCTGAAACCTCCATCTTGATGGACAAGGGGTTGCCGGCCTCTGTAGTTAGTACCATGATCAGAGCTAGGAAGAAGTCTTCCTCTACCATTTACTACAGGGTTTGGCGTGCTTACATTGACTGGTGTGAGTCTAGGTCACTTCCATTTCGGGTGTTCTCAATTCCCAGGATATTGGAATTCTTACAAAATGGCTTGGACATGGGTTTTCAGCTTAGTACTCTGAAGGGCCATGTTTCTGCTCTGGCTGTTTTTTTCCAAAGATCTTTTGCTCAGCATCATCTGGTCAAGACCTTCTTTCAAGGTGTTACTCATTTGCGTCCTCTGCGCAAGCCCATGTTACCTGTTTGGGATTTGAACTTGGTTTTGTCTGCCATGCAAGGGTCTCCCTTTGAACCCTTGCAGGAGGCGGCTTTGTCCACTCTCACTGTCAAGGTAGCCTTTTTGGTGCCTATTACCTCAGTCAGGCGTGTTTCTGAATTGGCGGCGCTTTCCATCAAGTATCCTTATTTTGAGAGACACCAGGACAAGCTGGTGTTTCGCTTTAACCCTTCTAGTGCCAGCTACGTGAGTCTCACGTAGCTGCCTCTACTCCACTTAAGTGCCAGCTACGTGAGACTCACGTAGCTGAATTTAAACCCCCACAGTAAAAAAAATATAAAAGTAAAATACTCACCTGACCCCTCGTTGGATCCAGCCGGGTCTCCTCTTTAATTTGGTGCCATCCGATCCCCTGTGCTACTGTAGCCAGCATGATCGCATCTGTCATCACATCGAGGGACAAAGGAGCTGACGATTGGAGGTAAGTAAAGTAAAAAAAAGTTTTTATTTTTTAATAAAAGTATTTTTTTCTTATGTGTCAGTGTGTTTTTTTAATGTTAACCCTTTGTGAACTGGTATAGGGGCCGATGAGACCCCTGTACCAGTTCACAAGGCTGGGGGCTCGCAAGTCACCTGCAACTAGCGGGTGACTTTCCATTAACCCCCACACCCCCAATTACCTGCCTCCCCAAAGCCCAGGGGGGGCAGAAGAGCCCGGGCCCACACAGGCTATGTGGGCTTGTAGGCTGCAGGGTGGGGGGGCACAAAAGCTGGCCCCTCCACTCTGTTCCTACAAGCCCCCATAGCTGGTCCCGGGCTGGTTATGACGGGTAAGGGGGACCCTACGTCATTTTTTTTATTTTTAAGGGTTCGGGTTAGCCTAACCCCTAAAATTCCAAAAAATGGGGTCGTCCCTATGTCAGTTTTTTTGGATTTTTAAGGGTTAGGGTTAGCCTAACCCCAACCCTTACAATTCCAAAAAAAAATGGGTCCCCCCCCCCCCCCGGGAGGGGGGGCCCTATGTCATTTTTTTGGGGAGAGCACTTTATAACATTTACAAATAAAATACAACTACTATCCACACTATAAACATAAGGGGTTAATTAAAAAAAAGACATATGGTCCCCCCTCCCATTTTTAGGGTTAGCGGGAGGGGGACCCTATGTCATTTTTTGGGGGGGTTTTAAGGGTTAACCTAACCCTTAAAATTCCCCCCAAAAATGCCCACCCCCCGCCCCCGGGAGGGGGGACCATATGTCATTTTTTTTGTAATTAACCCCTTATGTTTATAGTGTGGATAGTAGTTGTATTTTATTTGTAAATGTTATAAAGTGCTCTTTTCAGGTTGGGGGGTCTCCAGGGCAAGAATGCGGGGGAAATGACCTGTCAACAGAGACAATTAAAAGGGTTAATAGTACCTATACAAGTTGGGTATTGTTCTGCTCGGGGGACCTTGCGCTTTTAGATTTAGCTTGTTTTTTCTTGTTTGCATATTGATATTTTAGGAAATCATGGTTTTTATTCAGCTTTTTTATCATTTTTCTTAGGGAAACCCTGTGCAACCTAAGAATTTTTCAATGGATTACTTCCAGAAAGATGAGCCCACTACAGCAAGCTCAGTACGCTTAGAAAGCTTAGCATGTGTACTCTCAGGGAAAATATGGTTTATGGGGGATATTCCAAATGTAAAGGGTTGTTTTGGTTGAAAAATTGCAAGGTGCGCACTTTGTCTGCAGAGCTAAAAATTTCAAGTACAATTACCGTTATGCGCACGCTTTACTTTGGGGTGTTTGCCAATTCTTCCCTTGACAGTACCTATGCATGTTGGGTATCGTTCTGTTCGGGGGATGTTGCTTTTTGAGATTTTACTTGTTTTTTCTTGTTTGCATATAGTTTTTTTTTTAGGAAAATGTGGCTTTGATTCTTTTTTTAATCTTTTTTAGGGAAACTCTGTGCAACCAAAGAATTGATTGAGGGATTACTTCCTGAAAACTGCGCCCATGTCAACAAGCCTGGTACGCCTAGAAAGCTTGAGATGTGTATTCCAGAGAATATATCATTTGTGGGGGGTATTTCAAATTTAAAGGGTTGTTTTTTCTGGAAAAACTGCAAGGTGCACTTAGCGCGTAGCATAGTTGTATTTTATCTGAAAATCTCCTAAAGCGCTGTTTCAGTTTGGGGGAGTCTCCTGGGCAGGAAAGGGTGTCTACCAATACATATCTGGTACCGCTGTGAGCTGGAGAAATTGGGGTTTTGCACGCAATAAAATTTTATTGACAAACTTACATTTTTTATTACAAAAAACACTACAAATTGCCAAAAATAGTTTTTTTTTTTTTTTCTGCACATATTTCACCCAAAAGTATTGAGAATACACTAAAAAAAGGCCAAACAAGATATTGCATGTTGAAGCTCAGACTCTGCTGAAAAAAACAATATATCCTGGAAAATCCGTGGAAATCCCTTCAAAAATCAAGGTTGAACATTTGTAGCGCAAAATAGTGAAACGTGGTCTGGCAACAAAGGGTGACAAAAATTCTAGAAAGGCTGGCACTTAAAGGGTTAAAACTGACTTTCTGCCTAAGGTTGTGTCTGCTTTTCATCTCAATCAGGACATTGTGTTGCCTTCTTTGTGCCCTAACCCTGGTAACCCCAAGGAAAGGGTGTTACACTCTCTCGATGTTGTTATTGCTGTGAAGTTCTATTTGGTGGCTACTGAACCCTTCAGGAAGACTGATGCTTTCTTTGTGGTTCCATCTGGTCCTAAGAAGGGCCAGGCTCCTGCTAAATCCACTATCAGCAAGTGGATCCGTCAGGCCGTGATTCAGGCCTACTCTGCTAAGGGAAAGAAACCTCCTTTCCGCCTTACTGCTCATTCTACTCATGCTATTGGTGCATCTTGGGCTTTTCAGCACTAAGCTTCTGTTGAACAAGTTTGCAAGGCCGCAACTTGGTCTTCTGTTCATACTTTTTCTAAGTTTTACAAGGTTGATGTTAAGGCCTCAGCTGATGCTGCGTTTGGCCGCAAAGTTCTGCAGGCGGCAGTGGTTTAGACTGTTTATTGTTGCCTTTGGGGATCCCACCCTACCTTGCGGACACTGCTATTGGATGTCCCATGAGTAAGGATATCTTTCGGAACGGGACGGGATGTACACTAAGAATAATACAATTCTGTGATTACTCACCTGTAGAATTGATATTATGAGTGTACATCCCGTCCCGTTCCGCCCCACCCTTGTTGTTCTTGTTACCTCTTTATGGTGATTGATGGTTATTTTCTCCCGCCTTTTGTTAAAATGCTGGGGTTCTGTGGGAGGTGCCTCGGTATATATGGGCCGGGAGGGGCCACTTTTTCTGCTCTGCAGTCACGTGACATCTGAAGATGAATAACCCATGAGTAAGGATATCTTTCGGAACGGGATGGGATGTACACACATATCAATTCTACAGGTGAGTAATCACAAAATTTTATTTTTCACCTCAGCGGCACAATTTTGGACACAGAAAGTTACCACCGACGTGTCCGCTATCTGGTGTGTCTAATTTACTGGCACCATATAGTGCCAAGGCGTACACTTATGTCTGCAAAATTCCACAAAATGGGGCTCTTCATTATTTTTTTTTTGTGGGGGAGGGGGGGGGAGGGGGGGGAGAGGTTAATGGTCATTGAATACTTGCAGTGCCCTGCTCAAGAGCACTTCAGTCATGTCCGATGCCGGGAATTGAACTTGCAGCCTTCTGGTCACAAGGCTAATTCTTTAACACTGGGTCACGACTGCCCCTTATGAGGCTCCAAATTATGAGAAACCGGTTCCTATTTTATTTCACATTAAGCTTTCCCAACAGTTCAAATATGCTTAATTTTCTAATGTAAATATAGGTTCACTTTTTAGGGTGAAATGCCTCATTAGGAGCAACAGACTCTGACTTCCCAACTTTAAAAAATGTACCGGAATTGTTTTAGCAATCATTGTATTGGATCATCAGAAGTGCTGGTTTTTACATGGCCAGAGAATCACAAGCAGTGTTTGAAATAGACACATTGATTTCTGTTGTCAAACTTTGTATTTCCAACCTGAGATAGTTGTAATCTAGATCTTTACCATCTGGTTTGTGATAGTCTCTTTAGAATAACTGCTACCAGTAGAGGGCGACAAATGATAGATGTGCTTATGTAAGACCATTCATCTTCGTGAAGTAATCTATACATCTTTATAAACAATTGCAAAATGATTGGAATTTATCACTGTAATTCTGATTAAATTACTTATGTCTGGTTTTCAGTGGTCTCCGCTGATTACAATGTTCATGAATACAATGCTTTGATGTTTTGTTTTGATTTTATATTTAGTAACATTATCATTTGTTCATAAAAAGGGAAAAACAAATCATGCAATTATATTACACAGGGTTTTATGATACAGAGTATAATGAATGCACATTGAGAATGGCAACGCATAAGGAATGATTGAACGAGAGCCTATGCATGTGGCATGGACTGGGAAAATGTGAGTTTCTGTGGTGAACTTGGGAGGTGGGTGTCTCATAGTGGGGCATCCCATTTTGGGCCAGTGAACAACACCCAGAATAGTGAAAATCACAGGATTTGGCCCACTTTTAACACGCAATTAATTAAATTCAAAATAAGAAACAAAGCTTACCTTACCCGGTGCAGGCCACCTCCTTTTCTGAAAGGTCCTACACTGATTGGCTGACTAGGCACTTGTCCAATACCTATTTTAAGCTCAAGACAGTTCATGTATGAGGCCGATTGACCCACTAGTATTATAAAATAAGCATAATTTTTTAAGTATATATAACTTATCCCGCCGTTTTTAAAGCAACACCAATCTTCACTACGCTATGGTTTCAAACAATGAGAATTTTTCTCAGGCCATTTGGCACTTCATAGCCAACCAACATAGCCTTTTGTGGACAATCCACCACACAGAGCACATGGCTCTTTGGATTGGCTGTGGAGTACTTCTATCACAGGCGGTCAGATCTGCCCACAGTGAAAATTAACATAGGAGAGTACATCTTTTCCCGGGGCTCCTGGTGCTGCCTCCCCTGCTTTTGGTTGTCCAGAACTAACCTGCTGCTGAGCCTGAAGCAGTGCTGTCTCAAGCTAGAAGGGAATAACCTACAGCAGCCTGCACATGCGAGGAGCTTATGCCACAGTTTGGCTTTCCCAGCACCTAGACACCTTCATTCCCACTACATCTGCTGCCCCTCTAATGCTCCAGTGTGAGCCTCAATAGGCAAGTGATCTGGATATAGGGGCTCACAATAGAGTATAAGAGGAGCTGGTTCAGTATATGCTGGGATGTGGACTAACTTTGTCACAGTTGCTGGATGGGCGGTATGGGAGTTTGAGGAATCAGGCTGCAATTTGACGGCCCGTGGCTGGAGCTGAGGCAGTGGGGAATTGGTGGGTGTGGCTGGACACCACTGGTGACTAATGATGGGGACGCTGTTGAAGCTGACCCAACCCCTTCGTGGGATATCCTTGCTTGCTACTTATCTAGCTCCTTGATCCAATATCGCATGCATAGCATCCCTGCTCTGCCTAGTCACCATGGTAGGCAGACCCTAATGGCTGCCTGCAGAAGCATGCAGTTTGTAGAAAATGGGGATGCCGGTGGGTGCTGTGGCAGTACTGAGAGTGATTGAGCATGGTTAACATTGCTATGGCACCTGTCGGCATCCCCATGCACCCGCTATGAGGCATTCAGATCTGCCTAGTGTGTTCAGCAAGCAGAGTAGGGAGCATTGTGCAAGGCGATTTTATGTGGAGCCTAGAGATTTTACAATGCGAGATGCCCCTATGACAAGCTTTCATCTAGCCCTAGAGACTTGTAGACAGGTTGTAGGGCCAGGTTATAAGGGTTTTGGTTTGCTTTAAAGTGAACCACTAGGATTTTTACTATCATGTTGATTGGTCCTTGCCCCATAGGCTTTCTGATTTGGGATACCCTGCTGTGTGACCCCCCCCCCCCCCCCCTAGATCACCCACTTCACTCTCCTTTCCCACTCTACTCACCTTTCCCATGGACGGCATAGAGACACTGTTTATGATCCAGCATCAGCACCGGTGGGGGTGACCGTATTCCCACTTTCCCTGTGGAGTGCACACTCCTGGGGTTGTCCTATCTGAATGGCTGGGTGCAGGATCGAGCACAGATGTAGGTATGCTGGGGGATGTGACCTACGAATGCAGCGAGGAACCAGTGAAAAGGTAAGGGGTTTATGGGTGAACTTGGGGGGGGGGGGGGGGGGGGTCATACAGTCACATCCAAATTTGGGTTGCTCCAGGGTCACCTAATCATCCGGTCCTGGAGTCTTTTTGTCTGCCAAGCCGGCCACAGTGGTGAGTGGCCCACTTTAAAGTGGACCAACACCCAGGATTTTGACAATCCTGGGTGTTGGTCCACTTAGGTGGGGCACCCCGATCGGGGGTGCCCCGCTGTCTGAAACCCCCCCGATCGCCGCAAAAACTCACCTCTCCCCGCTCCCACGTGACCTCGTCCGGCCAATGACAGCGCTCAGAGCAGCTCTGGTATGCGCGTCCAAAGCTGCTTGGACGCGCATACCAGAGCGCTGTCATTGGCCGCGTCTCTCGCTTCCCTCTAACAGGGAGCGCTCCTGCGCCGGCCATTCACAAAACGGCCGGCGCGGGAGCGCGCCCTGCTAGAGGGAAGCGAGAGACGCGACCGCGTCTCGCGCATGCGCCGTTGGATCGCCGGTAAGGTGAGGATTGTGGGCCTCCTGGGGGGTTCCTCCCCGCGGGACATCCCGATTTCGGATGCCCCGCGGGGAGGGATCTGATCGGTCCGGGAATCTTATAGATTTCCGGGCCAATCCCCCCTGGGTGTTGGTCCACTTTAAAGCCGGTCTAGGGCTGCAAGGACACTTTCATCTTCTCCATCGCTTAGTGTCCATCCATGCCTAGTGCCTACTTCCTCCATTGGCATCCAGACTGCGGATGACACCCTGACTCCAACCCCCCCATAGCCCATGTGTGACTACCTGCCCATTTAAAGCATGTACAAAAAATACAGGAGGGTAGAACGAGTAACATACTTAAAATACACAAGTATTGTGAATCAGATGGAAATGAAATACACTGGTATTGGTGTAAAATAGGAGATGGAGTCTTGTCTTGTGAGTTTACAATCTAAAGCCATACATTTTGGGTTCAGATCTTTTTACTTTCTGTTTTTCTGACTTGCAGGAGTTGCACTCCTGAAGATGCCATTGATAACAAAGTAACAAGTATTCAATTACGGAAATGTTACCTACTTTCTGTCCTGGTGTCACCCGTAAAGCTACTATTGTAATAGAAAACAATAATGAATCTTTCTACTAGATCCATAATATTATAAAATTATTATAAATAATTATAAAATATTTTGAATGAAACTCAAGCTAATTAAAGCAAGAGATTGAGGGCCTTCATATTGTTTCCTATGTTGTTGCAACAATAAAAGCTCAGCTTTAACTCTTTAACTGCCAGTATTTAAAATATAAAGTATTTCAAATATAAAGGGTTGTATTATATCTGAAAATCTCTTAAAGTGCTTGGGCAGGGTATCTACCAATACATATGTGGAACCATTGTAACTGGGAGATATGGGGATTTTACACGCAATAAGTTGCTACCTGATCTGCCTCCGCTGGTCTCTACTGCTTCCTTAAAGGATCCAGTGGATAAGCTCATAGGTCAGGTGACACAGCTTTTTCTATTGTAGGGTCAACTTTACAGTCAGCCTGTGCCACATCCATAGCATCCTTGGGGCACAGACTGGGGTCGTTCACAGAATGTATGCTCCCAGTTGATTAAGACGAGTATAGATATTAATAAGTTTGTCATATCTGCTATGGATCATTTGGTTAGATTTAAGCGCCAAAGCTTTAGCTCTATTAGTGGCTTTAAGTCATTCATTATGGCTAAAGCAATGGTTGGCTGATGCTGCCTCTAAGAAGACCCTGACAGGACTCCCTTTTCAGGGGGACGTCTATCTGGTGAGCGTTTGGATGATATGGTAAAGGAAGCTACTGGAGGTAAGTCTACTAGACTTCGACAAAGAAAGAAGTCTAACCCCTTTTTGCACGGGTCCTCTAATCCCTGGCCCTTTCCTGGGAGTAGAGGTTCCAACTCCTCGGGATACTGGAAAGCTTTTTGGAATAGACCAAAGTCCCAAAATAGGGAAACATCTTTCTGGTGGAAAAAAGCAAAGCCCCCTTTAAAGCCGCCTCAGGCTTGAGGGGACACCCCCACCCTTGCGGGATCTGCATTTTGCTCCCATTTGGACACTTCATGTATCAGATCTTTGGATACAGGAGGTTGTTTGCCGAGGTTACAAGATCAAATCGGGGGCGAGACCTCCTGGGAGGTTGTTTTTTGGTCAGGGGTATTCCGAAACCCTTACCTAGGCGAACTGTTGATCAGGGCCCCATACTTTCATGAGACCCAGAAGGATACACGGGCTGTCTTATCGACTCTATAAAAGTTTTGCTGGACAGTCAACTATCCAAAGTCACATATCATTCCTTTAAGAGTTTTATTTTTCCTGTGAATGTCATTAGACACAACTCAGGCCAAAGTATTTCTTCTGGAACAGAAAAGACTCTTGCTTCAGTCCAGAGTACAGACTCTCTTGTCCTGCCCTCAGCTGACAATTCGTCAGGGAATGCTTCTGTTGGGCCTGATGGTGTCTTGTTTCGAGGTGGTACCCTTGTTTCACACAAGCCACTGCAGATGGAATTGCACTCGATAGGGATCGGACCACAGAAACTCTAGACCACCCCTTCTTCATGACACAATCAGCCAGACGGTCCCTGGTGGCTGCATCCTCAGCATCTTCAGGAGGGCAGGTCTTTTCTTCCGGTTCAGTGGAAGACAAACAACAATAAACGGGGGTTATTGGGTACCCCCCAGAAAAGAACCAGCAACAGAGCTCCGGTTCACTACACCACGCCACTAAAAAAGGCTTAAATACAATGAAATACATGTAACATTATAATTTATTAATACATAATAAATACAAATTTTGGACATCAAAATCCACAATACATAAAAGTGGACACATCAACAAAAATAATTCATAGTGACACATGTAAAGACAACATATAAGACAATATAAATATACAAATAACATACAAATATATGTAAACTGTCAGGAACCGCTTACCTGATCCCCGTTCCAGCGACGTCTCCAGGCGGCCAGCTGCAGCTGTCACTGTGCGGCGGCCGCGCCGAGCGGCGCCGGCTCGAGCAGCGTCGGCTCGAGCGGCGCCCAGCTCAGCCACGCCCCCAGCTTCCTCCGCCAGGAGACGTGCTCGCGCGCGGCCGCGAGCACGTGTCTGTTATGCCCTCCGGCGGCGCTGTGCGGCGCGCACCCGCCGGAGGATCAATTAAAGGGTTAATGAATCCTAGGGGATTGAGAGCTTCGCCCTCTTCTGCTCTGCAGCCAATTACCCTTGGAATCCTATGTGCTCCAATCAGTACACTGCTTCCCTCAGACCTGTTCCTATAAAGGCAATTCCCTCTCAGTTGTGAATTGCCTGTGATAGCGCTCAGAACCCTGTGTTACCTACTCCTGTGAAGTCTAGCCTGTTGCCGATTTGATTGTACGACCATTCTCGATCCTGAATCCTTGTTGCCGACCTCTGCCTGAATTGACGCCTCTCGATCCTGAATCCTTGTTGCCGACCTTGCCTGAACTGACGCTTCTAGATCCTGATCCCCAGTTGCTGACCTCTGCCTGAACCCCGACTACGCCTTGCCTGACCCCTGGTGCCGCTACGATCTCTGCCTTCCCGTTATCGACCTATTGCCTGTCTCTGGACTTCCGTCACTCACGCTCTTGCTATTGGTTCTCCAGTCCTCCCACATATAAGCTTACATCCTTTGAGCCATTAAGTCCTGGGGGCAACCGATCCCGGGTAGGCGTATCTTGCGTCCCGGCAAGCGGGGGCTCCTACAGGTGAAGCTGGCTGTGGAGATTGGGGGTTGTGAGCTTATTAAGAGGGCTGGAGTTACCCCGAGCGTGACATTATCACAGGCCCAAAAATGGATGACCTGGTACAGCAGGTGCAAGCTATGGCCACAGCGATCAACCAACTCGCTCAAAGAGTGGCCACTCAGGAATCTCGTCAAGTGCCAACTTCCGCTGTACCACCTCATTTCTCCGAACCTAAGATTCCACTGCCTGAGAAATTTTTTGGAGAACGAGCAAAATTTTCCAATTTCAAGAATGCCTGCGAACTATATTTTAAGTTAAGACCTATCTCCTCTGGCACAGAGGTCCAACGAGTAGGCCTAGTCATTTCCTTGCTTCAAGGAGACCCACAGTCCTGGGCCTTTAGTTTACCGTCCCATGACATTGCTCTACAATCAGTGACTGCCTTCTTCAATGCTATGGGCGTTTTATACGCCGATCCAGATATACAGTCTACCGCAGAGAATAGGCTTCGGGCCTTAAAACAAGGACGGAATTCGGCTGAAGACTACTGTGCTGAATTCCGCCGCTGGGCTATCGAAGCTAGGTGGAACGATCCAGCTTTGTGTAGTCAGTTCAGGGTGGGACTGTCGGATAGCATCAAGGATGCCTTAGTCAATTTTCCCCCGCCAGCGGACCTAGATCAATTAATGCAGGTCTCCATTAAAATAGACCGACGTCTTAGAGAAAGGGCCAGGGAGAGAGTCGGGGCTCCCACGTCCTTTAGACCAGTCCAGAGTCATAGATCCCCGGTTCCCCGTGGAGAAAATACCTCATCATCCCCCCAGGAAGAACCTATGCAATTAGGGAGAACCCGCTTATCCCAAGAGGAGAAACAGCGTAGGCGATCCGAGGGGTTATGCCTGTATTGCGGGAATTCTGGTCATTTTGCAGGGTCCTGTCCCAACAAGGGGAAACCGGCGGAAAACTTCCGCACCCAGACCAGGTAGAGAGTACTGATCTGGGTGAGTCAGTTTGTAACTCTCGCCAGAATAAGATGCTTGTACCTATTGATTTGTTTTGGGGGTCCTCTAAGCAGACAGTTTCCGCCTTCATAGACAGTGGTGCGGCTGGAAACTTTTTGGACAGGAGCATGATCTCCACCTTAGGGATCCCTGTAGTTCCTCTTGAAAGATCCCTACAAGTTTTAGCTATCAATGGAAAGGCAATCCAGGGAGGTCCTATAAATACCAAGACCCCACCTCTTAGACTAATTGTCGGCTCTTCTCACTCTGAATTCTTAGAATTCTTTATTTTTGATTGTCCGGAAACTCCGGTGGTTTTGGGATACCCCTGGTTGCAACTCCATAACCCGGTGTTAGATTGGCGGGCTGGGGAGTTGGTCAAGTGGAGTGACCACTGTAAAGGTCACTGTTTTAATACAGGCCTCAGAAGCGTTCAAGTCTTACCACAGGAATTACCTCAGCCATACGCTGATTGGATCGATGTATTCTCTGAACGCTCTGCTGATACTCTTCCTCCACATCGGTCCTATGACTGCCCCATTGACTTGCTGCCTGGCACAATTCCCCCGAGGGGAAAGATTTATAACCTTACCCTGCCCGAGGAGCAAGCAATGAGGGAGTATATTACCGAAAATCTTAGGAAAGGATTTATCCGTCCCTCTACCTCGCCTGCTGGGGCCGGGTTCTTTTTTGTAGAGAAAAAAGATGGTGGCTTGAGACCGTGCATAGATTATCGAGCCTTGAATAAGATCACTGTAAAAAACCGATACCCCTTACCCTTGATTGGGGATCTGTTCAATCAAGTCACAGGAGCTCGAATTTTCTCCAAATTGGATTTGAGAGGGGCTTACAATCTGATTCGCATCCGACAGGGGGACGAGTGGAAAACGGCATTTAATGTGAAGGATGGGCACTATGAGTACCTGGTCATGCCCTTCGGTCTTTGTAATGCGCCAGCCGTTTTCCAAGATTTTGTTAATGATATATTCAGGGAATATCTCGGTAGATTTGTAGTCATCTACTTGGATGATATTCTCATTTTTTCTAATTCTTTACCAGAGCACAGACACCATGTTAAGTTGGTGCTACAAAAATTAAGAGAGAACAACTTATTTGCTAAACTGTCTAAGTGTGTGTTTGAAGTCACTACAGTTCCCTTCCTAGGGTATGTTATTACCAACCAGGGTTTGGAGATGGACGCGGGGAAGGTTTCAGCAGTTCAGGATTGGGTCCAACCCAAAACTTTAAAGGAATTGCAACGTTTTCTAGGTTTTGCAAATTTTTATCGGCGTTTCATAAAAGGCTTTTCCCATGTTGTTGCACCCCTTACCAACCTTACCCGCAAGGGGGCTTTTACTGCTAACTGGTCCCCCTCTGCCTGTGAGGCCTTTCTAACCTTGAAACGGGCCTTTACTTCGGCACCTGTCTTAGTGCATCCAGATATTCATAAAGCTTTTATTATTGAAGTGGATGCTTCTGAGCTGGGAGTGGGTGCAGTTTTGTCACAATATTCTGGTAACCCTGAGCGTCTCCATCCATGCGCTTATTTTTCGCGTAAATTCAGTACCGCGGAACAAAATTATGATGTTGGCAATAGGGAACTATTAGCTATTAAACTGGCATTTGATGAATGGCGACACTGGTTGGAGGGTTCATTACATCCTATAACTGTGTATACTGATCATAAAAATCTCGAATACATAGGTTCTGCCAAGAGGCTGAACTCTCGTCAGGCACGTTGGGCATTATTCTTCTCGCGTTTCAATTTTATTATTACTTTCAAGCCGGGTGTAAAAAATACTAAAGCTGATGCTCTATCTCGCATGTTCGGTGAATGTAAGGATCGGGGTGATTCTGGTGAACCAATTTTACCCACAGGTTGTGTGGTGGGGGCGTTACTTCCTGATCTCTCCAATACCTTGGCGCCGTTTCAAGATGAATCTCCTAGTGATGTACCCTTGGGGTGCCAGTTTGTTCCGCCGCACCTGCGTTCGCATGTAATTCGCGAATTTCACGATGCCAAAACTGCTGGTCATTTGGGTAACCGTAAGACGTTTATGCTTGCCCGTCGTCATGTATGGTGGCCCACCATGAGACGCGATATCACTGCCTTTATCGACGCTTGTGCTATTTGTGCTCGAAGTAAAGGAGTTCACAAGGCTCCTAGTGGCGGTTTGGTTCCTCTTGAAATTCCTGCTGAGCCATGGACCCATATTTCTATGGATTTTATTGTAGATTTGCCTCTCTCACATGGTAATACTGTCATTTGGGTGGTCGTAGATCGTTTCAGTAAGATGGCACATTTCGTTCCTTTGGCCAAACTTCCTTCTGCACCTGAGCTTTCGCGGCTGTTTACTTCACATATTTTTCGTATTCATGGTATTCCGTCCAATATAGTCTCTGATCGGGGTGTTCAATTTACTTCCCGTTTTTGGAAACACTTCTGTTCGCGGTTGGGAATACAGATCTCTCTTTCTTCTGCCTACCATCCCCAGACTAATGGGCAGACAGAAAGAACTAATCAAACTTTGGAACAATACTTAAGGTGTTATGTTTCTGATGCCCAAGAACAATGGGCGGAATTTATTGATTTCGCCGAGTTTGCTTACAATAACGCGCCTAGTGAGAGTACCAAGGTATCTCCTTTTTATTGTAACTTAGGGAAAAATCCTAGAGCTTCTTCCCTTTCAGGGTCACCTTCCAATCTGCCGGCGTTGGAGGAGTGGCTTCAAGAACGGAAGAATATCTGGACACATGTTCAGGAGATTCTTAAGACCACTGGTTTGAGGTATAAGAAATTTGCCGACCGCCGCAGATCACAGGAACCTACTCTTCGAGTAGGCGATCTAGTTTGGGTCTCCACTAAAAATATTGCGCTCCGTCAGCCATCTAGCAAATTAGGTCCAAAATTTATTGGTCCTTTCCCAATCGTCAAGAAGTTGAATAATGTGTCTTTTAAAGTTCAACTCCCGCCAACTATGAAAATACCTAATTCCTTTCACGTTTCACTGTTAAAACCGGCGAAGAATGCTCCTCTTGCTGGTCCTGCACCAATTATTCTTAATAATGAGCCCGAGTATGAAGTGAATAAGATCTTGGATTCACGTAAAGTGCGTAATTCTTTACAGTATTTGGTGGATTGGGTTGGCTATGGTCCGGAGGAAAGATGCTGGGTGGCAGCGAGAAATGTTCATGCCAAGGCTCTTGTAAGAAGGTTCCATCGTGACAATCCAGGGAAACCGGGTGAGGGTCCGGAGGCCCCTCGTGAAGGGGGGGGTAGTGTCAGGAACCGCTTACCTGATCCCCGTTCCAGCGACGTCTCCAGGCGGCCAGCTGCAGCTGTCACTGTGCGGCGGCCGCGCCGAGCGGCGCCGGCTCGAGCAGCGTCGGCTCGAGCGGCGCCCAGCTCAGCCACGCCCCCAGCTTCCTCCGCCAGGAGACGTGCTCGCGCGCGGCCGCGAGCACGTGTCTGTTATGCCCTCCGGCGGCGCTGTGCGGCGCGCACCCGCCGGAGGATCAATTAAAGGGTTAATGAATCCTAGGGGATTGAGAGCTTCGCCCTCTTCTGCTCTGCAGCCAATTACCCTTGGAATCCTATGTGCTCCAATCAGTACACTGCTTCCCTCAGACCTGTTCCTATAAAGGCAATTCCCTCTCAGTTGTGAATTGCCTGTGATAGCGCTCAGAACCCTGTGTTACCTACTCCTGTGAAGTCTAGCCTGTTGCCGATTTGATTGTACGACCATTCTCGATCCTGAATCCTTGTTGCCGACCTCTGCCTGAATTGACGCCTCTCGATCCTGAATCCTTGTTGCCGACCTTGCCTGAACTGACGCTTCTAGATCCTGATCCCCAGTTGCTGACCTCTGCCTGAACCCCGACTACGCCTTGCCTGACCCCTGGTGCCGCTACGATCTCTGCCTTCCCGTTATCGACCTATTGCCTGTCTCTGGACTTCCGTCACTCACGCTCTTGCTATTGGTTCTCCAGTCCTCCCACATATAAGCTTACATCCTTTGAGCCATTAAGTCCTGGGGGCAACCGATCCCGGGTAGGCGTATCTTGCGTCCCGGCAAGCGGGGGCTCCTACAGGTGAAGCTGGCTGTGGAGATTGGGGGTTGTGAGCTTATTAAGAGGGCTGGAGTTACCCCGAGCGTGACATAAACAACAATTAAATCATATTGCAGTGTGTTTAATCCATGACCATAAAGGCTCTGGGCGGACTAGTTTCGCCTGCATCACAGGCTTCTTCAGCGCCCCTTTGTTCACTCTATTTCAATATTATATCATAGAAAACAAACAACAAGAAAAAAAGGAAAAATTTAAAGATAAAAAATAAAAAATAACAACATCTAAAGCCACATCACAAACATACAGTAGACATGAGAAAAATCAAAAAATATCAAGCCCAATATCAAAAAGCATCAATCCATATGAATGATCATTATTTATGGCATAATACCTGTTCCAAGAAAAAACACACAAGGATCCTGGCTTGGGAAACCGACTTTTGGGTCAAGATGTATCAATGGTTGCCCAATGACTAGAAATATTCAACTAAAGGCACACCACGTAAGCCCGGTCTAGACAGAGTTCAATATGGAATAACATTAGGATAGACCGCAGAATATCAGGAAAAATCAGGAAAAATCAATCACAATATTGGGACATTCTGTGGCACTGAGCAAGGAAAAGGGAGCCCAAAGTAAATAACAGTGAATATCTCAATAATGTTATGCAACAGTTTTCATTTATTGAAGAGCATAATCTTTTTTATGTATATATGAACCACAACTCCTTGAGAGAAATGTTAAAATGTGAAATACACAGCCTAATGTCAGACAAATGAGTAAATCCAATACCTTAAAATCCTTTCTCAGTGCGCCTCCCTACTTCCCTAGGAGACCACCCACCATGGAATTCTCCCCGTCGAGGTGCTGCTAACCCAGCCGACAGCGTGCCAGGTAACCAAACACACGTGCAGCCGGGTTGACGGCATGCGCGTCTAAACAAACTCTCCCAGCCGTTCCCGCCGCTATAAAGGCGGCGGTTTCCGGCGGGGCTGAGGCAGCGCGTCACCGCCACTGACGTAAGGAGGACGGGCCGAGCGTGCGGGGCTGGCCGTAGACGCCGGAGACACTCCTACCAGCAACACTGATCGTGGAGGACACCAGAGCGTCATGTGCCGGCCCCGCACATCACGGCCACGCCCCCCGTCAATAACAGCACCTCTTGCTGTTGTTGCCGCAGGCCATGGACCAACCATGGATACTGCTCTTCATATATACTGTTCATTCCCCTTCTGATCCCAAAACCATTCTAGTCTAAAACTAGTCAACTATAGATTACATTATGTTGCTACTATACTTTAACTAAATGTTTTATACCAGAATCAATACATAATAAATTATTCATAAATATACAAAAATCACTATAATTCATTAATATCTAATAAGCCAATAATATTAAAAGGGAGGGAGAAGGAAGAAAAAAACAAAAAAAAAAAAAAAAAAACAGCAAAATAGACTAACAGCAGGCTCAGAACCACAGATGCCCCAACATGGATCAATCGATCCGACATACCCTGCTGAATGTCTCAAATTGACCTGTGCAAGGAAAATATGAATACATATTATACGAATTTAACACTCTAGACCAATGAAAGGGCAAACTCAATAAGTCGGCCATCCACGACCAGGAACCTGTGTCAAACATAATTTTTTGCACAAAAAAAAAAAAAGGGAGGGGATGAAGGAAAAGGAGAAACCACGACCATATGGCAAAATGTTATTGAGTGACCCTAGATAAATATCAGTTAACCCAGAAAAGGTACGTAACTAATTGTCTCATTCAATCCCGGAAAACAATGGGCCTTAAATCGTTGGATCCATTGAGTTTCCCTCTGCAGGGTCATCTTCTCGATGTCCCCTCCTCGAGGATTTCTATGTATCCTGTCAATGCCAACAACAGACATTTCTAATGGATTTTGTTTATGATGGTAAAAAAAATGTCTCCCCACCGGGGTTTTCCTGTTGCCTGTCTTAATGTCGTATGTATGTTCGTAAATCCTTTTACGCAGCTCTCTGTTCGTTTTTCCTATATAAAAGCGCTCACAGGTACAAATGAGAGCGTAGATGATGTTCACACTCATCGGGAGGTAGTGGCTTTGTACTAGTTGGTCTCGTAATTTCCTTGATCTACGATACACAAACTTAGATTAATTTGATATAAGTTTACTGAGACTGGTATCGTTTTGCAGTACATGCCAGTGTCTGTAAAATATATCTCTTATGTACTTGTGATGGACAGAGTAATTCAATATCATCGAGGGCAACGGATCATTCCGACTCCTTCGGGGTTTATATAGTAATTGATCTCTAGGGCTCTTCTTGGCCCTCATGTATGCTTTCTGCAATGTGATCATGTATGATTTCTGCGATGTGATCCTATCATATCCTCTATTTGTCATTCTTTCAAAAATACCATCGGCTGCATGTTGAAAATCCACGTCGGAAGAACAGTTCCGGCGGGCCCTCACGTACTCTCCATACGGAATACTTTTCAAAAGTGGTTGGGGATGGGCACTCGTTGCTCGAAGCATAGTGTTCGCTGCTGTTGGTTTCCGAAAAAATTTGGTTGTAATTTGACCTTCCCGATCCAGCATAATAGTTAAATCAAGGAAGTTGATCGTTGTCTGACTAAATTCAAGTGTGAATTTTAGATTGAGTCGGTTTCTGTTTAACTCCTCAACAAACTCTAACAACTTATTCTCTGTATCGGTCCAGACAAAGAAAATATCATCGATATACCTGTGCCACGTGTCCACGTGGCACAGGTATCTCGACATGGCATCCTCAGCCCACAATCCCCTCTCCCACCCACCCAGATACAGGTTGGCATAAGATGGGGCACACGTAGTCCCCATCGCCGTGCCCTGTATCTGGTGGTAAAGGATGTTGTTAAAAAGGAAGAGATTGTGGGTGAGGATGAACTGCAATAGTTCAAGCAAAAACATATTGTGATCATGAATATCCAGAGGTAACTCGTTAAGGAATACTCGAATATTTTTTATGCCTAAAACATGGGGTATGCTAGAATACAGGGCCTCCACGTCCAGGCCCACCAAGAAGGACCCGGGGGCCACACTCATCCCATCAAGGACACGGAGCAAATATCCCGTGTCCTTGAGGAAGGAGGGTAGTTGATGGACTAATGGCTGGAGGAAATGGTCGACGTATCGGCTGGCCCGATCGGTGAGGGAACCCATGCCCGACACTATAGGTCTGCCCGGAGGTACAGTGATGGATTTATGTACCTTAAGCAGAGCATAAAAAGTGGATGTAACCAGGCATGGGAACTCAAGGAAAGAGCCAGTCACGGCGTCGACCACCCCCCTCGTAACAGCCTGTCCAATCAAACGATGGTAGGCCTCCGAGTCCGCCGTGAGCCTGGACATGGGGGCCCTGGCATACCAATCCTCATTTGAAAGAATTCGAAGACACATCTGCTCATATTGTAGTTTATTCATAATCACAATATTCCCGCCTTTATCAGCTGGTTTAAAAATAAGATCTTGGTCCATTTCGACTTCCTTTAAAGCCTGTTAAAGTTCAAAAGAGATATTATGTTTCTTAATAGAGGGCAAGGGACTCGAAATGGACCAAGATCTTATTTTTAAACCAGCTGATAAAGGCAGGAATATTGTGATTATGAATAAACTACAATATGAGCAGATGTGTCTTCGAATTCTTTCAAATGAGGATTGGTATGCCAGGGCCCCCATGTCCAGGCTCACGGCGGACTTGGAGGCCTACCATCGTTTGATTGGACAGGCTGTTACGAGGGGGTGGTCGACGCCACGACTGGCTCTTTCCTTGAGTTCCCATGCCCGGTTACATCCACTTTTTATGCTCTGCCTAAGGTACATAAATCCATCACTGTACCTCCGGGCAGACCTATAGTGTCGGGCATGGGTTCCCTCACCGATCGGGCCAGCCGATACGTCGACCATTTCCTCCAGCCATTAGTCCATCAACTACCCTCCTTCCTCAAGGACACGGGACATTTGCTCCGTGTCCTTGATGGGATGAGTGTGGCCCCCGGGTCCTTCTTGGTGGGCCTGGACGTGGAGGCCCTGTATTCTAGCATACCCCATGCTTTAGGCATAAAAAATATTCGAGTATTCCTTAACGAGTTACCTCTGGATATTCATGATCACAATATGTTTTTGCTTGAACTATTGCAGTTCATCCTCACCCACAATCTCTTCCTTTTTAACAACATCCTTTACCACCAGATACAGGGCACGGCGATGGGGACTACGTGTGCCCCATCTTATGCCAACCTGTATCTGGGTGGGTGGGAGAGGGGATTGTGGGCTGAGGATGCCATGTCGAGATACCTGTGCCACGTGGACACGTGGCACAGGTATATCGATGATATTTTCTTTGTCTGGACCAGTACAGAGAATAAGTTGTTAGAGTTTGTTGAGGAGTTAAACAGAAACCGACTCAATCTAAAATTCACACTTGAATTTAGTCAGACAATGATTAACTTCCTTGATTTAACTATTATGCTGGATCGGGAAGGTCAAATTACAACCAAATTTTTTGGAAACCAACAGCAGCGAACACTATGCTTCGAGCAACGAGTGCCCATCCCCAACCACTTTTGAAAAGTATTCCGTATGGAGAGTATGTGAGGGCCCGCCGGAACTGTTCTTCCGACGTGGATTTTCAACATGCAGCCGATGGTATTTTTGAAAGAATGACAAATAGAGGATATGATAGGATCACATTGCAGAAAGCATACATGAGGGCCAAGAAGAGCCCTAGAGATCAATTACTATATAAACCCCGAAGGAGTCAGAATGATCCGTTTCCCTCGATGATATTGACTTACTCTGTCCATCACAAGTACATAAGAGATATATTTTACAGACACTGGCATGTACTGCAAAACGATACCAGTCTCAGTAAACTTATATCAAAGAAACCTAAGTTTGTGTATCGTAGATCAAGGAACTTACGAGACCAACTAGTACAAAGCCACTACCTCCCGATGAAAAAGCCTACATGCTGTAACACAGTAGGCATGTACAAGTGTCAATGTGCCTATATGTTCAACAAACAAAAAGCATTAAGCTGGGAGAATTTCCACCAATTAAGCTAAAACATTTAATTAATTGCAAAAGTGTGAACATCATCTACGCTCTCATTTGTACCTGTGAGCGCTTTTATATAGGGAAAACGAACAGAGAGCTGCGTAAAAGGATTTACGAACATACATACGACATTAAGACAGGCAATAGGAAAACCCCGGTGGGGAGACATTTTTTTTACCATCATAAACAAAATCCATTAGAAATGTCTGTTGTTGGCATTGACAGGATACACAGAAATCCTCAAGGAGGGGACATCGAGAAGATGACCCTGCAGAGGGAAACTCAATGGATCCAACGATTTAAGGCCCATTGTTTTCCGGGATTGAATGAGACAATTAGTTACATACCTTTTCTGGGTTAACTGATATTTATCTAGGGTCACTCAATAACATTTTGCCATATGGTCGTGGTTTCTCCTTTTCCTTCATCCCCTCCTTTTTTTTTTTTTTTTTTTTTTTTTTTTTTATTCTTGTTCCTCCTTTCCCTTTTTCTTTTTTTTTTTTTGTTGTGCAAAAAATTATGTTTGACACAGGTTCCTGGTCGTGGATGGCCGACTTATTCAGTTTGCCCTTTCATTGGTCTAGAGTGTTTAATTCGTATAATATGTATTCATATTTTCCTTGCACAGGTCAATTTGAGACATTCAGCCGGGTATGTCAGATCGATCGATCCATGTTGGGGCATCTGTGGTTCTGAGCCTGCTGTTGTTAGTCTATTGTGCTGTTTTTTGTTTTTTTTTGTTTTTTTTTTTTTCTTCCTTCTCCCTCCCTTTTAATATTATTGGCTTATTAGATACTAATGAATTATAGTTATTTTTGTATATTTATGAATAATTTATTATGTATTGATTCTGGTATAAAACATTTAGTTTAAGTATAGTAGCAACATAATGTAATCTATAGTTGACTAGTATTAGACTAGAATGGTTTTGGGATCAGAAGGGGAATGAACAGTATATATGACAAGCAGTATCCATGGTTGGTCCATGGCCTGCGGCAACAACAGCAAGAGGTGCTGTTATTGACGGGGGGCGTGGCCGTGACGTGCGGGGCCGGCACATGACGCTCTGGCCTCCTCCACGATCAGTGTTGCTGGTAGGAGTGTCTCCGGCGTCTACGGCCGGCCCCGCACACTCGGCCCGTCCTCCTTACGTCAGTGGCGGTGACGCGCTGCCTCAGCCCCGCCGGAAACCGCCGCCTTTATAGCGGCGGGAACGGCTGGGGGAGTTTGTTTAGACGCGCATTCCGTCAACCCGGCTGCACGTGTGTTTGGTTACCTGGCACGCTGTCGGCTGGGTTAGCAGCACCTCGACGGGGAGACTTCCATGCTGGGTGGTCTCCTAGGGAAGTAGGGAGGCGCACTGAGAAAGGATTTTAAGGTATTGGATTTACTCATTTGTCTGACATTAGGCTGTGTATTTCACATTTTAACATTTCTCTCAAGGAGTTGTGGTTCATATATACATAAAAAAGATTATGCTCTTCAATAAATGAAAACTGTTGCATAACATTATTGAGATATTCACTGTTATTTACTTTGGGCTCCCTTTTCCTTGCTCAGTGCCACAGAATGTCCCAATATTGTGATTGATTTTTCCTGATATTCTGCGGTCTATCCTAATGTTATTCCATATTGAACTCTGTCTAGACCGGGCTTACGTGGTGTGCCTTCAGTTGAATATTTCTAGTCATTGGGCAACCATTGATACATCTTGACCCAAAAGTCGGTTTCCCAAGCCAGGATCCTTGTGTGTTTTTTCTTGGAACAGGTATTATGCCATAAATAATGATCATTCATATGGATTGATGCTTTTTGATATTGGGCTTGATATTTTTTGATTTTTCTCATGTCTACTGTATGTTTGTGATGTGGCTTTAGATGTTGTTATTTTTTATTTTTTATCTTTAAATTTTTCCTTTTTTTCTTGTTGTTTGTTTTCTATGATATAATATTGAAATAGAGTGAACAAAGGGGCGCTGAAGAAGCCTGTGATGCAGGCGAAACTAGTCCGCCCAGAGCCTTTATGGTCATGGATTAAACACACTGCAATATGATTTAATTGTTGTTTACATATATTTGTATGTTATTTGTATATTTATATTGTCTTATATGTTGTCTTTACATGTGTCACTATGAATTATTTTTGTTGATGTGTCCACTTTTATGTATTGTGGATTTTGATGTCCAAAATTTGTATTTATTATGTATTAATAAATTATAATGTTACATGTATTTCATTGTATTTAAGCCTTTTTTAGTGGCGGGGTGTAGTTAACTGGAGCTATGTTGCTGATTCTTTTCTGGGGGGTACCCAATAACCCCCGTTTATTGTTGTTGCATTAGGCATTGAGCCCGGTACCATACCAGCCAAATCTGTTTAGGTCTCTTGGGCTTCTCCAGGCGTTCTTATTATTGGTAATTTTTTTTTTTCTCTCTCAAGTATTTCATCGTTAGGTAGGGTTGTATATTGCGGGCTCATCTGAACCTCTTTGTTTGTATTACTTAATGGAAGACAGGTTGGGGGGGGGGGTGTCATGAGGTCTCAGATGAGAGCGGACGGGACAGATGGGAGAGCAGACTCTGCATAAATATCCTGGAGCTGAGAGTGATTCTTTTGTTTCTCACACATTGGTCTTCCGTACTGAGAGGTCATCCTGTCAGGATTCAGACTGACAATCTGACGGCGGTAGCATATATCAACCACCAGGGGGGCATCAGGAGCAAGAGATGCCTCACAGAGGTGAGCAGGATCCTACTTTGGGCTGAGAAGAATGTTCCATGCATCTCAGCGATCCACATACCAGGAGTGGACAATATGCAGGCCAATCATCTAAGTAGAGCGGTCATGCATCAGGGAGAATGGTCCCTGTACCCGGAATCCTGCGACAAAGTCAGACAGTGCCGTATAATTTTCCCGGTCTTTTGTTGTCTGACTTGGATTCCGGACCTTTACCTGTTAGTCTTTGCTTTTCAGTGACTGGTGGTTTCTGGGAAACTGTTACTCTCCTTAGGGTCAGTTGTATTACACAAAAGTGGATCTAGCTCCATAATACTATCTTGCTAATGTCACACAAAACTAGCTCAATAATAAGTAGCTTGCTTGCTACTTTCACACAAAACTAGACTTGTCAAGGCACAATAAAATCAAGTATGATATCAAAGCAGCATTCCAGCATAGAAAAAGCTGAAATTGGACATGGGACCATGGAAAAATCTGAGGTGCAAAGGTGGGTTGAATATGGTGGGGGCTTAGATGATATAAATGGACTGGCCTTGGAATGGCATTATGGGATATTGATGATATAATAGTAAATGCTGCCATGGTTGCATATGCTGCACTGTCATCATGCCTAGAATCAGACCAATTAAATCTTTTTTCTCACCCTGTGGTAAAAATATATTATAAACGGTGGTCTTTTAAGCAATCTTCATGTGACTGGCAGCTTGGCTCTACACTGTTTTCCTGGACCTGTGCCATGTGTTTTTAGCACATTTGTTAGGAGTTGGGCTAATTAGTGAATAAACATTTTGCAACCGGATAGCTCCAATTAGTGCTACTTGGCCTAACAGCAATGGAAAAGCGAGCACAAAAATAATGTGGTAAGGCACTAGCATGCTGTATCGGGATTAATTTAAATTTTAAATTTAAATTTAAAGAGACCAACAAACCTAAAAATGAGTGTGTGCTGCAGGTTAGTTTTACAGAACACTCAAGTCATGTGTTCCATAAAATAATACAGTATGTATTTTTTAACCACTGTTGGCTAATGGTTTAAAGCATTAAAGTGGACCATCACCCTCGGGTGATCGGCCCGGGAATCTATAAGATTCCCAGGCCGATCACCTCCCTCCCCGCGGGACATCCGAGATCGGGATGTCCCGCGGGGTGAAACCCCCCCAAAACCCCCTTACCTTAGCTTCGGCGGCGGCCGGCCACCGCCGCCTCCCTCGCGCCCCTCTAGGCGTGCGCGCGCCCGCCATCTGTGAATGGCCAGCGCGGGCACGCGCGCGTCAAGAGGGACGCGCGGGAGGCGGCGGCGGAGGAGCCGCTTGTCCGCGGCTGTCAAATCCCTTGTCCGACGGCGCTGGGCTAATGGTTTAAAGCATTAAAGTGGACCATCACCCTCGGGTGATCGGCCCGGGAATCTATAAGATTCCCAGGCCGATCACCTCCCTCCCCGCGGGACATCCGAGATCGGGATGTCCCGCGGGGTGAAACCCCCCCAAAACCCCCTTACCTTAGCTTCGGCGGCGGCCGGCCACCGCCGCCTCCCTCGCGCCCCTCTAGGCGTGCCCGCGCCCGCCGTCTGTGAATGGCCGGCGCGGGCGCGCGGGCGTCAAGAGGGACGCGCGGGAGGCGGCGGCGGAGGAGCCGCTTGTCCGCGGCTGTCAAATCCCTTGTCCGACGGCGCTGGGAGCGGGGAGAGGTGAGTTTTTAGGGTGATCGGGGGGGTTTCACACAGCGGGGCACCCCGATCGGGGGTGCCCCACCGAAGTGGACCAAGACCCAGGATAGTCAAAATCCTGGGTGTTGGTCCACTTTAACTGTCTCCTTGGGGTGTCCATTTAAAAATAATCTTCTAAAAATGACACAGTGGAAGATCGCCCAAACATGTTATTGCTGATTCTTCTAGGACATCAAGATCATTTTGTGATAAACGGTGTATAAAGGGGTTTATTTTTAATTAACAGTTTTCCAGTCACCAGATGAGAGCTAGAGAGTTTCTCTTACATGGTCTGCAGTGACCAAACAGGAGATTGCAACCCAATAATATGTTGTCAACTGAAGGGTGGAGTAAACCTGCAGTCAAGAAAAGGGTATTAAAACAATGACTCTTTTATACAAACGCCACCTGGCTTATAACCTGGTTTAAGATTAACCTTCACCGGGTACATGCTTCCAAACTCAAGCTTTATTACTTGTGATCCCCACATATCCTTTAGAATGTAAGCTTGCAAGGGAAGGGCTCTCTTTCCTATTGTCTCTTTCAACATTCCTAGGTTTTGTTCTTTTCCCCCAGAGCATCGTGAATCAGGATGCCCCACTGTATGAAACCCCCCAGAATGCTGCTATTCACTTACCTCTACCTCGTTCCAATGAGAGTGAGTGAATAACAGCGTCCTGGGGGCTTTAGACAGCGGGGCATCCTGATTTGCGATGGCCAAGGGGAAAGCCAGCAGCCAGCCCTAGAATCTCTTAGATTCCAGGGATGGGCCACCATCCACACCCAGTCCCTGTCCCTAGCACCCTAGCCATGCTCCTCTAGGAGCCTACAGAGTAACATTTGCCATAACTTCCAACTTTTTAGGGTGGGAAAGAGGGACAATTGTTAAATGAAGCTACACCCCCTCATTTGAGGGATGGATAGGTGATAGAGTGTAACAATTACAACAATATATAAACACGTATAATAGGCAAATTAATCAATGTTCACATGTCCTGAAGCGAAGGTGATGAAGAGGGTGAAAGCAGCTTCTGGCTGACACTGAACTCCTCTCCTCCAGACTACAGCCAGCGGTCCAGGGTCAGCCAGCGTGCACACCTCTAGATGTGTCACTGTCCGCGCTCCACTCAGCTCTGTCAGCATGCTGGTGGGAGCGAGTCCGGGTGGGAGGGAGAGATAGTCCTGCCCACATTCAAAATCAGCTGTCCTGCACCCATGCAGTGCAGACAGCTTGGATGAATCATTGATCCATTGGCTGTGCCGCCTGCCAGTCAGTCCCAGTAACGCCACGGGGCCCTCGGCACATGACAAACCTTGTCGAGTGCTAGCGCCGGCCCTGCACCAAGTACCCCAGATGAGGCGGCCAAAGTTAGGTCTTTGTCCCTTGAGGTAGATGAACCGTTGTCGGGTCGGGCTCGGCACAGCATTATCCTTACTTCGGGTAGTGTGGCCATTAGAGACCCGGCTAATAGGAGGTTCTACCAGCTGGCCAGGCATGCGCTCTCCATGGTGGGGTCAGCCATGGGCCCCGCTTGCACCATGTCCATGGCGGCTACGGCAGGCAAGGTCTGGATGAAGCAGCAGAGGAGGCGTTTGTGACATGGAAGTTCTCGTTTCTCTGCACTCCTTCGCTATGGAGGTCTTCAAATACATGGTGCCAGCTTTGGACGACTTGGTGGATAAGGGGCTGGCCTTACTGGTCACCTTGCAAAGCGCGGTCTGTCTGTAAACGGTGGTCATCCGACTGCTTTTAAGAAGACGCTTACTGCCCTCCTCATATTCCAAGTATGTCACACACCCCGCTTCCACTATTCATGACATATGGGTTATGGTCCAGTAGAGGGCGAACTTCTGCAGAGATGAAAGCAAAAAAGAAGCCCCTCCCTGTCCATAAATACCTGGGACCTCCCACACACTCCCCAGTTCCTTCTCTGCAGGACGGCCAGCAAGTCAGAAGATGTATGCTGCTCTTCCTTGCAGGTAAGCCCGGCTTGCACCCGGCTATTTTTTGCCCTATTTCTGCCCGGACCTTTATATTGTAAGCCCTATACTAGCCTCCCAGCTTCGGCTGCAGGTCCGGGTGAGGGTAGGAATCACCTTAATAGGTGCTTAGGGAACCATGCTCCCTCGTGAGACCCCATACAAGGGGGTAGGCGGTATCCGGGTTGGTGATCCCGGTTTGGGATGCCCTGTCCCCATTTATTTCCCTTACACCTTACAGTGAAGGGTTCTCCCCCTTCCGGGTCCCCTCCACTAACCCTCCGGGGGGGGGGGGGGATGACTTTATTCTGCTATTCTTTTCACTTTACATGTGTGTGTGTGAGTGTGCTTGTGTGCTTATTCACGTTGCCGCTTTGCGCTCTGCATGCAGTCTGGGGAGCTTCTCCCCCTCGGGCTAAGTCTGTGAGGGGGCAGGGCCGGGCACTCGCGTTGCCGCGGCCCGCCCCCTTCTGTTTTGGCGCCATTGTGGGCCCATCTTCTGGCTGGGAACCGCATTGCTGGACTCGGAGGGAAGCCTGGCCTCGCCCCTTCTTCTCCCTCCCTCTCTCTCTCTCAGGAGCTGCAGGATAGTTGGACGCCATTTTCTGTGTGTGTGAGTGCCCTGCCAGGCTTCCCCCCGTTCTTACTATGTTTAATGCCCCAGTCGCGCTTGGGGCAGCGTTGGCCCCCTCTGCTTTTACATGTTTTTTATTATACAGTTGTGTGTGTGCATGTGCTTATGGACATCTCTTGTGTCCTTCAGGAGGACTCCCTGTGCCAATTGCTTAAAAGGGGGTTCTCCCGGTCCTAGGGTCCCTAGCTGAAATTTGGGGCAATTGTAAATCCTCCCACTTGGGACTTAAAGGGGCATCCCGGGTTGCTTACCAGCGTAATTCCCTTGGGTCATTGCGACTACCTTAAAATCACCATATGGAGGCTCCACAGGATACCGGGCTCGGGCTCCCTTCGGGACAATCCCGGCTATGTGTGGGTTGTGGGGTATCCCTTACGGGGAAGAATGTACTTATTTTCATACCATGTGCGCAACAGACCATAACGCGGCAGTCGGGACCCCAGAGGTCTGGGTCAGTGCCGCCCGCCTCACCTACCCCACCCCGCATCATCTGTACCCCATGTGACACTGTCATTAGTGGGGAGTCGCACTCGGATGTATGTGCCAGGCTGGCCAACCTCGAGAAAATTATTTCTAGCTCAGTGAACAGAAAGGCCACTGCTAAGAAAAGGCATCTGTCACTGATGATTTTGATGATTATGGCTCCCCTGACTGGGCTGATTATTCCCCGCTTGATGAGGGGGAATTGATTGAGGAATCTGAGACCGAGGAATTGCAGTTCTTTGATTCTGATGCCGGGCAGGCGCTGGGGGATGCTGTGGATACCCCCAAGGTCCTGACCCATCTTTTAAAGGTTCTGGATAATTCCCCACCAGCGGAGGCCCCTCCGAAGAACGGGGAATTCTTTGGGTTCTCTAAGCCCCGCTTGGAGTTTCCAAATCAGGATCATTTTGACAGCATGATTCTTAGGGAATGGGAGAAGCCGAGTCGCCTTCACGGTGTTCCTCAGGGATGGGATAGGAAGTATCCCTTTCCGGTGGACGCGGTGAAGCGTTGGTCTTTCCCTCCCGAGGTTGACGTGCCCATTTTAGGATTGTCCAACACCTCCGTTGTACATACTCCTGATGCCACTACCCTTAAGGATGGCGAGGACAAGGGCATTGATCAGATGGCATGTCATGCCTTTGCCAGTGTGGGTTCTGCCTTGCGGCCTGTCTGTGCATCGGCACTAGTAGCTGTGGCTACCAGGTCAGAAATCAGGGACATGTTAAATGGGTCCCAGCTCAACACGGACAGTGTTGAATTCACAACCCTTAAGAGGTGTGAGTTGTTCATGACTTTTGTATTCTTAGTATACAGTACGTCCTGCTCCAGATATAATACTTACACTTGGGTTATCCTCCGCCAGATGGCGCTGCACTGCAGACATGCAAAAAACAGGCTCCTCCCGCCCTTCAAATACCCAGGGACCTCCCACAAATCCCCAGGTTTCTCTGCAGTGCTAACTGCGAAGACATGGTGTATCACTCTCTCGCAGGTGAGCGGGGCTATCAAAGCCTGCAGCCCTGTTGGACTATTCCCACCCGTCCTCCCTGTGATGTGCCTCCCAGCTCGGGCTGCGTCGGTCGGGTGAAGGTAGGCAGCACCTTGTGTGCTTATGGAGCCATGCTCCACCGCAGTCCCCCACCAAAGGGTAGGTGGTTTAGGCTGATGGTGAGCCTCTAGAGGATGCCCCTCCCGCGCTATTGCCCCGTGTAGCGGTGGGCCCTGTACAAAGGATCGGCATCCTCCCTCGTTCACCCCGTAGTCCGGGGGGAAAGAAAGGGGGGGGGGGGTGTGGTGGTCTCAGTGTATGTTTACACGCTTATGGCCTTAGTACTGTCTTTGACTGGTATTCCTGGTGTCAGTGCTGCGCTGTTAAAATTTTTTATTATGCATCTGTCGCCGCCACACGCACTCCTTCCCTTGTTGAATGTGCTGCGACGAGCAGCGGCGTCGCCTCAGACGATGCTACATCTTCATTGGCGAATCTTTTTTTCTAAAGTGTGCCATACACTTCGCTCTTCTGACAACTTTGAAACTATTTCAGAGCTTCGCGCTCTTCGGGGGGGGGGGACCCGGTTTGGCGCGCTCCACGTCACAGCCGCTCTGGCCCGCCCTTCGAGGTTCTTGGCGCCCTTTTGTTGCTGGTCACGCACACATGTGTTGTGGCCCTCCTCCTCCCTAGGTTGGTGAGTGCCCTCGCGGGCGAGTTTTTCTTCTTTTTTGTTCGCTGCGCATGGCTCTGACATCCCTATTCCCATTATGTCTTTCAGACGATCGAATCCAGTGGCTTTTCTCGGCCCGGTTTAATTACCAGTGGACCTAGGATAATTACTCCCACTTCCCTGCGGGTCTTTGGGGCATCCAGGGTAGCTTATAGCAGTTTGGCGCGCTCCGCGTCACAGCCGCTCTGGCCCGCCCTTCGAGGTTCTTGGCGCCCTTTTGTTGCTGGTCACGCACACATGTGTTGCGGCCCTCCTCCTCTCTAGGTCGGTGAGTGCCCTCGCGGGCGAGTTTTTCTTCTTTTTTGTTCGCTGCGCATGGCTCTGACATCCCTATTCCCATTATGTCTTTCAGACGATCGAATCCAGTGGCTTTTCTCGGCCCGGTTTAATTACCAGTGGACCTAGGATAATTACTCCCACTTCCCTGCGGGTCTTTGGGGCATCCAGGGTAGCTTATAGCATCAATCCCTACTGGCCTATTGTGCCCATTAATCACCATATGGAGGCATCCCAGGATATTGTGAACGAGGTTCCCTCGGGACAAGCCCGTCTGTGTGTAGCTTGTGGGGTCTCATCGGTCAGCCTATCAGCGGTGACAATGCACGGGTCTGCGTCCCTTGTGCACAGCAGGCGCTAATGGTACTTCCCGCCCCTCCTATGGCTGGGCCTGCACCTCGCCTCACTTCACCTACTCCCCCAAGCCTGAGTCTAACCCCCAATACAAGCGGGGATTCTCATCCTGATGTGGCTACTAGACTGGCCAGTGTTGAGAAATTGCTTGCTAGTTCTCTAGCACGCAAGGCCACTGCTAAAAAGCGGCACGTAATCCCTGATTCTGCTCCTTTCCCTACGGAGTCTGATGAGTTTTCACATTTTTATGGCCATACCCCTTCAGACGAAGGGGAGCTATTTTCTGACTCAGAATCTTCTGATGAGAAGGCAAGGGGTCATGACGATTCCGGTTCTGACCACTGGACCCCGGATGATACTGACAAACTACTGCCTCAGATTTTTGAAGTTTTGTCCATCTCTCCCCCCTGTTGAGGCCCCTAGGCAAAGGGGTGAGCTATTTCATACTGCTAAGGCTCGATTGGAATTTCCTGAGCAAACCCATTTCAATAACCTCGTGTTGAAAGAATGGGAACATCCCAGTAGACTTCCCGGGATCCCTAAGAGTTTGGACAGGAAGTATCCATTTCCTGCTGATATGGTCAAGTGCTGGTCATCACCCCCCGAGGTCGATGCTCCTGTTTTAGGGCTGTCTAACACCTATATTATGCACTCCCCCGACACCACTACGCTGCGGGATTCTGAGGACCGGCGCATTGACCAATTGGCATGCCATGCCTTTGCATTTGGTGGGGTGGCGCTGCGCCCGGTTTGCGCCTTGGCCATTACTGCTGTGGCGCTCAGGGCCATGGTCAGGAATGCACTTGACAGCCCGGACGAGTTGCCTACTGATGCTGTTAATGCACTGTCTAATTGAGATGTGTTTGTGAACTTTATCCTGTCTGCATCGGATGATGCTATTAGGCTGTGTGCCAGATCTTCCGCCTTGGTGGTGGCTATACGCTGCCCTGTATGGCTGCGCCAGTGGTCGGCTGACAATGCTGCTAAGAAAGGCCTTACTGGGCTTCCATTTAAGGGCCTGAGCCTGTTTGGGGACCGCCTAAACCTCTTTGCTAAAGGAGGTAAGCAGCGCAGGCTGCAGCCTCGACCCTTTCGGAACCAGGGCCCCCTTTCAGCCCCCTACAGAGGTGTTAAGCAGGGGAAAGGGGTGTCCTTCACGGGGGCTCGTGCAGACTCCTGGCATAGGAGCAGGGGGCGATGCCCCGGCTCCTCCTGGGGGACCAAACCCAAAGCCCCTCCCAAGACCCCTCAGGCATGACGGGGCGCCCTCGCCCGCCAGGGTGGGGGGACGGCTACAGCACTTCGTGCATGTCTGGAGGCACCAAGTCTCGGACCGGTGGATTCAGGAGGTAGTTACCTCTGGCTACAAAATAGAGTTTGCTGTGCGGCCCCCCTCAAGATTCATCAGGTCCCGAATCCCCCAGGACCCGGTATCGGCTCAGGTCCTGATGCAGGCAGTGCAAGACCTTCTGGATCTAGGAGTTATTTGCCAGGTTCCCTTGAGAGAATTGGGAGAAGGGTTCTACTCCAACCTTTTCACAGTACCCAAAAGAGATGGGTCAGTCAGGCCCATTCTGGACTTAAAGATCCTCAACAAATTTGTCAAGCACAAGCGCTTTCGCATGGAAACTCTGCGCTCAGCCGTTGGCTCTCTGCGCCCAGGGGATTTTATGACGACTGTGGACATCAAATATGTTTACCTTCACATCCCTGTGTTTCCGGGACATCAAAGGTTTCTCAGATTCGCGTTGAAAGATCAACATTATCAGTTTGTGGCCCTACCATTTGGCCTCACTTCAGCTCCCAGAGTGTTCACCAAGGTACTGGCGGGAGTGATGTCCTTGTTAAG
The DNA here is from genome assembly GCA_027917425.1 of Gastrophryne carolinensis. Lineage (NCBI taxonomy): Eukaryota > Metazoa > Chordata > Amphibia > Anura > Microhylidae > Gastrophryne > Gastrophryne carolinensis. The sequence goes on along the minus strand of CM051234.1, from coordinate 186,981,350 downwards.
GTCAGGGGGCATTCGAGTGCTGCCCTACCTGGACGACATCCTCATCGCCTCATGGCCCCTACAGCAGGCGGAGCTGGACACTCAGCGGGTGGTGTCCACCTTGGAGTCCTTCGGCTGGGTGATCAATCACCCCAAGTCTTCTCTGTCCCCTTAGTCGGTGACCCCATTCCTGGGGATGATTCTGGATACGGTTCAGTCACGAATATTCCTTCCCCAACAGAAGGTGGAAGCCTTGACTGTGCAGGTGCGGTCCCTGCTCTCGTGCCCCCAGCTCTCACTCAGGAAGGGAATGCAGCTGGTGGGTCTGATGGTGGCGAGCTTCGAGGCGGTGCCCTTTGCTCAGTTCCACTCGAGGCCTCTGCAGCTTCACCTCCTCTCGGTATGGGACAAGGATCCTGCGTCCCTGGACAGGGTTTTTTGTGCTTCCCCCGTTGGTCATAAGGTCCCTCTCGTGGTGGCTGGACCACAGGAATTTGCTAAAGGGCAGGTCCTTTCTAGCCCCCTCCTGGGAGACGGTCACCACGGATGCCAGTCTGTCAGGTTGGGGGGGATTCTGGAAGTCCCTGAAGTTCCAGGGCAGGTGGGGCCCTCAGGAGGCCCATTTACCCATCAACATTCTGGAACTACGGGCGGTCAGGTTGGTTTGGGAGCAGTTGACTGATCACCTACAGGGACTGTCTGTTCAGGTGCGCTCAGACAACAGGACGGCGGTTGCCTACATCAATCATCAGGGAGGGACCCGGAGCAAGGGTGCCCTCCATGAAGTGTTGCGGATTCTGACATGGGCGGAGGCCAATGTTCAGTGCATTTCAGCTGTTTACATCCCGGGGGTGGAGAATCTCCTGGCAGACTCTCTGAGCAGGGGGACTTCCCGTCAGGGGCAGTGGTCCCTCTGCAACAGGGTGTTCCAGTCCCTGTGTCACCATTGGGGTCTACTGGATGTGGATCTGTTTGCATCCCGTCACAATCGCAAGCTCCCGGCCTTTGTCTCCCTGTCTCAGGATCCTCTGGCCGTGGCCACTGATGATCTGTCGTTGTCTTGGAAGAAATCTCGCCTCCTGTATGTATTTCCCCCGTTCCCCCTGCTGGTCAGGGTTCTGCGCAAGATTGCCTTGGAAAAGGTGCCAGTGATTCTAGTGGCCCCAAGGTGGCCAAGAAGGGTGTGGTTCGCAGACGTGTTACAAATGGCAGTAGATTAGTACGTCCTGCCAGAGGCGCCAGATCTACTCACTCAGGGCTTTTTACACCATCCCAATTTACAAACTCTGGTTTTGACGGCTTGGCTGCTGAAACCTCCATCTTGATGGAGAAAGGCTTGTCTGCCTCAGTGGTGGATACCATGGTACAGGCTAGGAAGAAAACTTCTTCTGCCATCTGTTACAGGGTATGGCATTCTACATAGACTGGTGTGAGTCCAGGTCTCTTCCCTGTAGGGAGTTCTTCATCCCTAGGATTCTGGAATTTTTACAACATGGATTAGAGTTGGGTTTAAAGCTCAGTACTCTGAAGGGTCAAGTTTCTGCCCTGTCTGTCTTCTTTCAGAAGTCCTTTGCTCAGCATCACTTGGTTAAGACCTTCTTTCAGGGGGTCACTCATGTGCGTCCCCCACGTAAACCTATGGTCCCTGTTTGGGATTTGAACTTGGTGGTGTTCCGCTTTAAGCCAGAATTTCTGCCAAAGGTGGTGTCTGCCTTTCATTTGAATCAGGATATTGATATTCCTTCAATATTCCTTCATTGTGTCCTAATCCTAGCAACGCTAAGGAAAAAGTTCTGCATTCCTTGGATGTTGTCAGGTGTCTGAAGTATTACCTGGTAGTCACTGCGGCCTTCAGGAAGACTGATGCCCTTTTTGTGGTCCCCTCTGCTCCTAGGAAGGGTTTGGCTCCGGCCAAGTCTACTATTAGCAAATGGATTCGTCAGGCTGTGATTCAGGCCTACTCTGCTAAGGGGAAGAGTCCCCCCTTTCATCTTACTGCTCATTCTACTCATGCTATTGGGGCCTCTTGGGCCTTCCAGCACCAGGCTTCGGTTGAACAAGTTTGCAAGGCCGCTACTTGGTCTTCTGTTCGTACCTTTTCGAAGTTTTACAAGGTTGATGTTAGGGCCTCAGCAGATGCTGCTTTTGACCGCAAGGTTTTGCAAGCGGTAGTAGTTTGAACTGCCTGTTGTCACCTTTTTGTTGTTGGGGGATCCCACCCTACTTTATGGACACTGCTATTGGATGTCCCAAGTGTAAGTATTATATCTGGAGCAGGACGTACTGTATACTAAGAATAATACAATTCTGTGAAATACTCACCTGTAGAATTGGTATTATAAGTATACAGTACGTCCTGCTCCACCCCACTCTGTTGTTGCATTATTCTGGATCCCCTGTATGGTGATTGTTATCTTGTTATTGTTGCCAGTTGTTCTGGGTGGTTTAATTCTCCCGGCTTCTTGTTCACTGCTTTTCAATGCTGGGGATTTGTGGGAGGTTCCTGGGTATTTGAAGGGCTGGGGGGAGCCTGTTTTTTGCATGTCTGCAGTGCAGCGCCATCTGGCGGAGGATAACCCAAGTGTAAGTATTATATCTGGAGCAGGACGTACTGTATACTTATAATACCAATTCTACAGGTGAGTATTTCACAGAATTGTATTTTTGTCGGCTATGGACGACACCATTACCATGTGTAGTAGAACTTCGGCACTGTTGGTGGCCATGCGCCGATTGGTCTGGCTGCGCCAGCGGGCGGCTGACATTGCGGCCAAGAAGTCACTTAAAGCTTTTTGGGAACTCGGCTTTTCAGAGACAAATTGGATTCTGTGGCGAAGGGTGGGAAGCTACCTCAGCGTAAGAGGCTGCGTCGCTCCTTTCGGGGGGCAAGCTCCTTTAACCCTTCCTTTCGCAGTGCCAGAAGGGGAAGAGGTCTTGCCTACTCTGGCTTTAGAGGTGATTCCTGGAACAGAGGTGCCCGTCCAGCCTCTACCTGGGGTTCCAGGCCCAAGCCCGCTGCCAAGCCAGCTCACCAATGAGGAGGCGCCCTCACCCTTACGGGTGGGGGGACGGCTGCGGCTTTTCTTCCAGGTCTGGGCCCAGGAGGTCACAGACAAGTGGATATTGGAAGTGGTCTCGTCTGGGTACAAACTTGAGATAGAGTCCCGGCCTCCTGCCAGATTCCTAAGGTCTTGGGTGCCATCGTATCCTCGGGTGGCGCAGGGGCTCCTGTTGGCTGTAAAGAATCTCCTGGACATGGCGGTCATATGCCCGGTGCCTCTTTCAGAGAGAGGCCGGGGCTATTATTCCAACCTCTTCACGGTTCCCATAAAGGATGGCTCCATAAGACCCATCCTGGATTTGAAGCTTCTCAACAGGTTCATCCGAACCAAGAAGTTCCGCATGGAGACTCTGGGCTCAGCCATTGGTTCCCTTCGTCAGGGGGATTTCATGACGTCCATAGACATCAAGGATGCTTACCTTCATGTACCAATTTTCCCAGCACACCAGAGATTTCTCAGGTTCGCGGTGGGAGATCAGCATTTTCAGTTTGTGGCCCTCCCGTTCGGGCTGACCTCGGCACCGAGGGTGTTTACCAAGGTTCTGGGGGGCATAATGGCCCTGCTCAAAGCCCAGGGCATCCGCATTGTGCCGTATTTGGGCGACCTACTCATTACAGCTTCCTCCCTCTGCCAGGTGGAGTTGAACTCCAGGACGGTGGTGACGACGCTGGAGAGGTTCGGATGGGTGATCAATCACTCCAAGTCTTCTCTCTCCCCATCAAGGGAGATTTCCTTTCTGGGCATGAATCTGGATACCAGTCAGGCCAGAGTGTTCCTACCTCAGCAAAAGGTGCAGAGGGTTCAGTATCTGATACGTGTTCTCCTGACCAACCCTCGCCCTTCCATTCGGCTAGGGATGACTCTGGTGGGTTTGATGGTGGCCTCCTTCGAGGCAGTTCCCTTTGCTCAATTCCACATGAGGTCGCTACAATACCATCTATTGCTGAAATTGGACAGATGTCCACTGTCCTTGGATCAGTCATTGCTCTCCCAGGGTTCGGCAGTCCCTTCAGTGGTGGCTGGAATCAAGCAATCTGATGAGGGGCAGATCGTTCCTGGCCCCTCGTTGGGAGACGGTTACCACGGATGCCAGCCTGTCGGGCTGGGGAGGTTTCTGGAAAGATCATCAGTTCCATGGGTTGTGGGGTCCTCAGGAGGCTCACAACCCCATCAATGTCTTGGAGCTCATAGCTATCCGCTTGGTTCTGTCGTGCCTGACATTTCACCTACAGGGTTTACCGGTTCAGGTTCGATCAGACAATCGTACTGCGGTAGCTTACATCAATCACCAAGGAAGGACTTGCAGCAGGAGTGCCCTCATGGAAGTCTATCTGATTCTGACATGGGCGGAGAGCAATGTTCCTTGCATATCGGCAGTATACATTCCGGGAGTGGAGAACACGGAGGCGGACTCCCTGAGCAGGGGATTCTCTCGCCAAGGGGAATGGTCTCTCAACCACAGGGTGTCGGGACCTGTGTCACAAGTGGGGGACTCCGGAGGTGGATCTCTTTGCCTCTCGGCACAATCACAAGCTCCCAACCTTTGTATCTCTGTCTCAAGATCCTCTGGCCCTGGCAGTGGATGCCTTGTCCCTTGTTTGGAGGGATCTGGGGTTTCTTTACCTGTTTCCCCCCTACTCCATGGTGGGCAAGGTAGTGCGCAACCTGACTCTAGAGGGGGCACCAGCAATTCTGGTAGCCCCAAGGTGGCCAAGACAGGTTTGGTTCGCATACGTCGTAAGATTGGCGGTAGATCAGTACAGGCTGCCCCTGTCTCCGGATCTGATCTCTCAGGGTCAACTACGTTACCCCAACTTACAAACGCTTGCTTTGACGGCGTGGCTGCTGAAACCTTCATCCTGAGGGAGGAAGGTTTGTCTGAGGTGGTTATTCAAACCTTGATTAGAGCTAGGAAGAGGTCTTCCTCTACCATTTACTATAGGACTTGGCGGTCCTATATTGACTGGTGTGAGGCTAGGGCCTTACCTTGCAGGGTGTTTTCGATTCCTAGGATTTTGGAATTTCTATACACGGTCTGGACCTGGGGTTCTAGCTCAGTACTTTGAAGGGTCAGGTTTCTGCCCTGGCTGTCTTTTTTTCAAAGGTCTTTTGCTTTGCATCATCTGGTCAAGACTTTTTTCCAAGGGGTCACTCATGTTTGGCCCCCTAGGAAGCCTGTGGTTCCCGTTTGGGACTTAAATTTGGTTATTTCGGCCCTCCAGGGGCCTCCCTTTGAACCGATGCAGGATGTGGCTCTTTCTGTGCTCACTCAAAAGGTTGCCTTTTTGGTGGCTATTACCTCTGTTCGGCGTGTCTCTGAGTTGGCGGCTCTGTCTATTCAGGCCCCTTACTTTGAGAGACACCAAGATAAGGTGGTTTTTCGCTTTAAACCAGATTTCCTTCCTAAGGTGGTTTCTGCCTTCCATCTCAATCAGGATATAGTTCTCCCTTCCTTGTGTTCTAGGCCTAGCAATGACAAGGAGAGGGTTTTGCACTCTTTGGATGTGGTTTGTTGTGTGAAGTACTATTTGGTTGCTACTTCTCCTTTTCGTAAGATGGACACCTTGTTCGTGGTGCCTTCTGGGCCTAGAAAAGGTTTGGCGCCCGCCAAATCTACCATTAGTAAATGGATACGCCAGGCCATTGTTGGGGCCTATTCGGCTAAGGGGAGGGTTCCTCCTTTTAAGATCACTGCTCATTCTACTCGTGCTGTTGGGGCTTCCTAGGCCTTTCAGCACCAGGCTTCTGTTAAACAAGGTTGATGTGCGGGCCTCGGCGGATGCTGTTTTTGGCCGCAAGGTTCTGCAAGCTGCAGTGGTTTAAAATGTGTGCATTTTTTCCGTATTGGGATCCCCACCCATATTGGACACTGCTATTGGATGTCCCATATGTCATGAATAGTGGAAGCGGGGTGTGTGACATACTTGGAATAATACCTTACTCACCTTTTAAAATGGGTATTATAAGTATGTCACACACCCCGCTTCATCCCGTCCTTTTTTGTATTCTGGATCCTTTATATGGTCAACCTTTTTTATGGTTAAGAATGTTTTTGTTAGCTCTTCCTTGTCCCCTTACTGCTGTCATATACTGGGGAATGTGTGGGAGGTCCCAGGTATTTATGGACCGGGAGGGGCTCCTTTTTTGCTTTCATCTCTGCAAAAGTTCACCCTCTACTGGACCATAACCCATATGTCATAAATAGTGGAAGCGGGGTGTGTGACATACTTATAATACCCATTTTAAAGGTGAGTAATCACAAAATGGTATTTTTGGGGGGTCGTCTTTTATGTGTGCCTCTGGAAACTGAGAACCAAATTTTTGGAAGTTTGGAGGTTCTACAGACTTCAGACTCTGCGAGGATTTTTTGTGTAAGTGAAAGCCACAGGGGAAACCTAGATTCCAAGGGGCCAGACGGCCCAAGGCCCCAGCCAAGCCCTCTCAGGGTTGGCGGGGCACCTTCACCCGATCAGGTGGGACGTGGCTTTTGCACTATGCGTCGGTGTGGAGGGAACATATATCCGACGCCTGAGTCCGGGAGGTTATTTTTTACGGATACAAGATTGAGTTTTCAGATCAGGCCTCCACTTAGGTCTGTGGCGCCAAAGCCTTCCCACATCGCGGAAAGATCGGCGGCTCGCAGATGTGCTATAGAGCCCCTGCTGGACCAGGGAGTTGTAGTACCTGTTTCCCTTCTACTTTGCTACTATTTGCCATTTTTACATGGAATCTCTGAGGTCGGTCGTGAGGTCGCTGCAACAGGGGGTTTTCTGGCCATGTTATTTTGTGGCACTCCCATTTGGACTGTCCACTGCAGGATTGTGCAGACGTTGCTCCATATTGATGGACAATGCCAGGCGATCCCTGAATTGGTGGCTGGACCAGCAGTCGCTGACAGTGGGTCGGTCTTTCCTGACGGTCCGGTGGGTCATCCTGACCACAGACGCCAGTCTGACGGGTTGGGGTGGTGTTCTGGACAACCAGACGGTTCAGGGTCTGTGGGACAGGGGGAGCGCAGTCTTCCAATAAGTGTGTTGGAACTGAGGGTGATTCTGCTGGTTCTCACGCAGTGGCCTGCCCAGCCCCGGAGGCCTTACGGTCAGGGTACAGTCAGACAATTCCACGGCTGGGGCCTACATAAACCATCAGGGGGGTGCCAGGAGATGATATGCATAGGATATGTTTCAAGCCCTCTGCGACTGGTGGGGAGTGACGGAGGTGGACCTCTGCATATCTTGGTACAATTGGAAAGACCAGAGGTTTGTGTCCAGGGTGCGAGGCCCCCTGGTCGTAGCGTTCGATGCACTAGCCATTCCCCAGTCAGGCTACAGCCTGCTCTACGTATTCCTGCCACTGCCGCTTCTGGGTTGCATGTTTAAAGAAGGTCAACTTCGAGCAGATTCATATCATCCTGATCACCCCACACTGGTCCAGAAGGGTGTGGTTCACGTATCTGGTCAGCCTGGCGGTGGCTGGCGGATTTCCCAACCACCCATATCTTCTGTAACAGGGTCTTCTGCAGCATCCCAATTCTCTAGCGCTGGCTTTAGCGGCTTGGCTGTTGAGCCTAGCATCTTAGAGGATAGGGTTTTTTTCCACCGCAGTAATTCAGACCTTGATTCGGAAAGTACGGAAACAGTCATCCTCTAGAATTTAATACCGGACTTTGTTGTCTTGGTGTGAATTTATGTGCCACTCCTGTAGGAGGTTCTTGATCCAGCAAGGTCTGAACGCTGGTTTAAAGCCCAGCACCCTTAAGAGCCAGGTCCCTGCCTTGTGCATTTTTTTCCAACGGACGATCGTGAAGCATAGGTTAATCTGCACTTCCATGCAGGGTGCTGTGCATGTTCGGCCTCTGCAGAAGTTGATAGTCCCGCACTGTGATTTCAATCTGGTTCTATCAGCACTTCAGGGGCCCTCCTTTGAACCCATGGTGGAGGCTTCCCTGATGACGCTCATGTTTAAGGCAGCTTTTCTTGTGGTGATCACCTTCATCCGGTTGGTTTCAAAGTTGGCAGAACTTTCGATCAGAGCACCCTTTTTGGTGCTGCATGAAGACAAAGCAGTGTTTCGTGTGAAGCAGGATTTTTTTCCCAAGGTGGTCTCTCCCTTCCATCTTAATTAGTAGATAGTGGTGCCCACACCCCGCTCCCTATAAGTTTTGGTTGACGCAGTCGGCTGTTGGCTGTTCTTGCACAGTCCCACCCTTATTGAGGGTACTGCTTTGGGATGTCCCACATGCTGCTACTGGTGGTGCCCTGGAATGGAAGAGATGAGGAAAGGGAAAATCATGTACTCCCTGGTAAATTTCCCTTATTGTCCTTTTCCATTCCAGGACACCACACCTGCCCTTTTGATGTGTTATCACTGCGTCAGTGGTGGTTGATGCCTTCTACGTGGTTCTAGTTTTGTTTAATTTTTTAGTGTTCTGCCCTCCTGGGGCTACGGCTGCACTGCTTTTTAATCAACTGAGGAGATCCTGCCACAGCCTGCCCTATATAGGCTGAGAAGAGCTAATTATTTTCTATCTTGTATTCCCTGTCTACATCTGAGATTAACCCACGCGTTGCTACTTGTGGTGCCCCGGAATGGAAGCGGACGAGAAAGGAAATTTCCTGGTGGTACTCAAATTTCCCTTATTTTGTTAGCATTGGCTGACTTGGCAGACTTCTAGCATAGGGAAACCTCTTGATAATCAAAGCTGTTTCTGTAGTCTCTATTCCTATCCTGCTAATGCTGGTGTCACAACAAATTCCTAGTATAAAACGTGTATATCTGTCTATAAATCTGAATAGCATTCGTTAATAGGATTTTAAATGCTCAGTAAGCCTTGCTATTGGTAAAATGGGACCATATGATGCAATGCAATGTGTTAAACATAGATCCAGTGAAACCCAGTTAATGGCACATTGTAGGCAGTAACAAAAAGAAGCCATACTTGATCTTTTTAGGGCAAGCATCAGTTTTGGCTCCTGACCCAGTGCTGCTTTTCTGCCTTCTTCAATAGGGTTGCAGGCAAGCTCCCTCTGCAGCTCAGAGGCATGCTGAGGGAGCAGACTTCCGATATAACTTGAGGGTGGGTTGGGTGCTTTGTTTTGCATTCAAAGCACGTTGAAACCTCCAGTAACCCTTTAAATTGTACCAAGAGCCTAAATAGACTGTGCACCATTTGGGGAGAATCAATACAGTCCAGAACCATGCGGTTTACTCACCTTTCTCCTGGTTCTAGTGGGGATTGAATGTATCAATGGCAGCTGCATCTCCTTTTCCTCTCCGCTATGTGAATGTCTGCCTGGCCTCTTAGTGCTTTTTCTTTGTCTGCTGTTGTCTACTTTGATCACCACTGGAATCATCAAGGTGAGTATACATTACTGTTCCCGGTTTGTGAGTATACGTTCCCACTGCTGGCAATCCCAAACTGGGAATAATAATATCAGATCAAATATCTGTTAAGACTTTTTCTAAGTCTTTTGCCTGCTATTCTAAGTTACATTTGTCACATAGCTTACAGTTTTATTTTCCTAACTAAACTACCTAATATAATGACACCAGATCCTAAAATTGTGTGAATATATTTATGTAATACATATTCATTATTAATAGCCAAATTAATAACCCCTTTAGCCAGAAAGCAACCCGTGGACCATATTAAGCCATATATGTTTTTAATGAACAAGGATAACATGGATCGGTGGGGGGGGGGGGGGGGGTACATTTATGTAATTTCCAAAATATTGCAGGTGGTGCGCACACCTATACATAGAACACATTTTGCTGAGTTTGGGACTAAAACATGTACAGAAGTGTTTGTGGATTAGCAAATTTAAAATATCGATGTTATTAGGCAGTGGATAAAAATGTAATATTCATAAATATAAGTAAATGACGCTAGCTACATGATTTCTGGGTATAAAAGGCACATAAAATTTACATTTCCGTTATTAACATGAGAAAAAAATATTGGTCTAGTATTAATGAATAAGATGTGTGTGTACCCTGAAATTTAATAAAAATATTTAATTGAATAATAATATTTTATTGTATGTATATTGTGTTATGTGTTTCTCTCAGTTTATGATTGACTTATGCAGCTTTCACACTGCTCTCGTGTACTTCCAATTAAACTAATAATGATTGTATTCAGAATGTCGCTATGATTTCATACCTTGACAAACGCTAAAACTCCAGCAGCCATCTTGCTTTCTGACTTGGCTTTAAAAGGCTGCTAGTGCAGAAGCTAAGGTGCATAGAGCAGGATTGGTTAAAAACAAATAAATAATAACAATGTCATTTTCTCTCCTGTTCCACTCCAGGCTGTCAGTAACGAATGGGTTAACCCTCGACCAGAGGGTGTGGACTGCGAAAACAAAGGTGTGGTTCCTCCTGGCCTATATATACTTCCGGCTGAACTTCTTTAAAGTGGACTAACACCCAGGATTTTGACTATCCTGGGTTTTGGTCCACTTCGGTGGGGCACCCCGATCGGGGGTGCCCCGCTGTGTGAAACCCCCCAGAACGCCCCAAAAACTCACCTGTCCCCACTCCCCCGTGACCGCTGCAGCCAATCCCCGCCGACGGACAAGCGTGCGCGCCCTGCCAGAGGGATGCACGAGCGGCGGCGGCTCGCGCATGCGCCGCTGGATCGAGGAGCAGGTAGGGATTTCGGGGCTTTCTGGGGGGTTTCACACAGCGGGGCACCCCCGATGCTGATCGGCCTGGGAATTTTATAGATTCCCGGGCCGATCAGCATCGGGTGTTGGTCCACTTTAATCCAGTTTCATTCTTGCAGTTGGACTAGACTGCGAAGGTGTGCCTGGATTTATTTTCCTTTAATTCACATTTTTTTCTTTTTTCATAGGCTTTTTACTTTGAAAGCGGGGGATTTAACTTTGTCTGTCGTCCAGGCCCCTGTATCCCACTAGTCCGGCGGACCCGTTATGCCTCCTTGTTCAGCTAAGCTGATTATGCGGATCAGGGTGGTAGGGGTAAGTCCCAGGGTCTTGGATCTACATACCAGGAGTGGATAACATGCAGGCCAATCATCTAAGCAGGGCGGTCCTGCACCAGGGATCAGTCAGAGGTTTTTTCAGTCCCTTTGCATCTGCTGGGGGGTCCCAGATGTAGAAGGTTCCAAAGTTTGTATCCCGGTCCAGGGACCGTCTAGCAATAGCAACAGACACACTGACCCTTCATTGATCAGTATTCAGGTTTCTGTATGTGTTCCCTCCGTTTCCACTCCTGCGTCGAGTTCTAAGAAAGATAGGCTATGAGGAAATTCCAATCATTCTGGTGGCAACTCGTTAGCCAAGGAGAAGCCAGTTTTCAGACATAGTAAGGGTGTCGTAAGGCGACCATTGGCGGTTCCCGACGATCCAGATCTTCTCACTCAGGGGCCTCTACGGCACCCCAATTTAGGAGTTCTGGCTTTTACAGCCTGGCTACTGAAACCTCCATCTTGGTAGAAGAGTCCCTCTGCCAGACTCACCCAGACTATGATTCAGTCCCGAAAGCAAACTTCATCAAGAATTTAACATAGAGTCTGGCGAGTATTTATCACTTGGTGCGAATCTAAAGGTTTCGCTTGTAAAACTATTTTTAGTATACAGTATGTCCTGCTCCAGATAGATTATTTACACTTGGGTATTACTCCACCAGATGGCGCTGGACTGCAGAGACATCGAAAACAGGCTCCTCCCAGCCCCTCAAATACCCAGGGACCTCCCCAGATTTTCTCTGCAGTCTGGACTGCGAAGGACAAGAAGATGGCTCTCTCTTCTCGCAGGTGAGCGGGGCTATTAGCCTGCAGCCCTGTAGGACTATTCCCACCCATTCCATTATTTATGTGCCTCCCATGCGCTGGTCGGGTGATGGTAGGCCGCACCGCTGACGGTACTTAGGAGCGCTGCTCCACCGCAATCCCCCAGGGGTAGGCGGTATAGGCATATGGTGAGCCTCTATGGGATGCCCCTCCCGCCCTATTGCCCCTTGCCCCTGTCTATCGGTGGGCCCTATATTAAGTGGCCGCTGTTTTCCCTCGCTCTCCTTGTAGCCCTCGGGGGGGGGGGGGGTGTATGTGTATTGGCCTTGTGCTTCACTACATTATTTTATTATGCTTAGCGTCAGTCGCCGCGCTGACTTGTTTGTACCTACTGTGTTTTAAAATTGCCGCCGTGCGCGCTTCCACTGTGTTCCGTGCGTGGCGGCGGCGTTACCTCAGGCGCTGGTGCGCCATCATTGGCTGCTTATCACGTGTATGGCCTTGCCTTGGGCCCGCTTTTGGCGTGTTCCGCGTCACTGTCCCTGCGGCCCGCCCCTCGAGGTATACCCGACGCCATTTTTTCTTGGTTCCGGCTGCTGCGTGACGGGCTTCTACTACCGCGGTCCGTGAGTACCCTTGCGGGCGGCTTTATTACTGCTGTTATTTATTTATATAATTACGCCCCCTTTTCTTATGTCTTCAGACGGGCAGAACCCTCTTGGCTTCTCCCGGCCCTACTCCCTCTATTTAGTTAATTAACTTGTGAGGCCTAGTGTTAATTACTCCCACTTCCCTAGCGGGTTATTGGGGCATCCTGGGTTGCTTTATAGCATCAATCCCTATTGGCCTATTGTGCCACTATAATCACCATATGGAGGCGTTTCAGGATAATGTGCTCGGGGTTCCTTCGGGACAAGCACAGCTGTGTGTAGCTTGTGGGGCGTCCCCTATTAGCGCTGACAATGCGCGGGTCTGTGTACCTTGTGCCGAGCAGGTGCTTGCGCTGCAATCTGGCCTTCCAGTGGCTGGGCCTGCGCTTCGTTTCACTTCACCTACTCCCCCCAGCTTAAATCTCACTCCCACTGAGTTGCATACAAGTGGGGATTCTCAGCCTGATGTGTCTTCTAGACTGGCTAGTGTTGAGAAGTTAATTGCTAATACCTTGGCGTGTAAGGCCTCTGCAAAAAAGCGGCACTTAACGCCTGATGTCACTCTTTTCCCTATGGAAGCTGATGAGTTTTTGGAACTGTCTGGCTATACCCCTTTGGAGGAAGGGGAGCTATTCTCCGACTCAGGGTCATCTGATGAGAGGCCCAGGGGTCATGACGATTCTGGCTCTGACCCCTGGGCCCCAGATGATACTGATAGACTGTTGGCTCAGATTTTTGAGGTTCTGTCTATTTCTTCCCCTGTTGCGGCCCCTAGGCAACAGGAGGAACTTTTTCATACTGCTAAGTCACGCTTGGAATTTCCTGAGCAAGCCCATTTTAATAACCTTGTGCTCAAGGAATGGCAACGCCCCAGAAGGCTTCCCGGTGTACCTAAGAGTTGGGATAAGAAGTATCCCTTTCCTGCTGATGTGGTGAAGTGTTGGTCATCCCCTCCTGAGGTGGATGCCCCGGTCCTAGGGTTATCTAACACCTCTGTCATGCACTCCCCTGACTCTACTACCCTGTGGGATGCTGAGGCGGCGCATTGATCAGCTGGCGTCCCATGCCTTTGCATGTGTGGGGACGGCGCTGCGCCCGGTTTGTGCCTCTGCCATTACGGCTGTGGCTATTAGGACCCTGCTCAGAAGTATCCTTGATGGTGCCCCTGATGGCACTCTCTAGTTGTGATGTTTTTGTGACCTATGTCCTCTCTGCCTTGGATGACACCATTAGAATGTGTGGCAGAACCTCTGCCCTTGTGGTGGCTATACACCGCTCGGTTTGGCTGCGCCAGTGGGCTGCTGACAACGCTGCCAAGAAAGCCATCACTGGTTTTCCCTTCAAAGGACTATGCCTGTTTGGGGACCGCCTGGACCTGTTTGCTAAGGGAGGCAGGTTACCCCAGTGCAGGCGGCAGTCTCGGCCCTTTCGGGGTCAGGGCTCCTTTTCCTCCCCCTACCGTGGTGCTAGACAAGGGAGGGGGGTTTCCTTTACTGGGCCCGTGGAGACTTCTGGGGTAGGGGCAGAGGACGTGGATGTCCTGGCTCCTCCTGGGGCTCCAAGCTTAAGTCCTCCCCCAAGCTACCTCAGGCATGATGGGGCGCCCTCACCCATCCGGGTGGGGGGACGGCTTCAGCACTTTGCTCATGTCTGGAGGCTTCTTGTCTCAGACCGGTGGATTCAGGAGGTAGTGTCCTCCGGTTACAAGATAGAGTTTGCTGTCTGCCCCCCCCTCAAGATTCATCAGATCCCGGATTCCTCAGGACCCTGTGTACGCTCAGGATCTAGTGCAGGTGGTGCAAAGCCTTTTGGAGCTGGGGGTCATCTGCAAGGTCCCTTTCAGAGAAAAGGGCAAGGGCTTCTATTCCAACCTCTTCACAGTGCCCAAAAAAGATGGGTCAGTCAGGCCCATCCTGGACTTGAAGATCCTCAACAAATTTGTCAGGTGCAGGCGCTTTCGCATGGAAACTCTGCGCTCTGCCATCAGTTCCCTGCGCCCAGGGGATTTCATGATGTCTGTGGACATCAAAGATGCTTACCTTCATATTCCTGTATTTCCAGGTCATCAAAGGTTCCTCAGGTTCGCTCTGGAGGATCAACACTACCAGTTTGTGGCATTGCCTTTTGGTCTCACTTCTGCCAGCACCTTGGTGAACACCCTGGGAGCTGGAGTGATGTCTCTGCTCAGGTTTCGGGGCATCCGCGTGCTGCCCTACCTGGACGACATTCTCATCACTTCCCAGTCTCTACATCAGGCAGAGTTGGATACTCAGCTGGTGGTGTCCACCCTGGAGTCATCTGGCTGGGTGATCAACCACCCCAAGTCTTCTCTGTCTCCCTCCTTGGTGACTTCATTCCTGGGAATGAATCAGGATACAGTTCAGGCAAGGATTTTTCTTCCTCAGCAGAAGGTGGACAGTCTAATTGCGCAGGTCCAGTTCCTGCTATCTTGTCATCATCCCTCCATCAGGCAGGGAATGCAGCTGGTGGGCCTGATGGTGTCGTGCTTCGAGGCGGTCCACCTGAGGCCTCTGCAACTCCACCTCTTGTCAGTATGGGATAAGAATTATATAAGAGGTCAGGTTACATATGCACACCTTGATAAAGCAGCTAAAGGACTAGATACAATCACAGAGGACGGGGTTCAAAATATAGCTAGCTGTGTCTGCTTAGTAGCACAGCTTGTCAAATACATGCAAACAAAGAGATCTGCTATATCTAATGAACAACCAACTACAACATAATGCAAAAAAGTGACAAGTTTTAATAAATGTGTTAATTGTAATCAATTGATATTTACAATGAGATATGTTTGCATAAAGAATACAGAAATATAAACGTAATGGATATAGATTCTCCAGGGTTGTGTTACCGAAGGAGTAAGGGGGTGACCTAAATCAGTTATACACAGTGCATACAGGCTAGCAGTGTGTAATACAGAGGTGGACACAATCCATGGTACAAAAACAAGCACTAATGCATACATGTAAGTCAAATAACAGAAACAAGAGACATTAATGATAAGGTTAGACAGCAGTATACCTCTGTTGGATGACAACCTAAACCCTCAACGCTTCGGTTGAGTAAACCTTCATCAGGAGGGAGAAGCTGTCTTCTCCCTCCTGATGAAGGTTTACTCAACCGAAACGTTGTGTCCACCTCTGTATTACACACTGCTAGCCTGTATGCACTGTGTATATCTGATTTGGGTCACCCCCTTAGACAAGCGGTAATAAGGCCTATATCTCCAAAGGGAAGAATCCTCCTTTTCGGGTTACGACCCACTCTACACCAGCTATTGGAGCTTCCTGGGATTTTCATCACCAGGCTTCGGAAGTATGGAAGGCTGCTACTTGGTCTTCAGTTTATATGTTTACCAAAGTTTATAAGGTAGATGTTAGAGCCTCGGCGGATGATGCCTTTGGTAGAAAAGTATTACAGACAGTAGTAAGCTATAGGTTTGATTTTGGAATAGCTTACTCTTCATTAAAATAATAGGATTTAATACTTGGAATTCCACCCTGAAGTAAGGGCATTGCTTTTGGAGGTCCCATTCGTTACTGATTTCCTGATGGCCTGGAGTGGAATAAGAGAGAAAATACAATTCTGTGATTCTCACCTGTAGAATTGATTTCTGTCTGTATCCACTCCAGGGTATCAGACCCTCCCTATATGCTAGGTTACTATATCCATTCCTCGGATGCCTAGTCCTAGTAGGGCTTGAATATATGTAAATAGTTGTTCAGCATCAGAAAAAAAAACGGAGAGAGGTAGATAGCAGCTTATCTCTTCTCCCCTTTGCCTCCAACAATGACATAAGGCTTCTTAGGGTGCCTTTTCCTCCCGGGCGGCTGTGTCTGCTGCTTTTCAATTACTGGATGAAGGAAGTGCAGCCGGAAGTATACATAAGCTGGGAGGAACTGCACCTTTTGTCTTGCAGTCCACGCCCTTCAGATGCGAGTTAACCCATTAATTACTTATTTCCTGACACCCTGGAGTGGATATAGAGAGAAATCAATTCTACAGGTGAGAATCACAGAATTGTATTTTTATTCTATCCCACTTGGGTTTTATCTTTTATGGCCTAGGTTGAAATTAAAGCAATCTTGGTTGGGTTGCTGAGTCATAATGCCAGCAAAGCATATACCCTTTCAAAAAAGAAATCAAAACAAAAAAGGGCCAGAAAGGGTTCCCTGACTCCACCAATGGGCTGTAGTCCAAAGTTCTGCTTTTACACTAATTCTGTATGGTGATGGGGTCTCATGAGCCAGACAACACTGATATTATAAATCTTAAAGGAGCCATTGCACTCAACCCTGTTAGCCAGCATCCAGTCATTTAATCTGTCTCTGAAATCTAGTTTAAAACACAGGTGTCAAGATAAAAGAATTCACTCCTTCTCCATATGATAACTACCTCAAAGACCCTTAACCTGAGAACGTGGAAACAATCCGGTCCTCTGACTATTAAAGACTGGCTTTGAGAGATAGAAACAGTGATGGAAATGAAAGAAATTACCATCCATGATAAAATTTATTTATTTAAAAAAATATGGTTGCCATGGAAAAACTTCAACTCATTTCTTAATCTGTGTAGGAACCTGATACTTCATACTCAGTGACTAGTCAAATGGTTGCCTCCATTTCTGGGAACATTACTGGAATCTATGTGTCCCTATACTATAGACTATCTGATAACACCCTCTGTCTCTCTCGCATCTTACCCCCCACTTTCCCCTCTTCCCTAACTTTTACCTCTGCCCGTATCTCTCTAATTCAATTTCTACCTCTCACCTATTTATTTTTCTCTCTTCCTTTCATTACTTTATAAAACTAGATCTTTACATGCGTTCTATCATTTTGAAGGCACTATGATATGGCATAACAAAGCCAGAAGTTCACTAGCTTCTTCTCCCCTTGTTACTTTTCTTCTTTCAAATTCAATATAGTCTTCAGTTGGGAACATAGATTACCATTAATACAATAGAAATATAAACATAATCAGATGTATACAACAACCATCCTTAAATGTCTCCCTTACCTCTTGCTCAAGACATTCTTATTTAATGAGTTATACTTACAATAGTTGTATGTTGAAATATAAAGATCTGAAACATCGCACTTGTGTAACTGTTCTTACTGGACACAGTATTATACAGTAATGCACTATGTACCATGTACTATGGGGGGGGGGGGGGATTGAACGCCATCCCCACTGATACGAACACTGGAGGTATTAGACAACCACAGGTAAGCAGCTCCCAATTGATTGCTGTGTATGTCCTATTTTCTTCTGGCTTACTGTGTTTAATTTATGTGGTTTATTGGCCTTTTTAATAAGATATTTCACATTTGTAACATGAGCTGGATACTAGAGGATGTCATGCATCTGCTTCTGGGATCCCCACCTGCAACCCAACACTAAAAACACCACATTCAAATTGTTTGTATGCTCCTAATTTAATCTGATACACAGGGGTAGTATTATTGACCCTAGGAATGGTTTCTGTTATAAGGAACTTCTCGAAACTTCTGAAACTTCCTTTTTAATTCATTATCTGAGCATAAGACATATTACTGTGTATTAGATCTGAATGCCAGATTTGGTTGCAGTTAAGCTGTACCCAAACCTAGTTTCTATCCAAACATACAAGTTTAATCACATAACATAAACTCTTATACTCTTACAGTGCGGGACTTTAATTGTTCAATAACTAATGCCATCTGTAGAGCAAGAATGTCTTTTCTTAAGATATTTGTCAAACGGTGACCAGAATTCACCAGAGTGACTGCATTTTTATTTGTTGCAAAAAAAAACATGTTAAGATGTCCATAGGTGGACTTTCCTGCACAGTCCGTTGAAAAAAAACGATTCTGTATTAGTAGGCCACCTGACTGTAGATATAGCTGCTCGGACATTTGTTAGAGTTTTCCATAAATGTTTATGGCTAAATTATATATTACACACACATTTTACACAGCAAACTTCTGTTCATGTTCTGTTCTGTAGTAAAGCTATTCACTTGATTACTGTTAAGGACTTTATGTGCCTTTTCATTCTAATTCAGTGTCTATTTTAATCAATAAAGCAGAAGGGGCACCGTGATAGCTAGAAAAATAGCTATAACACTAGTTTCTTTCACCAGTCTGCCTCTTTTGCCTTTTTCCATTTGAAGTTTTTTTTTCATTTTTAGCTTTAAGGCTGGTTTTCATGGGTCAGTGGAATTTTATTTATGACCAGCCACATAGAAATCTGGTTAAATGACTTTGCAAAAATGTAAAACAATGTCTCATCCAGAGAAAGATATCTAGGAAGGACATTCCACAAAGATCACTTTGTGTTAGAGAGATGTTCTTTCCCTTAATTAAGATGAAATGTCTTGTTGCACCAAGCATCTATATTCACCTGTATCAACAGTATTTGGCACTTAAAGCCTAAAAGTTTTAGGTTGAGTGTATGGGGTTACTGCCAGTTTAATGTGTTTTATCTGAGATGCTGGGGAGACAGACAGGTCCTGCTTATTTTTTTTTAAAAATCTGTTAGTCTATGACAACTGAAGCTTCTGGAATCGCCTCCAGAAGAATAGCTTGAGATATTACAAGGCTTGCAGAAACAAGGGGCTTTTCTGCTGAAAAAAATTTGCATATGCTGATTTCATCTACCTTTTGCCTTAAGACAGTGAAAGGTGCACATGGTAGAAAAGTCTCCTTCCACTCTTGGTTTGGCTCACAGAGAGAAATGGATAGAAACCTATATTGTATATCCTGTTGCCTTAGATTGCTTTACCTCCTGTTATTTCTGCTGGGACTGCAGCAGTCCCCTTCTACCCCCCCACTGTTGCCCTCCTTTTCCCTCCCTCCAGCAATTACTGCTGCTGCCCCCCCTTCTGGTGAATATGGCCCCACTGCTGCTGCCTCCCGGTGAGTATGGCTCCACTGTTGCTGCCCTCCCTCCTCCCCTCCTGTGCATGTGCTTGGAAGTTCATGCATGTGGGAGTGTGTGCATAGGAGTACATGCATGTGCATGTCGCAGTGCGCTCATGTGTGCGGGAGTGCTTGTGGGAGTCCATGCATGTGCATGAGAGATCATGTATGGACATTTGGGAGTGCACATATGCCACAGAAGATCTCAGCAGAGCCATTTTGTATTCTCTGTGTACAGATGCAAGTTGAGACTTGTAGGTGGCAATGCTCTGATGTGTTCATGTATTCCATGTATTCCCACTCTCATTTGCATTAACATTTATATTGTAGGCTGAAACACTCCTATTTAAAGGGTGGCAATAGGCTAAGGCTAGTGGGGCCTTTTGAGGAGTAATCAAGTCTAGGTGGTACGTGGGCATGAGTTTTCACCGCTGGTGGTAGACACTGGAGTAGCTAATGGCATAACTCAGTATAGATCAGGGACCTGAACAGGTGCAAAGATTGGATTGCATGCCTGGACACTGGCAGTAGCTTCACTGACCCAAGGGGTAATGGAAGTCCTAAAGATTTCAGACTAAATAGAGTGTTGGTCCACATAGCATGATCATTGAAATGTTGCACCTCAGGAATGACTTCCACAAATATTTTAGGTAGGGGTACCAGAAGCTTATCAAACGTGCTACAATCCCTAGACTTAATCGTATTTGAGAATAGTAACAGGCTAGCAAGGCTTCTGGTACCCCCTACCAAGAGGTTGTAGACATTAACTCTTGAGCTGGATCATTCTATTGCTTGGTTCATAAGATTTTCCGTGCTCTCAACCTGCGAACAAGTAGCTGTTGATGTAGAACTGCTGACTAAAAGCATTTTTGCCATGGCCAATATGGTAGGTTGGCAATCCTTTTTCCCTGCTCAAGCTGGGTTCAAATTGTCCAAGTTTTTGGTGGGTGTCATCACAGAAAATGCTATCAAGGAACGTCTTGCATTGACGGATAGAACAGATTCCTTTTGGCCATTTTAGATTTGACCTATATCATGGTAAATTGCCTAGAGTTTCTCTTTTTTTTATATAGCAACTTCTTCAAGAAGAGGAAGATAGATTCTGGGGTTATTGAAGCTGCTTTGGCTTCTAAGAGACTTCCAATAATTTATATCTGGGGGGATTGGGTTGGCTCCACGATTACCAATAATCCTCTTTATTTTCACTGTTTAGATTAATAGAGGTGTTTTTTTTTCTATTTTTAAGAGGATTGTCTCTAGTTTCAACATCTTTAGAAGTAAAGTTATAGCCTGCCATAATATATGTATATATACAAACCCAACAAATATAGTTAATGTTAGCCTGTTTACCTACATACCACCAGCACTGAAAAGGTTGGGTATTTAGCATTATACTCATCTGGCTATAAACATATTGGTAAATATTTGTAGGGGTGGGGACTGTTTATAATCAAGTAGAGACTGGAAGTACCTAAAGTTTGAGGTTCCCCTCTTTGGCTAAGCTCAACATGTCAAATGATAATGTAGATCTGGCAATCTTGTAAAGTCTAAAGTTAACTACGGTAGTTTTTAAAGCCTTGTCCAGTAATGTTAATTGGCACGTGATTTACAATTGTGTGCCTCATTTATATTATTTTTGTCTTTTCACTTTTATTTCTTTCATTAAAGTGAGTTTCCAGTAAACAAATCTATATTGGCTCATTCTTGTGTTATTTTATGCAGAATATGTAATTTATCGCTAAAGAGTTTGTGTCAGTCAATCCTCCAGTTTTCTATATTGCCCTGACCACACACCTGCCAATAATCTGCTGGTTTCCAATGCTCATTATTGCCCAATAATGAGCAATGGAAACCATCAGATCGTTGGTAGGTGATAAATTACATATTCTACATAGAATAACACAAGAATGATCCAATATAGGTTTGTTTACTTGAAACTCACTTTAATGAAAGAAATAAAAGTGAAAATACAAAAATAATATAAATCAACTCAAGTTGATCTTATGGGGACCCTAGAGGCCATCCTTGGGGCCCTAGAGGCCATTTTAGAAAGGTACTATGAGGCCTAGCCAAAATTAGAGGCCAGGGTAGTAGTAATATAGTATTAATATATCCATGAAACTTTCCCATGTAGCATTTTTTTCAGTTTTAGCCTCACCACTTAGCTGAGCAATGACCCATTTGAAAGATATGCCTCAATTTGTTTCAAAAAAATCACTAGTGATCCTGGTGCAGTAGAGATCCATTGATCCATGCAATTTTTTTTTTTACCTACTGCTGAAATAATAGCCACTAACTTGTTACCACCAATATTGCCTATTCTGGTGTGTATGGGAGATAAGTCAATATGTTTTTTTAATGGGAATATCAATCCCCTATTTGGTTTTCAGACCTGAAATACCTTAAGAGATTTGGTCTCTGATAAGGCATAAGAGGAAAATATCCAATTTGCTTGCCATGAAGTCAGGGTTATTATGCAATTATATAATTGTATCTGGGAAAGAATAATAAGCATGATTTGACATGAAGTATTTCATTGGCTGAAACATATGTTTGATGGGAAGCCTTATAATAAACCTATACATTTGTTGCACCCCACCCCCTTGATGGCAAAATCTAATAAACTGTTTATATGCTACCCTATGTCTTTTGTTGTTCCAAAAGAAGTTTTCCAGTAGTTTATCCAGTTTATGAGAGAAAGAGCTTGGAATTGGGTTGGTATTTTTTGGATATGAAATATGAAGTTAGGATAATGTATCTTAAAATATTTACATTTTCAAGTGGGAAATGTTTTCTGCATATCGAATAGAGATGATTGATATTTTTTGGAAGTTGAATACCTACGTTTTTAATGCTCTCTTTTACCTGGGCAGAATTCAAGCTATTGCAGAGGGCCTTATTAACGATTTATTGAAATTAAGTTTGAGTGAAAAATACATGCTGTAGGAGGTTTTGGACCATGAGCATAACATTGTCTGTGTGGATGAGAAGTTTAACCGCATGGTCTCTAATATGGATTCCTTTAATGTCCTTCTCACAGTTTATTGTATAATAATATATATAATAAATTGTAGATTTTTACATCTGATTCTTTCCTATATTTTGTTCAGTTAAAGAGTTATCTGATAGTTGGTGTACAGCGCCAATGAAGATATCACCAAAGCCAGGGTATGTCAGACTTGCCTGAAGAAAGGATTGAAATGCCTTTTCTGTATCCATGTCACAAAATATGGCTTGAATCCTTTTATTCTTAGTATACAGTACGTCCTGCTCCAAATATAATACTTACAAGTGGGATGTACTCCGCCAGATGGACTGCAGAGACATCGAAAATAGGCTCCTCCCGGCCCCTCAAATACCCGGGGACCTCCCACAAATCCCCAGAATTCCTCTGCAGTCTGGCTGCGAAGTACGAGAAATTGTCTCTCTCCTCGCAGGTGAGCGGGGTTATTAACCTGCGGCCCTGTAGGACTATTCCCACCCATTCCACTAGTAATATGCCTCCCAGCCTTGGCTGCGCTGGTCGGGTGAGGGCAGGTAGCACCGCTGTTAGGTGCTTAGGGGCACTGCTCCACCGCAATCCCCCACCAAAGGGTAGGCGGTTCAGGCTTATGGTGAGCCTCTTTGGGATGCCCCTCCCGCACTATTGCCCCTTGTCCCTACCTATCGGTGAGTCCTATTTAAGTGGCCGCCGTCCTCCCTCATTCTCCTGGTAGTCTTCAGGGGAAAAGAGGGGGGGGGGGTGTATGTGTATAGATAGGTATATATTGCATTTGTGCCAGTTACACTGTCTTTTCACATGCCTTTATTCTTGTGTCAGCCACCGCGCTGACTTGTCTTTACTGTATTTTAAATTTGCCGCCGCCGCGCGCTGTCCTTGGCTCCACGCTTGGCGGCCGCATTACCTCAGGCACTGGTGCGCCTTCATTGGCTGCTTGCCGTGCTGGCTTTGCGCTCTTCAGGGGGGCGGGGCTTATCTTTGGCGCGTTCCGCGTCATCCCTGTTACTGGCCCGCCCCTCTAGGTATACCGACGCCATCTTCCCTGTCTGGTTGGCCTATGCGCGACGGACTACTACCTACCGCGGTCGGAAGTGCCCTCGCGGGAGGCTTTATTTACTTCACTTGGGTTACGATGTACTTAAGGTCTTGTCTGCTTATGTATTTCAGGCGGGACGAACCCTTCCTGGCTTCTCCCGGCCCTTTTGTAGTATATTACTTATAGGCCTTGTAAAAAACCATACTCCCACTTCCCTAGCGGGTTAGGGGCATCCAGGGTTGCTATATAGCGTTATTCCCTATATATATATATATAGCGTATAGCGCCGCTAAAAAATCACCATATGGAGGCATCCCAGGAGAATGTGACCGGGGTCCCTTTGGGACAAGACCGGCTGTGTGTAGTGTGTGGGCAGCCTCATGCTGACGCTGACAAGGCGCGGGTCTGCGTACCCTGTGCTGAGCAGATGCTGGCATTGCAATCTGGCCTGCCAGTGGCTGCACCTCGTTTCACTTCGCCTACTCCCCCAAGCTTAAACCTCACTCCTACTGAGTTGCATACTAGTGGGGACTCTCAGCTTGATGTGTCTTATAGACTGGCTACTGTTGAACAGATTATTGCGAAGTCCTTAGCGCGTAAGGCCCCTGCTAAGAAGCGGCATTTAGCGCCTAATGTTACTGTTTTCCCTATGGGAACTGAGGAGTTTATGAATCTGTGTGGCTATACCCCGTCTGACGAAGGGGAGCTCTTTTCTGATTCAGGCTCATCTGAGAGACCAAGGGGTCATGACGATTCTGGCTCTGACCCCTGGGCCCCGGATGACACTGACAGATTATTAACCCAGATTTTTGAGGTTCTGTCTGTCTCTCTCCCTTTTGAGGCTCCCAGGCAAAGAGGGGAGCTTTTCCATACAGCAAAATCGCGTCTGGAATTTCCAGAGCAGGCGCATTTCCATAACCTTGTGCTCAAGAAATGGGAGTGCCCCAGTAAACTTCCCGGGGTTCCAAAAAGTTGGGATAGGAAGTATCCCTTTCCTGCTGAGGTGGTTAAATGTTGGTCATCCCCCCCTCCCCCCCCCCGCCGAGGTGGATGCCCCGATCCTAGGGTTATCTAACACCTCTGTTATGCATTCCCCTGATTCTACTACACTGTGGCGTATTGATCAGCTGGCATTCCACGCCTTTGCATGTGCGGGGACGGCGCTCCGCCCGGTCTGTGCTTCTGCCATTACGGCTGTGGCCACTAGAACCCTTATAAGGAATATGCTTGATAGCGCCCCTGATGATTTGTCTTGTGAGGTGTTTAATGCACTCTCCGGTTCTGATGTTTTTGTGAATTTTGTCCTATCAGCATTGGATGACACCATTAGAATGTGTGCCACAACTTCTGCCCTTGTGGTTGCTATACGCCGCTCGGTTTGGCTGCGCCAGTGGGCTGCTGACAACGCTGCCAAGAAGGCCCTCACTGGGTTTCCCTTTAAAGGACTGTGCCTGTTTGGGGACCGCCTGGACCTTTTTGCTAAGGAAGGCAGGTTGCCCCAGCGCAGGCGGCAATCTTGGCCCTTTCGGGGTCAGGGTTCCTTCTCTTCCCTTTTCCGTGGTGCAAGACAGGGAAGGGGGGTTTCTTGGGGCCCGGGGAGACTTCTGGGGCAGAGGCAGAGGACGTGGACCCAAAGCTAAATCCTCTCCCAAGCCCCCTCAAGCATGATGGGGCGCCCTCACCCATCCGGGTGGGGGGAAGGCTGCAGCACTTTGCTCATGTCTGGAGGCTTCATGTCTCAGACCGGTGGATTCAGGAGGTAGTGTCCTCTTGTTACAAGTTGGAGTTTGCAGCCGATCCCCCTTCAAGTTTCATCAGATCCCGGATTCCTCAGGACCCTGTGTCAGCTCAGGAGCTAGGGCAAGCAGTGCAAGGCCTCCTGGAGCTGGGGGTCATCTGCCAGGTCCCTTTAAAGTGGACCGTCACCCATGGGTGATCGGCCCGGGAATCTAAGATTCCCGGGCCGATCACCCCCCTCACCGCGGGACATCCGAGATCGGGATGTCCCGCGGTGAGGGACCCCCCCCAAAACCCCAAAAGAACTCACCTGATCGGCAGCGGCCGCCGCCGCCTCCCGTGCACTCCTCTAGCCGTGCGCGCGCCCGCGCCGGCCGTCTGTGAATGGCCGGCGCGGGCGCGCGCACTGTCAGAGGGGCGCGCGGGAGGCGGCTGCCGACGCGCTGCCTTGTCCGCCGCTTGTCCGTGGGAGCGTGGTGAGGTGAGTTTGGGGGTTTCTGGGGGGTTTTACACAGCGGGGCACCCCTAATCGGGGTGCCCCCCTGAAGTGGACCAAAACCCAGGATAGTCAAAATCCTGGGTGTTGGTCCACTTTAAGGGAAATAGGAAAGGGTTTTTATTCCAACCTATTCACAGTACCCAAAAAAGATGGTTCTGTCAGGCCCATCTTGGACTTAAAGATCCCCAACAAGTTTGTTAGGGGCAGGCGCTTTCGCATGGAAACTCTGCGATCTGCCATCAGTTCCCTGCGCCCAGGGGATTTCATTACTTCTGTGGACATGAAAGATCCTTACCTTCATATTCCTGTGTTCCCAGGTCATCAAAGGTTCCTCAGGTTCGCTCTGATGGATCAACACTACCAATTTGTGGCCTTGCCCTTCGGCCTCACTTCAGCTCCCAGGGTGTTCACCAAGGTGCTGGCGGGCGTGATGTCTCTGCTCAGATGTCAGGGCGTCCGAGTGCTTCCCTATCTGGACGATATCCTCATCACCTCCCAGTCTCTACACCAGGCAGAGTTGGATACTCAGCTGGTGGTGTCCACTCTGGAGTCATTTGGATGGGTGATCAACCACCCCAAGTCATCACTGTCCCCTTCCTTGGTAACTCCATTCCTAGGAATGAATCTGGATACAGTTCAGGCAAGGATCTTCCTTCCTCAGCAGAAGGTGGACAGTCTGATTTCACAGGCTCAGTCCCTCCTAGCTTGTCCCCATCCCTCCATCAGGCAGGGGATGCAGCTGGTGGGCCTGATGGTGGCGTGCTTCGAAGCGGTCCCTTATGCTCAGTTCCACTTGAGGCCTCTGCAACTTCACCTCTTGTCAGTATGGGACAAGGACCCAGCGTCCTTGGACAGGGTCTGTGTGCTCTACCCCTGGTCAGGAGGTCCCTCTTGTGGTGGATGGACTCAAGGAACCTGTTGGGGGGCAGATCCTTTCTTGCCCCTTCCTGGGAGATGGTCACCATGGATGCCAGTCTGTCAGGTTGAGATGGGTTTCTGGAAGTCCCTGCGGTTCCAGGGAAGGTGGGGCCCTCAGGAGGCCCACACACCTATCAATGTCTTGGAGCTGCGGGCGATCAGGCTAGTTCTGGCTCGCTTGACTACTCCTCTTCGGGGCCTGCCTGTTCAGGTGCGCTCGGACTACCAGACGGCAGTTGCCTACATCAATCATCAGAGAGGAACCCGGAGCAAGGGGGCCCTCCAGGAAGCGTCTCTGATCCTGACTTGGGCGGAGGCCAATGTCCCCTGCATTTTAGCTGTGTACATCCCGGGGGTGGAAAATCGCCTGGTGGACTCTCTGAGCAGGGGGACCTCTCGCCAGGGAGAATGGTCCCTATGAAGCAGGGTGTTTCAATCTCTGTGTCACCATTGGGGCCAACCAGATGTGGATCTGTTTGCATCCCGCCACAATCACAAGCTCCCAGCTTTTGTCTCTCTGTCCAGGGATCCTCTGGCCCTGACCTCGGATGCGCTAGCAATGTCATGGAAGGACTTTCAGTTCCTGTATGTCTTCCCTCCAATTCCCCTGCTGGGCAGGGTTCTACGCAAGATTGCTCTGGAAGGGGTGCCAGCAATTCTGGTAGCCCCCAGGTGGCCAAGAAGAGTGTGGTTCGCAGACGTGGTGCAGCTGGCAGTAGATCAGTACGCTCTGCCCTTGGTGCCAGATCTGCTCACTCAGGGCTCACTACGCCATCCCAATTTACAAACTCTGGCATTGACGGATTGGCTGCTGAAACCTCCATCTTGATGGAGAAGGGGCTGTCTTCCTCGATTGTGGATACTTTGATTAAAGCTAGGAAGAAGTCTTCCTCTTCCATTTATTACAGGATTTGGCGTGCCTACATTGACTGGTGTGAGTCTAAGTCTCTTCCCTGTCGTGTGTTCTCTATTCCCAGGATTCTGGAGTTCCTGCAGCATGGGTTGGAGATGGGGCTCCAACTCAGTACTCTGAAGGGTCAGGTTTCTGCCCTGGCTATTTTCTTCCAGGAGTCCTTTGCTCAGCACCCTCTGATCAGGACTTTTTTCCAGGGGGTCACTCATGTGCGTCCCCCACGTAAGCCTATGGTGCCTGTTTGGTATCTGAACTTGGTCCTGTCAGCCTTGCAGGGTGCTCCCTTTGAACCTGTGCAGGATGATGCCTTGGCCATTCTAACGCTCAAGGTTGTGTTTCTGGTGGCTATCACTTCTGCCGGACGTGTGTCTGAGTTGTCGGCGCTGTCCATTCAGCCCCCCTACTATGAGAGACACCAGGACAAGGTGATGTTTCGTTTCCAACCTGACTTTCTGCCTAAGGTAGTGTCTGCTTTTCATTTGAATCAGTGCATTGTCCTTCATTCTTTGTGCCCTAATCCTAGCAATGCTAAGGAGAGTTTTGCACTCTTTGGATGTGGTTAAGTGTCTGAAGTACTATCTGGTGGCTACTGCACCTTTCAGGAAAACTGATGCTCTTTTTGTGGTCCCTTCTGGTCCTAGGAAGGGTTTGGCTCCTGCCAAGTCTACTATCAGCAAGTGGATTCGTCAGGCTGTGATTCAGGCCTACTCTGCTAAGGGGAAGAATCCTCCCTTCCGCCTTACTGCTCATTCCACTCGTGCTATTGGTGCCTCTTGGGCTTTTCAGCACCAGGCTTCTGTTGAACAAGTTTGCAAGGCCGCTACTTGGTCTTCTGTTCATACCTTTTCAAAGTTTTACAAGGTTGATGTTGGGGCCTCAGCTGATGCTGTTTTTGGCCGAAAGGTTCTTCAGGCGGCAGTGGTTTAAACTGCCTGCTGCTGCCTTTTTCTCGGGGATCCCACCCTACTTTATGGACACTGCTATTGGATGTCCCACTTGTAAGTATTATATTTGGAGCAGGACGTACTGTATACTAAGAATAATACAATCCTGTGATTACTCACCTGTAGAATTGGTATTATGGGTATACAGTACGTCCTGCTCCAACCCACCCTTGGTTTTGCAATATCTTGGATCCCCTGTATGGTGATTGTTAACATTGTTATAGTTGATAGTTGGGTTGTTTAATTCTCCCGGCTTCTTGTTAACTGCTTTTCAATGCTGGGGATTTGTGGGAGGTCTCCAGGTATTTGAGGGGCCGGGAGGAGCCTATTTTCGATGTCTCTGCAGTCCAGCGCCATCTGGCGGAGTATATCCCACTTGTAAGTATTATATTTGGAGCAGGACGTACTGTATACTCATAATACCAATTCTACATGTGAGTAATCACAGAATTGTATTTTTGTTCAATATGTTTTTATTAGAAAGAAATCTGAACACAGAGCTCACTGAAACGTTAAATAACACTCTTAGCTTACATCATATATCAATTAGAATAAGAACAATGTAAATAGCCAACGACATGCCACAAAACGCTCCCCCAGTCCAACCCACATGACGAATATGGAAGGCGATGTCCATAATCTCCTATCGAAACTTCGGCAGAACACTCTCAGCATAACACCCTCCTTCGCTCGACCCAGCTCTGGCCCATCTAGTGACCCCTGAATGGAGTCCCTGAGGGGACGTTCCAAGTGTCCGAGCCTTACAAGGGGAGGTGCATCCTAGTCATGCGGGCACAGTTTCACAACCTTACAGAAGCCCTGCTTTCTTCCTCTCTTTTCTTTTTTTTGTAACAGAGAGTTACAGGAGAAGAGGAGAAAGAAAAGGAAACGAGACAGAAAGGGAAGAAAAGGTAGAGGGGAAAGGGGAAGAAGGGGGGGGAATGGAAAGATGATGCTCACCGACCAATCCAGGAGGCAGCGGAAGGGGAGGGTATGACCCCAGGAGGGGGGGGGCGGGCTGGAATACAAAGATGAGAGTACAGATTGGGGAGGGTCTGGCGGTCCTGGGCCATCTTCTTGGGGTTTCATGCTCCCTCCCGTCCCCCCAGTGCTCCTGTGGATTCAGTCCCCTAACTAGCTACCATGAGGAGAGCAGGGCCCCAAATTCCGGCGTATCTCGTGCCATAATCCAGATCATCCAAGTGGTATTAAACTTCTCCCTCCCGTTCTCCTCACCCTCGAGCACCATCTCCTCCATTCTCCTGATTCCTTCCACTTCCCGCACCCACTCCAGGATATCTGGAGTGTGTTGGGATCGCCAATGTCGGGTTATCACTGACCTGGCTGCAGTCAGAAGATGCCTGAGAATTCCCCTGTCGATCCAGGCACCATTGACAGCAAAGCTATTTTTGGTTCCTTAGGAATGTCCTCCAGGGTCAGAAATTTGTAGACCAAAAATACCTGATCCCACAATCTGTTTATCAGGGGGCAGCTGCACCATATGTGAGTCATTGTGCCTTCCGTCAGTCCACACCGCCAGCACATGTTTGTGTCGACTCCCCCAAATCTGGCCAGGTCAACCGGGCATCTGTACCACCGGGACAGGATTTTGTAGTTCTTTTCCTGGGCCTTACATGCCAGGGAGAGCTTGTGGGTCAGGGTAAAAGATTTTTCCCAGTCATCTGCATCTAGTTCTCTACCCAGCTCCTATTCCCATCTTCTAACATACCCGAGACCCTCCGAGGGATCCTTCTCCACCTGCAAAACCTTGTAAAGAAGCGAGAGGGCATGCAGAGGTCTGCCGTCGGCTCTCAGAATACTCTCAAAAGAAGTCAGAGGTCTGGAGAGCGAAGATCCCAGGGCATGGGCGGAGAGGAAAGCGACCAGCTGCCTATGGAGAAACCAGGACACCCTCTGTCCCCGCCCCTGAATCCAGAGATGTTGGAGGCTTGGAGGTCGATCGTTTTGTAAAGTGTCACCCAGTCTAACCCCTTGTGATTTTTCCCAAATTAGGAACTTACTTGTCCCTACTCCCGGGGGACAGGCGGGATTATCAAACAGAGGAGTAAGTGGCCCTGGCCTATGTGATAGTTCCCTCTTCTTTAGAGTTGAGTCCCATATTGTAAGCAGAGAGCGTGACAACAATGGAGGACTATGTGGCTTAGGCCTCTGAGAAGGTTCTATCCATGGGAGCGCGGTGAGACTAAGGGGGGAGGCTCCATTCTCCACACTCACCCAAAGCTTATCTGCCTGATGGTGGAACCAGTCGGTTAGTCTGACTAATATTGCAGCCGTGTGGTAGCCTTTAAGGTCTGGTAATCCCGATCCCCCCTCTCCCTTGGGTCGTATTCGGACTGAGTAGCAGATCCTGGGCTTCCTCTAGCGTATTTCCTATCTCTTCCGGTAGAGAAGGAACTGCTGTTTCCTCTATGTATTCCATTATGCGGGCATCCAGCTCCTCCGGGGGGAGAGTATCCCGACTACCTTTTAGATTGTACAGCCCTGCATAGTATTCCTGAAATTCCTCCACTATCTGATTTGGTTTGTGGACCTCCCGCCCCTCCTTACCTCTAATAACCGGACATACGTCAGGTCTTGCCTAGGCTGTAGAGATCTGGCCAGTAATTTTCCGCATTTGTCCGAGAATTCATAAAACCTAGCTCTACACCTATCCCTGTATTTCAGATAGCTTTGATCATTTAACTTTTGAAGTGTCTCTCTGGCGGAGATCAGTTCCATCAAGTCCCCATTGGAGGTTGCACTTTTATGGGCTTGCTCAAGCGCTCGGATACAGTCTAGAGTGGTCCGAATCTGGTGCATCCTCTCCCTCTTTAATCTAGAACCAGTAGTAGGTTGTTGTTAAGCCTCCAGCTGAACTGCCTCTTGACCCCACCCGTGACTGGTAGGTTGAGATATACCGGGGAATGGTCTGACCAAATGATTGGGCCGATTGAGGCACTCAAGTCTCTAGCCAAGGCATAATGACTGACAAATATGTAGTCTAGTCTGCTGTAAGAGGCGTGAGTGTGCGAGAAAAACGTGTAATCTCTCGCCCCCTGGTTCAGGATTCTCCAGACATCAACTACCTGCAGATTACTCAGAGCCTTTCTGAAGGTCGCCAACTTAGCTTGTGAGATTGCTGATCTACCCTGGGAGGTTTGAATCCTTTTTTTTAATATTTATATTTAGCACAGCAATTGCTGTGGAAGGAAGCTATAATCTCTGAAGGGATTGTCCAGGCATTAACATAAAAACGCACCTTTTGTCCCCCACAGCTCCACTGTTCCCCTGTAGTTTGTCCGTTTAGTACTGCCACCGATTGCGGAGAATAGCGATTCCATCCTCCAGCGCCAGCAGGCTCACATGGCGGCATCTATCAAGCCTCATTTGCCCCTCAATGTGCCTAATCCATTTATTGCAATGGAGGGAGTGTACCAAGGCGAGTTTGGCATGCCCTGCCTCAGCACACTCCTTTGTAACATATGGAGTAGGCATGTTAAGGGGATGTAAAGCCATCTTGATGGACTGCCTCATGCTGGAGGACAGAATCGCTCGTTCTCCCAAAACGCTCTGTATGAAAACACAGGCTCTGGACAGAGAAGCTGAGGAGGGCAAAATGATATCATATACTCTTATTATGTTAATGCCTAGACAGGAACTTTTAATAGACATGTATTAAAGTGGAAGTCTAGTCTTCCATACACCCCCCGCCCTGCCTCCCTCCCATCGTGCTGAGGCAGGTCAGAAGTGGGTTACATAAAAAAAAATGCTCATCTTGCCCAGATTCAGCGTTGTTACCGGTGGTTCTGCGGCCAGTGAACAGTGCACAAAGTGGCTACCCCTTTTCTGTGGGCATTCTCATCCACCCATTGGAGTGAATGGAAAGGGGCCGCATGCAGAACGTGAGATGCAAATACTGCAGGCATGGTTTATACAGTGGGGGCACTGGATGTTGTAGTTGCATATAAGTTTATTTATTTCAGCAGATCACAGGCATCTGTCTCCCTCTATGGACCCCCATAACTGATTAGATGGTAGTGAGTCTGAAATGAAGAATTTTCTTTTTTTTAAAAAAACTACATTTTAAAACTGGTACCACTTGCACCATGCTGGGTACTAGTGTGGTAATCAGGGTTGTGCCTTATTCCCCACCTCCCATTCACAGGACTAAAAAGGGAAATCCATAGGCTGATCATGAAATGGCAATAGGTGAGTAATTGACTGCATTCACTGTTCTTTGGTACCCGACTTTATTGTATGTTGCATACCAAACACATAAATATCCTTAAAAAGTTCTTGTTAACGTATGGCAGCCCGCTCTCCTTTAAGAACTTTTTCAAGCTACTGTTGACATGAAACGATTGGAGCCCTCTGAACAAATGCCTTCAGCCACATTGCCTCACATACAAAAAGATTTTAGAATTGGCACAGATAATAGGCCAGCGGTGATTTGTATTCCATTGTGCTTTTGCAGTGCCATGCAATGTTTATACATCTTGTGAACACCACACCAGGCAATCAGCAAGAGCAGCGCAGAGCGACACTGTACAAGCCTGCCTATGACTCAGGAGATTGATGACTAGTTGAAGGGAGGAAACCCTTAATTTATTCCTGTTCAGACGCTGAGTGAGTTTGCAAAAACAGGGGCCGCTGTGGCCCTTGTTTCACAGCTGTGTCCCGTGTCATTTACTCTTACAAAATATGGCATAAGAGAACCTAAAAGTTATGCGGGCACACGGCTTGTTTGCTGTCCTTACATGACAGCTGTTGTTTTCCTTTCCTAATCTTTCCTAAAAATGTAGGCCTTACCCCTATGGCAAGAGCTTGTGTTATGATAGCATATGCCTCAGCTTGTTAAAATAAAACAAGCCCGCCAGTGTGAAACAGGACCATTAATATTCCACACCGAATCATCTGTTTGACATTTTAATCATTTAAGATTTTTAAAATACATTATCCAGAAACTAATACTTTTTTTGTTATTGTTTATTTAAGGTATCACTTAACTATTTTGCTGATGTTCTTTTCTCTAGTATGTTCTGCATTCTATATTATTATTTTATGGAAAATGTAGAAATGCAGTATGAAACAGGACCATTAATATTCCACACCAGATCACCAGTTTGACTCTTTAATAATTTAAGATTTTTTAAATATTATAACATTGTATAACATTATCCGGAAAGGAATACTTTTTTTATTGTTAATTTAAGGTATCACCTATCTAATTTTCAGATGTTCTTTTCTCTGATATGTTCTACATTCTATAATAG
The DNA here is from genome assembly GCA_027917425.1 of Gastrophryne carolinensis. Classification (NCBI taxonomy): domain Eukaryota; kingdom Metazoa; phylum Chordata; class Amphibia; order Anura; family Microhylidae; genus Gastrophryne; species Gastrophryne carolinensis. The sequence goes on along the minus strand of CM051234.1, from coordinate 186,947,657 downwards.
TATTTTATGGAATATGTAGAAATTATTATCTTTATCGAAAATAAATAATATTAATTAAAATATCAGTTTCCCTCAAGACGTTTTTCAGTCAAAACAAAATGGTATAATCACCTTGTTTCCCACGCAGACCATTGCTCCCGGTCTGAGGCCGCAGCTCTTCCCTGATAGCTGTATCCATGTCCCGCACTGCCCCTAGGCCCCTATATTCCTCTGATCTGATGGACCCATTATGCCTCTTTAGCTATACTGTTTATGCGGATCAGGGTGGTAGCGGTAAGCGCCAGGGTCTTGGGGAGCTATAGGGCATCACTTTTGTTTTAAAAAAGTGATCACTCTTGGCTGCAGTTCCATCTGTCTCCATGCAGGGGGGGCCAGGGGCAGCTGTTCATTCTCCGGGATAGCAGGGGCTGTTTCTTCTGCTACGCCGCCACTGCTTAGGCTCTTGCTGCGGCTAAGCAGAGGCGGCGGTTGCTTGCTTCTTAGGATGCTTTATCCTCCCGGGCAGCTGTGTCTACTGCTTTTCAATTACTGGATTGTGGAGGTGCAGCCGGATGTATATAGGCTGGGAAGAACCACACCTTTGTCTTGCAGTCCACGCCCTTCGGTCAAGAATTAACCCATTCGTGACTGATTTCCTGATGCCCTGGGATCGATAAAGAAGAGAAAGCAATTCTACAGGTGAGAATCTCAGAATTGTATTTTCCAAGTATACAGCACGTCTTGTTTCATCAAATTCTTTACGCTTGGGATATCCGCCACAAGGGGACGCAGTGGACTGCAGAAGAGACTTATGGCGTCTCCCGGCCCTTTAAAAGGACAGGAACCTCCCACAAATTCCCAGTTTCCTTCTGCAGTCTGGAAAGATAGAAGATGGCTCTCTATATTACGCAGGCGAACGGGGCTTATCAGCCTGCGGCCCTGCAGGACTATTTCCACCCGGTCTGGACCCACTGCCTCCCAGCCTCGGCTGCCTGGTTGGGGTGAAGGTAAGACAGCGCCAGGGTCAGGTGCTGGAGGAGCGCTGCTCCAACCGCAATCCCTGTACCTACAAGGGTAAGCGGTTCAAGCTTATGGTGGGCCTTGTGGTGCCTTGGGTGCGCCTACAGTTGCTCTACCCCAGCCTCGCTCTCTCCCTGGGGGGGGGGGTAGGCAGTGTGATTTCACATTGTATTTTCTGCCTTTTTACTTGTATTATCCGCGCTCGCCGCCGCGCCGTTTTGTACGCCGCTCCGCGGTGGGAGGCAGCATTCTCCTCATGTTTTACTGTATGACTTGGCCTTGCGGGTTGCCAGCCTGAAAAGGCATATGGCAGGGCCGGTCCCTCGTAAGGCATCTGGCAAGAAGCGGCATTTAACTCCCACTGTTTCCCTTTTTCCTGAGGAGGATGAGGGACCGTTTTCTTCTCTGGCCTGTACCCCCTAGAAGAGGGGGAACTTTTCTCTGATTCCTCTGAGGAGCAGCAGGAGGTTTATGGTGGTACTGGGTCTCCTTTTGGAGAAGACACATGGTCTCCTGAGGATACTGACAGGCTGTTGGCTAACATTTTTGAAGTACTGTGTATTACACCTCCTGTCCCAGCTAAAAGGCAGCAGGGTGAGCTTTTTCACACTGTTAAACAACGCTTGGAGTTCCCTGAGCAGATCCACTTCAATAATTTGGTGCTCAAGGAGTGGGAACGTCCTAGCAGATTGCCCGCGGTGCGTAAGAGTTGGGACAGGAGGTATCCATTTCCTGCTGATATGGTTAAGCGCTGGTCGTGTCCCCCCCGAGGTGGATGCTCCCATGCTTGGGTTGTCCAATACCTCGGTCATGCATTCCCCTGACACTTCTACTCCGAGGGATGGTGAGGACCGGCGTGTTGATCAGCTGGCCTGTCACGCATTTGCTTGTGCAGGGACTGCTCTGCGCCTCGTGTGCGCTTCTGCCATCACGGCTCTTGCTATTAAAGGGCTACTCAACTGCCTTCTGGATAATGCCTCGGAGGCCAATAGGGGGGAGGAGTATAGATCCCTCCTGCTTTGCTATGAATTTGTGGCATTTATTCTTTCTGCTATGGATGATGCGGTCAGGATGTGTGGTAAGACTTCTGCCCTTTTGGTGGCTATGCGCCGCTCTGTTTGGCTGCGTCAGTGGGCAGCTGATAATGCTGCTAAGAAGGTTTTCACTGGCTTCCCCTTTACTAGGCTACGGCTCTTTGGGGAGCATCTGGATCTGTTTGCTAAGGATGGTAGGATTCCTCAACGCAGGAGGCAGCCACGGCCCTTTCGGGGGGCTGGTTCTTCCCTCCCCTCCTTCCGTGCTCCCAGGTCCGGTCGGGGTGCACCTTTTGTGGGGGCACGTAGAGACCCTTGGGGCCGGGGTAGAGGCCGTGGTCGCCCCGGCCTCTCATGGGGTCCCAAGTCCAAATCTTCCCCCAAGCCCCCTCAGGCATGAGGAGGCGCCCTCACCCGTCCGGGTGGGGGGGGGGCGGTTGCGGCTCTTTGCTCACGTTTGGAGACTGCGCGTCTCAGACCAGTGGATTCAGGAGGTGGTGTCCTCCGGGTACAAGATAGAGTTTGCAGCCTGGCCACCCCCAAGATTCATCAGATCCCGGATGGTTCAAAATCCCTTGTCAGCTCAGGGCTTGCGGCTTGCGGTCCAAAGCCTTTTGGATTTGGGGGTCATTTGCCTGGTGCCCTTCCAGGAAAGGGGCAGAGGTTTCTATTCCAATCTGTTCACGGTTTCCAAAAAGGATGGGTCCCTGAGGCCTATCCTGGATTTGAAGCGCCTCAACAAATTTGTCAGGGTCAAGCATTTTCGCATGGAGACTCGGGCGATTTCATGACTTCTGTGGACATCAGAGATGCTTACCTTCATGTTCCAATCTTTCCAGGTCATCAGAGATTTCTCAGGTTCGCTCTGGAGGATCAGCACTACCAGTTTGTGGCCCTACCGTTCGGTCTTACCTCGGTTCCTCGGGTCTTTACCAAGGTGCTGGCGGGGGTGATGGCTCTGTTGAGATCTCAGGGCATTCGCATCCTTCCTTATCTGGACGACATTCTGTTTGCATCTCAGTCCTTCAATCATGCCGAGCTGGATACCCAGATCGTGGTCTCCACACTCGAGTCCTTGGGTTGGGTGATCAACTTTCCCAAGTCTTCTCTGTCTCCGTCCTTGGTGAGGTCCTTTCTGGGCATGACTCTGGATACATCTCAGGTCAAGGTTTTTCTGCCTCAGCAGAAGGTGGAGAGCCTGCAGACGCTGGCACGGTCTCTACTTTCTTGCCCTCACCCTTCGGCAGGGGATGCAGCTGGTGGGCCTGATGGTGTCCTGCTTCGAGGCAGTCCCCTTTGCTCAGTTTCACATGAGACCTCTTCAGTTGCACCTCTTGTCAGTTTGGGATCGGGATCCTGTGTCCCTGGATCAGAGATTTGTTCTGTCCCCTCTGGTCAGTCAGTCCCTCTCGTGGTGGCTGGACTCAAGGAATCTCCTAGTGGGCAGGACCTTTCTGCCTCCGTGCTGGGAGACTTGTCACCACAGATGCCAGTCTGACAGGTTCGGGGGGCTTTTGGAAGTCTCTGAAGTTCCAGGGCCAGTGGAGCCCTCAGGAGGCCCATGCTCCCATCAACATTCTGGAACTGCGGGTGATAAGGTTGGTTCTTTTCCAGTCGACTCCGCATCTTCGGGGGCATCTTCGGGGTCGGGCTGTTCAGATCCGCTCGGACAACCGGACGGCGGTTGCCTACATCAGTCATCAGGGAAGGACTCAGAGCAAGCGAGCCCTCAAGGAAGTGTCCCTGATACTGTCCTCGGCGAAGGAGAATGTTCCCTGCATATCGGCAGTTTACATCCCGGGAGGGGAGAACCTGGAGGCAGACTCTTTGAGCAGGGGAATGTCTCAGCTGGGGGTGTTTCACTCTCTGTGCCACTGCTGGGGTCTGCCGGATGTGGACCTGTTTGCTTCACATCACAATCACAAACTTCCATTCTTTGTCTCTCTGTCACAGGATCCTCTGGCCTTTGCCACGGATTCGCTGGCAATGCTTTGGAAGGGTTTTCGGCTCCTCTTTGTGTTCCCTCCGTTTCCTCTGTTGGGCAGGGTGCTGCACAAGGTAGCCCAGGAAGGGGTGCCAACCATTCTGGTGGCCCCCTGTTGGCCAAGAAGGCTGTGGTTCGCAGACATCGTGCAGTTGGCAGTAGATTAGTACGTCCTGCCCAAGGATCCTGATCTGCTCACTCAGGGGCATCTGTGCCATCCCAATTTACAAACGCTGGCTTTGACAGCTTGGCTGCTGAAACCTCCATCTTGTCAACAACAGCTTGCCTCTGTTGTTGATACCATGATTAGGGCTAGGAAGAAGTCCTCATCCTTTATCTACTACAGGGTCTGGCATGCTAACATTGCCTGGTGTGAGTCCAAATCTCTTGCCTGTCGGGTGCTTTCTGTTCCCAGGATTCTGGAATTCTTGCAACATGGTTTGGATTTGGGCCTTCAACTTAGTACCCTCAAAGGTCATGTTTCAGCTCTGGCAATTTTTTTGGTTTGGTTAAGACTTTTTTCCAGGGGGTTTCTCATGTGCGTTCGCCACGTAAACCTATGTTTGGGATTTGAATCTGGTGTTATCTGCCCTGCAGGGTCGTCCTTTTGAGCCTCTCCGTGAGGCCGCTTTGCCCATCTTGACTCTTAAGGTAGTCTTTTTGGTGGCTATCACTTCTGTCAGGTATGTTTCTGAGTTGGCGGCGCTTGCCATCAAACCTCCGCTTTCCTCTCTTCTGCTTTTCATCTCAATCAGGACATTGTCTTGCCTTCCTTGTGTCCTAATTCCAAGGAAGGGACTCTGCATTCTTTAGATGTGATCAGTTTTCTGAAGTTTTACTTGGTAGCTACTGAATCTTTCAGGAAGACTGATGCTCTTTTTGTTCTTCCTTCTGGTCCTAGGAAGGGTTTGCCTCCGGCTAAGTCCACCATCAGCAAGTGGATTCGTCAGGCAGTGGTGCAAGCCTATTCTGCTAAGGGGAAGGAACCTCCCATCCGCCTTACTGCTCATTCTACTCGTGCTATTGGTGCCTCTTGGGCCTTTCAGCACCAGGCTGCTGTTGAACAAGTTTGTAAGGCCGCAACTTGGGCTTCTGTTCATACTTTTTCCAAGTTTTACAAGGTTGATGTTCTGGCCTCAGCTGATGCTGCTTTTGGCAGCAAAGTTCTTTAGGCGGCAGTGGTTTAATCTGCCCGCCGTTGTTCTTTGGGGATCCCAACCTACTTTACGGACACTGCTTTTGGACGTCCCAAGCGTAAAGAATTTGGTGAAACAAGATGTAGAATTGATTTTGTAGTATACAGCATGTCCTGTTTCACCCCTCCCTTGTTATCATTATTCTTGGTTACCTCTGTATGGTGATTTGTTCAGATGTTTGGGGTTTCCTTCATTATTATTCTCCCGGCTTCTTATCTTACTGCTTTGTAACACTGGGAATTTGTGGGAGGTTCCTGTCCTTTTACAGGGCCAGGAGACGCCACAAGTCTCTTCTGCAGTCCACTGCGCTACCTTGTGGCGGATATCCCAAGCGTAAAGAATTTGGTGAAACAGGACGTGCTGTATACTACAAAATCAATTCTACAGGTGAGTACTCACAGAATTGTATTTTTTCCATCTTCTCCGACGGGGATACATCCCCCACCATCAGTCACCTTGAGCTGGGACACTAGGTATGTACATGCCCCTTTCCATTGCAGTAAATGGAGGGGGCATGCCAGCTTAAAGTAGACCAAAATCTAGGATTTTGACTATCCTGGGTTTTGGTCCTTGCCCTAGGGCACCCTGATTGGAGATGCCCTGTTTTGTGAAACCCCACAAGGTCCCCCGATCTGACCCTTCCTCGGTCCAACGGCGCATGCACAGGCTTTCGTCCACTCAGTACGCTTGGATCCACTCACGCCCCTTCGTCTAAGGCGAGTGGATCCGAGCGCACTGGCAGCTGCATTCCCTGCTACCCTCTAACAGGAAGCGTGCCCATGCCGGCCATTCACAAGTGCCTGGTGCAGGCACGTGCCCTGCTAAAATGATGGCCAGGATGGGGCTGCTGTTCACCCATGCACTTCGAACTGCTAAAGAGGGTGAGTTTCTGGGCGACCTGGGTGGTTTCACAAAGCAGGCCATCCTGATTCAGGAGCCTGGCCTACAGGAAAGGGGTTACATTTCATCAACAATAGGTTTATTCAATAGCACACCAGGAGGAATCCTCTGCACGACAGAGCAAACAGTGATTTGTTTTTACACTTAGCTTGAACAATCATATTAACAGATTAAGAGAACTGAACCAGGGTTTCCTATAATATGAGATATAACATTATATTGGTACAAGGAATAGTTAAGGAGATCCAAAAATAACAAGCAAATCATTACATTTGGTAATCTAATTGTACAGTTTATTGCTCACTGGTGATACAGTAATGTGATTACATTGTTCAGTTTGGACTTTTATACTGCAAGTTTTAAAAAAAAAATATTCATTATAGATTATGTAGAACTCCCCTAGGCTGGCAGCAGATTAGTTTAGTATTAAGAGCCATTTTTCTGTATTTAAAGCAGACCTTCGCTTATACTGTACAATTCCACTTCCTAGGAATACCAAAGCTTAGAAATGGGTGTTTAAGGGGATCACAGGGGTTATCTTAAAACTATGTATAAATATATCAGAGATAAATACAATAATCTGTCCCACAAACTGTTTACTGTATACCCCAGTAACCTTAACCCGGGGGCATCCACTAAGGTTAGAGGAAAGACGCTCCCTACAACGACATAAGAGGAGGATTCTGTAAGAGCAGCACGGCTATGGAACTTGGCCAGAGGAGGTAGTCATGAAGAATACACTAATTGGATGTAATATTACCAGCTATGGCTACTAGACCACTGAAAGGTGATTTTCTTTTGTAAACAGACAGAACCTAGTTGGACTAAAGTTTTCTTTGTATTAGATCAAATGCATGACTGCTGTGATTTGTGGTTTTATTTCAATGATCTTTTTCCAATATAAAAAGACACAAATTATTGTTTTTGTTTTATTTTTATAAAAAAATAACCTGCCAATGCACCAGGCATAGGTTTTGGTTACCCAGGGCTCAGGGGCAACACGGATTCACCAGCTCCTACGACCTTTGGTATGAGTCTGTTGCCCATCTGTTGCCCATATTGATGGGCACCAGGCTCTTCCGCAACCCCCCATGGCACCCATACCCTGTGAACACAACCCTTCTGGCATCTCTTCCTGCCTTAGCATGCAGCAAAGGGCAATGACAAAGGCCAGGGGAATAGAGCTTTTGATACTTGAAAGGTGGAGCCTCTCTGGAATCTCCCCCATGGAACTTTGACGTCACTGGAAGGGAGAAGCATACCTGAGGAAATCCCCCATTCATACCCCTATTAATTTATTTAATCACATAGAGGAGAATCCTTAGACTATAAAAGCCAGAATTACTTCTGGCCATTTTTATAGGTGAGGTACATAATTTTTCCGATAGTGTAAGGATTTGGAATAAATTGCACCCTATAGGACATGCTTAAGAACTTGCCAAATTGTTCTACGTAGCTCATAGTCTGCTGTTGTTTCCTAACTTTGAAAAAATATCCTTACTTCACTTGAAAAATGATGCACCTGACCTGTAATAAATGCCCCATCACAGTGGTAGGTGATTTAATGGGAAATATTAGAATATAAATGTTTTATAGATTTTTTTTGTGCGGAATTAATTACATCTAAAATCCTCCCAAAAAATAGGTTAATCTGCATTTTTTTTTCCTGCATAAAATATGCGAGAATGCATTTTTGCACAGTGTTGAATAAACCCCTTACCCTTTTAAAGTTAATTAAAAGGCACCCAAAATCATTTGGACTACCATCCTAGTTTATTGCCAGCCTAAAGCCTGCCCATCCACAAATCAATGACCCCACACCCAGGGGTTGAATATTTTCTTGTGATCAATGCCAGGTAAAACGGCTTGTTAAAGTGTCTAATTGTTCAAATAAATAGTGAATGAGACAGATTAATAAGGAATAAGCATCACATGTAAAACATTATATAATCAACCCTTGTGATGTTACCGCAATAGTTTTTTTCCTGCCACATAATTTCGTAGAAAGGAATGGACATTAAAATCACTTTAATGCCCTAAAATCTTTCTTGACCTCTAATGTAAATAATCAATTGTTTTATTTCCACACTGTCGAGGCTGCTACAACTAGTAACAATTTATGGATAGTAAAAATCATAAATGCAGCATTCCTTCTGGTAAAGGTCTGCCTTGGGACTAAATGCTAAGGATGTTGATTTATAAAATAATAACATTCCACTGATGTCTACCTGTGAGCCCTAATATCTTGTTTCACTCCTATCGTAAAGGCGCAAACAAAGCCGAGGGTTTTAGTTTATTGCAGCCTTCAGTATGCCTTAGCAAATTGGACTCCTGCATTTGGTGCCTGACTGTCTGTCTCTACCTGGACACTAGACACGACAGAGCTGAGAATTTCCTCTCAATATTTCTGCTCAATGTGGCATGTAAGCTTAAGTGGTCAGAGGTGTAACCTAAGGAAGGTTTACTCTTAGTAGTGAGCTAAGCCTCAGCTTTCAGCATTCTTTGAAAGCTGACATGGAATTTGTTCTGAGATGATAAAAAAAAAACGTATTTATGTTTAAGCACTTCTGCCATGGTATGCAATTCTATAGAAGACTACATACAGGCAGAAGACAAGAGCTCACTTCATGGTACCAAACATTAGATGAGATGTCTTGCACATAGTCACACACAGTGAGCAGCTGGATTAGCAGCTTAAGAAGTAATACCTCCCAGCATCAAAAGTAAAAATAGGTTCAAAGAGTGTTGGTAGTATTTTGATGACAACTGTATTGTTTCTGGATCATCACCTAGTGGAATGTGTGTTTCCTCCTGGGATATTCAGTTGAAATGTACAAAAGCATTTGCCAAAGTGTTCAAGGGTTAAATGTGTTCAATGAGATTTACATATCATGCAAGTATAATGCTTTTCCCAGTTTTCAGCACTCTTTAGCATTGTTACTGCAGAGAAAAAAAATCCTCACCCATGAAGTTGCCAGCAGTTGCAGACCTGATGTATTCTACATAATTGCTACTGAATGTGTGGGTGATGTATTGGTAATTGAAACTGACTTGGTCTACTCAACTTTTTCTAAATGTTGCTTGCACTGAGAAATATATAGTGCTTGATTTATCAAGCACAATCTGCCAGAATTCACCATATCAGTGAAAATTAGAGTGGTGAAAAATATCATTTTGAACTTTCTTTTTACACTGGAGCATGTTGCAACATTGCAAGAAACACATTTTCTTAAAAATAAATTATATTTTGCACTAATCTAATTTGCACCAATGTGGTGAATTCTGGCATAGTGTGCTTGAGAAATCAGGCCCATAATATGATTTCATAATATGCATCATATTATTTAGAGCAGGGGTCTCAAACCCTGTCCTCAAGGCCCACCAACTGGCCCAGTTTTGCAGATCTCCACACAGGTGGAGTAATTAGTGCAGCAGCAGAGCTATATAAAGCTGGTTATGTGGAGATCCCCAAAACTTGACCTGTTGGTGGGCCTTGAGGACAGGGTTGGGGACCACTGATTTAGAGCACAAGTAGGTATGTGTTTTTGGTATGCCCTTGGTTGTGTGGATGCTCAAATATTGTTCTTACATGCACAATGTTGTGCAATATTTTGGCTAGTTTATGCAGATAATACCAATAACATAGAAAGGTGAAATAAACTATAGCTAGCTACTCACTTAGATACCTGATAATAAGCATTGAACAAAGGATGGTTACAGAGATAAAAAGCAGCTTATTCTATTTTGGTGTATTAGTGCAGTGTTTACAATTCTGGGCCAAAAAGTTGGTGCAGGATATAATGCATTTTAACCGGACCAACAAGCTTGTTCTTATTTGCTGTCTGCGGGGCCAACACCTATTTAAAAAAAAACGAGTGCTGGTCCGGTTTACATTTGGAGAGGACTCCCTTTAGTTCAACACGTCTTTTCTTATGTTTCAGTATTTTGTATTTATTTTTAAGTCCAAGCACAAGCAAGTATAACCATGGCCATTTTGAAAAGGTATTATAAAAAAGTTTAAGCAGATGTCCAGCCACACCACACAGCCCCTCGCACCCCTTCCCGGTGATTAAGCCCAAGATATGTATTAAAACAGAAACAAAAAACACTTACTAAGCCCCTCTGAGTAAAGCGCTGTGCAGCAACACTTCCAGGTTCTAAGTCGGGATTTTGGACATTGGCGAGGCCTTGTGGCAAGCTGAGCAGACTTACACTTTACCCCTACTAGCAGGTGACAAACCTTGTTTACCAAAAGAATAGAAAAAAAGGGGGGGGGGCTATGGGAAGATTTACTAAGAGTGAACCAAGCAGATTGACGTCAAGGTCTCAGGTAAAATATTGTATCCACAATTATAATCTTAAATCAATTTTGTATTCCTCAAGATGCTGGTCAGTTCTCTACCAGAAACTTGGTTTCGCCTATTCAGAACTTTATTCTTAGTATACAGTGCATCCTGCTCCAGATAGAATACTTACACTTGGGTATTACTCTGCCAGATGGCGCTGGACTGCAGAGACATCGAAAACAGGCTCCTCCCGGCCCCTCAAATACCCAGGGACCTCCCACAATTCCCCAGATTTTCTCTGCAGTCTGAACTGCTAAGGAATGGCTCTTTCTACTCGCAGGTGAGCGGGGCTATTAGCCTGCGGCCCTGTAGGACTATTCCCACCCGTTCCATTAGTAATATGCCTTCCAGCCTTGGCTGCGCTGGTCGGGTGATGGTAGGCACCTATCGGTGGGCTCTAAGTGGCCGCAGTCCTCCCTCATTCTCCTGGTAGTCTTTGGGGGGGGGGGGGGAAGGGGGGGTTTGTCGGTATGTATGCCATGCATTTATGTGTTTTAGACTTATACTTTATTCAATTGCCTTGTGCCAGCCACTGCGCTGTCTTGCTTTAGTTTGACTGTATTTGAAAGTACCGCCGCCACACCTTTTTTTCTGTCACTCGGTTCCGCGGTTCCGTTTGCTAACTTGTATATGCCTAGTGTAATTACTCCCACCCCCTAGCGGGCTATTGGGGCATCCAGGGTTGCTTTATTGCGTTAGTCCCTTTCGGCCGATAGCGCCGCTATAATCATCATATGGAGGCATCTCAGGATAATGTGACGGGGTTCCTTAGGGACAAGCCCGACTGTGTGTAGCGTGTGGGCAGCTTCATGCTGACGCTGACAAGGCGCGGGTCTGTGTACCCTGTGCTGAGCAGGTGCTTGCACTGCAATCTGGCCTTCCAGTGGCTGGGCCAGCACCTCGTATTACTTCACCTACCCCCCCAAGCTTAAATCTCACTCCTACTGGGTTGCATACAAGTGGGGATTCTCAGCTTGATGTGTCTTCTAGACTGGCTACTGTTGAGCAGTTGATTGCTAAGACCTTGGCGCGTAAGGTCCCTGCTAAAAAGCGGCACTTAACGCCTAATGTCACTCTTTTCCCTATGGAAACTGAGGAGTTTTGGGATCTTTGTGGCTATACCCCTTCGGATGAAGGGGAGCTTTTCTCTGACACAGGGTCATCTGATGAGAGGCCAAGGGGTCATGACGATTCTGGCTCTGACCCCTGGTCCCCGGATGACACTGATAGATTGCTGACCCAGATTTTTGAGGTTCTGTCCATTTCTCCCCCTGTTGCGGCTCCCACGCAAAGGGGGGAGCTCTTCATACAGCTAAATCACGTTTGGAATTTCCCGAGCAAGCCCATTTCAATAACCTTGTGCTCAAGGAATGGGAGCGCCCCAGTAGACTTCCCGGGGTACCTAAAAGTTGGGATAGGAAGTATCCCTTTCCTGCTGATGTGGTGAAGTGTTGGTCATCCCCTCCCGAGGTGGATGCCCCGATCCTAGGGTTATCTAACACCTCTGTCATGCATTCCCCTGACTCTACTACCCTGCGGGATGCTGAAGACCGGCGCATTGACCAGCTGGCGTGCCATGCCTTTGCATGTGTGGGGACAGCGCTGCGTCCGGTCTGTGCTTCTGCCATTACCGCTGTGGCCACTAGAACCCTTATCAGAAATATTCTTGATGGTGCCCCTGATGACTTGCCTTGTGAGGTGTTCAATGCACTCTCCAGTTGTGATGTTTTTGTAAATTTTGTCCTCTCTGCCCTGGATGACACCATTAGAATGTGTGCCAGAACATCTGCCCTTGTGGTGGCTATATGCCGCTCGGTTTGGCTGCGCCAGTGGGCAGCTGACGACGCTGCCAAGAAGGCACTCCCTGTTTTTCCCTTCAAAGGACTACGCCTTTTTGGGTACCGCCTGGATATTTTTGCTAAGGGAGGCAGGTCGGCCCTTTCGGGGTCAGGGCTCCTTCTCCTCCCCCTACCTTGGTGCTAGACAAGGGAGCGGGGTTTCCTTCACTGGGGCCCGGGGAGATTTCTGGGGTAGGGGCAGAGGACGTGGCCAGGCATGATGGGGCGCCCTCACCCATCCGGGTGGGGGGACGGCTTCAGCACTTCGCTCACATTTGGAGGCTTCATGTCTCAGACCGGTGGATTCATGAGGTAGTGTCCTCCGGTTACAAGATAGAGTTTGCTGCCTGGCCGCCCCCAAGATTCATCAGATCCCGGACTCCCCAGGACCCTGTGTCAGCTCAGGAGCTAGTGCAGGCAGTGCAAGGCCTCCTGGAGCTGGGCGTCATCTACAAGGTCCCTTTAAGAGAAAAGGGCAAGGGCTTCTATTCCAATCTATTCACAGTCCCCAAAAAAGATTGTTCAGTCAGGCCCATCCTGGACTTAAAGATCCTCAACAAATTTGTCAGGAGCAGGCGCTTTCGCATGGAAACTCTGCGCTCTGCCATCAGTTCCCTGCAGGGGATTTCATGACTTCTGTGGACATCAAGGATGCATACCTTCATATTCCTGTATTTCCAGGTCATCAAAGGTTCCTCAGGTTCCCTTTGGAGGATCAACACTACCAATTTGTGGCATTGCCATTCGGTCTCACCTCAGCTCCCAGGGTGTTAACCAAGGTGCTGGCTGGCGTGATGTCTCTGCTCAGGTATCAGGGTGTTTGTGTGCTGCCTTATCTGGACGTCATTCTCATCACCTCCCAATCTCTACATCAGGCAGAAGTGGATACTCGGCTGGTGGTGTCCACCCTGGAGTCATTTGGATGGGTGATCAACCACCCCAAGTTTTCACGTGCCCCTCCTTGGTGACTCCATTCCTAGGAATGAATCTGAATACAGTTCAGGCAAGGATTTTCCTTCCTCAACAGAAGGTGGACAGTCTGATTGCACAGGTCCAGTTCCTGCTGTATTGTCATCATCCCTCCATCAGGCAGGGAATGCAGCTGGTGGGCCTGATGGTGGCGTGCTTCGAGGCAGTCCCTTATGCTCAGTTCCACATGAGACCTCTGCAACTCCACCTCTTGTCAGTGTGGGACAAGGATCCCGCGTCCCTGGACCAGGTCCTTGTGCTTCCCCCCTTAGTCAGGCGGTCCCTCTCGTGGTGGCTGGACTCCAGGAACCTGTTGGGGGGGCAGAACGTTTCTGGGCCCCTGCTGGGAGACGGTCACCACGGATGCCAGTCTGACAGGTTGGGGGGGTTTCTGGAAGTCCCTGCAGTTCCAAGGGAGGTGGGGCCCTCAGGAGGCCCACACACCTATCAACATTCTGGAACTGCGGGCAATCAGGTTAGTTCTGGCTCTGCTGACTACTCACCTTCGGGGCCTGCCTGTCCAGGTGCGCTCGGACAACTAGACGGCAGTTGCCTACATTAATCATCAGGGAGGGACCCGGAGCAAGGGGGCCCTCCAGGAAGTGTCTCTGATCCTGATCTGGGCAGAGACCAATGTTCCCTGCATATCAGCTGTGTACATCCCGGGGGTGGAAAATCTCCTGGCAGACTCTCTAAACAGGGGGACCTCTCCCCATCGAGAATGGTCCCTGTGCAGCAGGGTGTTCCAATCTCGGCGTCACCGTTGGGGACAACCAGATGTGGACCTGTTTGCGTCCCGTCACAATCACAAGCTTCAGGCCTTTGTCTCTCTATCTCAGGATCCTCTGGCCTTGACCACGGATGCTCTAGCAATGTCATGGCAGGACTTTCAGCTTCTGTATGTCTTCCCTCCGTTCCCCCTGCTGGGCAGGGTTCTGCGCAAGATTGCTCTGGAAGGGGTGCCTGCAATTCTGGTGGCCCCCAGGTGGCCAAGAAGAGTGTGGTTCACAGACGTGGTGCAGCTGACAGTAGATCAGTACACTCTGCCCAGGGTGCCAGACCTGCTCACTCAGGGCTCACTACGCCATCCCAATTTACAAACTCTGGCTTTGACGGCCTGGCTGTTGAAACCTCCATCTTGATGGAGAAGGGGCTGTCTTCCTCGGTTGTGGATACCTTGATTAAGGCTAGGAAGAAGTCTTCTTATTCTATTTATTACAGGGTTTGGCGTGCCTACATTGACTGGTGTGAGTCTAAGTCTCTTCCCTGTCGTGTCTTCTCTATTCCCAGGATTCTGGAGTTCCTACAGCATGGGTTGGAGATGGGTCTCCAACTTAGTACTCTAAATGGTCAGATTTCTGCCCTGTCTGTTTTCTTTCAGAAGTCCTTTGCTCAGCATTCTCTGATTGGACTTTTTTCCAGGGGGTGACCCATGTGCGTCCCCCACGTAAGACTATGGTGCCTGTTTGGGATTTGAACTTGGTTTTGTCAGCCTTGAAGGGTGCTCCTTTTGAACCTGTGCAGGATGCTTCCCTGGCCATCCTTACGCTCAAGGTTTTTTTTCTGGTGGCTATCACTACTGTTAGGCGTGTGTCTGAGTTGGCGGCGCTCTCCATTGAGCCCCCCTACTATGAGAGACACCAGGACAAGGTGGTGTTTCGTTTCAAGCCAGATTTTCTGCCTAAGGTAGTATCTGCCTTTCATTTGAATCAGGACATTGTTCTCCCTTCATTGTGCCCTAATCCTAGTAATGCTAAGGAGAGGGTCTTACATTCTTTGGATGTAGTTAGGTGTCTGAAGTATTATCTGGTGACTACTGCACCTTTCAGAAAGACTGATGCTCTTTTTGTAGTCCCTTCTGGTCCTAGGAAGGGTTTGGCTCCTGCCAAGTCTACTATGAGCAAATGGATCTGCCAGGCTGTGATTCAGGCCTATTCTGCTAAGGGGAAGAGTCCTCCTTTCCGCCTTACTGCTTATTCTACTTGTGCTATTGGTGCCTCTTGGGCTTTTCAGCACCAGGCTTCTGTTGAACAAGTTTGCAAGGCCACTGCTTGGTCTTCTGTTCATACCTTTTCAAAGTTTTACAAGGTTGATGTTAGGGCCTCAGCTGATGCTGCTTTTGGCCGAAAGGTTTTGCAGGCAGCAGTGGTCTAAACTGTCTGCTGTTAACTATGGGGATCCCTACTTTATGGACACTGCTATTGGATGTCCCAAGTGTAAGTATTCTATCTGGAGCAGGACGTACTGTATACAAAGAATAATACAATTCTGTGATTACTCACCTCTAGAATTGGTATTATGAGTATACAGTACGTCCTACTCCACTCCACCCTTGGTTTTGCATTATCTTGGATCCCCTGTATGGTGATTGTTATCATTGTTATAGTTGCTAGTTTGGGTTGTTAAATTCTCCCGGCTTCCCGTTAACTGCTTTTCAATGCTGGGGATTTGTGGGAGGTCCCTGGGTATTTGAGGGGCCGGGAGGAGCCCGTTTTCGATGTCTCTGCAGTCCAGCGCCAGTGACACCGTCTAGCTTAACATGCAACCCACGGATCTCTATTGTGGACTTGCAACCAAAAACCTCTAATTTTAGGGCAATTCCACCACACAAATATAACAACCCACATCTGGACAGCATCTGATGCATGTGCTAGGATAATTTGGCACTGTCCTGGTAATCTGTGCTGAAACTAGGTGCCATTTTTTTAAAAATCTTTTGCACCTTAATTGAGTTTTTTGATGGATCATTGCATCTGCAAAACTTCCTCTTCACAAAACCTAGTTGGGTTTTGTACACAGGTATTCAGTGTCATGCAAGGTATTTTAGGATCTCAATACCTCTTCTAATGTAAATGAATTGCTTCCAAAATGTAAATGTTTTTGTCTTACCTGGACTAGAAAATGTTAAGGAGGATCTACTAGCTTTAATTTTATGCACAATGAGTTTGTTTTCTGTTTTTTAAGATCCATGAGTTGTGTCAGTCATCGCCTGTAGAATAATATTAACAATTAGCACATTATAAATAACACCCTTCATTGAATGGAAACTAGAAGCTTCTGGTAATGCTTCTGGAGACAGCTTGGTGGGATTATAGTTCTTGTCCTGTTTTGGATTAAGAGCAGTGTTTGCTTTAAATAGCTCCGCTAATGTGATAGCTTTTCCAACTCTTAAGAAAGCCATTTTTCAAGGAAATGTCAACAGTTTTGCTGAAAGTTGGTTGAAATGTGTGAGTACTCCACTTGTTGACTGCTAACAGAAAGTGAACGTCTTCAATTTTCTGACTATAAATGTTTTTAACCACCTTGATGTGGTGTTTTCTGACCTTTTTATTTAATTTTAGAAACACTTTCCAGTTACATTATGCTTTATGTAAATTAACTGAAAAATATATATTGTAATACATCAATGTAATTAGACTTGTTTTATTTTTTGTTTATGTTTTGCTAGGCACCCAACTGGCTTTCTCAATTCAGAATTACAGTATATAGTATTAAATTAAGGAATCTGAACTTGCTCTATTATTCTTCAAATATCACCGCCTTGACTCCAGCGCCGGCCGACTAAGTGCCTCCCCCATCCCACAATCACCATACCTTTCCACTGGTCCCTTGCTCCGATCCAAAATGTCCAATTGCCTTTGATTTAATAACCTTTGATTTAATAGTATAGATCTGCCTTGACCTTATAATAGTCATCCTATACTCAGAAAAGAAGTTTATGATGTTGCTGGTAGTAGTAGTAGTTAAAAAGGAACTTAAGTCAAGTCACCACTTTCTAAGTCACTTGTATGGCAGCAAATAACACCCAACCATGTGTCCACCGGCAAGCACACTACTACTGGTCTGTTCAGTAACTGAGATGTAACGTGAGAGTGGTTTGTCTAAATTGACTTTGCAATAGACAAAAAAAAAACTGTGGACCCTGGAAGCCCACTATCTATTCATGGTTGGTCAACAAAGGGCTAAAATCTATTAACCAAAATATATTAGATGATCTTTGGAGGAACATGCTGATGACTACAACAAATGCTGTATCATTCCAAAGAATTATCTTTTATCCAGTGTTCAAGTAAATCAAGTAATGAGGTGCTATATTCTATTGTCAGAAAGTACTGGTTTATTATCTAAATCCAAAATGCCTTTCTCTAGGGAAGGCATTATTATCTCTTTCCACCTTGCAGTTGCTTTGTGACTCATTAGTCTAATATATGAAGTGTGACTATGAACTGGGCTCATACCAGTTGTTATCTTTAACTTGATATCAAGGCAGTGTCACTGAAAGCCTAAATGATTGTTTCAGTATAGGCCAGTAAGCTTAGTTTCAGTTTGGGAGTTGCTGTTGTTATAGTATGGGATTTTTAGAATCACAAAATGTGTGGCAACAAAACCAGTTTCTCTTTTGTTCCACTCCAGGTGCCAGTTACTCTTGGGTTAACTCCTGCCAACAGGTGGAGACTGCAAGTCATCTAAGGAAAGGCTCTTCCCGGTCACATATATCCTGGTCACATATACACTGGCTTCCATCCACAGACTTTTGAGTATTCTCTTGCAGTCCTTTTTGTGGCGAAAGGAGACTCTGAAACATCTTTTTATCTTATTTCTTTCCTACATTTCTAAATTTTTGTAGCACGTTACCCCAGATGGACTCCCCTGTTGCCCAGCCGTTCAGACAGACTGGTGGCGGGAGTTCTTTTTGTTTACATATAAAGCGCCATCGTATTTTGTGGCACTGTACAAGGTAGAAGTACGGTGGTAACACAAGTAAATACATTAAATATGATGATGATAATGCATATAAACAAACAATTTTATGAGTCAGATGTTACAGGCAAGTAAATAAAAACATAGATGCAGGAATACATTAGAAGAAAGGGTTCTGCCCTTGCAAGCTTACAATTTGGGGATGGGGGTGAGACAATACAGTAGGACAGGTCACAAAAGGTATGTACTAAGCAGGTGTCCAGTGTTCTGAGGGATGTTAAGACTGTAAAACGGGTGGGTAAAGTCAGATGGTAGGCTCTTCTGAACAGGTGGGTTTAAAGTTGTCCCTCATTTACAGGGAAACCAGGCATCTCCCAAAGTACTCAGACAGAGAGGGCAGGTGGGGATAAGGGTTTTGTGCTGCTTTTATTTAGTCATAAATGCATCATGGGTTCCTAACTATGCTTCTTTTCATTTGTGACTGCGGGCTTTGTGGGTTTATTTATTATATATTTAATGTATTAAAGCGAACCAAAAGTAAGCTCAGTAAATTGCACCCCTACAGCCCCCTCTGACAAGTAACATATACTATTTGAGAGGGCTTAAAGTGGACCAACACCCAGGATTTTGACTATCCTGGGTCTTGGTCCACTTCGGTGGGGCACCCCCGATCGGGGTGCCCCGCTGTGTGAAACCCCCCCGAACTCACCTCTCCCCGCGCCGACGGACAAGCGGCTCCGCTGCCGCCGCCTCCCGCGCGTCCCTCTTGACGCGCGCGTGCCCGCGCCGGCCATTCACAGACGGCCGGCGCGGGCGCGCGCACGTCTAGAGGGGCGCGAGGGAGGCAGCGGCGGCCGGCCGCCGCCGAAGATAAGGTAAGGAGTTTGGGGGGGTTTCACCCGCGGGACATCCCGATCTCGGATGTCCCGTGGGGAGGGAGGTGATCGGCCCGGGAATCTTATAGATTCCCGTGCCGATCACCGGTGGGTGTTGGTCCACTTTAACTCCATGCAAATGTTATGGGATAGCAGGCAGATGCTATTCTGCATAACTGCATGGCACCGGCCATCTGCCACATACATGAGTCCAGTTTATATAAAAACCCAATCCCACAGTCAAAATTGCCTCACATATCAGTACAATCCTTTATTTCTAGTAGAAAGCCATCAGCTGTGATGACTCATTGCATTGCTGCACAGCTGGAAGAATTGTAACATTTTAGAAGATACATATATTTACATTTATATTTACAGTGATAAAGAAACATTGTTGCAGCTTTCCCTCACACACACAATCCCTCTAGCAGCTGGGTATTCAGTGTGTGTGTGTGTGTGTGTGTGTGTGTGTGTGTGTGTGTGTGTGTATATAACATAATACACAAGCTGCCTTGTGTCTCTGAGGCATTTATCTCTCTCAGTTTGGTGGGGGCTGCTGTTGGCCCAGCTCTCCTCTCTTGCTTATGTGTGTGACAAGATGGCCACTCCCATGCAGTTCTGCAGCAAATAATTGGCCTGTTATTCCAGAACACCTGCATGGAGTTTAGGGGAGCAATTTACTAAACTTTGTATTTTTTTTTACTTTTGGTCCACTTTAAATTAGAAAGTATATTTTGAAGAGGAACAAATCACTGGATTTTCACTATCCCAGGTTTTTTTTTTTTTTGTTTTAATTTGTTTTTATTGAAAAAAACATAGAGACAATACAAGTAAAGCAAATACAGCAATGGAGTGCTATTTTATCAGAACCTGTCTCGTCCATGATTATATATAATATTACAACTGGAACCGACGTCCTTGTTATCTATCTCTTAGACCCCCCCCCCCGAGTCGGGGGGAGCCAGAGGGGGGGGGGTCCGTCCGGGGGCCACGCCGAATGGTAGGGCGTAGATCCCCTAGCGCCCCCCCCCCGCGCCGACGGCCAAGAAGGTCACGGCATATAGTCTAATACTTAATCAATTCCATACTGTCCCAGAGGTTCGCCCCAGAGGTCATACTCTGGTCTTCCCACACCCCTAGGAGATTGTCCATGTTATGTCAAATTTCTGTCTCGCGTTTTCATCCCCTTCCAACATTATTTCCTCCATTCTTCTAATGTTCTCCACCTCCTGTACCCATTCCATGACTCCCGGTGCGCTTTGTGTGCGCCAGGGTCGTGGGATTACCGACCTTGCTGCAGTAAGCAGATGTCTCAGCAGTCCCCGCTTTGCTGAAGAGACCGGCCACTATCCCAGGTTTTGATCCTCCTTCCCGAGGCATTCCAATTTGGTTTTCTAGCATAGTGGCTAATGAGTGGCTAGGAAACCTGAATACAAAAGTCTTAAAAGAGCCACAGCGCTCAACCCTGTAAGCTTGCAGACCAACCTAAAATCTGTCTCTAAAGCTGTCTCCTTTAAGACTTTTGTATCCTAAATGCCCTTCTAACGTGCACCTCACACGTTAGTTATAAAATGGTCTAAGCTGCCACCCCTCCTTTGTTTCTTAGGAAACCTGAATAGCTGGCTAGCTGTTAGCTTTTCCCCTTCAGCTTTATGTACCCACTGTGTACTTAAGATTTGCTTTTGGCAAAGTAAGCATAACAGGGTTTCACAGGGTTTCACACAGTGGGGTATCCTAAACTGTAAGTTGTAACCCAACCCTAGTGTTTGGACCAGATTACCAGGGTTTTCCTCCTTTTTGTAAATAGCTTATGTATCTTGTTTTATTTACCTCTAATTCTGGGCTGTAGCTGAGCTGGGAAGGGCGTGCCATGGCACAGCTTATGATTCTTGAGCATACTCTGCATTTGGGCAGAGACAACCGTGGGGCCATTGTGCCATTCTTGCTCACATTGAGAGCACCAAGGAACAGAGTAGCTGTTAAACCACTTTTTGCATGGTCCTGGAGCCCTGTTACGGCTTCTACCCGGCATTGCAGGAATTGGAGCAGAGGCACATGGGACAGACATCAGGTGAGCTCCTCACTGCCATTTTATTGCTGTTGACTCTTTGAAGCAAACCCACTTACCTACTTTTGCACAAGGATAAGACAGTGCTATATCAGTGAATACATAAGACTGACATCATTCAGGCCAAACCCTTCTATCGCCAATTAAAGGGTTCTGCATCCACTGGCCATAGATGAAAGTGAATAAGGTACATCCCTAGGTGAACATGAGAGCTAGATTTTATGGAAAGAACGTCAATCTACTTATAACTTTGTAATTTTTGAAAAGGTTTTGTGAAAAAATGCAGATGGAAAACATGCTGGTTAACAATATAATAAAAAAAATAATGCAGTGAAGGTGTTAAATGTTTTACATTACAAAATGTAATTTCATGTTATGGAAAGAGTTTTGCTCTGTTAGGTATTGTGTTGGTATTTTAGTTGAAGGCTGAAGCTATTTTATTGAATGTCATCAGTACAAGTGACTGGCTTGTGTTTTCCTCCTTCTTGTTCGCAATATTCAGAGCAGATGTGGTACTTGGCTTAAAAGACAGTTGGTTTTCACAGGAAATGCTCAGGGTGCAGTAATGATATAAAAGCCGCATGTTTCCACCATTTAGCAAGCCAAACAACAATTTAGGGCAAATCTATGTTAAACTAATACATTCGCACTGATGGAAAATCTGCTTAGCGTTTTTTTGCCTCTGACAGGCCCTCTAATAAACCAGTTGATATATTTTACAGAAAACCCTTATTCCCTGATGACATAAATCAGGGCTGGATTAAATGTGGTGGAGGCCCTTGGGCACAAAATATGGTGACCCCAGATACAGTATTTTTTCCCTAATAATAGTCCAGCCAAGTAACTGATTGGTGGTTGTCTGGCACCTGCCTATTTACTGGAACGTCAGATCGAGTCACTTGTGCCACTCTTGTGTGGGTGCGTGCTGCTCGGGAACTCCTGCTTTGCCATTCTGGGCGGGGTGTAGTGTAGTTGCCCAGCTGGTCCAGCAGAAAACAGTTCCCTGAACAGAAGCTTTATGTTCTCACTTTCACACCAACACTTTGAGCTTGCTATTTTGCTATTTATCATCAGCACATGGTATGACGTTTATGACTTGGAGGGCGCCATGCTAAGGATAGCTAGCCTAAACTGTAGGAGTGAGGTCAGGAGAACTGGGCTTGTGGGCGGTTGTGCATGGGGGGGGGGGGGGGGGATTCAGCTACTATGATGTAACAACATCTATGTTGTTAAGAATGGAAGTCCAGTCTTAATTAGTGCCCCCCCCCCCCCCCCCCCCCCCGGAACAAAAAAAACACACATTACCAGATCCT
Organism: Gastrophryne carolinensis; assembly: GCA_027917425.1. Classification (NCBI taxonomy): domain Eukaryota; kingdom Metazoa; phylum Chordata; class Amphibia; order Anura; family Microhylidae; genus Gastrophryne; species Gastrophryne carolinensis. The sequence goes on along the minus strand of CM051234.1, from coordinate 186,925,434 downwards.
CGCAATCCAGCGCATTCCCTGGTAATTTTAGGCATAGACGCAGCCATCTGGGTCACAGTGCACAGATTGTGGGGGAAGGGGGGTAGCGCTGGCTGTGCCTATAGCTATAAATGACAGTCCATTAACTTGACTAGAGGCTGTGGCTGTCGCAGGAAGTGCAGCTTGGATCCTGGCATTAGGTAAGTTGTTATTCTAAGTATACAGCACATCCTGTTCCAGAATATTCCTTACACATGGGTAATACATCCACAAGATGGCGCTGGACTGCAGAAAACAGCTTGTGGCTCTTCCCGGCCCTATATAAGTCAGGGACCTCCCACAAATTCCCCAGTTCTTTTCTGCAGTCTGCGCTGAGAAGATAGAAGACAGTTCTCTTGTGGCGCAGGTGAGCGGGGCTTATTGCCTGCGGCCCTGCAGGACTATTCCCACCCGTTCCGTCCCAGTTACTGCCTCTCAGCCTCGGCTGATAAGGTTCGGGTGAAGGTAGGCTATTGAAGCACTATGGTGCTGAGGAGCTAGGCTCCTACCGCAGTCCCTGCTCTAACAGGGTAAGCGGTTTAGGCTAATGGTGAAGCTGTTGGGATGCCCCCACTGCCTCATGGGTTTTGCCAGGTTTACCCTGTGCAGTTAAACCCTATGCCCTATTTCCCCCTCCACCCTCACTCCTCATCTTAGTCCCTGGGCGCCGTTTCTCCCTGGGAATTTTGCCGTTATACTCCCTTACTCTCCCCTTGGGAGATCTTCCGGGGGGGGGGGGGGGGGGGGGCGGTTTTGTCTAGTGGTTTAAGACTGTATACATATGTTGTGCTTTGTCACTTTTATTACAACGCGCGTTTGTACTACTCTCCGCGGATGGCAGCCCCATTCACCTCAGAGATGCCGGGCCGCTACTGGTCGGCCGGATCACGTGGGCGCACTTCACGCTCTTCAGGGAGGGCGGACTCTGTCGATGATGCATTTTACCTCATATCTCCACGGCACGCCCCTCGTGGTCTGCGGACGCCATTTTGTCTCCTGCTGCGCTGCTGCTGGCTCTCTGCGGTCTGTGAGTAACCCCGGTGGGGTGATTTTTTTCTGGGTTCTTATGCCTTATTCTCATGGGAATGTTTGATTATGTCTTTCAGGCGGGTTAAAGCTTCAGTCCTGTGGTTTCTCCTGGCCTTCTCCTGTCATTATCTCCCACTTCTCTAGCGGTTTATTGGGGCATCCCGGGTAGCTCTTTAGCGTTAACCCTTACTGGCCTACTGTGCCATTCAAATCACCATATGGAGGCTTCTGGGGATAATGAGTCTGGGGTTACTTCAGGACAAGCCCGGCTATGTGTTGCGTGTAGGGTATCCCCAATCGGTGATGATGTCAGGGTATTTGTATCCTGCGCCCAGAAGGTACTTGCACTGCAGTCTGGGTTACCTGTTGCTGGGCCTGCGCCCCCTCGGGCTTCGCCTACCCCCCCGCTTACATCTGACCCCCTGAGAGGAGCATACCAGCGGGGAGTATCAGCCTGATTTGGCTGCACGGGTGGCCAGCATTGAGAAACATATTGCTGGGTCTGCCTCGCGTAAGGCTTCTGCTAAGAAGCGGCATTTATCTCTCGCCGTTTCCCTCTTTCCTGTGGAAGCTAAGGGAATTTTTTACACTACTGGTTCTTCCCCCCTGGAGGAGGGGGAATTGTTCTCTGATTCAGAATCATCCGAGGAGCAGCCTAGGGGTTATGGTGTTACAGGGTCTCCCTTTGGGGAAGATCCATGGTCTTCAGATGACACTGACAGGCTTTTGGCTCATATTTTTGAAGTGCTCTGTATCTCCCCTCCTGCCCTGATTCCGCAGCAGCAGGGTGAGCTTTTCATTACGGTTAAACCAATGTTTGGAATTCCCGGAGCAGTCGCACTTTAATAATCTGGTGCTCAAAGAATGGGAGGGACCTAGCAAGCTGCCAGGGGTGCCCAAGAGTTGGGACAAGAGGTATCCCTTTCCTGCTGATGTGATTAAGCGTTGGTCATGTCCTCCCGATGTGGACGCGCCAGTTCTGGGGCTGTCCAATACATCTGTAATGCATTCTCCTGACACTACTATCTTGAGGGATGGTGAGGACCGGCGCATGGACCAACTGGCTTGCCATGCTTTTGCCTGTGGGGGGACCGCGCTACGCCCGGTTTGTGCCTCTGCCATTACAGCTATTGCTATTAAGGGTTTGCTTAAGAGTCTCTTAGAGGGGACCTCTGATGACGCGGGAGGAGAAGAGTATAGATCTCTCCTGCTTTGCTATGAATTTGTTGTATATGTTCTGTCTGCCATGGATGATGCCATTAGAATGTGTGGTAGAACTTCTGCCCTGTTGGTGGCTATACGCCACGTCAGTGGGTAGCTGATAATGCTGCTAAGAATGCTCTCACTGGCTTCCCTTTCTTCATACTTGTTTTATTGATTTTCATACAAGAAAAACAAGAACATACATATATGCTCATAACAAGCGAGCCATAAGGGGTATTACAACAAAGTCTCAACTTTTCCAAAAAGAGCAAACAGAGTGATATTCAATAACATACAGAGCAATGGACATGTAGTATCATACTTCCCCATGGCCCCCCCTCCCCAAGAAGAGGGAAGTATCCAGGCCCTCCCTCAGCAGCCGTAGGTCCCCTCCTAAGTGCATTGAGATAATCCCATTCATATCTGCCGGGAAGGCAGCCCCTCTGTAGAAACCAATATGTAGCAGTTAGTAGGTCTCAAGAGGACCCAGGTGGCCTACCTCATCGTCGCTCTGTCAGCCCTTCCCCAGGGCTAGCCTTCCAGGGAGATTGGACGGCAGCGATGCACCGATTTCTATGTTGGGCCCTTCACCTCCCCCGTTCAAGCCGGGTTGAGAGTACATATATAAGACACAGAGACCAACACATAACTAATACAAAGACAGACAAATCAGACATTCCGGGATACACAGGGAGAGGGATAGCAAAAGGGACATAAAAGGGCAGGAGGGGAAAAAGAGGGGCGGAGAAAAGGAGGGGAGAGAGGGACGAAACCCAGAGCCATCACTAGGAGAGCTCCCCGAGCAGTGCAGGTAAATAGGGCAGGGCATTAATGTTTGGGCAGAAACTCAGATCGGTGTTAGCCACCATATTAAAGATACAGAGCAAGGGTCTCCATAGAACCAGTGGAGGAAACAGTAGGGGGTCGAAAGCCTGAGGCCCCAGGTTTGTCCAATGGAAGACCTGACAGGGCTGGGTCACGCATCCCAAATTTGTTTGTAAGAGGTCGAGTCCTTGAACATAACCCATGGGGTCCAGATCTTGAGATAAGCATCCATTCTGTCCTGTTTAGCATAGCAGATTTCTTCCATAACCTCAACATGATTCATCTGCGTGAACCATTCCCTGATTGTGGGTGATCTCTGGGATCTCCAAAGCCTCGGGACAAGGACCCTAGCCGCGTTAAGAAGGTGACAACCTAGCGGGGCTCCTCCCGCCACCCCTTTACCATCCAAGGACCACCCCAAGAGAACCGCTTCAACCTTCCAATCCAGGGGCTCTCCCAGGATCTCAGCACAGAGATCTTTCACTTTGTCCCAAAAGCCCAGCACCCCAGGGCAGGTCCACCATATGTGTATCATCGGGGCGCCCCTCTGCCCACATCTCCAACACACGTCAGGAACTGATGGGAAGTAAGCGTGTAGCACCTCAGGAGTCCGGTACCAGCGCGTGATAAGCTTATAGTTGGTTTCTTGCATGGAGCTGCTTATCACCCCTCTATGGGCATTCCTGTATATATCGTTCCATTCAGTTTCTGAAAAGGATCTACCAATGTCTGCCTCCCATTTCCTCTCCCAGGGTTTAGTCTCATCCCTCCCCTCACGTTGTAACAGGTTGTAGGCCCAGGACAGGAGATGTGTAGCAGGCCCTTTGCCCAGACAAGCCAACTCAAACCTCGACACATCTCTTCCCAATCCCTCCTTCACATCCTTAGAGTAGAAGAAGTGCCTAATTTGGATGTATGTGAAGACAGAGATCTCCCTCTCCAGTAGTTGTTGCAGGCTATGTCTATCTCGCAGCACCCCCCCCACCTGCAGGTGGAACACCCTCAGAGGCTTGGGTCCCCCACAATCCCTCAGCATGGACAAATCCCTGCCTGGGGGGAACGACGGATTTCCCATAATCGGTGATAGGTAACCAGGCAGTACGGCCAAGGCTCGTTTACCTCGGCATAGAGCTCTCAGGATGGACAGTGAGGTTCCAATCAGCGGGTGGGCCTTAGCAACCGCCGGAATCTCTTCCCACCGTAGGGTGGACGAAATGTCCATACCTCCTCCCGTAGCCGCCTCTCCCTCTATGCGCACCCAGTCTTTCTGAGCCCCGTTCACATGCCAGTCCACCACTCTCCCCACATGGACCGCCCGGTAATACGTTTTCATGCATGGGATCCCCGTCCCTCCTCTATCCTTGGGTAGGAGCAGCACGCTTCTCCTAATTCTAGGCGGCTTGCCAGCCCAGATGAACCTCCTGAAAGACTTCATCAATTCCCTAAAGAAGGACTCTGGTAATTTAATTGGGATGCACTGTATCAGGTATAAGATCCGTGGAAGTACATTCATTTTCAAAACAGACATGCGGCCAAACCACGAGAGCCGTAGCCTATTCCACCCTTCTAGATCTCTCTTAACTTTAGCTCCAATAGGGGCGAAGTTAAGATGAAACAATCCACTGAGCGAGGTAGGGAGTTGTACTCCCAGATATCTGAGACTTTTGTTTTCCCACCCAAAGGGGAAGGTACCCCTTAACGCATCCACCTCCAGTGCCGGTAGGGAGATATTCATAGCGCTAGATTTGCTGTAGTTAATCTTCAAGTTCGAGAGGCGCCCAAAGGTTTCTAGTTCTTTCAGTAAGTTGGGCACAGACACCCTCGGAGAGCGCAGAAAGAACAGCATATCATCCGCATAAGCTGCTACCTTTCTCTCCCTCCCCCCAATCGGGATGCCACTAATACCCCCACATAGGTTGACCCTCCTAAGAAACGGCTCCAAAGAAAGTGCAAAAATCAACGGGGAGAGAGGACACCCCTGTCTGTTGCCATTGCGGATATGGAATGTAGATGAGGAGCAATTATTCGCTCTGACCCTAGCCACCGGGTTGGAGTACAACGCCATAATCCTGTTTTTTGCTGCCACCCCCAGCCCAACGTGATCTAAAACCTTCCCTATCCATCTCCAATCCACTCGATCAAACGCCTTCTCAGCGTCAGTAGAAAGCATCATTGAGGGTATGTTTTTAGCCTTCGCCCACCACTGAATGTTCAAAGCCTTTATAACGTTATCCCGAGCCTCTCTGCCAGGTATAAAGCCCACTTGATCCTGACCTATCAAGTCCGGCACGAAGGAAGCCACTCTCTTTGCCAGGGCCTTGGCAAATATTTTGACATCCACATTTAACAGGGAGATGGGCCTGTAATTTCGGCAATCCGTGCCGTCTTTGCCCTCTTTTGGGATCACAACAATTTGGGCTTCCAGGACAGAGCATGGCAAGGAACCCGAGGACGCTGTGGATTCGAAGGCTCTCGCCATAAGCGGAAGTAGAAGGGAAGAGAAGGTTCTGTAATACTGGGATGAAAATCCATCTGGACCCGGGGCCCTCCCTGGCCTAGTCTCCTTAAGGGCCTTTTCTAGTTCCCCCACGGTTATCGGCGCTTCCAACTGGTCCGCATCCTCCTTAGATATCGAAGGCATCTCTGATTCCACCAGATATTTCCCCATAAGGTTCTCTGAACTCCCCCTCCCTTGGTGTGTTGGAAGATTATATAAGGCAGAGTAGAACTTCTTGAATACTTCTGCTATCTCCCCATTTTTTTGGCAGAGGGTTCCCTCTGTTCTTCTAATCCCCTCAATTCTGGACTTGACGGTCTTAGGGCGCAACGCTCTTGCCAGCAGTCGGCCGGCTTTGTTCCCGTATTCATAGTATAGACCAAGACGTTTGGTAAAAAACCTGCCCGTCTCCCTGAGCAAGACATCTCTAAGTTCTTGTCTCTTAGCCTCCAGTTCTTCCCAGTGTTGGACTAGAAGGGAGCGTTTGTGTTTCGCCTCGAGATCTGCAATCTGTTGGATTAATTTGTCCATTTTTGCCCCCCTCTCTCGTTTAGCTCTTGCCCCCTCTTGGATCAGGTATCCCCTCAGTGTGCATTTATGGGCTTCCCACGCTATTAGAGGGTCAACCTCTTCCGAAGTGTTTTCCTTGATGTACCAGGACAGATGTTGCCGGATTCTGTCAACGACCCCAGGGTCCTTCAGTAAACTCTCGTTCAATCTCCAGTTCCATTCCCTCCTCTCCCCCCCTGGCAGGGATAGGGAGAGCACGACTGGGGCATGATCAGAGAAAGATATGTTGCCTATTTGGGCGGAGGTAACCCTCTCCAGGTCTCTTTGCGAGAGGAAGAGAAAATCAATTCTAGAATATTTCATATGAATTGGCGAATAGTACGTGAAATCTTTGTCTGATGGGTGCAACAGGCGCCAGGTATCAATCAGGGCCAAATCTTGCAAGGCTTTCTTAATTTGTTTCAGGGCTCTGTAGGACATGGCAGATTTAGCATCTGATGTATCAACCAAGGGGTTGAGGGCACAATTCAAGTCCCCCCCTAACACCACCATCCCTTCCTGAAAGGCTCCCAGTTTGCCCAAGATTGTTCTACAGAATCTCTGCTGGTCCTTATTTGGAGCATATGCATTGGCCACAGTAATGATTAATCCGTTAGGCAGCCTCCCTTTCAGAAAAATGAATCTACCCTCCTTGTCTTTTTCCACTGCCATCACCTTAAGTTCTAAGTTCCTATCAACCAGGATCGATACCCCTTTTGCTTTATTATGTTGGGAGAGGGCTGAGTAGCAGGCAGTGTATGTCTTATTGCCTAAGTATGGGGCCTTATGGACTTGAAAGTGTGTCTCTTGGATTAGTGCAATATGTGCATCGTATTTCTTAAGCTCCCTAAAAAGCGCATGTCTCTTTTGAGGGGAGTTAAGACCTTTAGCATTTATGGAGATAATATTTACTTTAAGAGACCCCATTGTGAAAGATTATGCAATATTCAGCAGAGGGCCCTAGACTTGTACAGAGAGATTCTCCTCCCTCCCTCCGCGCCACCAACCCCCCCCCAAGCCCAGGGAAGGTAAAAAGAGGGCAAGTAGATCACTAGATTCCAGGGGCAGAGAAGACGGAGGAAAGGGGAAGGACACCAGGGATGGGAAAGACAAAAGGGCACAGACTAAAGGAAAAACAGACGAGGGACAGACAACTACTTGACGAAAGACAAGAACCAGACTATGTACAACCACAGACCGAAGAGGGCCGAGGGAATGTAATTACCCACCTATTGGTGGAGACAACTGGGGCAATCCTGTACTGAGAGCCTATAGCTCTCTCACGTTGACCCCCAGGACCCAAAGCACAGACTTTAGGTCCAAGAGAGGAAGGAGAGACCAGCTCCCCTCACGTCTCTTCCGCTCCACCCTGATGAACGAAGGCCCTTTTTTGGGGGAAGAAAAAGCCAGTGGAAGGCCGAAAGAGCGACACCCAGAGATACCCTGGATCCTACAGTGAGTGAGACGGCCCGGAGAGGTCCGGCGGAGCCCACCAGAGTGACGTTATACCCTCTAACCTTCAATGCTATACGCCATCTAGCATGGAGAGCCGCAAGACAGTCTTAGATCTTAGGGATCTTCCTCATACCCAGGGTTGGGAATACCAGCTCCTTACCTCCCGATCGCCCCTTGCCCCGAGCAGACACCCGCTAACCTTCGCTGTTCCAAAGCCAGAGCCCCCCGGCGTGTGCCTCTCAACTGAGAGCCTCAGTGGGCTGACCCCCTTCCGCCTACCACCTAACACATGAACGAGCAAGGCAGCGCACGGAGACATCTCCTCGATCCCCTCCTTCTCCAGACCCCTCAGCCAAGACCCCCTGCTCCCCAGGGCGCCCAAATTGACCTACAGTGAGAAGCGGCCGACCCCTTAGGGACCCCCTTTCCCGACCTATGTAAGATTGCTCTCCCTACTTAGCCTTCCATCGCCGTCTCAGCTGGCTGTATCCTTGGCCTATTTCCCCTTCCCATTGTATATGTATTCGGGCGACCTGGCCGCCCGTGGGCGCCATCCAACCCAGCATGCGGTCTGCACAGTAATTCAGCTCGAGGTGGGCTTCTCCCGCCTATACGGGCACATCCCCGGTGGCCAGGACCCTCGCCCATTGCCCAAAGAGGGGTCCCCCCACCAAAGCCCCCCGGTCCAGGTGTTAGTGAGCATCCCACCTCTGGTGCGACCGGGTCAATGACCCACATCAAGCATTTAACCTTGAACAATAAACAACAACATCGACAACAAGATCTTAAGCATTAAACAGAAAACAGGTGAAAATCAACCGCGGAGAACCTCCGAATATCTTAATACATTCGTGAGTTAAGGCACCCTGCTTGAACCGTGGGGGAAGGCAGGGGGTCATGTCGCAGAAGCTCAGCAAGCTCAAACCTAGCAAGCGGCGCTGGTCTTCCGCGAGCAGGGACCACCATCCTCACCCAGGGGTCATTAATCTTTATCACCTCATCCCACCCGACAGCGCCCACGCCACTGATATGGAATAGGGATCCGCCATCGGAGGGGGCGAGCTGGAGCGCAGGAGACAAACAGTTCCTAGGGTCTAGTCCAGCGGGGTAAACAGTGTGATTCTACAGCAGAATCTCTTCTATTTCGAACTATAGCTTTAGCAGCGTGTTTCCCACTAGGAGGGTTAGCATAATGCAAGCCCGACCCTCCTGTGCAGCCACCCATCCAGCGAGCAGGCACCCTATGCCAGTTATAGAGGCCCCCCCCCGGGGGAGCGACCCAAATCAATCAGAACTGAGCATGACAGCTTATTTGATATGAGTCTCCAGCACACGCTTAACATCATATCTCTAACTGTCGACGTCCTCTCTACAACCGGGGGGAGTCCACCACAAAAGACCACCATAAACATTAACATATCTATAAACATTCTATATGTAATTTCCTAGAGGGGTGGAATGTAACCCGTAGCACTGATGATCAACAAGCGCAGGTGTATTTAGGCATAGCTACATCTTTGCATGCAAGGTCGGCCGTTCCCGCCGTGAGGACTCCATGCACTGTCTCCTCACCCCCCCCTACAGCGCCCACGCCATCAATGTGGAATAGGGATTCGCCATAGGACGGGGCGAGCGAAAGCCCCCCACCCTCAAATAGTGCAGGAAAAAATCAACCGTTTCTCAAACTAAGCATAACAGTGCAAACAGTATGAATGTGTATATATCAATAGATGAGCTTATTGCATATGAGTCTCCAGCACACGCTTGACATCATATCTCTAGCTGAAGACGTCATCCCCACAACCGGGGGGAGTCAACCACAAAAGACCACCGTAAACATTAACATATCTATAAACCTTCTATATGTAATTTCCTAGAGGGGTGGAATGTAACCCGTAGCACTGATGATCAACAAGCGCAGGTGTATTTAGGCATCGCTAGATCTTTGCATGCAAGGTCGGCCGTTCCCGCCGTGAGGCCTCCATGCGCTGTCTCCTCACCCCCTCCCACAGCGCCCACGCCATCAATGTGGAATAGGGATTCGCCATAGGACGGGGCGAGCGAAAGCCCCCCACCCTCAAATAGTGCAGGAAAAAATCAACCGTTTCTCAAACTAAGCATAACAGTGCAAACAGTATGAATGTGTATATATCAATAGATGAGCTTATCTGTCCTTAGGCGTCATAGCCACTGGGATCACGGAGATTCCACCGGACACCGCCCGCTTCATCTACGGCTTCTTGAACGGCTTCTGTCTCTCCCCCTAAGCGAGGGTGAGTCCTCTGGGCCGTTCCTCTGGAGCTCTCCGGACATCCTCCGTCTCCCCGCTCGTTGAACCAGCTGCGGGATGGAGAATTCACCAAACCAATCGGGCAAGGAGATCATCGGGAGGCGCAGCGCCTCACAAAACCCAGGTAGGTCCTCCGGCATTCTCAGGATTCCCGTTCTGCCGCTACTTGTAGCCGATAGAGCAAATGGAAATCGCCATCGATAAGGGATGCCCCTTTCCCTGAGGACAGCAGTAAGAGGTCTCAGTGCTCTTCTGTGCTGCAATGTGATGCCAGACAGGTCCTGGTATAGTTGCACCTCACTGTTGTTGAATAAAATAGAGTCCCGGCTTCTGGCTTTCATAAGGATTTCCTCCTTTAATTGGAAACTCTGGAGGCAGCATATGATGTCTCGAGGGGGGGCTTCTCCGCTACTCCTGGGGCGAAGGGCTCTGTGGGCTCTCACGAACTCAATAGAAGTTTCGGGGGGCCTTTCCAGCAAAGAGTTGAAGAGGGACCTCAAGGCCTCCTGGGTCTGATCCGGCGCCACCTCCTCAGGTATCCCGCGTACCCTAATATTGCACCTCCTATTGCGATTGTCTAAATCTTCTAGGTGCCTATGAGCAAGCATGAGGTGCCTGTTGTGCGCCAGCACTACTTCTTTCACCTCCGATAGCCGGTTGCTGGTGCTGGCCTCGTCTTTCTCCACCTTCTCAATCCGGCCAGAGAGCTGTCGCATGTCATCCTTGAGTCCCGCGATGGCCTCTGCGATCGATGCTTTAATCTCCCCAGCAAACTTCGCCAGTTCGCAGCGTGTGGGGAGCTGGCTGAGCTGCGCCACCAGCCTTCCGTCCTCGACATCCGATCCCGCATCATCCTCCCGCTCTGGAGAGGACTCCGGCGATGGGGCCTCCGCCATCTTGGCCCCACGTGGGTAGGCCTCGTCCGGGCGCTGGCTGCCAAACATCTCGGGCAGTTTCCTGGAGTTTGCTTTCGGAGTTTGGGAGACTCGGGGGGTCTTAGTTGTCGCCCCGGGTTTGTTAATTCGTCCCATGCTCTATCTGGGGTGCAGGAACAGTCGCTTAATCAAGGGCTCCGCCGGGAGCTCTCAGCTCACGCCGCCATTCCGTTCCCCGGCCAAGCCACGCCCCACTGGCTTCCCTTTCAAGGGCCTGCGCCTCTTTGGTGAATGCTTGGACTTGTTTGCCAGGGGTGGTAGGTTACCTCAACGTAGGAGGCCGTCCCGGTCCTTTCGGGGGATGAGTGCCTTTCTCCCATCCTTCCATGGTTCTAGAACTGGCCGAGGAGTTTCCTTTACTGGGGCCCGCGGAGATCACTGGGGAAAGGGCAGAGGACGTGGCCGTCCTGGCCTCTCCTGGGGTCCCAAGACAAAATCCTCACCCAAGCACCCTCAGGCATGAAGGGGCGCCCTCACCCATCCGGGTGGGGGTATGGCTTCGGCTCTTTGCTCAGGTCTGGAGGCTTCACGTCTCAGACCGGTGGATTCAGGAGGTAGTGTCCTCCGGTTACAAGATAGAGTTTGCAGCCTGGCCACCCCCAAAATTCATCAAATCCCAGATGGCTCAAAACCCCCTGTCAGCTCAGGGTCTGTGCCTTGCTATCCAAAACCTTCTGGAGTTGGGGGTCATCTGCCAGGTGCCTATGAGGGAAAGGGGCAGAGGCTACTATTCCAATCTTTTCACTGTTCCAAAAAAGACGGGTCCATCAGACCTAACCTGGATTTAAAGTGCCTCAACAAATTTGTCAGATTCAAACATTTTCGCATGGAGATGTCAATTCACTACGCTCAGGGGACTTCATGACCTCTGTAGACATCAAGGATGCTTACCTTCCTGTACCAATCTTTCCAGGTCATCAGAGATTCCTCAGGTTCGCTCTGGAGGATCAGCACCATCAATTTGTGGCCTTGCCTTTCGATATCACCTGGGCTCCGAGGGTATTCACCAAGGTGCTGGCGGGCGTACTGGCTCTGCTGAGATCTCAGGGCATTCGCATCCTTCCTTACTTGGACAACATTCTCATCACGTCTCAGTTCCTCCAGCAGGCCCAGCTGGATACTCAGCTGGTTGTGTCCACACTGGAGTCCTTCGGCTGGGTGATCAACCACCCCAAGTCTTTGCTGTCATCGTCAATGGTGAAGTCCTTTCTGGGCATGACTCTGGATACATCTTGGGTCAAGATTTTTCTCCCTCAGCAGAAGGTGGAGAGTCTTCGGGCCCAAGCCAGGTTCCTTATGTCTTGCCCTCATCCTTCCATCCGGCAGGGGATGCAGCTGGTGGGCCTGATGGTGTCTTGCTTCGAGGCGGTTCCATACGCTCAGTTTCACATGAGCCCTGTTCAACTTCACCTCTTGTCAGTATGGGATCGGGACCCTCGGTCCGTGGGTCAGGTGTTAGCTCTGTCCCCTCTGGCCAGACGGTCTCTCTCGTGGTGGCTGGACTCGGGAAACCTGTTGGTGGGCAGATCCTTTCTGACCCCGTGCTGGGAGACAGTCACCACAGATGCCAGTCTGACAGGTTGGGGGGGGCTTCTGGAAATCCCTGAAATTCCAGGGTCAGTGGGGCCCTCAAGAGGCCCACACCCCTATCAACATTCTGGAATTGAGGGTGATAAGGTTGGTTCTCGACCAATTGACTCCACACCTTCGGGGTCGGGCGGTTCAGGTTCGCTCGGACAACCAGATGGCGATTGCCTACATCAATCATCAGGGAGGGACCTGGAGCAAGAAGGCCCTCAAGGAAGTGTCCCTGATACTGTCTTGGGCGGAGGAGAATGTTCCCTGCATCTTAGCTGTGTACATCCCGGGGGTGGAGAATCTGGAGGCAGACTCCCTCAGCAGGGGGACTTCTCGTCTGGGAGAATGGTCCCTCAGCAGCAGGGTGTTTCGCTCCCTGTGCCACCTCTGGAGTCAGCCAGATGTGGATCTGTTTGGGTCCCGTCACAATCACAAGCTCCCAGTCTTTGTCTCTCTGTCCCAGGACCATCTGGCCTTGGCCATGGATGCACTAGCAATGTCTTGGAGGAGCTTTCAGCTCCTCTATGTGTTCCCTTCCTTTCCTTGCTGTGTTCCCATGTTGCAGGAATTTCCCTTGCTGGGCAGGGTGCTGCGCAAGATAGCCCAGGAAGGGGTGTCTACCATTCTGGTGGCCCCTTGTTGGCCAAGAAGAGTGTGGTTCGCAGACATCGTGCAGTTGGCAGTAGATCAGTATGCTCTGCCCAAGGATCCAGACCTGCTCACTCAGGGGCAGCTACGCCATCCCAATTTACAAACGCTGGCTTTGACGGCCTGGCTGCTGAAACCTCCATCTTGATGGAAAAGGGGCTGCCTGCCTCTCTTGTTAATACCATGATTCGGGCTAGGAAGAAGTCCTTGTCATCCATTTACTATAGGGTCTGGCATGCTTACATTGACTGGTGTGAGTCTAAGTTGCTTCCCTGTTGGGTGTTTTCTATCCCTAGGATTCTGGAATTCCTGCAACATGGTTTGGATTTGGGTCTTCAACTTAGTACTCTCAAAGGTCATGTGTCTGCCTTTTTTGCCATTTTCTTCCAAAGATCCTTTGCTCACCATCGTCTGGTTTACTGGCTCTGGATTACTCACGTGAGCCTATGTTACCAGTCTGGGATTTGAACTTGGTTTTATCTGCCTTGCATTGGTCTCCCCTTGAGCCTTTGCGTGAGGCCCCTTTGTCCATTTTGACTCTTAAGGTAGTCTTTTGGTGGCTATCACTTCTGTTAGGCATGTTTCTGAGTTGGCGGCGCTTTCCATCAAACCCCCGTACTTTGAGAGACACCAGGACAAGGTGGTGTTTCGTTTTAAGCCATATTTTCTGCCTAAGGTTGTGTCTGCTTTTTATCTCAGTCAAGACATTGTTTTGCCTTCTCTATGCCCTAATCCTAGTAATTCCAAGGAGCAGGTGTTACACTCTCTGGATGTGGTCAGGACTCTGAAGTTCTATTTGGTGGCTACTGAATCCTTCAGGAAGACTGATGCTCTTTCTGCGCTGCCGTCTGGACCTAAGAAGGGTCTGGCTCCAGCTAAGTCCACTATCAGCAAGTGGATACGTCAGGCTGTGGTACAGGCCTATTCTGCTAAGGGGAAGGAGCCTCCCTTACTGCTCATTCTACTCGTGCTATTGGTGCCTCTTGGGCCTTTCAGCACCAAGCTTCTGTTGAACAAGGCCGCAACTTGGTCTTCTGTTCTTACCTTTTCTACGTTTTACAAGGTTGATGTTAGGGCCTCAGCTGATGCTGCTTTTGGTCGCAAAGTTCTGCAGGCGGCAGTGGTTTAAACTGCCCGCTGTTACTTTTTGGGGATCCCACCCTACCTTACGGACACTGCTATTGGATGTCCCATGTGTAAGGAATATTCTGGAACAGGACGTGCTGTATACTTAGAATAATACAATTCTGTGATTACTCACCTGTAGAATTGGTATCATACGTATACAGCACGTCCTGTTCCACCCCACCCTTATCATTTTTCCTAGTTACTTCTGTATAGTGATTGTTTATATGTTCTTTTTCAATTCTGGTTATTATTGTTCTCCCGGCTTCTTGTTAACTGCTTGTCAATACTGGGGAATTTGTGGGAGGTCCCTGACTTATATGGGGCCGGGATGAGCCACAAACTGTTTTCTGCAGTCCAGCGCAATCTTGTGGATGTATTACCCATGTGTAAGGAATATTCTAGAACAGGACGTGCTGTATACGTATAATACCAATACTTCAGGTGAGTAATCACAGAATTGTATTTTTTACTCCACCCGACCTGTCTCAGTGCTGGGGCTGGATTCCTGCTTTAAGCTGCATGGAGGTGGTATGGAGATAGGTGCTCCTAAAGCTAGAGTGTGTATTTCATGTGTTTTGGAAGATGCACCCAAACAGAACTATTTCTGTGTAATTTCATTAAGCAATGACAAATCATAATGATATAAAGAGCATACATTATTGATATAAATCCTTACAGAAGCTCCAAATATTCATCTATTTTTTTCATCTCATCAGGTATACAGTATGTCAAAAGTGAGGGTGGGAATTTTAAAGCCTCTACTTTAAACAACTTGAACCTAAGCTTTAGGGATGACCCAATACCACCAATCAGATTCAGATCTGCAGTGGAAAATGAGGGATTAAATCTTGTTCCTGTGGTCGACTAAAGATGGTTATTTTAGACACTCTAATAAACAAGGCCTTATGTGACGCAAATCAGCCACATTAATGTTTATTGAACCATTCATTAATATTAGGTCTGCTTGACTGTGCGTTCAAAAGATTCCGCCTTAGCCAAAACTCTCTGTTTACTGCTTCACTCTGTACGACCCTAATAGGAATGGAAGTGAGGACGATCAAGCAGATGATGACTAATACCAAAAGAAGTTTATTCATTTTGTTCACTTACTAGTCCTCGCAGATGCGTCAGTCTTAGTAAACCAACATAGTAGATTTTGTTTCCATGTAATCTGAGCATTATTTTTTGCATTGTACATTTCCTAGCTTTTATATATGTATATATACCTTAGAAACTGTTTCTCCAGAAACAACTTGCTGCCTTGGGCTGTGTCAGGTGTACATTTATTTTTCTCCTTTTTTTAGTACTGACTTTCAGCCACACCTGCACAATAGGCTCAATTCAGAGACACATTCGTCCGGACTTCCGTAGCTGTCTGTGAAAGTTTTGGTGGGTGTTTGTCATTTTTTTGCTATTTTTCGTTCATTTTTCATTCGTACGAACGTTCGGGAATGCGTTTTCGATGAACGGAAGCAAATCGGAACATTTCCGTTAGTTCGGATCATTTTCCAAACAAAATCGGAAATTTTCAGTTCGTTCAGATAACTTCCGTTGTTGGGATGGGTTTCCGTCTGATTCAGAGAGCTGATTTCCGACGGACCACCACCCTATAAATCCGTTTCATTTCCGATCCACTTACGGGACCTTTGAGGGCTCGGATTGCTATTGTTGAACATGTTTTGCGGCTATGTGGAGGAGTCTGCTTGCCTTTAGCACCAAGGCATTGCATGTATCAGCATGGCCGAGGTCATAAATTCTATAGCAATGCATACCTGAATCAATACATTTCATGTATGCCTTATAGATGCATTTTAATGCTGACCTAAATTAGTCCTTAGCATGTAAACATTTATTTTTCCACACATCCATATAATTGCTATATTTTTTTAGACTTATGTCCTTTGTGAATTATATTTGGATTGTTGACTTTGAATCTTAATTTGTTGTAGGAGTTCTTGTTTTAGTTGGTTACCTTTGCTTTGTGTAATTATTTTATATTTGGTTGCAGGAACTGCAAGATGTGCCACTCGCCCTTGCTCCTGATGCCCGTTCTTTGCCTGCAGAATGCCGGCCAGGGGTTCTCTAATGGGGCACTATGCAAAACCCGGCCCGTGGCGAGGGCCCTCTGGCTTTTGAAGTCCAGATTTAGGTGTTAGGACCATCCTTTGGGCACTGCAGTATGACCCCAACAAGGTTATACCAATATTTTAATTTACCTTTTTTTAACAGGGACCTTTTAACAGGAGCTGCGCAACTCGTTGGGGACCACAGATGAAAAATAATGTTCAGTGGCCTGCCATTGCTATGTATTTTGTTTTTTATAGTTGTAAAAATTTGAAATGTTAACAATTTTAAACAGTTTTATATTTTATGATGGAATAAAAAAAATGTTACATTGTCATTTCATTTACAAAATACATTAACACAAAACTAATGGGCCCAGAAATATTTAAAGATGAATATTCACATGACCGAGAAGTGATTTGGGTAAGTTTTAGGGGGCTAAAATGGAAGAAGAACCTAACCAAGAAGTGGTATGGGTGAGCTTTAAGGGTCCAAATGGGAAGATGGAGGATAGTGCTAAGTGGTTTGGGTGAGCTTTAAGGGTCCAAATGGGAAGATGGAGGATAGTGCTAAGTGGTTTGGGTGAGCTTTAAGGGTCCAAAAGGGAAGATGGAGGACAGTGCTAAGTGATTTAGCTAAACATTGTAGTAGAAGTGAGGGTGGCAAATATGTAGGCGAGCACTTTAATGAGTTTGTAGTGCGCAGGCGCAAGATCATAAGGATTTCCGTCTGGACGAATAATTATTGATTGAAAAAGGGAAACAGAATCGAACGGGAAACGTAAAGGATTCATTGGAGGATACGATGGGAAAAGGGCAAAAACGAAAGCCTACATTGCAACATGTGAAAATGAAATGGAAAAGTCTGGATGGAAAATGACATCCTCGTATTCGTAATCTGCCATACGAACGGACAGAAACTTTACAGAAGGTTTTCAATGCATGCATAGAATCGCTCGTACACTCATACGAGAACGGAAACATTTCCAAAAAAAAAATCGGATCGGAACTAAAACGGAAGTTTTTTTTTGTCTCTCTGAATCGAGCCTACTATTCCTATTCTGTGAAGTGCAAATATATATATATATATATATATATATCACCCAACTGGGTCTAAATTTCTGGCTCCAAATTTCTGGCTCCATACATGTGGAAAACGCAGGGGCTGCAGGAGAGGGTTAAATTATCTTGTGTTCTGCTCTCCCTCTGCTGGCTTTCAGGGGCACCATTTTTTATTTAGCCTGCTTTACATTTCTCAGTAACTCTCAGTGAACTCTCTTCCTTTTTTACTTACACCTCTGATCCTTTGTCCCGAGCCTAGGGGGAGAGGATTGGAATCCCCCTGCCCTTCTACCCACCTTCCACTGATCATTAGCCAGCACCTCTGACCATTAGCCAGCACCTCTGACAGCTCTTCCACCAAAAGCGGCCTTTTATATCGGAGGAGAGGGATGACATCATCTGGTGCCTCCTAAAAAAGTCTGGGCTGCGGCGGCCGGTCAAGCAGATAGAAGGAGGGGGGCAGTAATCGGCGTTCTCATACCCACTGAAGACCATGGAGGGCAATCGGAGTCAAAAGAAATACCACACTGATGGATCCTGCACAAAGATGATCTTTTTTTTCTTTCTTTTTATACGGCAAAATTTTATGTGAATGTCACAAAAGTTGGCATTTAATGGTTAGAGAGGCAGCTACCTGAAATTCACATAGCTGACATTTAAAGGGTTAAGTTTGGACAGTTTTGATACATGTTAGAAAGGAGTGGACAAAGATTTGAGGCTTATGTCTTTCATATAACTTATGGGAATAAAGGATATCTTAGTTCTGTCCTCAAGGCATTCTATCAGTATTATTGAAGCTGAGAATGTAGTGCCTACATGGAGGTTGTTTAGACCCTTGTGTGTAGGTAGAGTGAAGTGCCAAAGCCAGCTTTACAAGTTGGGAACCAATATATTAATATGGTAATTATGTAAAATGTACACCCCTGGATGAGCTTTCCGTTTGGTTACTAAATACGGATAGTAGGGCTATATCTCTGATAAGACAGACATTGGGTCTATATCACACTTAAATCGGACCAATACCCGCTTTTTCTCTAACAAGTGTTGGTCCTGCTGACACCACATAAAATCAAGCTCAGGGGGGCATCCAGAATGCTGGAGCCCCCCCCCCCCCCCCCCCCGCCCATAACCTCCTAGAACACCCAATATTCTTACCTTCATCTCAAGCCTGCATCGGAAAAAGAGCCCTTTGGCGAGCTGTCGGACCTCACGTTGGCGGGTCATGAGCGAGGTGTTCTGGTGGCCAGAACCAGGAGACTGGACTCCTTTACTGGTACAGGCTTGAGGTGAAGCTAAGAATATAGGGCATTCTGGGGGGTTATGTGCGGGTGGGCTCCAGCATTCTGGATTCCCCTGAGCTTGTTTTTATGTGGTGTCAGCAGGACCAACACCTATTAGAGAAAAATAGGGTGTTGGTCCAATTTAAAAAAGGTTTAGCTGGAAATATGCCTTCCCTAGACTACTTGTATTTTTTTAATGGACAATGCCAGAATGTGTTTAACATTTACTTCATAATCCGTCAAATAATCCTAAAGTTTGTGGCCAGAAGACTTTTTTTTGCTGCCCAGTCACTGGAATGGAAGTGAAAAGTTTGGCTTGGATATGTTTTACCAATCCTTCATTAGCTTCTTTAGTGGCCTTAAAATATCCAACCTCGTCTTTACTCTACAATGTCCCCAAACAAACTGTCAACAATAAAGCAAGGCCTGCAGCATCCTAAATCCATACAAGACCTGCCGTTCAGAGTGGGTAGGAGGGAAAGCGTAGTTAGGAGGATGTATACCTGAGCTTCAAGTGAATGGATTCTGGGCTTCTGCACAGATTTTATATCTGGATTTCTTTGTAAAGTTGGGATAATAATAAAAGCAACAGACTCCATGCCTACATGCGCTTGACACATTTCCTTGCAAAGCAGTGAGTGCCTAACTAAACCGTTGTGCGGTCTATAGACAGGGACATGGAATAAGGTGATATATTGGTACATTTAGGTCAAGATGGTAGGGACAGTAAGCTTAACTTAAAAGCAAAGATACATAAAAGTGTTTTAAAATACTTTTTACAGCTGTATCTTAAATTTACATTTTCTTTTTCTTGAGGGTAACGGAAAACGAATCCTGTATACGGATGTGTGTAGACGACTAAACAAATATGTTTTCCATTTGTTACAGAGTTTTGCATGAGTTTGTCTGAACGGTTTTATTCATAAAGTCAGTACTTTTACATCCAACTTAGTTGCATTTTTGAAAGCCTTATAGAAAACTTTAACTCTTCCTTGTGTTTACACAATTCTTAGCCCTCATTCACACCTGTCCGCAAAAACCCATCAATGACACCTCTATGGCCCGTTTCACACTTCACCAGTGCTGCAGAGAGAGGAAAAACGCGGCCGCAAAAAGTCATCCCTGCTGTGTCCTGGCCGCAAATGCATCCCATTGAACAGGAGTTGGACTAACCATTAACGCAAAAGCCCCAACACAAACAAAAATATGGAATAAAAAAGAGAAAGCAGAATGGAATTTTTGCCGCAAAATGGTGTTCATGGTGTGAACATAGTCTAGGGCTAAGCACTATTCTTCTTTTATTTATGACATTAGAACAATTAACTTGTGTTGTAAAGGGGCTGGGACGGGGCGGGAGTTGGCCCTGTGCGAGGGGCGGGACATGACCATTCTGTTGGTCTGTCCCTCACTGCCGTTGGCTTGGTGGCTGGAAGGGAGCGCCCCTCTCCATTATCAATTGAATGGGAGACGGCATCTTTTGCTGCCATTGTCCTTGCGCACGTGGCTGATTGGGGCTCCTCCGTCTGGACAGGTGAGTTGATCCTTATTATTATTTCTAGTATATATAGAGTTTGAGGCATGCAGGTAAGATTATATGACTAAGGGCATGGAATACTAACGGCCCGAAACGTGACAGATACTGCAGGATGTACATACTGTCAGAGCTTTTATTTTATACTTTGGACCAATGGATGTGATCTTTGGACCAATGGATGGGATGTGAAGCTAATTTTTAGATACACTTGAGAGCTGGATTTTTTAAAGAATTTCTATTTTGCACATAAGATAGTTGATGATTTGTTTATCATACGTCTGTTAATCTACCTAATTATTAGTTATTCCTATAGGTTTAAAGGCCCTTTACAAGGGGTTCCCAACCTGTGGTACACATACCACTGGTGATACCCAAGCTGGCCTCTGGTGGTACATGAGTTGCTGGGAGGGAGGAGCTTATTAATAATTGAATGCTATTCAGAGGGGGTTATTAGGAATACAGGCTGCAGCACTCACCATAACAGCCAGCGCTTCTGATGTGTGTGCATTACAACAAGATCCAGATGAAAAGAGGTACTGTATTGCTCACTGAGAGGCAGCACATTTGTCCCAGGTAGGTTGTTGACCCACTTCCTAGGTACGTTGTAGGCCCTAGTGGTGCCAATGTGATGTATCAGGCATTAGGCTTCTAGTATGCAGCATGTGTGGGTGCCAGATTTTCTAATGTGTTCATGCATCCTGGTGATGCTGAATTCTGAGTCACGTGCGTGGTTGCATCATCCCGCATGTGTATGATAACTGATATAACAAGACATGTCGGGTATCTACAATAGCTGTAAGGTAGAACTTATATCCCCACAACAGAATCGTTTGTGCATCTGGTATGCCGCCTGTTGCTGTCAATCAAGGTTTATTAATAACATTGAAGTTGAAAAAGCTCCTGGTGGGGCAAAAAATATCCACCAGTTCTTGTGGTAAAGACAGAATAGGAGAAAACACAATGCTCCAATACTTTCCATTTAAGTACAATTTGTATACCAGTGTACGCAGCGTACATATGAATGTACAAGTATTGTGACTTTAAGATGTATGTCTTTTTAATAATAAAATGGAAATTCTAGAAGTACTACTACTCAGCATGGTGTGATTATCAAGTAGACCCAGGGGAATTCATGCCCCACTCCTATGGTTTCTGGACACTATTGTAACTACTCCAATCACTACCAGTTATACATTTATAACTATATCACCAATATTGTGGGAGGGAAACTCCAAAACACATGTATTCATACACAACAGGGGACTAACAGGTATTTTATTCATAAAAATACCATTTTGTGAATACTCACCTTGTAAAATGGGTATTATAAGTATGTCACACACCCCGCTTCAAGATATTCATTACCTGTGGGTAGTATGGTCCTGTAGAGGGCTTCTGCAGAGATGATTGGAGGAAAGAAAGCCCCTCCCAGTCCATAAGTACCTGGGACCTCCCACTCATTACCCAGTATAAAGAAAGCAGTAAGGTAAAGGACCAGGAAGAGCCAAATATCAGTCATAACAATGCAAAGTTCACCATATGAAGGATGCAGAATCCAAAGGGCGGGTTGAAGCGGGGTGTGTGACATACTTATAATACCCATTTTACAAGGTGAGTATTCACAAAATGGTATTATTCTAAGTATGTCACACACCCCGCTTCAAGATATTCATTACCTGTGGGACATCCAATAGCAGTGTCCATAAAGGGTGGGGATCCAAAAACAAGGTATAAAGCACAACTCAAACTACTGCAGCCTGCAGAACTTTGCGGCCAAAAACAGCATCCGCTGAGGCCCGCACATCAACCTTGTAAAACTTTGAAAAAGTGTGAACAGAAGACCAGGTAGCGGCCTTGCAAACTTGCTCAACAGAGGCCTGGTGCTGAAAAGCCCAGGAGGCCCCAACCGCACGAGTAGAATGAGCTGTAACACGAAAGGGAGGATCTCTCCCCTTAGCAGAATAGGCCCCTACAATGGCCTGACGGATCCATCTGCTGATGGTAGACTTTGTGGGTGCTAGACCCTTCTTGGGCCCAAAAGGCACCACGAAGAATGCATCAGTCTTGCGAAAGGCAGACGTTACCACCAAATAATACTTCACAACACGAACCACATCCAAAGAATGCAGGACCCTCTCCTTGTCATTGCTGGGGTTAGGACAGAGAGAGGGCAGAACAATATCCTGATTTAAATGAAAGGACGAAACCACCTTAGGAAGAAAGTCCGTCTTAAAACGGAAAACCACTTTATCCTGATGTCTTTCAAAATATGGAGCTTGAATAGACAGAGCCGCCAACTCAGAAACACGTCTAACTGAAGTGATAGCTACCAAAAATGCCACCTTCTGCGTAAGGGAAGACAAAGGAATATCATGCAAGGGCTCAAAGGGGGGACCCTGTAGCGCAGAAAGAACCAAATTCAAATCCCAAACCGGAATCAAAGGCTTCCTAGGAGGCCGCACATGCGTAACCCCCTGGAAAAAAGTCTTAACCAAAGGATGTAGTGCAAAAGACTTTTGGAAAAATACCGCCAGGGCAGACACCTGCCCCTTCAGAGTACTGAGTTGGAGCCCTAAGTCCAGACCATGTTGCAAGAACTCCAAAATTCTAGAAACAGAGAATTCCCTACAAGGGAAGGCCCTAGACTCACACCAATCAATATAAGACCTCCAAGTCCTATAGTACACGGATGAAGAAGACTTCTTTCTAGCACGAATGAGAGTCTGAATAACAGCGTCAGAAAGACCTTCCTCCTTCAAGATGGAGGTTTCAGCAGCCACGCCGTCAAAGCCAGCGTTGGTAAATTGGGGTAACGAAGATGACCCTGTGTGAGCAGATCTGGCAGCAGGGGCAGAACGAACTGATCTTCTGCCAACCTTACCACGTCTGCGAACCAGACCTGTCTTGGCCACCTTGGAGCTACCAGAATTGCTGTTGCTCTCTCCAGAGCAAGCTTGTGCACTACTCTGGCCACCATGGGAAACGGAGGGAACAGGTACAGAAACCCCAGATCCCTCCAGTTCAGGGACGTGGCGTCCGTCGCGAGAGCCAGTGGGGCCTTCGCCAGAGACACAAAAGCCGGAAGTTTGTGATTGCGACGGGAGGCAAATAGGTCCACCGCCGGTGACCCCCACCTGAGACAAATTGAGTGAAAGACCCTGGGATTGAGAGACCATTCCCCCTTGCGGGCTGACATCCTGCTCAGAGAGTCCGCCTCCGTGTTCTCCACACCTGGGATGTAAACTGCTGAGATACACGGGACATGTCTCTCTGCCCAGTCCAGGATCAGAGACACTTCCTTGAGGGCATTCCTGCTGCGGGTTCCTCCCTGGTGATTGATGTAGGCCACCGCCGTCCGATTGTCCGACCTGACCTGGATCGGCAAGTCTCGCAGTTGATGAGTCAAATGACAAAGAACCAACCTGATGGCCCTCAATTCCAGAACATTGATAGACTCGTGAGCTTCCAGGGGACTCCACAAACCCTGAACTTGCAGATCCTTCCAAAAGCCCCCCCATCCTGAGAGGCTGGCATCCGTAGTGACTATCTCCCACTGAGGAGTCCGAAAGGATCTGCCCCTCAGTAGGTTGGTTGAGTTCAGCCACCACCGAAGCGAGCGGCGAACCCGGGGAGACATCTGAAAAAGATGATCCAGCGACTGAGGAGACCTGTTCCAGACCGATAACAGATGGAGCTGTAGTGTCCTTGTGTGAAACTGAGCAAAGGGAACCGCCTCGAATGAGGCCACCATCAAACCCACCAGTCTCATCCCTAGACAGATGGACGGTCGAGGCATGGACATGAGCGACCGAACCAACTCCTGAATCAGAAGAACCTTGGACCGAGGAAGGAAAACTCTGGCCAGATCTGTATCCAGAGACATTCCCAGAAAGGATACTGTCCTGGACGGGTGTAGGGAGGACTTGGGGTAGTTGATCACCCAGCCGAACCTCTCCAGAGTGGATATTACCGTCCTGGTGTCCAATTCTGCCTGGCTGAATGACGGTGCCATGATGAGGAGATCGTCCAGATATGGCACAATGCGAATCCCCTGCGCTCTGAGGAGAGCCATCACCCCAGCAAGCACCTTGGTGAAAACTCTTGGAGCTGTGGTGAGACCGAAGGGAAGAGCTACAAACTGAAAGTGCCGATCCTCCACCGCGAACCTCAGAAACCTCTGGTGTGCGGGAAAAATGGGAACATGGAGGTAAGCGTCCTGAATGTCTATGGACGTCATGAAGTCCCCCTGACGAAGAGAATGAATAGCCGAGCGCAACGTTTCCATGCGAAACCTTCGCAGTCTGACGAACTTGTTGAGAATCTTTAGGTCCAGTATGGGCCGGACGGAGCCATCCTTTTTGAGGACCGTGAACAGATTTGAGTAAAAACCCCGGTCTAATGAGGGAACTGGGCAAATGACTGCCATTTCCAGAAGACTCAATACTGCCGCCCGGAGCTGCTGCGCAGCCAGTGCCTCCGGGGACACCCGAGACCTGAGGAAACGCGGGGGAGGGTAGGACTCGAACTCCAGCTTGTAGCCTGAAGACACCACTTCCCGGATCCACCTGTCCGAGACCTCTCGGTTCCAGACCTGGGAGAAGTGCTGTAGCCGTCCCCCCACCCACACGGGTGAGGGCGCCCCCTCATTGTTGAGCGGGCTTGGCCACGGGTTTGGGTTTTGAGCCCCAATTGTATCCTGAACGGGCACGTCCTCTGCCCTTATTCCAGGAATTTCCCCTTGTAGAAGGGAAGGCGAAACCTCTTCCTGCTCTAGATCCCCGAAAGGAAGGAGTGAAGGAAGACGCTCCTCGAAAGGGGCGACGTTGCTTCTTGCGTTGAGTTATTTTCCCCCCCTTGGCCACGGCATCCAGCTTGTCTCCAAAGAGCCGTAACCCAACGAAGGGAAGAGCCGTTAGTGACTTTTTTGACTCAAAGTCAGCCGCCCACTGGCGTAACCAAATTGAACGCCTGATAGTAACCATTAGAGCAGAGGCTCTACTACTCATCATCAAGGAATCATCCAAAGCGGCCACCATGAAGGACAAAAACACCTCACATTGTTTTAGTTCACGAAATTCCTCACTGTCCAGATTCAAACCGGAGGAGGATAACAAGTGCCTGACCACCTTTCTAGTAGCCACCGCCAACAGCGATGAGGCACAAACAGGCCTTATTGCTGCCCCAATACTGGCAAAACCATGACAAGCCATCTGGTCAATGCGTTTATCCTCACCATCCTTAAGAGAGGAACAATCAGGGTTGTTCAATACGGCTGAGTTGGATAACCCCAAAATATGGGCGTCCACCTCGGGGGGGGGGAAACCCAGCGCTTAACCGTATCCACTGGAAAAGGATACCTCTTATCCCAACTTTGGGGAATGCCTGGGAGCCGGGCAGGCCTTTCCCATTCCTTAGAAATAATATTATCAAAATGCTTTTGATTAGGGAATTCCAACCGCGGCTTGGATTCGTCATAAAACTCCCCTTGCTGTTGAGGAACCTCCGCCGGAGGCGAGATAGCAAGCACCTCAAACATCTGAGTCAGAACATTAGGTGTGTCCAAGGAAGTCCCTGAGCTCCGATCGGAATCAGCACCAACAAATTGCTGATCATCAGAAATATCTGAATCCTCAAATAATTCCCCTTCTTCTAGAGGGGAATAATCTGACCAATCCAGGCCGTCCTCGTCATCATCATATTCAAAATGATTAACCGGTGATAAATGCTTCCTCTTAGCCGGTGCTTTCTTGGCAACCGTGGAGGAAATGAATTTTTCAATACTGGCCAACCTGGCACACACATCAGATTGCGACTGCCCCCCCATGGCAATCTCACACGGGGCACGGGTCAAAGTGGGAGGGGGAGAGGATGAAGCCGGCTGCGCTGACCCAGATGCCTGGGGACCGGACTGCCGTGTAATAGTCTGCTGTGCACATGATATACATAGGAAAAAATCATCCCCTGTTAGGGATACCCCACAACCCATACACTTCTGGGATTGTCCCGAGGGGAGCCCGGAATCTTGGGATGCCTCCATAAGGTGAACTTGAATAGTCGCTATGAGTGAGGGAATTACGCTATTAAGCAACCCGGGATGCCCTTATATTGTCCAAGTGGGAGGTTTTGTAATAGCAAAATTACCCAGGTACTCTAGGACCAGGAGAAACCTAAAAAAATTCCTGGCAGTTCAGCCTGAAAAACATAGAAAAAGACAGTAAGAGGTTCTCCCTATATAAACCTATATCTATTATACCTATATATACACATATATATATGCAAATATGTACAGATAAGCAACGGCCTCAGGGCCACTCACTGAGTCTTTGGGCGCCAATACACTGTGTCCTCTGCCTGAGGTAACACAGATCAGAGCGGGAGACGCAGCAGGGGGGCGTGGCCAGCGTGGATTGCGCGCTGCAAGGCTCCGCCCAGCAGCTCCAAACTCCTAAAGGGCGCGGGCTGCGGCCTCATACCGAAGGCCCGGCCCCGCCCCCTCACTGAGGTAAAAATCCAGCACCTGTCTCGGCTCTGAGGTAAAAATCCAGCACAGTGTCTGTCAGACGTGAGGGGAAGCTCCCCTCCATTAACACTCGCGCACCGGTGCCGCAGGCAGCCGCGGCACTGGGCGCATAATAGAGCTGGTAGCAGCCCGCATAACAAGCGGAGCTGCTCCCCGCTCGGTCACGCTACCAGCTCCAAACTCCTAAAGGGCGCGGGCTGCGGCCTCATACCGAAGGCCCGGCCCCGCCCCCTCACTGAAGAGCGTGAGGGGAGAAATCCTCCCCTCAGCTCTGAGGTAAAAATCCAGCACCACGGCGGCAGCAAAAAAGATTGCAACAAGTTTACATTATAACTATTCATACCAGAAAAGTAAACATTTTAAACAAACATTTCAAATAAATCTATTTTCCAGGCGCCCCCATAGAAAAACACCAGAAGCTGAATAAGAGGCCTCCACACAACTAAAAAAGGGGAATAGGCCATTTAAGGGGAAAATTAAACTCTTGGACAGGGCATCCCAAACCGGAGTCACCAACCCGGTATAACCGCCTACCCTCTTTATAGGGTCTTGCGGTGGAGCATAGCTCCTGAGCACCTGAGGTGCTGTTATACCCTCGCTCGGACAGCAGTCAAGACTGGGAGGCATTTAAATAGCTATATATTAATAAAGGGAATAAAGAGTCCGAACGGAAATAAAAATATATATAGGCCGGGAGTAGACCCGGCTACCTTAAAGTCCCCCTGTGCAAGGAGGAGATATCATCTGCTGCTTGCTCGCCGTCTGCAGAGATGAAGACTGGGTAATGAGTGGGAGGTCCCAGGTACTTATGGACTGGGAGGGGCTTTCTTTCCTCCAATCATCTCTGCAGAAGCCCTCTACAGGACCATACTACCCACAGGTAATGAATATCTTGAAGCGGGGTGTGTGACATACTTAGAATATACCAAAAGGAAGTGTACTGCACAAAAAAGATATACGTATATATAAAATCTTAATGTTCATCCTATATCTTTAGTACCAAATAAAAAGCCTATAAAAAGTTTTTATAGAAATAGATGTGGAGCACTCCAACCAACTAGCAATGAAACTGTAAACACATCCACCTATGATTCTTCTTCATTTGATCCCACCACCAGTCACCCTATTTGCTTACCGTAAAGCCGTCGGGTATTCAGCATACACTGAAATATATGGATATTCAGTCCAATTTCCTTAATTAGTATGGATAATTTTTCCATGTGCAGAGGTTCAATTCTACTAACTCGCTGGCATATTCCCATTTATAGCATTATGGTGGAGGGAAAATGTAGAAAAGAATATATAGTAATACCATAACATAAAAGCAAATATGCCCTTTAATGTGTCAAGAAATGTATCTACATTCTGTAGTAAAACATGGCCAATGAAAGTACACAGTGGTGCCTGCAACCGCCTAATTGGTTGGATGGGAGTACCAATATAGTGATCATGGATGTACAGCGAGAAGCCCACTGTTCGCTAAAGTGCTTATTTGCTTTTATATGACAGTATTATGCTATATATTCTTATAAACATTTTCTCTCCACCATTATGCTATGAATGGGATTTTGCTGGCATGAGAATTAGTGGAATTGAACCTCTGCACCTGGAAGGACTATCCATATTAATTAAGGAAAATGGACTAGATATCCATATATTTCGGTGTATGCTGAATACCCCACAGGTTTCCAGTAAGCTTATCAGGTGTTTGTTGGTGGGATAAAATAGCCACATTAAGAGGAATCATCGGTGGTTGTGTTTACAGTTTCATTGCTAGTTGGTTGAAGTGCTCCGCATCTATTTTTGTAAACACTATTTCATAGACTGTTTATTTAATCAAGGTTTATTAGTTTGCATAAATCATTACATAAGTACAGTATAAATCATTACATAAGTACAGTACAACAAGTCCCATCCAATTTCTGCCTCTCCCCAGCCTCCCATACCGTTCCTCACTCTACCCTCTCACCCAAGCTATGCCAGGCCATGCCGCTCCCAAGTGATTTAGCCCCAGCCTTGGAGCACACTGGTTGACTGGCCAGGAAGCAGCAGAGATGCCACTGGCTGGTCATTGGTGGGCCAAGTGCTGGTAAAATCCCGGGGTGTTTTTTGGCCCCAGTCCACCACTGAACTTTAGGATCTGTACACCAGAACACCATTTTGATGTACATTACTAAGGTAATTACATTTTTATACATTGGGGAACTGTTTTCTTTTATCATGGAGTTGCGAAAAATAAAAAATAAAATAAAAGAGTTGCGAAAAATAAAAAATAAAACAAAACATATAAGCTCAGCACATTGAGCACATCATATTGGCACAGAATGATGGAACCTTTTAAAAATGTCATTGAAAGTGGTATTACCTTTTAAAGAGGAACTTCCCAAGTTCCAGTCCTTGGGGCATCCTGAATTGGGATGCCCCGCTGTGTGAAACTGCCATGGACGTCAGAAACACTCACCCTCTCCTGAAGCCCTCCCGTCTGTGTGCTATGGCCCCATTCACGCTCACCTCTAGCCTTGCGCACACCCAGCGGGGGATGCTGCTGGCAGAGGGGGGTGAGTACAACTCGGAAATACTTGGAGTTTAGTTTTGGATTAGGACTGATCAGCTGCGGGAGATAAAAGGGTAGTAACCCTTTTGTTTTCTTATTTAGGTGGTAAATACTTTTAATAACAGTACATTAAACCATTACATGCAGTATCACTTATATAGTTGTTGGGTGGGTAGCAGAAACCTTTCCTTGGTAGTAAATAGCAGCAGAACTATTTTAGTAAGTTTGTGTGCTTTAGATGATTATGTGAAGTCTGATGGTCAGATGTTACCAGCAGCTGACATCTGTGTTTGTGCAGCTGGACAGATTTTAAAGAAAAGAGCAATGGCAGCAACCAGGTGTGGCAGTTAAATGCCCCAATTTGGTGACCATAGAAGAGGTCTGCATGTCTGATCGCAATATTGAGTATAGGTTGCTTTAAAGAATTTAGTTTCAAATTTAGTACTGGATGTGAGTTACTTTGTGTACCATTAGACATCCTACATTGTTATAAACTTTTTTATATATACTAAAAATGTTTTCAATTTTTAAACCACCCAGGGTTGGTGGATACCGGTCCGTTCCATATTCTAAGTATGTCACACACCCCGCTTCAAGATATCCATAACATGTGGGTAATACCGACCTGAAGGGGCGTTCCTGCAGAGATGATAGCAAAAAAGAAAGCCCCTCCCTGATCCATAAATACCTGGGACCTCCCACTCATTACCCAGTTTTCCATCTCTGCAGACGGCGAGCAAGTCAGAAGATGATGGCTCCTCCTTGCACAGGGGGATTTCAGGTAGCCGGGATGATTCCCGGCCCGCTTTTCATTTATTTCCGTTTGGACCTTTTTTCCCCAGAACTCTATATGCCTCCCAGCCTCGGCTGAGGGTCTAGGCGAGGGTATATCGGCACTTTAGGTGCTTAGGAGCTATGCTCCACCGTGAGACCCTATATGAGAGGGTAGGCGGTTACTCGGGGTTGGTGACCCCAGTTTGGGATGCCCTGTCCCTTGCTTAACATACAATGGCCCTCCCAGGATCCCCTTCCATAGGTGGGGTTGGGGAGTGTGGGTCCCTTCTTAATTTATCCTTTTCACAGGACAGCATACTTTGAGTGTGTTTGTGTGAGTGTAGTGTCTCTTTAACTGTATTCAGCCGCCGCAGCCGTTTTACAGGGCCTGTGCGGTGCTGGCCTGATTTCTTCCCCCCATCTTCCCTTCACTTTTATTAATGGCGGAGGTATTCACCTCACGCCATGTTACTGTGCTTCGGGGGGGGGGGGGGGGGTCCGGACCGTCGGCGGGGCCGGGACTTGTCTCTCCTGTTGTCACATTTGTTTGTGTGTGTGTGTGAGATGCTTTTAACTGGCCGGGCCGGCGACCGCTCTTTGCTAATGCGGCGCCGGCCGGCTCTGGGCGCCATTATTCCTGAGGTGATTCACCTCACGCTGACTGGGGGGGGCGGGGTCGGTGAGACGGCGCGTCACCGCTCCCCGCCCCCAGCCTTCGCTGGCGCCGCTGCGGAGCTCTGTGGAGGGAGAAGGGGGCGTGGCCAGCGCGGGACGCGCGCGAGGCCGGGCCACGCCCCCTTCTCCCTTTCTGGCTGCAGCTCTGGTGTTGGTGTGGAGCGCTGGAAATCCCTCACGGTCGCCATTGCGGTCTATGGTTTTGTAAGTGGCCTCTGGCCATTCTTCCTTTTTCTCTGTATGATTGATTTGTGTCTTCATTAGCCTTATCTGTCCTTCCGTTTCTGTCTTTCAGATGGTGGTTCAGGAGGTTCGCCAGTAGCATTTAGGGGGTCCCTCCTGATCCTTATCACTGGGTTAATTTTTTGCCATAAATCCTCCCACTCGGGACATTAAAGGGGCATCCCGGGTTGTCTAACGGCGTAATTCCCTGGGTCATAGCGACTTTTCATATATAAAGTTCACCTTATGGAGGCATCCCCGGATACTGGGCTCGGGGCCCCTTCGGGGCATCCCCGAAAGTGTTATGTTATGCGGGGTATCCATTTCTGGGGACGATGTACTTCTGTGTATACCATGTGCACAGCAGACCATCTCGCGGCAGTCCGAACCACAGGCGTCTGGGTCAGCACCGCCGGTCGCTTCATCTCCACCTCCCGCCTTGACACGCGCCCCGTGTGACGTCGTCATGGGCAGGGAGCTGCAATCTGAGATGTGCGCCAGATTGGCTAACCTTGAAAAAATTATCTCTGGCTCGGTCGCCCGTAAGGCTCCGACTAAGAGAAAGCATTTGTCGCCGGCTCCGCTGGTGGAGGACCAGGAGGATGTTAATAATCTGGATTGGTCTGATTATTCCCAGCTAGAGGAAGGGGAAGTTTATGAGGATTCTGATTTTTCGGACGATGAGCAGTCCTTTGGCGCTGATGCCGAGCTGGGTGACTTGGGGAGATCCTCCGATACTCCCCACGCTCTGGCTCTGATGTTAGAGGTATTGAATATTTCCCCTCCTGAGGAGGTGTCACAGCAGAAGGGTGAATTGTTTGAGGAATCCAAGCCGCGCTTGGAATTCCCTACACAAAGGCATTTTGACAAAATTATTGCCAAGGAATGGGACAGGCCGGCTCGGCTCCCTGGCATCCCTCAGGGATGGGATAGGAAATATCCCTTCCCTTCGGAGGCAGTTAAGCGCTGGGCATCTCCCCCCGAGGTGGATGCGCCGGTTTTGGGGTTGTCCAATTCCTCGGTTTTAAATAGACCTGATTGTTCCATTCTCAAGGATGGAGAGGATAAACGTATTGACCAGATGGCTTGTCATGGTTTTGCTAGCGTTGGGTCAGCCATGCGGCCGGTTTGCGCATCGGCACTAATGGTGTTGGCTGCCAGGTCCGTGGTTAGGGACCTGTTGACCTCTTCCGGCCTGCGTCCTGGTAGTGCTGAGTTCCTTAGCCTTAAACGGTGTGAGTTGTTTTTATCTTTTGTGTTGACAGCCTTGGATGACACTTTGATGATGTGTGGTAGAACATCGGCGCTGCTGGTCACTATTCGGCGCTAGGTGTGGCTGCGCCAGTGGGCGGCAGATTTTATGTCCAAGAAGTCACTAACGGCTCTACCCTTTGTTGGATTACGGCTTTTTGGAGAGACATTGGACTCTGTTACCAAGGGTGGTAGGTTACCTCAACGCAAGAAACAACGCCGCCCCTTTCGGGGGGCCCCTTCCTTTACCCCCTCCTTTCGTGGGGCCAGATCTGGCAGGGGATTTGCATTCCCCTCTTCCAGAGGAGATTCTGGGAGCAGGGGCAGAGGACGTGCCCGTCCAGGATTCAGTTGGGTCTCTAAGCCCAAGCCGGCTGCCAAGCCGGCTCAGCAATGAGGGGGCGCCCTCACCCTTGCGGGTGGGGGGACGGCTGCGACTCTTTTCCCAGGTATGGGATCAAGAGGTCTCGGTCCGATGGATCCGGGAAGTGGTGTCTTCCGGTTACAAGCTGGAGTTCGAGCTCCGCCCCCCTTCCAGATTTTTCAGGTCTCGGATGCCTTCAGAACCTCTAGCGGCGCAGGGGCTTCTGTTGGCAGTGCAGAACCTTCTGGACATGGCTGTCATTTGCCCAGTGCCTCCTTCGGATCAGGGCAGGGGTTTTTATTCCAATCTGTTCACGGTACCCAAGAAGGACGGATCGGTCCGACCCATCTTGGATCTGAAGTTTCTCAACAGGTTCATCCGGCCACGGAAATTCCGAATGGAAACGCTATGTTCGGCCATTCACTCTCTTCGCCAGGGAGACTTTCTGACGTCCATAGACATCAAGGATGCTTATCTACACGTTCCAATTTTTCCAGCACACCAGAGGTTTCTCAGGTTCGTGGTGGAGGATCGGCATTTTCAGTTTGTAGCACTCCCTTTCGGCCTCACCTCGGCCCCTCGGGTGTTCACCAAGGTGCTAGCGGGGGTGATGGCTCTGCTAAGGGTTCAGGGTATCCGCATTGTGCCCTATTTGGACGATCTTCTGATCATGGCCTCTTCCTTCAACCAAGCGGAGTTGGACACCAGAATGGTGGTGTCCACCCTGGAGAGGTTTGGTTGGGTGGTCAACCACCCCAAGTCTTCTCTTTCTCCATCCAGAGTAGTGACCTTTCTGGGAATGTCTCTGGACACTTCGCAGGCCAGGGTATTTCTGCCCCAGGCCAAGATTCTTTTGATTCAGGAATTAGCTCGGCTTCTCTTGTCGGCCCCTCGTCCGGCCATCCGGCTAGGGATGAGGCTGGGGGGGTTAATGGTGGCCTCATTCGAGGCAGTTCCCTTTGCGCAGTTTCATACAAGGACGCTTCAGCTTCATCTGTTGAAGGTTTGGGACAAGTCTCCTCTATTGTTGGATCAGTCCTTCCTGATGACTCCCCGAGTTCGTCGATCCCTGCAATGGTGGCTGGGGTCGGTCAATCTGTCGAAGGGCAGATCTTTTCTGGCCCCGTGCTGGGAAACAGTCACCACGGATGCCAGTCTGTCAGGTTGGGGGGGTGTTTGGAAGGACCTCCAGTTTCAGGGTCTGTGGGGCCCGCAGGAGGCTCACGAGCCCATCAATGTTCTGGAGTTGAGAGCCATCAGGTTGGTTCTGTTTCGCTTGACTCATCAGTTGAGAGGCCTGCCAGTTCAGGTCCGGTCGGACAACAGGACGGCGGTTGCTTACATCAATCACCAAGGAGGGACTCGCAGCAGGAGTGCCCTCAGGGAAGTGTCTTTGATTCTGGACTGGGCGGAGAGTCACGTCCCGTGTATCTCAGCAGTCTACATTCCGGGAGTGGAGAACACGGAGGCAGACTTGCTGAGCAGAGCCTCCTCTCGTCAGGGGGAGTGGTCTCTCAGTCCCACGGTGTTTCGTTCGATATGTCTCAGGTGGGGGTTCCCAGCGGTGGACCTCTTTGCCTCTCGTCACAATCACAAGCTTCCAGTTTTTGTGTCTCTCTCGCAGGATCCTCTGGCTCTGGCAGTGGATGCCATGTCTCTGAACTGGAGGGATCTGGGGTTTCTTTACCTGTTCCCTCCGTTTCCAATGGTAGCCAGAGTGGTGCGCAAGCTGACTCTGGAGGGCGCGTCGACGATTCTAGTGGCACCAAGGTGGCCAAGGCAGGTTTGGTTCGCAGACCTGGTAAGACTGGCAGAGGATAAGTTCGTTCTGCCTCTTCTGCCGGACCTGCTCACCCAGGGTCGGCTGCGCTATCCCAATTTACCTTCGCTGGCTTTGACGGCGTGGCTGCTGAAACCGCCATCTTAAAGGAAGAAGGTCTTTCTGACGCGGTGGTTCAGACTCTTATTAGCGCCAGGAAGCGCTCTTCCTCTACTATTTACTATAGGACTTGGAGGTCCTATATTGACTGGTGTGAAAGTAGGTCTTTCTCTTGTCGGGAGTTTTCCATTTCCAGAATCCTGGAGTTTCTTCAACATGGTCTGGATTTGGGGCTTCAACTTAGTACCTTGAAGGGGCAGGTTTCTGCCCTGGCGGTGTTCTTTCAAAGGTCCTTTGCACTTCATCCCTTAGTCAAAACCTTTTTCCAAGGAGTTACGCATGTACGGCCTCCTAGGAAGCCCTTTGTTCCATTTTGGGATTTGAACCTGGTTCTTTCTGCTCTTCAGGGTCCCCCGTTTGAGCCCTTGAATGAGATTGCTTTGTCTTCACTTACCCAAAAGGTGGCCTTTTTGGTGGCCATCACTTCTGTTAGGCGTGTTTCTGAGTTGGCAGCTTTATCCATTAAAGCTCTGTACTTCGAAAGGCACCAGGACAAGGTTGTCTTTCGTTTCAAGCCGGATTTTCTTCCTAAGGTGGTCTCTGCATTTCATCTGAATCAGGACATTGTTCTGCCTTCTCTATGTCCTAATCCCAGCAATGATAAGGAAAGGGCGCTACATTCCTTGGATGTGGTTCGTGTTGTGAAATATTATCTGGTGGTTACGTCTTCCTTTCGTAAGACTGATGCTTTTTTTGTGGTGCCCTTTGGACCTAGGAAAGGTTTGGCTCCCGCCAAATCTTCCATTAGTAAATGGATTCGTCAGGCCATCATTGGGGCCTATTCTGCCAAGTGGAGGAGTCCCCCTTTTCGTGTTACTGCTCATTCTACTCGCGCGGTTGGAGCGTCCTGGGCTTTCCAGCACCAGGCCTCCGTTGAGCAAGTTTGTAAGGCCGCTACTTGGTCCTCTGTTCACACTTTTTCCAAGTTTTACAAGGTTGATGTTCGGGCCTCAGCGGATGCTGTTTTTGGCCGCAAAGTTCTGCAAGCTGTTGTGGTTTAAGTTGTGCATTGTTGCCTTGTTTTGGATCCCCGCCCTTTATGGACACTGCTATTGGATGTCCCACATGTTATGGATATCTTGAAGCGGGGTGTGTGACATACTTAGAATAATACCATTTTGTGAAATACTCACCTGTAAAATGGGTATTATAAGTATGTCACACACCCCGCTTCACCCGCCCTTCTTGTATTCGGGATCCTTTATATTGTGAACTTTGCGTTGTTTTGATTTATATTTGCCTCTTCCTGGTCCCTTACCTTACTGCTTCTATATACTGGGTAATGAGTGGGAGGTCCCAGGTATTTATGGATCAGGGAGGGGCTTTCTTTTTTGCTATCATCTCTGCAGGAACGCCCCTTCAGGTCGGTATTACCCACATGTTATGGATATCTTGAAGCGGGGTGTGTGACATACTTATAATACCCATTTTACAGGTGAGTATTTCACAAAATGGTATTTTCTCCACTGGCCACCACAATATATTGGATCAAGAGCATAGAGTTTGTCTCGATTATTGTTATTAATTTACCAGAAAAAAATTGTGTTTACTATTGCTGCACATGGGGTTAGTCCAGATCTTTTCCCACTTCAAATGTTGGTTTGCCCTAATAAAAAAGAAATGAACAGGATATTCAGTACTGGATCTTGTTATATTTGCCTTGACGTTGTCTTCAATTTAAGATGCACTTCTTATGAGCCATAATAGTATTTTAGGTATTATTAACAGCATAATATTACTTAGAGGGGAAAAAATGATCACACTTTTTGAATTACATTTTGAAGTAAATCTTCCTTAATTATATTAGAGAGATTAAAGCTGTTCATTTGTATTCTGTTGTATTGTGGCCCCTGAGATGCATTCAGGGAGTTAAAAAAGAGAGCATTTCAGAGACATTTCATCTGACATGATGGAGGTCTGAGTCTTGTTTTTACAGGTGCTTTGTTTGTAATCCATGAAGAATGGAGAAAGCAAATCCACATATTATCTGAAAAGATTAGAAGAAACACATAAAGCTGTGGTTCAATACTTGTATTGTACCTCTTTGTAGTTAGAAAATAAATTCTGAAAACGAACTCACATTTAGAAATCACTAAACTAGCAGAAAATATGCAAATTTAAGAACATGTCTAGAATAAAGAGCTATACTCCCCTTTGCTCCCCTGCAGCAGATCCCTTGGTGTCCAGAATGGTGTGTATATATTTTGTTATATCCTAAGGCAGTGCTGTAAACCGGACCAACAGCCTGGCACAGTTGGAAAAGAAAGGTAGCGGTCATTTTGGAGCTTCCTTTCCCAGCATCTCAGCCATGCTGCTGCCTGGATTCAACTGATATAACACACAATGCACAGTAACAGGAAGCCCAGCAGCACTTCCTGTTTGCAGCTGGCCTGCAAATGCATGAGCCGCTATCATGTTTGTTAAATTTACCACAGAAAGAGTTAGAAAAGGATATGTGAATTGTATGTGCAGCAATTTAAATTACTCTGGGGTGGGATGCATATGAGCAATGTTTGTGTGTTTGTCTGGTTGAAGTCATTTCTGACTGTTGGTCCATTTCAGTACTGCAAGTACTTAAAATAATTGTCCAGGCACGCATACTGTGTGAGTTGAGATTGATTCTGGTCTCTGAGTAGCAGAGGGGGTGTGACCTGAGGTGAACCTCAGGATTGTATTGGTGGTCTTGATCGGGGGAGGAGCTAGAGGCAGAGGAAGAAATTTCCCATCCTTTCTGTGACCAAAGCAAACAGACAGCATGATACTGACACATCATGTAAGCTTCCAGGCAATTGATTTTAAAGTTTGACTAGTCAAACTAGTCAAATCCCTTTAAACTTGAAGAAGTTTGTTTTCCAGATATATCTATCAATTATTTAGTACATCTGAAAAGTACTTGTGTGATATTTTGGAAATATTGCACCATAATATAGGAACACATGGGAAACCAGACTGAGTTTGTTGTCTGGTTAAACCGGACCTTCAGCACGATTTAATGAATAGCCCAAACCCTGAAAAAACTATTCCCAGCATTTAAGTTTTTAGTCACTTATTATTCTTTTCCCCACTGGACTGCAACTCTGTTCAGGACTCAGAAGCATCACATACTGAGGAGAGGAAAGCAGGATAAAGTGCAGGGGGCAGGTTATAGCTGTGCTTTGCACAGACAGAGCAGAGCTGGGGTCCGGGAAAAAGACAGCAATCCCAGAATGCAGAGCAGCACAGTCAGAAGACACTGCCTGATGCTCCATGACCCGCCATCTTGGATGTTTAAAGGCTCATAACATTCAGTAGATGCAGGTAGGATGATTTTTAATGGGAACAATCTGTATGTACAGGGTGTGGGAAACATATAAGATAGACTCTTATTCAGGGTGAAGGTCCTCTTTAAATGGCCTGATAGCAAAACCATGTGCAATTGCCCAATAAGTTTTTAGCTGTACGTTAAAGAGGACCAACTCCCCTTAGTGTCCTGTTAATAAATTGCGTAAACATACTCGCAAATGATTTTTCCTCTTATCTTCCTTCTAGCATTATTTTCAATGGGCTCTAGTTGCTCCCAGTATGAGATAGCATAGATAGGGGCTTAAACAGCTAGTTTAGAACAATGGTATCATGTCAGAAACCAATGGCATACCTGGGGAAAAATGAAAATCAAAATCACTATAACAGGAATACCAAGCAGCACTATGGGCAGAAAACATCCAAATGGTAATGTACCTGGGGGGGAGCAAAATAAATTAAGTAGTTTTGGGGGATTTTGGTCCTCTTTAAATGACACATGTGGGTTAGGGGTTGCGCAAAGACATAATCATGCTATGCATTAATGGTAGAGTTGCCAAGACTATCAAAATAAATATATACCCTCTGCTTAAGAGTATTGCTGAGGGTTGTCTGGTCTTGGCACTAGGGACCATTCTTGTAAATCCCACCCTTGCTGTGGACCAACTCCTGATTATGATTCAGAAGTATGTGTGCTGACATGCAGACTGCTTATCTGTAAATGATTTTGACCTTGACCTATTTATGTTGCTCTGCTGCCCACACTGACCTTGACCTGCTGTTTAGTAATTTATATCTTAGAATTTGAGTCATACTTCTCTTCTTATCTTTTTAATCCTGAGCTACCTGCACTGGTCTTGGTCTGTTACCCTGTTTACAACACCAGCATCTGCCTTGGCTTGATGCAACTCTTCAGTGTTAAGGACCAATGGGTGCTGGTAGGACCCAGGAACACCATACAGCCAAATCCATCCTTACCATTAGGGGCTCTGATAAACACCAGGTGGGTCCCTGGACCCCATATTTTGGATGTGGGACTGGTGTGCAGATGGGGGGGGGGGGCATTTTAGACTATAGAAGAGGTAGAGCACGACCCACTATGGCAAAATCGCCTTGCATGCGATTTTGTCACTTTTTGAGATTTGAGGTTTGTGAAGTCAGTTTTGCTAGAAGTTTCTAAAGGGCATTTCGCTAGTCATCAGACATTGCATTTCCCTGGATATTGCGAGAGTGCCACCCTCTCTGTCATTGTTGGGCTAAAACAGACCAACATCAGCGATGCCTAAGCAGCTGGCAGGTAAGTGCCCTCTGGTACAATCTAATCTGAGGTATTTCCATTTTCATTTACAGATGATCTATTGAAAAGGGCTGCATGGCCTATATTGTGTGGTGCTTGGTTTTTATGATGCTGTTTGTCTATTCACTAATATTTTTTAGCCAACCTGGGCCTTCGCAGAGCAGCTGTAGTTATAGTGAGAATAAATTACATATAGGTGAACTCTACTAATTAAATGACTTAAAGGAAGATAATTGTACACACTGGATTTTATATAGGGGTTTCAGAGTACAGGGGGCTGAATCCATGCCACACTTTTCAGCTTTTTTATTTGTTAAACATTGGAGAAGCATGTATCATTTTTTTGTACACATCACAAATACTTTGCGTTGCTCTATCATTGCATTTCCAATAAAAATTCATTTAAGTTTGTGTATAATGTTTAAAAATGTGGAAGACTTTTTTTTTCAAGACACTGTATATCACATTGATTACAGACATCTGAACCAATGTTACATACAAGGGAAATATATGAATAAACCAATGGTCCTACCTTCTAATCATGGATGGATCTAGTACTAGTACTTAGTAGTAGTAATTACACATCCATTCATGAAGCAATACCACAGTTCAACACAAGATTGCTTAAGACACTGTTATAAAGCAAATGTTTAGTACAAGGAATATGCTTTTCCCGTAAGAAGTATTTATGGCAGCACAGGAACAGTTAACAGGAAGAGTTGAGAATGTGTTGATCCACAATAGTCTCTTGGCTTAATTTCATGGTAAGGTATTGATTATCTTAAGATAAATGTCGTACATTGTGGTATCATTTTACTTTTATGAAGTACACATCCATCTATATGTGTTTATTTATAGTTAGGAGGCAAATTAAGGACAGGGTAAAATCAACATTTCTGGGAAACAGGAACAAAGCAATTTATTCACCAAATCCTCCTGCTACCGTAATCAACACAGCCTATTATACTACATTGTTTTCAGGATTAGTAGAGTAGGTATTTCATATTAAGGCCGCCTTCACACCTAGGCGCCGTGCTGAAATGTTGATTATCACTATTGCAGTACGTTTGCCTGTACACTTGCGATTTACGGGTGTTTTTATCATGATCGCGCTTGCGATTGTTATAGCCCATAGAGCAAGCGTGATCGCAGGAAAACGCTGTATGTTGGGCTTTCCAATCACCCTGCAGTCAACAAACGCAAGTATGCATGGGCCCATAGGTAGCTTTAGGCAGCGCTCTGATGGCGATTATAGGGCAATCAAGATTGCCCCGCTATCGCAGCCAAGTTCAGGTGTTGGTGGCTGTGAACGATCTAATTCATTTCAGAGCTCTGTATGTGCAATTACTGTATATGTGTAATTCCGTTTAATATGCTTTCCCCAAAATACCTCAATCCCTTGCACACTAACTTTGTTGACTGGGGACTGTTGAAAAGCCTTATGAGAGCAATATGAGGCTATATAGGGGGATAGTAAGAGTAGTACAGTAGGAATGTGTGACACATACCCCTTATCAGAATAATTGTGAGAAAAAATTGGTAGGCTCCTGATGTAGACTGCTATTGCTTTGGAGACACTGGTATAGGATCCAGTGGTGGGATCACAGCTAAGCTCATATTTTACAGATATCATCTATTGTGATATGCCTGGGTATGCCTTTTTTGTTTATTGTGGCTTAATTTGTAATGATAATTTTGCTTTAAATACTGGAACACATTTGAATGTAATAGGCAAGAGTGGATTCCCTGTGGGGGAGTGCAGTAATTGCACTTTCAATGTTTTGTCACTGAATTTATAGAAATGGGGAGCCTGATTTATGAAGCATCAGTGGCACTTTTTTGGCCTGAGTGGCACCCCCCGCGCCTGCATTTGACCCCTAGTGAGGGACATGCTAGTGGGGAATCAAACTATGACTTGGCCTTGCGGGTGGCCAGCCTGGAAGGCATATGGATGGGCCGGTCGCCCGTAAGGCTTCTGGCAAGAAGCGGCATTTAACTCCCACTGTTTCCCTTTTTCCTGAGGAGGATGAGGGCCTGTACCCCCTAGAAGAGGGGGATCTTTTTTCTGATTCGGCAGGAGGTTTATGGCGGTACTGGGTCTCCTTTTGGAGAAGATCCATGGTCTCCTGAGGATACTGACAGGCTGTTGGCTCACATTTTTGAAGTGCTATGTATTACCCCTCCTGTGCCGGCTAAAAGGCAGCAGGGTGAGCTTTTTCACACTGTTAAACAACGCTTCGAGTTCCCTGAGCAGATCCACTTCAATAATTTGGTGCTCAAGGAGTGGGAACATCCTTGCAGATTGCCCGCGGTGCGTAAGAGTTGGGACAGGAGGTATCCATTTCCTGCTGATATGGTTAAGCGCTGGTCGTGTCCCCCCGAGGTGGATGCTCCCGTGATTGGGTTGTCCAATACCTCGGTCATGCATTCCCCTGACACTTCTACTCTGAGGGATGGTGAGGACCGGCGTGTTGATCAGCTGGCCTGTCGCGCATTTGCTTTTGCAGGGACTGCGCTGCGCCCTGTGTGCGCTTCTGCCATCACGGCTCTTGCTCTTAAAGGGTTACTCAAGTGCCTTCTGGATAATGCCTCGGATGCCAAAAGGGGGGAGGAGTATAGATCCCGCCTGCTTTGCTATTAATTTGTGGCATTTATTCTTTCTGCTATGGATGATGCGGTCAGGATGTGTGGTAAGACTTCTGCCCTTTTGGTGGCTATACGCCGCTCTGTTTGGCTGCGTCAGTGGGCGGCTGATAATGCTGCTAAGAAGGCTCTCACTGGCTTCCCCTTTACTGGGCTACGGGGTGCGTCTGGATCTGTTTGCCAAGGATGGTAGGCTGCCTCAACGCAGGAGGCAGCCGTGGCCCTTTCGGGGGGCTGGTTCTTCCCTCCCCTTCTTCCGTGCTCCCAGGTCCGGTCGGGTGCACCATTTGCGGGGGCACGTAGAGACCCTTGGGGCCGGGGTAGAGGCCGTGGTCGCCCCGGTCTCTCATGGGGTCCCAAGTCCAAATCTTCCCCCAAGCCCCCTCAGGAATGAGGAGGTGCCCTCACCCATCCGGGTGGGGGGGGCGGTTGCGGCTCTTTGCTCACGTTTGGAGACTGCGCGTCTCAGACCGGTGGATTCAGGAGGTGGTGTCCTCCGGGTACAAGATAGAGTTTGCAGCCTGGCCGCCCCCAAGATTCATCAGATCCCGGATGGTTCAAAATCCCTTGTCAGCTCAGGGCTTGCGACTTGCAGTCCAAAGCCTTTTGGATTTGGGGGTCATTTGCCTGGTGCCCTTCCAGGAAAGGGGCAGAGGTTTCACTGTCCCCAAAAAGGATGGGCCCCTGAGGCCCATCCTGGATTTGAAGTGCCTCAACAAATTTGTCAGGTTCAAGCATTTTCGCATGAAGACTCTGCGCTTGGCGGTCAGTACCTTGCGCCCAGGCGACTTCATGACTTCTGTGGACATCAAAGATGCTTACCTTCATGTTCCTATCTTTCCAGGTCATCAGAGATTTCTCAGGTTCGCTCTGG
The DNA here is from genome assembly GCA_027917425.1 of Gastrophryne carolinensis. Taxonomy (NCBI): domain Eukaryota; kingdom Metazoa; phylum Chordata; class Amphibia; order Anura; family Microhylidae; genus Gastrophryne; species Gastrophryne carolinensis. The sequence continues at coordinate 186,882,948 of CM051234.1, read as the reverse complement.
AGGATCAGCACTACCAATTTGTAGCCTTATTGTTCGGTCTTACCTCAGCCCCTCCGGTCTTCACCAAGGTGCTGGCGGGGGTGATGGCTCTTTTGAGATCTCAGGGCATTCGCATCCTTCCTTATCTGGACGACATTCTGATTGCGTCTCAATCCTTCCATCAAGCTGAGCTAGATACCCAGATGGTGGTCTCCACGCTCGAGTCCTTCGGTTGGGTGATCAACTACCCCAAGTCTTCTCTGTCTCCATCCTTGGTGACGTCCTTTCTGGGCATGACTCGGGATACATCTCAGGTCAAGGCTTTTCTGCCTCAGCTGAAGGTGGAGAGCCTGCAGATGCAGGCACGGTCTCTGATTTCTTGCCCTCATCCCTCCATTCGGCAGGGGATGCAGCTGGTGGGCCTGATGGTTTCCTGCTTCGAGGCGGTTCTCTATGCTCAGTTTTATATGAAACCTCTTCAGCTGCACCTCTTGTCAGTTTGGGATCGGGACCCTGTGTCCCTGGATCAGACATTTTTTCTGTCCCCTCTGGTCAGCCAGTCCCTCTCGTGGTGATTGGACTCAAGGAATCTCCTAGTGGGCAGGACCTTTCTGCCTCCGTGCTGGGAGACTGTCACCACAGATGCCAGTCTGACAGGTTGGGGGGGTTTTTGGAAGTTTCTGAAGTTCCGGGGTCAGTGGGGCCCTCAGGAGGCCCATGCCCCCATCAACATTCTGGAACTGTGGGCGATAAGGTTGGTCCTTTCCCAGTTGACCCCACACCTTCGGGGTCGGGCTTTTCAGATCCGCTCGGACAACCAGACGGCGGTCGCCTACATCAGTCATCAGGGAGGGACTCGGAGCAAGCGAGCCCACAAGGAAGTGTCCCTGATACGGAGGAGAATGTCCCCTGCATGTTGGCAGTTTACATCCCGGGGGTGGAGAACCTGGAGGCAGACTCTTTGAGCAGGGGGATGTCTCTGCTGGGGGAGTGGTCCCTCAGCAACAGGGTGTTTCACTCCCTGTGCCACCTCTGGGGTCTGCCGGATGTGGACCTGTTTGGTTCACGTCACAATCACAAACTTCCATTCTTTGTCTCTCTGTCCCAGGACCCTCTGGCCTTCGCCACGGATGCACTGGCTATGCATTGGAACGGGTTTCGGCTCCTCTATGTGTTCCCTCCGTTTCCTCTGTTGGGCAGGGTGCTGCACAAGGTAGCCCAGGAAGGGGTGCCAACCATTCTGGTGGCCCCCTGTTGGCCAAGAAGGGTGTGGTTCGCAGACATCGTGCAGTTGGCAGTAGATCAGTACGTCCTGCCCAAGGATTCAGATCTGCTCACTCAGGTGGCAGCTGTGCCATCCCTATTTACAACTGCTGGCTTTGACGGCTTGGCTGCTGAAACCTCCATCTTGATGGAAAAGGGTTTGCCTGCCTCTGTTGTTGATACCATGATTAGGGCTAGGAAGAAGTCCTCGTCCTTTATCTACTACAGGGTCTGGCATGCTTACATTGCCTGGTGTGAGTCTAAATCTCTTCCCTGTCGGGTGTTTTCTATTCCCAGGATTCTGGAGTTCTTGCAACATGGTTTGGATTTGGGCCTTCAACTTATTACCCTCAAGGGTCATGTTTCAGCTCTGGCAATTTTTTTCCAAAGATCTTTTGGCAGTCACCGTTTGGTTAAGACTTTTTTCCAGGGGGTTTCTCATGTCCGTCCACCAGGTAAACCTATGTTACCAGTTTGGGATTTGAATCTGGTGTTATCCGCTCTGCAGGGTCTGCTCTTAAGGTGGCCTTTTTGGTGGCTATCACTTCTGTCAGGCGTGTTTCTGAGTTGGTGGCGCTCTCCATCAAACCTCCTTATTTTGAGCGACACCAGGACAAGGTGTTGTTTCAGTTTAAACCAGATTTCTTGCCTAAGGTTGTGTCTGCTTTTCTTCTCAATCAGGACATTTGGGTTGATTCAAAGAAACATGTAACAGCTTGGATTTGGGTCACGATCATCCTATTTTTCACGTCCGCTCGTGCGTTCGTATGAACTTGCGAGTGATTCAATAAGCAAATACGTTTCTATCCTAAAATATACGTCCGTTCGTATGGCAGTTCGGGAATCAGACCTATGTCAGTTTCCATCCTGAATTTTCCGTTTCATTTCTCAGGTTGCAACATTGGTTTTGCCCTTTTTCCTTTTTTGTCTGGACGTAAATCCTTCTGATCTTGCGGCTCCGCACTACAAACTTACCTCATTAAAGTGCATTCTAAATATTTGGTCTTTTATTTTTCTTTATTTCATTCATTTTGTAGTAACCAACCATTAATGAATGCATTTGCATAAGTAAATCTTACTTTGTTTAATTTTTAGTTAACTTGCATTTTTTACTTGTGCATTTAATTTTAATATTTATGCTTCAAATGGTACAACTTTAAATTTTTTGTGTGGTTACCCACACCCTCTACATACAGATTGCTCACAAATATTAAAAAACAACCAGCAACTTCTGCATGTTATGAGCCTAGAAACAGCCAAGATGGCGGCTCAGGTATTATCGGGCAGCCTGCAAACAGAAAGGGCCTTGTGACTGTGTTGCTCTGGATTCTTTGATTTCTGACCTTTCCGTGCCCCCAGCTCTGCTGTGTCTGTGCAAAATACAGCAGTAACCCACATCCTGCACTTTATCCCGCTCTCCTCTCCTCAGTAAGTGTGATGCATCTGACCAAAGATCTGCTTAAATAATTAAACAAAGCAAAGGTAAACAACTACACCAATAAATGCAATCTAAAAATATTATTCTAGTACCTCAATTTTAAAATAAATAACAAAGGACATACGTTTCTTTAATTAACGCAAATATATTGCAAAATAAAGGTTTACATGCAAAGGACTAATTAAGGTCCACATTAAAATGCTTTTATAAGGCATACATGAATCAGGTATGCATTGCCATACAATTTATGGCCTCGGCCATGCTGATACATGCAGTTCATTGGAGCACAAGACGCGCAGACTCCTCCACATAGCCAAAAAACCTGTTCACGAACAGCAATCCGACTGCTAAAAGGTGTCGGCTGTGGCTTTCTTTTAAAACGCGTTTAGAGGTTTCTCTGAATCACACCTAAACACATCCAATTAACCTAAGTTTTACGTTTTGATCGTAAGTTTTAGGATTTGATCCTAAGTTTTACGTTTTGATCCTAAAATTTAGGAACGAACTTCCGCTGATCGTAAGAGCATATACGCATTTGTACGTAGGCTCGTGCGAGTCGGAAATGGCCAAAAAAACAGGAAAAAATGACTAACACCCACCCAAACTTACGATTCGCGATACGAAATCAATTAACTTTTGCTCTTTGAATCGAGGGGATTGTCTTGCCTTCCTTGTGTCCTAATCCTGCTAATTCCAAGGAGAGGACTCTACATTCTTTAGATGTGGTCAGGATTCTGAAGTTTTACTTGGTAGCTACTGAATCTTTCAGAAAGACTGATGCTCTCTTTGTTCTTCCTTCTGGTCCTAGGAAGGGTTTGCCTCCGGCTAAGTCCACTGTCAGCAAGTGGATTCGTCAGGCGGTGGTGCAAGCCTATTCTGCTAAGGGTAAGGAACCTCCCTTGCGCCTTACTGCTCATTCCACTCGTGCTATTGGAGCCTCTTGGGCCTTTCAGCACCAGGCTTCTGTTGAACAAGTTTTTCAGGCCGCAACTTGGTCTTCTGTTCATACTTTTTCCAAGTTTTACAAGGTTGATGTTAAGGCCTCAGCTGATGCTGCTTTTGGCCGCAAAGTTCTGCAGGCGGCAGTGGTTTAAACTGCCCGCTGTTGTTCTTGGGGATCCCACCCTACTTTACGGACACTGCTTTTGGTCGTCCCAAGCGTAAAGAATATTAGTGAAACAGGATGTGCTGTATACTTGTAACAATACCATTCTGTGAGTACTCACCTGTAGAATTGATTTTGTAGTATTCAGCACATCCTGTTTCACCCCTCCCTTGTTATCATTATTCTTGGTTACCTCTGTTTGGTGATTTGTTCTGAATTTTGGTTAGGGTTTTCCTTCATTATTATTCTCCCGGCTTCTAGTCTAACTGCTTTGTAACACTGGGAATTTGTGGGAGGTTCCTGTCCTTTTATAGGGCCGGGAGACGCCGCAAGTCTCTTCTTCAGTCCACTGAGTCACCTTGTGGCGGATATCCCAAGCGTAAAGAATATTAGTGACAGGACGTGCTGTATAGTACAAAATCAATTCTACAGGTGAGTACTGACAGAATTGCATTTTATGCATATAATTAAAAGACAAAGGAGAGGGTGAAACAATCGTTCACCTTCTCCTAGAAATGGGAGCACCACAAAAGTAATACGTTTAATGAGAAAGTTTATTAAACAAACAAATTGCTGATGAAACCACATATAACACACAAAGCACGGAATTAAAACAGAGCACCCCAATCCCCCCCAATATTCTATCTAATGTGTAAGAGAAAATAATGGACGAGAAAAGGGGCCCAGTCAGTGGACCACAAAAATAGAAAAAAATGTAGCACTATTATATTTTTGTTTAATATTGAATTAATATTTTAATATTTTTGTTTAATATTTTTTATCTAGCTAACTTAAAAAGTGACATGTGAATATACGAATATGAATAAATATATAATAAATTTGATTAGATATTATATATTTATTCATATATGCACATGTCAGTTTTTTAGGGTGTTAGATATTAAAATTATTATTATTTTTTTTTTCTTTCCCTTTGTGCCGGCACAAAAATATAATAGGGTTACATTTTTTTCTATTTTTGGGGTTCGCTGACTGGGCCACTTTTCTCGTCCATTATTTTTTCACTTACACATTAGATAGAATATTGGTGGGTTGGGGGGCGCTCCGTTTTTTATTCTGTGCTTCGTGTGTTATATGCGATTTTAAAGGCAATTTGTTTGTTTAGTATACTTTCTCATTAAAAGTGTTACTTTTGTGGTGCTCCGATTTCTAGGAGCAGGTCAATTATTGTTTCACCCTATCATTTTTCTTTTACTGTAGTTGGTAGGTGAGCATCAAGTATTTGGGGTGGTGCTACCTTTAAGGGACAGTTATGCGTATAATTACTCACATTTTTTGTATAGAAATGGCTCGTCAGTAATGGAAACACAGGACCTAGATGTCACAAAATGTAATTTTTATGGTAAAATTGTTTTTCTTTTTCTTACCAATGTGTAATTTGGACAACAACAGCTAAAGTGCAGCCTAAACGCACTGCAAAGTCTGTCCCGTTGGTCCCCTGCAGTGATTTCCTGTAATTGTAATGCTGACCAGCACTGAAAAAATACAGCGCCAATCTTTTCAGTGTGGAAAAAACTCATAAATACGCTGTGCAGCACTGAGGAGCTACAAAGATACACCGAAGTACAAAGAGTTGCACACTGGCGCTGGTATAATCGGCAGTCAGGTCAAACAGGTGCTCACATAGGCCAATCAATACCAAATGCAGCTATCAAAGCGAATTAGTTAGCATTGGGTGCTGCGATCACAGATCCAGAAAAGACAAAGATGCCAACGCTCCAAAAGTGACGCTATAGCCACCAGAAAGATGTTAAATGGTGCACTTTATGAATAAGGGCCAACATTAAATTGTATAAATGTGATTTTATAATTTCTAATTTATGTTGCGGCTCTTATGTGCTTCTTTACAATACATAAAATATCTCTACACAAATGTTTGATGGTAAAAAGCTTGGGGATTCTTATTGCATAGGTATGTGAGATTAAAAGTGGACCTACATTTCCTGTTGAATGTAGAAAGATCACAATAATGGGCAAGGACATTTAAAGTTTCAAGAGGAAGGTACAGACAGAGGCTTAGGGAGGGGTTCTAATTGCTGTGGACCCAAAGAGATACACATAATTATGCCCACTTTTTACTAAGCACATTGGCAGCAATATAGCTCATGAATGTAATCACTTGTTTGGTGGGAATATAAGGTGTGTGATAGCCTCTCTGGATATATATCCCTTACTGCTGTTATAGGTAAAAGGGGGCATTAGTCTGAGTTGCAAAAAGGGTTCTCAGGCCTTAAGTGGCTATATTTATGAAACTGTGCAGTTTGTGAACTGTTTGTATTCTGCTGTGGTAAAAGTGTATTATGGTATTGGGTGGCTTCCCATTTGCAAAGGGTATGTGAGTGGCACACGTGCAGGGAGACAAAGAGATGGGTACAGCTAGAGCACTCCCTGGCCCCTGCCCCCCTGGATGCCGTTGTTTGGAACAGAGAGAATCGAGTGCCAGCCCTGAGATCCCACCCCACTGTAGCACCCACTCTGGATGTCCTTCGGAGTTCCAGGGAGCGTTCGGATATCTCCCCATGGCCCTCCCCCATGGTGGCTTTATTAGATAACCCGCAACTCATGCCCGATTGTACCAGGAGAGACCTCAGGGAATGGGGGAAGGTAGCCCAACTAAGGGGATGTGATTTGCTATCGGAAGGGGGCTGGACCGCGCTAGGTGAGCTGAGGGCGAAATTTGAGAGGGGGAACTTGGACCCCTGGACACTATTGCGGTTTCAGTCGGTTCTGTCCAGGATGGGCTATCGCAGGGAGAATTTCAGGAAGCATACCGAATTTGAGACGCAGTGTTTGACAGGACAGCCACAGCCCCATCTGATTTCCTTGTTGTACTCGCTGCTCATCCGGGAAGTAGAGTCCCCGCCTGCTTATTGGGGAGAGTGGGAGCGGGACTTGGGTCGGCCCCTGGGTGAGAAGGAGAGAGTCAAGATAGCCACCCTGATACATAAATCCTCGGTAGCCACGAGAATCCAGGAAGTAAATTATAAATTGTTGACTCGATGGTACTACACTCCTGACAAACTAGGCAAGATGTATGACTCGGCGGATACGAGCTGCTGGAGATGCGGAGGGGAACGTGGGACTCTTTTCCACTTGTTCTGGCAGTGCCCCAGAATCCAAGAGTATTGGGGGGCGGTCCTGGGCATTGTGGCACAGCTGACAGGGGCACAGTTGCTGGGGGACCCGGCGCAGGTCCTGCTTCACTCCACGAGGTCCCCGATAGGGAAATACAGGAAAACGTTGCTGATTCACCTGTTGAACGCTGCCAAACAGGCTATACCCAGATTCTGGAAACAGAAGAGGGCACCCTCCGTCAGGGATTGGGTGAGGGAGGTTGTCCTCGTTAAGGAAATGGAGGATTTAACTTTAGCTCTTCATGACAGGGATGAGCAATACAAAGTCACCTGGCTACCCTGGCTGATTTTTGAAGAATCAGCGGAGTTCCGCAATTTGTTTACGTGATTGATTAGATGCTATGCCGCCTGCGGTGCCGTCCGCGGTCATGCTCAATTCGAGCGAGATATACCTCGCCTCCTGCTGCGATGGGCCTGGGTTGGACGGCTGCCGGGCGGCGCCCGGCCTGGGGCCCTGTCCCACACGCCATACCCATACCTCTACCAACACCTACCCCCCCCCATGCCTCTCATATCGTCTACCTCCCCCTCTTTCTCCCCCTTCCCCCTCCCCTGCCCCACCTCCCCTCGGTCCCCCCTTGTACGTCTAGTCCCTGTATCCTGGGGAGAGCTTGGGTTCCTACCCTATACGAGGAAATTGAAACCATCCTCATCTGAAACCCCATGACTGGGTGCGCCCGCTGGGGCGTGGGGTGGGACGAGACAGGGGGGACAGATGGTCGCTGGGCGGCTCTCGTCACGCTGTGTTCCCCCGCCTCGTGATCCCTCGTGACTGGTGTTCGCATCATACGGCATTATGTACTATTGTCTGACACCATTACTCAACTGCGATCCGTCACCTCTGTTGCGATGGTGATCTACTTGAGCTCCCCTATTCCTTTTATGTTTCCTGTATTGTTGACCCTATTGAATGTATGTATGTTATAAACCTGCAAAATTCAAAAATAAAGAATTTAAAAAAAAAAAAAAAAGTGTATTATGAGCAGGAAAAATTGAGTCACTGCAAATAAGTGGCATGGAAAGCTCCATGTGACTTTGATGAAAGTTAAATGTTGGCTACCATGCAGTACAAAGACAGTCCAATGTGCTACAGTGGATCAACTTACTGCCAAAATGTGTTGTCAAAGCAACAGTTGAGTAAACCTGTATAGGGCTGCAAAGCAGATGGATGGTCACTGCACCAACCCACGTGGATCGTCACTGTTGCTAACCGAGTTGAAAGGCAGAAAGGGCTTCAATTTTAATGGTTATATAAGAAATAGACCTCCTGTGATTTGGTCAATGAACGGGTGGACTTTGGTGTATCAGGGGGAAAACACCCTCTAACCATAGCTGGAAGTATACAAGCTGATGGTGGCAACATTATCGATAGGGGATGTTTTTGTGGCTTTATAGGTCCACTTATCCAAGCAAAGGGCACTCTTAAACAATTTGGGTATGAATTAAACACCAATAGATACCGATTGTCTTCCTTGGGGTGGTTAGGAACTTCCAGCGAGACAATGCAACTTGTCACATGACTAGAAATGTCCTGCATTGGTTGAAATGTCGTGACCAATACCTCTAAGTCCTACCCTGGATCCCTAATTCCCCAGACTTGAACTTAAATGAGCATCTGTGAAACTAACTTGATCATCGTGTTCACTTTTATGGATTCTACCCCACACAACCTTTAGCAGCTTTGGCATGCACTTTAGTCAGCATGGCTCCGGATACCATTGACAACCTTAATAAGTCACTCTCAGCCAGTCTAGCTTCTGTCTGTGCTGCACACCACAATTACTCTTGATATTTGCTGTTGGTCATAATAATGACCAAGACTACTGTATATCCAATTTGTGGTAACGTTTTTCTGGTGGGTTGCTTACAGGATTTTGTTTTACTTACAAGATTCATTGGTGCTTATTTGTTTTATAAAAGTTTATATTGATGTTCACCACATAAACTAGCTACAATACCCTACAGTGTATGTTTGTTAAATAGACATTTTTTTCAGATTAGTATAGCTTATTTTTGGATGCCTCAGTATGGTGCAAATAGTCATAACTTTCTAAACCTGATTAAACCCAGAAAATTTCAGTGACCTCCCCTATGTAAAATATCACCTTTCATTCCCCTGTGATTGGTTTATGGTCTTTTCAGAAGTCTGCAGAGATCATTACGACAAATTATAGACATTCCATATGCTATCTGCACTTAGAATGTAATTACTGAAGAGGTTCAGTTCCTCCAAAGGGATGCAAGCAATATGCTGCAGCAGTTTGCCAGGTCATGTTAGTCGGTTCCAATCAAACATGCAAGGAGTGAGGAAGCCTTTTTTTTTTTTTTCTTCAGTATTTTCACAAAAATAAGGTAAGGATGTAACAAAATGTGCTGAAATGTCAGAGCTACAAAGCTGGATCAGATAACATTTTTAGTTTTCATTTTACTCAATGAAATAATGGTTTCCACTTGAAGTACCATATTTTTTGCCCCATAAGAGGCACACAGGATTTAGAGGAGGAAAATGAGGGGAAAAAAACCTGAGCCAAATGGTGTGCTACCCCCCCCCCCCCCAATCACCCCATTGCAGACAGTGTTCAGAATCCTCACAATCACTTTTTTAACCTTTTCACAGTTATTACAGACCCCCAAATTACAGGAAGTGTGGGACATCCCAAATAGGGGGTATTGGTAGGCATTTGGGTCGATTCAAAGAAACATGTTACAGCTTTGATTTTGTTGCCGATCATCCTATTGTTTCCGAACGCTCGTGCACTCGTATGAACTTGCGAGTGATTCTATAAGCTAATCCGTTTCCCAGCGTAAAATGCCCGTCCGTTCGTATGTTATCTTCCGAACTTGGCTCAGTCATTTGTCTATCGTAAATTACAGGTTGATGTGATCACTCGTTGCGGCGGCAGCAGCCTGTTTTTTTTCCCTCTTCCATCGTCCACCTCTTCCAATTAATTGGGTTTGCCTCTGGTTTTCAATGGATTTTGGCCTCTTATATTCGTTCGTTCGTATATATATAAGGACTTGCGCATGCGCGATCCAAGCTACACTCCCCAAACCAATGTGGGCCCTATCTGACACTACCAATCTCACCCCAACTACTTAGCGCCAGTCTAACAATTACCTTTATGAACCCTAAAACTTACCCAAACCCCTTAGCGGTTGCATTCTTCATCATTTTGACGACCCTAAAACTTACCCAAACCCCTTAGCGGTTGCATTCTTCTTCAGTTTGACGACCCTTAAACTTACCCAAACCCCTTAGCGGTTGCATTCTTCTTCATTTTGACGAGCCTAAAACTTACCCAAACCCCTTAGCGGTTGCATTTTTCTTCATTTCTCGGACCCTCAAACTTACCCAAACCCCTTAGCGGTTGCATTTTTCTTCATTTCTCGGACCCTCAAACTTACCCAAACCCCTTAGCGGTTGCATTTTTCTTCATTTCTCGGACCCTAAAACTTACCCAAACCCCTTAGTGGTTGCATTCTTCTTCATTTTCTCGAGCATAAAACTTTTTTTTTTTATACATTTTTATTTATGCTTTCAAGTTAAGTTACAACTTACCAATACAACCTTCCCCAGCAGAGGGGCCAAAAAAATATACATATGCATACACATACATAAAAAAAAGGGGGGTTAACTTACACAAGGCAAAAATAAACAAATTATAGAAATACAATCAATCTAACAAAACGGCACGCACACACACACTGCAGTCATACACATTCATCCTCGCCTGCAATTGTCAGTAAAAAAGTTGGGTGTATTGAGGTCCAAGAAGGAAGCGCGAGAGGGAAAAGTAATTACATCTAATCCGTGACGGAGTCAGAGGCATTAAGCCAAGCTTCCCACACCCGCTCGAATTTGCTAGGACATCCCCTTGCCTGGTAGGTCATCTTATATAGGACTAGTTTCCCGTTTATCAGGCTTTTCCATCCTGACAGAGTTGGCGTATTGGGATGATTCCAGTTCAATAAAATACATTTGCGTGCGTAAAAAGCTAACAAACGTAAGAGAACTCTCTGTGGCCCCCCATCCAACATAGGCTTCACTACGCTTAGTAAGCAGAAGGCAGCTGACTTTGTGACTGGCAGGCCTACAGAAGTATGTATAAAGCTAAATACCCCATCCCAGAATGTAGAAATCACCCGGCATTCCCAAATCATATGTTTTAAGGTGCCCGCACTGGTATTGCATCTAGGACACAGGTCTGACTCCAACAGGCCCATCCTCTTAAGCCTAACTGGGGTCAGATAAGCCTGATGAAGCCATTTAGCCTGGATTAATCTATCCCTGGAATCGATAACTGATGAATACAAATTGTCTATTGCCTCCTCCCAGTCTTCCTGATCAAGGTCTGGGATAAGTGTTTTCCAGCCTTCCATTGCCCTATCTAGAGGGGAGGGGAGACCCAGTAGGAGGGTGGAGTATAGTGTTGAGGTGGGCTTGTCAAGGCCCTCGGATCTTACTATAACCTCAACTGCTGACTCCACTAATTGCAGTCCCTCCAGAGGGATCTGAGACCTGAGAGCATGCCGAAGCTGCAGGTATCTAAAGAAATCCCTTGGAGATAGCGCAAACTCGTGACATAGTTGTTCGTAGGACATCAACGCCCCTCCAGACAGTATCTGTTTCAGCAACGTAATTCCTCGGCGCTTCCAAAAGACGGACATCAGTTCAGGCAACTTAGGGTTGTCCCAGAGAGGTGTATTGGGAGACCATTCTAAAGGAGAGTGGGGAGATCCCCCCAAATTATGCACTTTATGCCAGACATACAGGGTGGTTCTCATACACGTAGTAGCCTGTGGGAGGCCCCTAGCTCCCCTATATACCAGAGTCCACAGGGGGGCCACTGGTCCCAACAAGGAAGTCTCCAGGGCAGTCACCGGGTTGGTCGCTGAGGGGTACATCCACCACGTAGTGTAGACTAGTTGGGCAGCGTAAAAATAAAGCAGCATATGTGGCACTGCTAGGCCCCCAGCTTTCAGAGGCGTTCTGAGGATAGACCTGTTCATTTTGGGGGGAGAGGCACCCCAGATAAACTGAAATAGTATGGAATCTAGTAGTCGGAAATGAGCAGCTGGCAGTACAGTAGGTGAGACCTGATAAATGTATAAAAATTTGGGGAGGAAAACCATTTTGAAAATATTAATCCGACCAATCACCGAAAGGGGCAGAGATGCCCATTGAGCAGTCTTCCTCCTGAGAGCATCAATCACCGGGCATACATTCAGCTCCATGAATTTTGAGGGGACCCCATGTATAATGACTCCCAGATATCTAAACCGGTCCACCACTTGAAGCGATGAAGCCAAAGAGATCTGAGTGTCTTCTGGCTTATCTACCAAATACAAACTAGATTTCTCCCAGTTAACTTTTAATCCAGAGAACACCCCAAATTCAGCTATCACATTCAGTAGTGCCTCCAGGGAACTGCTAGCATCAGCCAGATAGACCAGGGTGTCATCAGCGTACATGGAGACCTTTTCGACAGTGGGACCCAGTCTCCAACCCTGAATTTCTGAGGAATCTCGAATTAACGATGCCAGGGGTTCAATGGCAAGCGCGAATAGCAAGGGGGAGAGAGGACACCCCTGTATCGTACCCCGATGCAAGGAAAATTCAGCCGTTGTAACTCCATTCACCCTTACTCTCGCCCTGGGGTTCTTATAAAGTAACTGTACATATTTAATGTAGGTCGGAGGAAGGCCAAATTTGGTCAGAACAGCCCATAAATAAGGCCACTCGACAGAGTCGAAGGCCTTCTCATTGTCAAGGGATATAACCACCCTACTCCCAGCATTATCATGACAAATTTGCAGGTTACTGAACAGCCTCCTGAGATTAATGCTTGTCGTCCGGCCCGGCATGAAGCCGGATTGATCGGGCCCTATAAGTGAAAGAATTACAGTGTTCAGTCGGAGCGCCAAAATCTTAGCGAGAACCTTGGCATCCTGATTCAGGAGAGAGATTGGCCTATACGAACTGCAAGAATCTCGAGGTTTACCATCTTTGTGTATCAAAGCAATAATTGCCTGTGCAAAAGATTCGGGTAGGGTTTCAGATTGCAGAGCTTCAGAGAAAACCTCCATAGTCGAGCATAAAACTTACCCAAACCACTTATTGTACATATGTCTATATGTTTCTAAGCATGCATTTTCGTGTTTGTGTAAATGTATTTTTTTGCGCATATTAGAAATGACACATTTCTAAAGCATTAAAATCTTATTTATTTTATATAAATTTGTTGTTATTAATGTTTTTGTTTTTTGTTTTTGTAAAACTATTTTACAAAATTAGCCAGGGCCAAGGGCACTAATCCTCCTCCTCTTCTTCTTCAGTTGGCCCCACGTCGCCTGTATGGCCATCAGCTCGGCCACCAACTCTTGGATTCTTTTTTTTTTTCTCTGCCACTGTTTGTGGGCTCATCCCAAAATCGCTCCTCTCCATCCTACTCCCGACGCCAAATAGCTGCCGGCAAACATTTCGGAAAGCAGCTATTTACTGGCCTTCAAAACAATTAGCAATCAGCTTTCTGAATTGGTCGCAAGCCCATGTCAATCACGTAAAAAATAGGATCGAACGCAAAAAATACGATTTGGACGGGAAAAAGACACGAACTAACGCAAAAAATCCAATTGACGTTCGAAATGCGTATGAACATATACGTCTATGCGCGAACGATCGTGCGAATACGAAATGGCCCAAAAAAATAGGAAAAAATGACAAACACCCACCCAAACTTACGATTCCCGATCCGAAATCAATTAACTTTTGCATTTTGAATCGAGGGGATTGTATGCTTGTGATCAGGAATAGGATTTTTTCCTTCTTATTTAACCTATACACTTCGGGCATGAGTATACACATGCCCAGAGCGGTGAGCTGTCCTAGTTTCAATGACAGACCGTGTGAGGCATCTGAAATAGACCGCGTGAGGCATCTGAAATAGACCGTGTGAGGAATCAGAAAATACAGGCAGTGTGAGGCATCTCGATTAAGGGCACTGTGAGGCATCCTAAATGCAGGCAGTGTGAGGTATCCCCAATACAGGCAGTGTGAGGCATCCCAAATACAGGCAGTGTGAGGCATTTCAGGTACAGGCAGTGTGAGGCATCCCGATTACAGGCAGTGTGAGGCATCCCAATTACAGGCAGTGTGCTGCTTGCTCCCTCCCCCAAAAGACTGGCTTCTGCAGCAGCCAGTCTCCTGCCAACATACACACAGATACATACACATATATCCTATGAGCAGCAGCTGCTGCCATTCCGCCGCACCTCAGCTGCCCGCACCACACACACATGTTGCCGTCACATTTCAAATACAGGCAGTGTGAGACATCCTAGATACAGGCAGTGTGATGCATCCCAAATACAGGCAGTGTGAGGCATCCCAAATACAGGCAGTGTGAGGCATCCCAGAAACAGGTAGTGTGAGGCATCTCAAATACAGGCAGTGTGAGGTATCCTAATTACAGGCAGTGTGAGACATTGCAATCCCCCCCCCACACACACAAAAATTACTTTTCTGGTGCCCCTATGTTGCTGGCCTGTGGCACACATGCACATGCATACACATATATCTTACCAGCATCAGCCACCACCAATTCCTGTGCCTCCGCTGCTACACAACCAGCATTTGTTGTGAAGGTAAAAGCAATATAAACATAATTTTGTTATAATCTAGCAGTGGGACCCAGAAAGATTCACATAACACTGAGTTTATTTGGTGTCTCCTTTTCATATAGCTCTTGATACAGTAGAGGAAGTGTCTTATAGGGGATGGGTCTTCTGATCATCAACAGCAACTTATACATTTCTTCCCTGCCTTGTATTCTGCTGACAGAATAGATGGCACCCCTGGGTTTAAAAGGGTAGACTCCCAACCACATTTGACGCCTTTGGTACATTATGCCTCTCTTTCTGCCTCAGTGGTTCCTGACGCTTTTCTGATATGCTTCGGTGCTGCTGGTCTTAATGCAGGTTTCCTCCAATAAAGGGCTAGTCCAGCCAGACTGTTCAATTTTTTTCCAATCCGCCCACCCTGCCATCTTCCTGTAGCGCTGAAGCAGGGCTAGGGGGGGGGGGTGTAATAAATAAAAAAAACACTTACTTGGCCCTGAATATGCTGTTTTTTTATTTATGATACCCCCCCCCCGCACTGCTTCAGCACTAGGGGAGGGTGGCATGGCAGGAGGGATTGAAAAACTGGCAGTCTGGCTGGAATGCCCCTTTAACTAAATGTGTGGGGGTGGTGTGAAGTAGGAGAGTAAATCCCCCTAACCATCTATCTTTTGCTTTTTGTATACTGCTGGGCTCAGTGTTTACACTAAGAAATTAGAGATCCACAGGCATGGAAGTGGTGCTAGTAGCAACAATCCTGTACCAAGGTTCAAGATTTGCATGTGATTTCCGAGGACCCCATTGTACTCTGAAATTTCCAGCCCCGCAAACACACATTCATTTACATGCTTATTACCAGGCTGCTAATACCTAAAATATTTCAGTTTACAGTTCTAATCCTAACCTAACAGAAATCTCCATGGCAAAGCCCTTCATTCATGATAATCTGAAGATATCATCCCAGATGCATTTTCCACTCTGCCCAGAATCTCCTCCTGTCATCAACCCAGATAATTTCTTCCCACTTTTGACTTCTGGACTTCACACAAGCTGCTCCTCTGCTCTGAAATGCCCTATTGCAACCTTCAAGATACTTGCCAACACCAATTGCTTGCTAGCATGGCAGTGGGTGACTTGCCATTACCACCCCCCATCCAAGGGGTATGAAAGATCTGTGTGTCCATCAACATAGGCCTGTGCTGAAGAGCCTAGTGACTGTTGTCTTGCCATGGCTGTTTGGCCTCCAAGTCATGGGGATCCTAATCCCTAACAACCTCGGAGAAGAAGGATCCTGTGCCACAATGAAGACACAAATGTATGCAGAAGCAGTGCATTTCTAATTTGCAAATCATAAAGCAGTCCACAAGCCCAAAAATGGTTAGAAGCTGTGCCTCATGTACGCTTGCATAGGTGAACGTAGCCTTAGTACTCATGTCATACTGCGCTATAGCCCATCTGTTGTAGCTAGCTTTCATTAGTTATTATGGAGAATAGCCAGCAGCTTGTTTTATTTTTCTGCCTCACTCATCAGTGTGCATGGAATCATCCGACTCGCACCACCTGTCAACATCAGTGGCGACAGCTAGTCTGACCTAAAATAAAAAGGACATACTGGAGGTCTCCTTTAAACCCGGAAGTGTCATGACTCCAGAGCTTTTCTCAAGCTTAGCTCTGTTTATAGTAGATATCAAGTGGCTGCCTCACCTGATCCTGCTGTCACTAAGCAGCCTGGGGCTCCAGAAGCATGGTGCCTATAGCCGATTACTGTCTGTCCATTAGCACAAATTTGCCTCTCTGCTGGCTATGTCTTATGGCTATTTGTATTCCCAACACACATTCCTTTGTGGAGATTGCTTTCAGACTTTGTTTTCTAGCTCTCTAAATAGGTTGTCACACTTTATTATTCCCTTTGGACAGTAGGTTCTCTATAGAACCTTTCAGAATGCATCAAGTAAATTAAATAAAATAAATATGGGTGGAAGGTGAAGGCTGTACTGCATAAACCAAAAAGTAAGTGTGTGTGAGTGTGTGTGTGTGTATATATATATAATATATATATTATTTACAGTGTAGTCAGATGCCAGTTAACCAACCCATATGTGATTTAAACTCAGGGGCCTGTTACTGTTTGAGGTCTAGTCAAAGAGTAAGTCCACACTCAATAGAATTGTTGAATGTTTTAAAGGTGCTTAGTTGATCGAGCATTTTAAATGTTTTCTAATGTTAGCAAATGTGCTTTTTATGAAAGCAGTTTTCATCTGTTACTAATGGCAATGTACAACAAGTACAGATCCAGTGTACGTTGCCAATAGCAACAGATTGCAGATAGTTGCACAGAACACTGCTGCTGGGCATGTGGCCATAGCAGTAGTGGTTTGTGTATACAGGACTCACTCCTCTCTTCTTGGTGGACGTTGCCGGTAGCAACAGATTGCATATAGTGAAAACTGCTTCCATAAGACACACATTTGCTAGGAAAAAAAAGATCAGCTCAGCACTCTGAGCACATTGTTTTGGCACAAAATAAGTAAATACTTTCAAAAATTCCATCGAAAGTGGACTTACCCTTTAACTTACTACTGATCATTGACTTTCATTGTCTATCTTGGGCTGATTCAGAAACAGGTGAAAATGTACAACCCGGAGACAATGAAAGTGAATGGCAATTTTCTCTACTAAAAAAAGGGGCGAGAATTCTCACCTGGCTCGGAATCAACCTCATTATCTTGTTTAGAGTCAAGTTGTTGTCCTGTTTGCTTTGTTTTGTATAATTTATTTTTCAAGGGTGTTGTGGCCAAAAAGTAATACACTGCATGTCTAGGACCAGAGTGGTCTCACTGGCATGAGAATATATTGTAAGCTCATCACCATTTGGTCCAGATAACACCCATGGATTTTAGTTAAAGCGGAACAAAACAAATGAGAGCCGTTTGCCATGTATATGTTATTCGGCAAACAGCTCTCATTGTTTTCAATGGGAAGAGCAAGCTGCTGCATTCTCAGGCTGTGTGTGCACTCCCGCCTCAGCCATTCAGATAGGCTGGAGTAGGAGCGTGCGCATCTCCAGGGATGCGGCAACTTGCGCTCCACATTGAATTCAATGAGAGATGTTTGCCAAATGATATAGTCACAGCAAACAGCTCTCACTGGACAAGAGCCTGTGCATGCACCATTGGACCAAGGAAAGGTTAGTGAGTAGCAGGGTCTTGGAAGGGTTTCACAGGGAAACAAAACAAAACCCAGGAAATTCTAATTCTTGGGTTTTGTTCTGCTTTAAAGCTGCTTCTCTCTGCAGTGACCAATCCTAACTCTCTCTCTCTCTCTGTATATGTATGTATATATATATATATATATATATATACACACACACACACACACACACACACACACACACACACACACACACACACATATATATATTTCTCCTCATGTACAGAGCCCTTGAGAAAAGAACATATGTATTCTGTTAAATACTCACCTGTAGAATTGGTATTATAAGTATACAGTACGTCCTGCTCCAGATAGATTACTTACACTTGGGTTATCCTCCGCCAGATAGCGCTGCACTGCAGAGACATGTAAAACAGGCTCCTCCCGGCCCCTCAAACACCCGGGGACCTCCCACAAATCCCCAGCATTGAAAAGCAGTGAACGAGAAGCCGGGAGAATTTAACCACCCAAACTGGTAACTATAACAATGATAACAATCACCATACAGGGGATCCAGAATAATGCAAAACCAAGGGTGGGTATTTCACAGAATTGTATTATTCTTAGTATACAGTACGTCCTGCTCCAGATAGATTACTTACACTTGGGGCATCCAATAGCAGTGTCCATAAAGTAGGGTGGGATCCCCAACAAAAAAGGTAACAGCAGACAGTTTAAACCACTGCCGCCTGCAAAACCTTGCGGCCAAAAACAGCATCAGCTGAGGCCCTAACATCAACCTTGTAAAACTTTGAAAAGGTATGAACAGAAGACCAAGTAGCGGCCTTGCAAACTTGTTCAACAGAAGCCTGGTGCTGGAAGGCCCAAGAGGCACCAATAGCACGAGTAGAATGAGCAGTAAGGCGAAAAGGGAGGACTTTTCCCCTTAGCAGAATAGGCCTGAATCACAGCCTGGCGAATCCATTTGCTAATAGTAGACTTGGCAGGAGCCAAACCCTTCCTGGGCCCAGAAGGGACCACAAAAAGAGCATCAGTTTTCCTGAAGGACGCAGTGACTACCAGGTAATACTTCAGACACCTGACCACATGCAAGGAATGCAGAACCCTTTCCTTAGCGTTGCTAGGATTAGGGCACAATGAAGGAAGAACAATATCTTGATTTAAATGAAAAGCAGACACCACCTTAGGCAGAAAGTCTGGCTTAAAGCGGAACACCACCTTGTCCTGGTGTCTCTCATAGTATGGGGGCTGAATAGACAGAGCCGCCAACTCAGACACGCGCCTGACAGAAGTAATGGCCACCAGAAAGACAACCTTGAGGGTAAGCACAGCCAGAGCAGCATCCTGTATAGGTTCAAAGGGAGCACCCTGCAAGGCAGACAAAACCAAGTTCAAATCCCAAACAGGGACCATAGGTTTACGTGGGGGACGCACATGAGTAACCCCTGGAAGAAGGTCTTAACCAAAGAATGCTGAGACTTCTGAAAGAAAACAGACAGGGCAGAAACCTGACCCTTCAGAGTACTGAGTTGGAGTCCCGACTCCAACCCATGCTGTAAGAACTCCAGAACCCTGGGAACTGAAAACACCCGACAGGGAAGAGACCTAGACTCACACCAGTCAATGTAGGTACGCCATACCCTGTAATAGATGGAAGAA
Source organism: Gastrophryne carolinensis (assembly GCA_027917425.1). Taxonomy (NCBI): domain Eukaryota; kingdom Metazoa; phylum Chordata; class Amphibia; order Anura; family Microhylidae; genus Gastrophryne; species Gastrophryne carolinensis. Next base: position 186,863,561 of record CM051234.1, on the reverse strand, counting down.
GAAGTTTTCTTCCTAGCCTTCACCATGGTATCAACCACCAAGGCGGACAAGCCTTTCTCCATCAAGATGGATCTTACAGATCCATCTGTACCACGTCTGCGAACCACACTCTTCTTGGCCACCTGGGGGCCACCAGAATTGCTGGCACCCCTTCCAGAACAATCCCTGCCCAGCAGGGGGAATGGAGGAAAGACATACAGGAGCCGAAAATCCTGCCATGACATGGACAGAGCATCCGTGGTCAAGGATCCTGAGACAGGGAGACAAAGGCCGGGAGCTTGTGATTGTGACGGGACGCAAACATATCCACATCCGGTAGACCCCAACGGTGACACAGGGACTGGAATACCCTGTTGCAGAGGGACCACTCTCCCTGACGAGAGGCCCCCCTGCTCAGAGAGTCTGCCAGTAGATTCTCTGCCCCCGGGATGTACACAGCCGAAATGCACTGAACATTGGCCTCTGCCCATGTCAGAATCCGCGACACCTCCTGGAGGGCCCCCCTGCTCCGGGTCCCTCCCTGATGGTTGATGTAGGCAACCGCCGTCCTGTTGTCTGAGTGCACCTGCACAGACAAACGCCGCAGGTGGTCGGTCAACTGATCCAGAACCAATCTGATCGCCCCGTAGTTCCAAAATGTTGATAGGTAAGTGGGCCTCCTGAGGCCCCCACCTCCCCTGGAACCGCAGGGACTTCCAGAATCCCCCCCATCCTGACAGACTGGCATCCGTGGTGACCGTCTCCCAGGAGGGGGCCAGAAAGGACCTGCCCCCCAGCAAGTTCCTGGAGTCCAGCCACCACGAAAGGGACCGCCTGACCAAGGGGGGGAGCACACAGACCCCATCCAAGGACATTGGGTCCTTGTCCCAAACTGACAGAAGGTGAAGTTGTAGAGGCCTCAAATGGAACTGAGCAAAAGGCACAGCCTCGAAGCATGCCACCATCAGGCCCACCAACTGCATTCCCTGCCTGAGGGAGGGATGGAGACACGACAGCAGGAACCTCACCTGCGCAGTTAGAGCTTCCACCTTCTGTTGAGGAAGGAATATCCTTGACTGAACCGTATACAGAATCATTCCCAGGAACGGGGTCACCGAGGAAGGGGACAGAGAAGACTTGGGGTGATTGATCACCCAACCGAAGGACTCCAGGGTGGACACCACCAGCTGAGTGTCCAACTCTGCCTGCTGTAGAGACCGAGAGGTGATGAGTATGTCGTCCTGGTAGGGCAGCACGCGGATGCCCCTTGACCTCATCAGAGACATCACCCCTGCCAGCACCTTGGTGAACACTCTGGGAGCTGAAGTAAGGCCACAAATTGGTAATGTTGATCTTCCAACGCGAATCTGAGAACCTTTGGTGTCCTGAAAACACAGGGATGTGAAGGTAAGTGTCTGATGTCCACAGACGTCATGAAATCCCCTGGGCGCAGGGAGCTGATGGCCGAGCGCAGAGTTTCCATGCGAAAACGCCTGTTCTTGACAAATTTGTCAAGATCTTTAAATCCAGAATGGGCCTGACTGACCCATCTTTTTTGGGAACTGTGAAAAGGTTGGAGTAGAACCCCTTGCCTCTTTCTCTTAAGGGGACCCTGCAAATGACCCCCAGATTCAGAAGTCCTTGCACGGCCTGCGTCAACACCTGAGCTGAGACAGGGTCCTGGGGGATCCGGGACCTGATGACTCTTGGGGGAGGCCGCACAGCAAACTCTATCTTGTAACCGGAGGACACTACCTCCTGAATCCACCGGTCTGAGACGTGATGCCTTCAGACGTGAGCAAAGTGCTGCAGCCGTCCCCCACCCTGACGGGCAAGAGCGCCCCATCATGCCTGAGGGGGCTTGGGAGAGGATTTGGGCTTAGCCCCCCAGGAGGAGCCAGGACGTCGTCCTCTGCTCCTGTGCCAGGAATCTGCACGAGCCCCCGCGAAAGACACCCCTTTTCCTTGTTTAGCACCACGGTAGGGGAGTGAAAGGGAGCCCTGGCCCTGAAAGGGCCGAGACTGCCGTCTGCGCTGGGGTAACTTACCTCCCTTAGCAAAAAGGTCTAGGCGGTCCCCAAACAGGTGTAGCCCCTTAAATGGAAGCCCAGTGAGGGCCTTCTTTGCAGCATTGTCAGCAGCCCACTGGCGCAGCCAAACCGCGCGGCGTATAGCTACCACCAACGCAGAAGTTCTCGCACACATCCTAATGGCATCATCCAAGGCAGATAGGATAAAGTTTACAAACACATCACAGTTAGACAGTGCATTAAACACATCAGGTAGCAAATCATCAGGAGCACCGTCAAGTACACTTCTGATCAGGGACCTGAGCGCCACAGATGTAATGGCCGAGGCGCAAACTGGGCGAAGCGCCGTCCCCACAAATGCAAAGGCATGGCACGCCAATTGGTCAATGCGCCGGTACTCGGCATCCCGCAGAGTCAGGGGAGTGCATAACAGAGGTGTTAGACAGCCCTAGAATAGGAGCATCCACCTCGGGAGGGGATGACCAGCACTTGACCATATCAGCAGGAATGGGGTACTTTCTGTCCCAACTCTTAGGTATACCGGGAAGTCTACTGGGACGTTCCCACTCCTTAAGCAAGAGATTATTGAAATGGGTTTGCTCAGGAAATTCCAAACGAGCCTTAGCAGTATGAAAAAGCTCACCCCTTTGCCTAGGAGCCGCAACAGGGGGAGAGATGGACAGAACCTCAAAAATCTGAACCAGCAGTCTGTCAGTATCATCCGGGCCCCAGGAGTCAGAGCCAGAATCGTCATGACCCCTGGGTCTCTCCACAGATTATCCTGAATCAGAGAACAGCTCCCCTTCGTTCGAGGGGGTATAGCCACATAGATGCAAAAATCTTCAGACTCCATAGGGAAAAGAGTGGCATCAGGGGTTAGGTGGCGCTTTTTAGCAGTGGCCTTACGCAGTAAAGTATTAGCAATCAATTTTTCAACACTGGCCAGTCTAGCAGACACATCAGGCTAAGAATCCCCGCTTGTATGCAGTTCAATGGGGTTGAGACTCAAGCTTGGGGGAGTAGGTGAAGTGAGACGAGGTGCAGGCCCAGCCACAGGAGGGGTGGATTGCAACGTTAGCACCTGTTGTGCGCAAGGAACACAGACTCATGCATTGTCACCACTAATAGGTGAGACCCCACAAGCTACACACAGCCGGGCTTGTCCCGAAGGAACCCCGGTCACATTATCCTGAGATGCCTCCATATGGTGATTATTAGGCACAATATGCCAGTAGGGATTGACGCTATAAAGCAACCCTGGATGCCCCAATGACCCACTAGGGAAGTGGTAATTATACAAGGCCTAACTATCAATTTCACCGGGCCGGGAGAAGCCAATGGATTCACCCTCTGAAAGACACAATGAGAAGAAGGGGTGTCAGAACCAATCACACTAAAATGAGTATAAAGCCGCCCGCGAGGGCACTTACGGACCGCGGTAAGTAGAACCGTCACACACACGCGCGCGACCTGACAAAATGGCGCCGAGAGTACCTTGAAGGGCGGGCCAGAGCGAGCCGTGACGCAGAGCGCGCCAAGCCAGGCCCCGCCTCCCACCCCCGAAGAGCGCAAAGCTCATAGACAAGCAGCCAATGAGAACGCAGAAGCTTCTGAGGTAACGCCGCCGCCCGGCTCGGAACATCCAAATGAAGGAAAAGACGCGCGCAGCGGCATTTGCAGTAGTAAAAAAAGACAAGTCAGCGCGGCTGACACCACATATACTAGTCAAAAATATGACAAAACGCTTTATGCATGAATCACGATACACGCTCACCCACACCCCCCCCCCCCCCCCCCCCCGAAGGCTACAGGGAGAATGAGGGAGGATGGCGGCCCTCTGTACAGGACCCACCGCTACACGGGGCATGGGACAATAATGCGGGAGGGGCATCCCATAAAGGCTCACCATCAGCCTGTACCGCCTACCCTTTGGTGAGGGACTGCGGTGGAGCAGCGCTCCTTAAGCACACATGGTGCTGCCTACCTTCACCCGACCAGCGCAGCCCAGGCTGGGAGGCACATCACACGAGGAACGGGTGGGAATAGTCCAACAGGGCCGCAGGCTAATAGCCCCGCTCACCTGCGAGAGAGTGATAATTTCATGTCTTCGCAGTAAGCACTGCAGAGAAATCTGGAGATTTGTGGGAGGTCCCCGGGTATTTGAGGGGCCTGGAGGAGCCTGTTTTACATGTCTCTGCAGTGCAGCGCCATCTGGCGGAGGATAACCCAAGTGTAAGTAATCTATCTGGAGCAGGACGTACTGAATACTAAGAATATAATTCTTGTGGTAGTACAAAAAAAAAATCATGTTACGAGAAAAAAGCACTAGAATATGTTGGATCACCAGCTCAAAAAACAATAAAAGTTAATGGTACTTTTTTATTCCTAAGAAAAGTAGAGAAATTGTTACACTGTAGTAAAGAGTGTAGTAAAGAGTCATTGACTCTCGTCTTTTTATCTGGTGATTCAGCAAGAGTGAAATTCTCATGCTTTTTCCTCATGTAGTGATTTTTTTACTACCTTGAGAATTACTCTTACTCTTAATTACTCTTATTGAATGGAGGCCTTAATCTGTATGTAACTTGTATCAATCACTGCAACCATTTATAGGAGACGTTTTGCATGTGTGCGTGCCTGCACAGAGGTAGCATTGTAAACCTTCTGACTAGAAGTAGAGGAAACCATTATAATGATTGCTGATGTGGTATAAAAATGTATTGCCTAGATATTATCACTGAATATGTCTTTCTACAGTTATTGCAGGGGGCATTGTCATACAAACAGTAGGAAGCTTAAGCAAATATTTCATGTATATTATGTGTAGTGTTTAAGTTACAGGTGGATGTCTTTTTCTAGTGACTATAGCAGATTGGATTACGCATAAGTGCATATTGCCTGGGAAAGTAAGTGTTTGTATGTGACATTGCTATTATTCATCTTTTAGTGTTTATATAATACTTCTGGGATGCAGGAGAAGCCCCAGTGACAGTGAGGGATATTAATGATGGTAGAAACATTGTCCTGGGTATCCAGTTGCTCCCATTCAGTTACAGTATAAATAGACACAATGAATCACTGTGACAGAGTTTGTTCAAGGAGTTTTGGCATTGTTGTAGTAGGAACTTCTGCTCTTGAAAAGTGTTTCCTTCTCTCCTGTTTTGTTCGCTCTTGAAGTAATTAGGCTTAATTAAATGCCACCATTGATTCTCTTTTCTTATACAAGAAAGAAAGGCCATGGCATGTTAACAGATATTTTCCTGTTTGAAGGCCAACTGACACTATTTTTCTTCTAGGGGTGCCGTCAGATTTGCTTGCTTTTTTTTTAACCTAAGTAGGGTGTTAGGGGAAAGCCATTCTTTGTTTAAGCCTGTAAGTAACAAAACATTGGAAGTTATATTTTACCTATCCTGTTCTCTGTAAAAATATTGTCCAAGGATGGGAGATTGATCGTTGCTGTACGAATGGGGAAACAATGTATCAGATATCTATGAGCAAAGGTCCAATGTATACTTAGCTAGAGGTCCCAATATCCAAGAATTAAATAAGATTTAAAGTGATTCAGTGCAGTTTCTAGGCAAAATAGTGCTCGGTGCAGGAAGGAAATAACCTGCCCCCTCTTCACCCTTCCTATGGTGCTTCTGTCCCATGTCAGTATATGCCATGTTGCGCCTCTACCTAGGGCCGGCCTTTGGGCTGTGCGAGATGTGTGGATGCACATGGCACCCGACTGAGGGCTTGCTCTTGCCCACCATATTCCTCCGTCCCTGCATTCCACTGGTGCCTGAGCAATGTCTTGTGACTGATGAAATGGGGGGGGGGGGGTAGTTAATCAAATGGCTGGGGGGTATCTACCACTATTTCAGCAACATGGTGAGTTTGGCTAGTGTACAGTGAAGGGTCTGGTCCCTGTGGGAGGAGGGGGCTTCACCCTGCATAACTTGCACAAGGCACCATTCAACCTAAGGCCAGCCCTTCCTCTACTTTAGCTACTATGACAGAGCCCGAAATGGGGGGGGGGGGGGGGTGAGGGGCCTGCCTTATGACCTGCACCACTAACAGTAGACCTGACTCATCTGCAGAAAACAGAATGGCTGGGATAAATGTGCCCCCCAATGGCCTTGGCGCCCAGGGTGATCGCCCTGCTTGCCCTCCCCTAGAAACAGCCCTGAAGTGATCCTATACTCAGAAAGGAACTTTATTTCATCACCTTCTATCCCCTGCCCTGTGCCCCAAAATAGCCTATGATTTTTTCTAAAGACTTTGCCCAATATTCATAAAAACATGAACCAGTCTGTTTTTCAAAAGGTTGGCTATATTGCTCCCTGGTGCTTTCAAAGTGATGATACAATCAGTTAAACACAACTCAGTAATGAGGGTCAGCCTTAAAGCTTACCTTCAGCGTCATTTAGTGAGAAGCCCAAACCTTTAAAAAAACTTTACTGCAGCATCTAAAATTAATATATTTTAAGTTTTTAGTCACTTATTATTCTTTCCCCCACTGGGCTGCAACTCTGTTCAGGGCTCTAGGATACAGGTGCCTCCATCATCACATACTGAGGAGAGGAGGCAAAAGTGCAGGAGGGCGGGTTATAGCTGTGCTTTGCACAGACAGAGCAGAGCTGGGATCAGGAAAAGGACAGCAAATGCACTTCCTGATTGCAGGCAGCCTGAAACTCCATGGGCTGCCATCTTGTATTTGTAAAGGCTCATAACATGCAGTAGGTGCAGGTAGGGTGATTTTTAATGTCGCCAATATGTATGTACAGAGAGTGGGAGACATATAAGATAGGCTCTTAGTCAGGGTGAAGGTCCGGTTTAATACAACCACAATAAAGCTGGAAGCACTTCAAACTAAACTGCCATTATGTGTCAGTGAACCTTGGAACTGAATGCATTAGCATATGGCATGCCATTTGACATCATACTACTTCATTTTAGTGTTTTATGAATATTGGGCAAAGAAAAGAAACCCTGCCGAACTGGGGCACTGGGCTGGGCATAGAAGGTGGCCACATAAAACATTTTATCTGGGTATTGGTACACTTTAAATCTTAGAGCCCCCATACCACATTCCCCCGTCTCATACACCTATATTAACTCAACATGGGATTGTGGGGGGACAAAAGGCCATTTCCTACTTAGCTATAGGAAGGTCCCAACCTTGACTCCTATACCATGTCCTCCCTCCCCATGCACCCTTATAACTATCTGGCCCTCCATTCCAGGTGTCATATTGATAGCAGGAGAGTTCCTATATTGTAAAAGGCATCTCATTGTTTTACCTATGGTCTTGTAGAAAGTGTGGGGCCTTCTTAAACCTAGAACTACCATTTATTATGTGACTGAATCTATATACCATAGGGTTAGGGTTGTACTTGGAAAGCAGGCAAGCCATGTGCAGAAGATCTGTTGGTTGTGTTGCGCCATGATATCACTTATTTCTTCTTTATCTTCTTCTAAAGAAGTAATAACATAATGAAAGTCTATTACAGTGCTGTGTCTTTTTGTCAATGTGCATGGAATGCAGAGAACATATGTTAGTCTGCCCCTTATCCAGGAAGATTGTAAACAGGCTTTAGTTTTTTTATTATGTTAAAGTGTACTTGTAATGTTTACAGAGCATATGGATTATTTACACAGCACAGTCTTAAGGTAATTACAAAGTATATTCTCTATTTACTTAGTGGCTTCCTTCTTGATGGGAAATGCAGCAAATTACAGATGTTAGTTCAGAGAAAAATAAATTGTTTAAACTTTGTCTATTTCCCGTTATTCTGAAATGTGACAAACATATACATGATAAAGATTTCATGTCTTTACTTGTTCTTACTGGGTATCTAGTTTCTACCCCACAACAAGCTTGCTTGGTTCATTTGGAATGCGCCGCTGTGTGAAACCCTTTAGGGTTCCCTTATACTAACCTCATTCCTCAATCCCATGGCGCATGTGCGCTGGCCGGCCAGCAGACATTAAAGTCTTCAAAGGGAAAGTCTACTATCCGTGGTATTTTTAAGTTATGTTAGCAAATGTGTGTTTTCTCTCTCCTTCTAGATATTGCAGGTAGTGAAAACTGCTTCCATAAAACACACATTTGTTACTATAAGAAAACACTACAAACAATACTAGCTACACTTAGCAACTTAAAGCGGACCTTTACCCTGAATCCGAGCATATCTTATATGTTTCCCACACCCTGTACATACAGATTGCTCACATTAAAAATCATCCTACCTGCATCTACTGCATGTTATGAGCCTTTAAACATCCAAGATGGTGGCTAATGGAGCATCAGGCAGCCTGCAAATAGTTGCTCTGCATTCTTCAAAGGGAAAGTCTACTATCCGTGGTATTTTTAAGTTATGTTAGCAAATGTGTGTTTTCTCTCTCCTTCTAGATATTGCAGGTAGTGAAAACTGCTTCCATAAAACACACATTTGTTACTATAAGAAAACACTACAAACAATACTAGCTACACTTAGCAACTTAAAGCGGACCTTTACCCTGAATCCGAGTCTATCTTATATGTTTCCCACACCCTGTACATACAGATTGCTCACATTAAAAATCATCCTACCTGCATCTACTGCATGTTATGAGCCTTTAAACATCCAAGATGGTGGCTAATGGAGCATCAGGCAGCCTGCAAATAGTTGCTCTGCATTCTGAGATTGCTGTCCTTTCCCTGACCCCAGCTCTGCTCTGTCTGTGCAAAGCAGAGCTACAACCCCACCCCCTGTACTTTATCCCGCTCTCCTCTCTTCAGTATGTGTGATGCTTCTGAGTCAAGATGGTGGCGCCCGTATCCTAGAGTCCTGAACAGAGTTGCAGCCAAGTGGGGGAAAGAATAATACGCGACTAAAAACTTAAAATATATTAATATTAGATGCTGGGGAATAGTTTTTAAGGGTTTGGGCTTTTCATTAAATCATGCTGAAGGTCCGGTTTAAAGTCCATTTTAGGCACCCACACTAACACTGCATTTTATGAGCCAATTTAAAGCATGTCAAAATCTCTGATTATATGTAAATAACCTATGCATTCAAAGCAACAACGCTTTCTCAATTTGTGGGTCTTGGTTGAGCTGGGAGAGGCGTGTCATGGTGCAGCTCTATGTATTATGAGCATGCTCTGCTGTGGTCAGAGACAGCTGTGGAACCCTTTACCTGTGGCACCTCAGAACTGGTTGTCTGGAAAATCCCTTAACCATGGTCCTGCACTCCACTATTATTTATTCTGCCTATGCTAGGATTTGCTAAATGTTTGCCCCCTATCTGGCCGCGGATGTCACTATAGCATGTGACACTGAATTACCTGTTGTATCACTGTAGCATCCCTGCCACAAGTTCCCATTATGTACGGAAGGTAATGTATGTACCTGGCAGAGAAAAAAAATAATTAGAATGATATGTTCCTTTTGAAATTCACCTGATATTACATTTGTCAGCAAATATATTTATTCAAATTCATTGTATGTTGTATGTACCTTCTTTTTGAACCTTTGAATCTAAATTAAAACATCTGACTTTAAGGGATTGACCACCCATGTAAAAAAACAAAAAAGGATACTTACCCTTTCTCCCCTCACCTGATCTCTGGAAAGGAATCCATGTAGTGCTCACCCCCCTATCATTGCTATTGATCACGGGAGCGCTGCCATGCTCTCACCATTCATTGTGATTTGGGGGTGTGGCGAGACCTGACATGCCCTTTCCTTTGTAGTGAATGGAGAGGGCATAGTAGTGCTCCTGTAATTGCATGAGAAGAAAACGAATGCCCCAAACTACTGTTCAGGCCTCTGGCAGTGTGGGATTTGATCTGGCGATCTGCTGAGTTGCTGTCTTCTGGAGTCTGACTGATCAGCTGTGGGGGCAAAAGGTGAGTACACTTTTGTTTTTTTACATGAGTGGTCCAGCACTTTAACCTAAACAATTCCTATCTGTGGTTAAAACCTTCATAATGCAAAAAAAAGGGGTATCTGCAAACTCTTTCTGGACATGGCCATTGCAAGCAGCCTGGACCCAGTTTGAGGGTTCCTCTACTACTTATAATATCTAAAAGTTTATATGCAAATTAATTGCATATAAATGTTCTGACTGCTTTGGTTTATGCTAGCACTGCCACCATTCATTCTGGTAATTGTATTTAGCCGGGAAGCGGGCTTATCTGTATTAGTGTCGATCAATGTAGTACACTCTAGAATTTTGTATATATCTTTTTATTTGCCATTTTTTGCCCTAATTCGGCCTCCTGACATGTGCCCTCTTTGTCAACAAGGCATCTTTCACTGTTCAATAAACATTCACAAGCTTTTAATTGGTCTTTAGCTCTGTTTTTCCCACCATTCAGCCTGTAAAACGTTCAAAATAATGTTGCCAAAAGGTCTTTTCCTGAGCGAAACAGGATTATCATAAATACTGGTACTGAAAAGAGTAGGATTACCCCAACCCACTTAATTCTGCAGTCCTCAATACAAGAAAAAAAAATATGCCTTCTAATTATCTTCCCTCTTCTGAATAGCCTGCCCGACAGGAAAGTCTTAATTCATAAAGGTGTCTTAAGCCAGCATGCCCCAAGCACAAGTTGCCTGGAACTAAAGGTTCGGGAGTAATGAGCATGTTAATTAATAGGTTATGAAAAGAGACAATTTGTTGCCGAGGAAAGTGTTTTATGAGAAAAGAAAGAGGCTAATGTTTCCAATTCTGACCCTTTCTCTTTATGGTCACAGTTACAACAGGTACGCTTAGTGGATAAAGCAATTTAGGTTGCCAGTGTTTGTATGAAAAGTTTGAACTGTTTTCTAGCTGTTGTGGTTGTATCTAGTACAGCAGGCTGTCGCGCACAGTAAATGTGAAGTGAGGGGAAATGCCTTCTTTTTGTTTGAAAAAGGATTTGTCAAGTTAAAAAATGCTCTGAAATCCAAAAGATTCCTCATTTGTATACAACATTGTCACATCTGGACTTTAATAGAGAAATTATGTTAAACTGCTATCAGATTGTGGATTAGAACCTGACATTTACACACAATTAGCCCATACAAACTTACCCAGAATTTGGAAACCTGCGGATAAATGCCTCCAATTTTACAGGATCTACAGCTTTCAGACAGAAAGGCCATAGTCAGTATGGGTAGGCGGGTCCAGATTAAGTGTGGTGGAAGCCCCTGGGCTGAAAATCTGGTGGAGGTCCCTGATGCTATATTTTTTCCATTAAAGTCCAGTTTCTTCATAATCCCATCCTTATATGAGTGGGCAGGTGCATGTGGGGGGAATGCCACTCTATGCACTTTCTGTGCAGCTGCTGCCCATGCTCCCATCTCAGCACCTGGGGGGCAGGATTATGAAGACACCGGACATCCTTTTTAGAGTAATAGTCCATGCAAGTAACATAACAAAAAAAATGCTTGCTTTTGCTTGCACAATAAACGGATTTTCAGATCCAGTCCCCTGTGCCGTCCTTCCAGTACCATCTCCAGACAGCCTCTGTGATAAACAGGCCACCTCCCCGTCATCTGTCACAGTTATGCTGCCACACCCAATCCATTTACTGCAATAGAGGGTGCATACCGGGGCTTTGAATGTATGAAGAAACTGGTTACCCACCCCCTCACTTCAAGCACTGAGCGGATAAACAATGCTCCTCTCCTTTAAAACAGCAAAACCAATCATTGCTCCTTGCGCCAATCACAAAACTGTGCACTATTAGACCAATGCATACACATGTCAGTAACCATCAGGGCCGGATTTTTGAGGGGGGTGAAAGGGGTGCGTGCCCCAGGCCTCCACCACTTGCCCTGCAAAAGGGGCCTCCACCAACCTTGGGGTTATGGTGTGGTTCAGGAGGCTTTTCAGTCTTTGATCTGACAAGCCAGTAACAAAGCTATCGGCGGCACGCCTGGGCAAACCTTTTTTCTTTATTGCATTGCACGGCCTGCTTTGGTATTCATAACAGTTGGGTTATTCCGCCACAAGGTGGCGCAGTGGTACTGCAGAAAGCTGTGGCATCTCCGGCCCCCTATAAAAGGGGGATCAACCATAGAGTTCCCAGTGTTTCCTCTGCAGTGAAACTGCAAAGATAGAAGATGGCTCTCTCTCTTGCGCAGGTGAGCGGGGCTACCAAGCCTGCGGCCCTGCAAGTCTATTTCCACCCGTTTCTGGACACTCACTGCCTCCCAGCCTTGGCTGACAGATCGGGTGAGGGTAGAAGAGCACTAGGGTCAAGTGCTCCTGGAGCGCTGCTCCAAGCCGCAGACCCTGTTCCACAAAGGGTAGCCGGCCATAGGCTTTATGGTGAGCCTACTAGGGATGCGGAGTTCTTGTCCTGGCTTCTGAGGGGGTGAGTGTTTTAGGGACTGGATTTCTCCCTTCTGGGCTGCAGCGCTGTTTCCTCTGGTGTGTCGCTTCATCCTGCGGTCTGTGCCGTGGTGACCCTGCAGTGCACTTGGTCCGTGATGGGGTTTTTTTTCTTATTGGTCTCGTTGGACATGTGCTGCGGGATGCTCATGTGTCGTTTTTACTTTTGTCTTTCAGGCGGGATACCAGTGGGTTGTGGTTTCTCCCGGCTCTACTCCTTCCTCCCCCTCACCCCCCACCCATTTTTGCTTATTTGGGGGCATACTGTGGGAGGGCATCCTGGGTGGCTTTTGTATTAGCCTTTACCCAGCGCTGGCCTATTGCGCCTGTGCTAATCACCTTATGGAGGCTTCTGGGGATAGCGTGCTCGGGGGTCCTTAGGGGCAATCCCGGCTGTGTTCCATGTGCAGGGTATCCCCTATCAGCAATGATGTCACAGCTGCGTGCCGTGCGCTCAAAGTGTCCTTGCGCTCCAGCTTGGTTTGCCTGCATTGCTTCCCAGCTCTGTGCCCCCTTCGGCATCACCTACCCCCCCCCCCACTGCTGCAATTATCTCCCAGTGAGGGGGATGCTAGCAGGGGGTCACAGTCTGATCTGGCACTTCGTGTGGCCAACATTGAGAAGCAGCTAGCCGGGCCTATTCCTAGGAAGGCCTCAGGCAAGAAGCGGCACCTGACTTCCACTCCCTCACGCTCCAATGAGGAGCATGAGGAGTTTGATGCCACTGGGGGACTTTATTCTCAAAGGAAGGGGAACTGTTCCAGGACTCTGACTCCTCTGGGGACCAGCAGGAGGGCTGCATTAGTGACCCTGGGTCTGCGTCCGGGGAGGAATCATGGTACCCTGAAGACACTGATAATCTGCTGTCACAAATTTTTGAAATCTTGCACATTGCTCCCCCTGAGGTGGCTAAGAGAAAGCAGAACAAAAGGGGGTGGGAGCAGCTCAATCCCTCTTATTTATACGAGATTGTTCCTTCATACAAGATTATTCTTATTATATAACCCCTTATCATCCAAAATCATTATTATATATCCTCTTATTATCCAAAATTATTATTATATATCCTCTTATCATACAAAAATATCATTATTATAATTCAGGGCCTGGGAACTAACCCAGTTTAACCCTCTCATCATCAATCTCATCTGATTATTCAGCACCAAACATGTCTAGCTATGTGGAAAGACAGAGATTTGGTTGCATATATCTGCAGATACATGTGGAAGCCACACTGCCCCGACAAGGCACTCTGTATTTAGTGTGGTCCCTACTCTAAGAGAAAGCAGGGTGAGCTTTTTCGTCCTGGTAAACAGCATCTGGAGTTCCCTGAGCAGGGCCATTTTACTTCTATGGTGCTTAGGGAGTGGGAACGTAGGAACAGAATGGCCGCTGTGCCCAAGGGATTGCATAAGAGGTATCCCTTTCCTGCTGATATAGTAAAGCGTTGGTCTTGACCCCCTGAGGTGGACGCTCCCGTGCTAGGCCTGTCTAATACTTCGATTATGCCTTCTCCTGACACTACCACTCTGAAGGACAGCGAGGACCGGCGCATGGATCAGCTGGCCTGCCATGCTTTTACTTGTGTGGGGGCTGGACTGCGCCCGGCCTGTGCTGCTGCTATTACTGCTATTGCCCTTAAGAAACTGCTCAAGCGTCTATGTGATGGCGCTATGGCTGGTAGGAGGAAGGAGGATTATAGGGCCCTCTTGCTTTGCTCTGATTTTGTTGCATTTATCCTTACTGCCATGGATGATGCTGTGAGGTTGGGCGGTAGGACCTCTGCACTTTTGGTGGCTATGCGCCGCTCTGTTTGGTTACGTCAGTGGGCAGCTGATGCTGCTGCTAAGAAGGCTCTCACTGGGCTCCCCTTTGCGGGGCTTCGGCTCTTTGGTGAGCGTCTTGATGTTTTGGCCAAGGATGGCAGGCTGCCTCAGCGTAGGAGGCAGCCCCGACCTTTTCGGGGGTCCTCCGTCTCACTGTCCTCCCTTCGTTCTTCCAGAGGAGTTCGTGGCTCCCTCTTCTCAGGTAGCCGCAGAGAGTTATGGGGACGTGGCAGATCCTGTGAACGTCCTGGGTTCCAAGCCCAAACCTCCTCCCAAGGCCCCCCAGGCATGAGGGGGCGCCCTCACCCATCCGTGTGGGCGGACGGCTTCAGCTCTTTGCTCACGTCTGGAGGCTCCACATTTCAGACCGGTGGATTCAGGAGGTTACAAGATAGAGTTTTCAGCCTGGCCGCCCCCAAGATCATCATATTCCGGATGTCTTTAAACCGCCTGTCAACTCAAGGGTTACTTTCGGCGGTACAATGCCTGCTGGAGTCAGGGGTCATTTGTCCAGTGCCCCATCAGGAACAGGGTCAGGGGTACTATTCCTATCTCTTCACGGTCCCCAAAAAGGACGGCTCTCTGAGGCCCATCCTGGACTTGAAGGCCTCAGATTCAAAAATGTTCTCATGGAGACGCTACGCTCTGCTGTCGGTACCCTTCGCCCGGGCGACTTCATGACCACCGTGGACATCAAGGATGCTTATCTTCATGTACCTATCTTCCCAGGTCATCAGAGATTTCTGAGGTCCGTGCTGGAGGATCAGCATTACCAGTTTGTGGCCTTACCATTCGGTATCATCTTGGCGCCTCGGGTGTTCACCAAGGTGCTGGCGGGAGTGATGGCTCTGCTGCGAACCGGGGCATTCGCATCCTTCCCTACCTGGACGACATCCTCATTGTGGCTCAGTCCTTTCATCAGGCTGAACGGGACACCCAGGTGATGATCTCCACTCTGGAGTCCTTCGGCTGGGTGATCAATTTTCCCAAGTCTTCACTGTCCCCGTCCTTGGTGAGGTCCTTTCTGGGCATGACGCTGGATACCTCTCAGGTCAAGGTGTTCCTTCCTCAGCAGAAGGTGGAGGGCCTTCAGAAGCAGGCACGGGCTCTGCTCTTGTGTCCTCAACCCTCAGTTCGTCTGGGGATGCAGTTGGTGGGCCTGATCGTGTCCTGCTTCGAGGCAGTCCCCTTTGCTCAGTTTCACATGAGACCTCTTCAGTTGCACCTCTTGTCAGTTTGGGATCGGGACCCTGTGTCCCTGGATCAGGAATTTGCTCTGTCTCCCCTGGCCAGGCAGTCCCTTTCGTGGTGGCTGGACTCAAGGAATATTTTGGTGGGCAGGACCTTCCTGCCCCCATGCTGGGAGACTGTCACCACGGATGCCAGTCTGACGGGCTGGGGTTTTTTTTTGAAGTCCCTACAGTTCCAGGGTCGTTGGGGCCGCCAGGAGACCCTTGCTCCCATCAATGTCCTGGAACTGAGGGCGAGCAGGTTGGTTCTGTCCCACCTGACCACACACCTTCGGGGTCGGGCTGTTCAGATCCGCTCAGACAACCAGACGGCGGTTGCCTACATCAACCATCAGTGAGGGACTCGGAGCAAGCGAGCCTTCAAGGAAGTGTCTCTGATGTCTTGGGCGGAACAGAATGTCTCCTGCATCTCAGCGGTATACATTCAGGGGGTGGAGAACCAGGTGGAGGACTCCCTGAGCAGGGGGACGTCTCGGCCAGGGGAATGGTCCCTCAACTACCAGGTGTTTCTCTCCCTGTGTCACCGCTGGGGTCAGCCGGATGTGGACCTGTTTGCGTCCCGTCACAATCACAAACTTCCCAGGTTTGTCTCTCTGTCTCAGGATTCTCTGGCCTTCGCCATGGATGCACTGGCAATTCCTTGGACGGATTTTCGGCTTCCCTATGTGTTGCCTCCATTCCCTCTACTGGGCAGGGTCATGCTCAAGATTGCTCAGCAGGGGGTGTCAGCCATCCTGGTGGCCCCCTGTTGGCCAAGAAGGGTGTGGTTCGCAGATGTCGTGCAGTTGGCAGTAGACCAGTACGTCTTGCCCAGGGATCCAGATCTTCTCACTCAGGGACGGCTACCCCATCCCAATTTACAAACGCTGCCTTTAACGGCTTGGCTGCTGAAACCTACATCTTGACAGAGAAGGGGTTGCCTGCCTCTGTTGTGGATACCATGATTCGGGCTAGGAAGAAGTCCTCGTCCTTTATCTATTACAGGGTCTGGCATGCTTACATTGCCTGGTGTGAGTCCAAGTCTCTTCCCTGTTGTTTTTTTTTTTTTCCATTCCCAGGATTCTGGAATTTTTGCAACATGGTTTGGATTCTGGCTTTCAACTGAGTACCCTCAAGGGCCATGTTTCAGCTCTGGCAATTTTTTCCCGAAGATCCTTTGCCAACCACCGATTGGTTAAAACTTTTTTCCAGGGTGTTACTCATGTACGTCCACCTCGTAAGCCTATGCTACCAGTCTGGGACTTGAATCTGGTGTTGTCTGCTCTGCAGGGTCCTTCCTTTTAGCCTATCCGTGGGGCCACTTTGCCCATTCTGACTCTTAAGGTAGCCTTTTTGGTGGCTATCACTTCTGTAAGGCGAGTTTCCGAGCTGGCGGCGCTTTCCATCAAACCTCCTTATTTTGAGAGGCATCAGGATAAGGTGGTGTTTCGGCTTAAGCCGGATATCTTACCTAAGGTGGTGTCTGCTTTTCATCTCATGTCAGCAAGACTAATGAGATAGTTGTAGACTTTAGCACAAAGGATGTGAGGAGCTATCAACAAGACCACTGTAGATGTAGTGTCTAACTATAATTACCTATGCGTCTACATCAGTAACAGTCTGTCCTGGTTCTGCCATGTTAACATGATCAAGAAGGCCCATCAACTATTCTAAGCATACAGCACGTCCTGCTCCATCTATAATAATTACACATGGGTAATACTCCGCCAGAGGGCGCTGTTCACTGCATACATGCAAAAACAGGCTCCTCCTGGCCCTTCATATACCCAGGGACCTCCCACAAATCCCCAGATTTCTCTGAAGTGCTGAACTGCAAAGACATGAAGTATCACGCTCTCGCAGGCGAGCGGGGCTTTACAGCCCGTGGCCCTGTGGGACTATTTCCACCCGTCCTCTTTATGAAGAATATGCCTCCCAGCCTGGGCTGCGTTGGTCGGGTGAAGGTAGGCAGCACCTTGTGTGCTTAACAGAGCCATGCTCCACCGCAATCCCCCACCATAGGGTAGGCGGTTAGGCTGATGGTGAGCCTCTAGTGGATGCCCCTCCCGCATTGTTGCCCGTGCCCCTTACAGAGTTAATCCCTGGACGCAGGTTCCCTTCTCCCTCGCTTCCTCCTGTAGCTCGAGGGAAAAGAAAGGGGGGGGGGGGGTATGTGTGGCAGTCCTAGTGTAATGTAACACGTTTAAGGCCTTTTGATCTTTCATTGTACTTGGGTGTCAGTGTCGCGCTCCTTGCTCCACATAAGTTTATGGTTGCAAGCCTGTTTGTCCTTCATTACATGAGTGTACTGTCCAGTCGGCAGCATCATTGTCTGGCGTTGCAGCAACTTTATGTATGGGCGTACTACCCACTACTACTTTTTCACTTTTCGTTGGTTAGAGCTTCGCGCTCTTTGGGGGAGGCGGGGACTCGGCATGACGCGTCCCGCGTCACAGCCAGATCAGGCCCGCCCCTCAAGGTTCGCTTGGCGCCATTTTGACGGTCTTCGCACACGAGCGTGGTTGCGATCCGCCTCCACCCTTGGTCATGTAAGTGCCCTCCGGGGGGCGGTTTTTGATTTCTTTTATTCGAGCTGCGCATGGCACTGACACCCCCCCTCTTATCCCATTATGTCTTTCAGATGCCAGGATTTCGGTGGCTTCTCCCGGCCTGACATATATTATAGCGGGTCCACATAACAAATTCTTCCACTTCCTAGCGGGTCTTGGGGCATCCAGGGTTGCCTATTGCGTAAATCCCTGCGGGCATACTGCTCAGATAATCACCATATGGAGGCATCTCAGAATTATGTACCCGGGGTCCCTCGGGGACAAGACCGGCTGTGTACTGTGTGTGGTCAGCCCCATGCTGATGCTGACAGAGCACGGGTCTGCGGACCGTGTGCTGAACAGGCACTGACCCTGCAATCAGGTTGCCAGTGGCTGCACCTACCTTCAATACACCTGTCTCCCCGGACCTAAATCCAGCAAGTCGTGCCACGCAGGCTGCCTACGCCTGAGCAGGTGCTGTCTAGTTTAGCGGAGCGTATGGGCCCTGGAAAGCAGCGGTCCCTGACGCTTTCTGGCTCTCCGGTTCCTAACGAAACCGATGAATCTGCTGCTATGCAGGACCTGGATCCTTCTGATGAAGATGAGCTATTCTCCGATTCGGGCTCCTCGGATGGGATGCCCTGGAGCCATGATGATTCTGGCCCCGGTTCTTGGGGCCTGTGTGACACTGATGAACTACTTATAAAGATCTTTGAGGTTTTGTCAATCTCACCTCCCGGAGAGGCTCCCAAGCCTAGGAGGGAGAGTTTCCACACAGCGACACCGCGCTTGGAATTTCTGGAACAGGAGCATTTCCAGGCTCTTATATCCAAAGAATGGGATTCGCCTTGTAAACTTACAGGGGTTCCAGGGGTCTGGGATTGGAAGTACCCTTTTCCCCCTGATGTGGTTAACTTTTGGTCAGCACCTCCCGTGGTGGATGCACCAATTATAGGGGTTACTAACCCCCCCTTCATGACTGCCCCTCATTATCGTACCCTTCGGGATGCTGAGGACCGGCGCGTTGACAGACTGGCTTCCCACGCCTTTTCGTGTGCAGGGACGGCTCTGCGCCCGGTCTGTGCCGCGGTCATCACTGTGGTGGCCGCCAGGACTCTCATTAGAAAACTACTTGATCACCGACCTGAGGACCTCTCCTGGGAGGTATTTAATGCGCTCTCAGACTGTGATGTGTTTGTAAGGTTTATCCTCTCAGCGCTGGATGACACCATTAAGATGTGTGCTAGAACCTCTGCCCTTGTGGTAGCTATCCGCCGCCTGGTCTGGCTGCGACAGTGGGGTGCTGACGATGATACGAAAAAGGCTGTTACTGGCCTTCCTTTCAGAGGACGGCGTCTATTTGGGGCCCGTCTGGACCTTTTTGGAAAAAAGGGTAAGGCACCCCTACGCAGAAGGCTGTCTCGGCCTCCTCGGGGCAGGGACACCCCTCCCCCTCCCTTCGTTAGTGTCAAACACGGACCTGTGGTGTGCTTCCAACTTTTCTGAGTGGATTTCCACCACGAGGTGGGCAGTCAACGCCCTGGGCCCTCTGGCAGGACTAAATCCAAATCTGTAAAGACTTCCCAAGCATGAAGGGACGCGCTCGCCCAGAAGAACTGCTACAGCAGCTGACTCCTATCTAGGAATGTATCTTCTCCTTCTGGTGGTTCCAGGAGGTAGTTCCCCTGGACACAGGATAGCATTTGCTGGGCGGCCCCCCTCAGTGGTTGTCAGGGTCCTTCTAGCCCCTGTTTTCCCCTCAGGAATTGGTGCAGGCCATACTAGGCCTACAGAGTTCGGGCTTACTTACAGGTTGCCCTTAACAGGATGGGGCTATGGCCTCTATATTAACTTTCCTCCTTCCCTCAACAGTATGAGGCAGTCTGGGCCACGCTGGCCTATGGTAGGCCTGGCAATTCTACGCTCACAGGTAGTCCCTATATGACATCTCTGTCTTGGGATACAGGCGCCCTGTGCAAGGGGGGGCTTCAGGCCTCCTGTGGAGTTCTAGATCTTCCTAGTTCCCCCTGTGTCTGCTGGACACCAAGACCGTTACTAGGCGGTGTTGCAGGACCAACCCTGCGGTTTGAGGCATTGTTTGTGGCCTCTCTTTCGCTCCCAGGCTACTCGCCATGGCGCGAATGGGGGTGATGTCTCGGGCATACCTGGGGGCGCGTCCGCATTAGGATCTACCGGGTCGTCTTTTCTTACTCCCCAATCTCTACGTCAGGCCGTGTGGATTGGTCGGCCGGCGGTGTCCCCTGGGAGTTGCTGGATGGGTGCTCAGTCACCTCAATCCCTGATGGTCCCTTATCCGCTATCTCCATTCCTTGGATTCGGTTCAGGCTTGAGCCTTCTTCCTTGGCAACAAGTGGACTCCTGGTTACGGGGGCTCTGTCCCCCTTTGCTGACATCTTACTTTCACCAGGCAGGATTGCAGCTGGTGGGCCCGTTAGTGGAGTATCAGATGATGTCCCTTATATACCGAGCCCTTGGGCTCTTCGGCACAGTAGGTTATTGATCCTACATGGGGTTCCAGCACCCATGGGGCTTGGTCTGTGCTCATTCCCCCTTGGTAAGGTGGTTCCTCTTGAGCTGATCATATTCAAGGGCCCTGTGAATGGTCACCTTGGGTACCAAGTCTCGCAGGTTGGCAGGGGGGGGGGGGATTTCTTCCAAAACCCCCCGTGGTTCCTAGGTAGGGTCCCTTAGAGGGTCCATCTTACCTACTGGTTTGTTGAAACGGTGAGCCTTCCGTTGACTCTATACGGCTGGACTTCTCCTCTTTTAGGACCTGTCTATTTGGGGACTCTTGGCCTGTTGGAAGACAATGGCCTGTTTTATTATTGGTCTGGAGCTTGAAGCAGGATGATCCCTCTGGAGGGTTCCTGATCCTGATTTGGGCGGGGGTCTACGCCCCCTGCTTCTCAGCGGTATTCGCTCCAATGGATGCCTTCAGTGGCAGGTTATGCTATCCTGGTGTCGCTCTGAGAGCCAACTAGGGTGGCTCTGTTGGGTCTCGCTTATACCACAGGGGCTCCGCCCTTGTTTTTACTGTCCCAGATTATTCTGACTCTGGTCATGGGGGCTTAGTAAAATTATGCATAGACTTTCTATTTTATATGCCTTCTCTTTGTTCACCCTACTATGTGGGGTTCTGCGCACAGTTGTGCTGATAAAGAGACCCGTGAAATTGATGGCCCCTGGGTGGCCTAGTGAACTGTGGTTCGCAGATGCTTCTGCTGAGGTCTGCTGACCTGTACGCTCTCTCAGGAGTGCAGTTCTGCCCTTGTCAGGCCCCTTCTTTTGTCGTCCCAATATACAGACTCTAGTCTGGGGCTTGACAACTGATTTATTCACCCCTTGGAGACGGGCTTATCTTCTGGGTGACTTGGTATATGGGGGGCTAGGAGCAAGCTTCCTTGGCTTCCTCTTCCTCCGTCTATTGTGGTTTATGGTGTACCCATATTGATTGGCATGAGTCTTGGTCTCTTCCCTGTTGGACGTTCTCGGTTCCCAGGGTTCTAGAGTCATTACAGCATAGGCTGGGGTTGGCTCCCCATCTAGGTACTCTGAAGGTTCAGGTTCTGTCCTGGCTGTCTTCCTGTAGGAGTCTGGTTCTGTCTTCCTTGTGAGGAGTTCTCTTGGGGATTGCTTAGGTGCATCTCCCAAGTAATTCTATGGTCCTATTGGGATCAATTTTCATTCTGTTTGCCCTGCGGATTGTTCCCTTGGGACTTATTCTGGATGCTGTCTGAGCTGTTTTGTAGTCCAAGTCGCTTCTCCGGGGGGCTCTTGCTTCAGTCAGACGTGTGCCTGAGAAGGTGGATCTGATTACTTAGCCTTCGCTCGTTATATATATACATATATATTGTGGTAAGGTGCAAGGGGACGTTATTGACGGCAGGTATGTAGCACCAATGTACCTGGCATTGGTGCAGTAAAGCCGTATAGCTTGTTTTCCAGCATCAGCTGCTGGTGATTTAGAATAGCCGAAAGGCTAACCTGGGACGGCTTTACTGGGATGGAGTAGAGCAGGGTGGGACTCCATCCCACTACCCAGGTCCGGGTTTTGCGGGCTGTTTAAATAGCCTGGGGAATCAGCTGTGGGCTGTCCTTTGTCTAGAGCTCACATGGGAGTGAGACTCTGTGAGCCTGGTTGAAATATCCTGTGGAGGCTGTTCATGCGGACCTGAGGCCTATTTGACTGTAAACAGGACCTTTGCTCAAGGACTAAAAGCTGTTTGCCTGACTGTATCATTTAAGCTGCGGTTTCCTGAAAAGGTGATGTAACCTGTATGGACATATGCTTTTGTGGATTTTTGTGTGAAATAAACACAGACTTTACTTTGAACTGTTTGCCTCCGCCTCTATACTGCTGACACCCGGTCGCCTACCAGAGCTAATCTCCACTATATATATATATATATATATATATATATATATATATATATACACACCATGACGTGGTGGTATTCCGCCTTACGCCGGACCCCTTGCCCAAGTGGTGTTTTATGATCATTATTTAAGTCCTTTTAGTCTGCCTATGGGCCTTATTCTTAATAATGCTGAAGTAAGGGGTCTACATTCCCTCAACAGGTGTTGAAATTTTCCTGGTTGTTTTCTTGTCCCTTAGGGGGACTGATGCCCTTTGGGGTCTGCGGGCGCCTCCTTATGTATGCGCCTGATCTCGTTTGCTTCCAGGGCCAATGCGCCCTTTGGACTGATCTTACTTGGATGGTTGCCTTCCTGGTCCTGAGTAAAGGTTTCAGCTTCTTGTTAATGTGTCTGACTGACGCCTGTCTGACGGGAGACCAGTTTTCATTTCCCCGTTGGGGAAAGTTCTAAGTTTTACCGAGGCTTCTGTTGCCTGTGGGCTGGTTGGGCCTTTACATTGGTCTATTCCTTTTAGGGGGAAGATTCTCCCTCTCTTGTTTATTCCGTTATATTGGTGTTTGGGTACCTTTGGCCCTTCAGCACCAGGTTTTCTGTTGAATAAGTTGCTAGACCGCTGCTTGTCTCTGTTCATACCTTTTCAAAGGTTTTGTTATGGGATTGACGTTAGAGCCTTTGCTCATGTCGTACTTGGTAGCAGAGTTTTGCAGGTGACAGCGCCTTTACTGTCTGCTGTGCCTTTTTTGGGGGGGATCCCACCCTACTTTATGGACACTGCTATTGGATGTCCCATGTGTAATTATTATAGATGGAGCAGGACGTGATGTATGCTTAGAATAATACAATTCTGTGAAGTGCTCACCTGTAGAATTGGTATTATATGCATACAGCACGTCCTGCTCCACCCCACCCTGGTTTTACATTTTTCTGGATCCCCTGTATGGTGATTGTTATCATTACTATTGTTACCAGTTGGTGGTTGGTTTCTCCCGGCTTCTTTTCTCACTGCTTTTCAATACTGGGGATTTGTGGGAGGTCCCTGGGTATATGAAGGGCCGGGAGGAGCCTGTTTTTGCATGTCTGCAGTGAACAGCGCCCTCTGGCGGAGTATTACCCATGTGTAATTATTATAGATGGAGCAGGACGTGCTGTATGCGTATAATACCAATTCTACAGGTGAGTACTTCACAGAATTGTATTTTTATTCCTCCTAAGACGTCTGGGAGACTTTGAAATACCGGCTGCAGTGTTGGGAATATCTTTACACCTGCACTACTCTGACAGAATCCTGACAGAAAACATTACATCCTGGTTCAGGAATAGCTCAGAGCAGGACAGACTGGCTCTACACAGAGTGGTGAAGTGCATCAGTGGAAGGAAACTGACCTACAACTTACATTTAAGGGCCCCTCCGGCCCCTTCCTAAGAAAAAAAACATAACCCCCGCCCTGCCCCCTCCAAATAGTGATCCAGCTAATGTAAAAAAAGACACTTCTCTTCCCCCCCTGAATTCAGCCCCCAGTGGTGCCGCAGCTGGTGTCACTGAATGCCCCTGTGTCCATCTTGCCAGAAGTCCTGGTCGGTTTCTAGAAATGTGAATGGGCATCCGGAAGCGTGCGATGCAGAGCGAGTCTGCTCCCCGCAGCTGGCCAGGACTTCAGGTAGATAGTGGTGGGTGTTCGCTACAGCCATCTGCGGCACCACTAGGGGCTGGATTTGGGGTAATTTTTTTTAATTACATTAGCAGGATCGCTATTTGGAGGGGGCAGGGCGGGGGTTATGTATATTTTTCAGGAGGGCGCTGGAGTGGCCCTTTAAGTGATGCCTGAAGTCCAGGAACACTGCTATTGACCTCAATCACCCCAGCAACTGATTATCCTCCCACTGAGTTCATATAAACACTATTTCTCCCTAAAAGCTCAGAGAAAATGTTGAGGTGCTTCTTCCTACAAGCGATCAGGATCCTAAACGATCTAGGGATTTCTTATACCTTTCAAGACTAGCTAAAGAGTGAACAACAAAACAAAAACGCATTCCAGTAACACTAGTACATTTATACAATAGTCTAAATATTTTCAACTAATTAATCATTAAAATAGTACAACAAACAGATGATTCAATATATATCATCTAAATATATATTACTGTTCTCAATTATTATTCTTGATCTATTCAATCCTCTGTGATTCGCATAAGTGCATTTTACTGTATGGCACTCCATAATAAGAAGTGATTTCATTTGATTTGAAATAGACAACCGCAAGATGGTTGATTCAGCACCAGATGAGAAAAGTCACTACATTTTAGGAGAGAAAACTGTCAATCGCTTTCATTTTCTACCTTGGGGCTGGCTGTCATGTGATTTGTGATGTACTCACCCTAGCAGTGGCGTGCAGAGGAAGCAGGAAGGCTGCATATCCCTATTATGGCCACCACTTTGGGACTTCCTACTCCTAGGGACCTTTAAAGTGGGCAAAACCGTTTCCCCTTACTCCCCAGTCCCTGGAGTAATGAAGCCGGCTCGGCTGTGGATCAGTGCTGTAGCCACACCTATTTGCCAAGTTTAAGAACATTGCAGTCAGGAGGTCACAGTGGTCACACAGCTTTCACACAGTGGCCACACAACCTTCTGAACCATCTTAATGGCTGTGTGCTAGAGCGCGTCTCATCTAAAAGGAAGACAGGGATGCGGCCCAGGATTTCAAGGAGCACTAGGATTTCTGGAGTGATTCCAGGCTATCGGGGGGAATTAGGTAATAGGGAATCCTAAATTGGGATGCCCCGGGGACTTTACGGAGGGTTTTAACAAGCCTTAAAACTGGATGAAAAACACCTAAACCCCGCTATAGAGGTTAGGCTGTTTTATGTCTTGGGCTAGTATAGAATATTTTATCTATGCCCATATCTTTAGTAATATATTTTTATATACCCATATTTTTAGTAATAACTGCCTTAGAATACTCATTGATGTAGCAGTTTATATGTTCAATGATAATTGGTACATAAACAATTTTTTGACTTGTTTTGTGCATTCCTAACAGCAGTAGTGTTTCCTGGCCAGAACTCAAACAAGCAAGCTTTTGTTTTGCATTATACATAAACAGAAAACTTGGCCTTACAACAAATGTATACTTTTTTTTGTATGTTTTGGTTATTTACCCAGAAAGCTGTTTCAACCTGCTGAACTGTTTGTATAAATGGTTGCAACTTTTTTTTTTTAGTTTGGCAGATACTTTTGAAGTAATGTATTAAAGCAGACCTTCAGCATCATTTAATGAAAAGCCCAAACCCTTAAAGAAACTATTCCCGGCATCTAAAATTAAAATATTTTACATTTTTAGTCATTTTTTTATTCTTTCCCCCATTGGCCTGCAACTGTTCAGGACTCTAGGATACGGGTGCTGCCATCTTGCCTCAGAAGCATCACATACTGAGGAGAGGAGTGCGCTTTGCACAGACAGAGCAGAGCTGGGGGCAGGAAAGTATCCCATAATGCAGAGCTGCACAGTCAGAAGACACTTCCTGTTTGCAGGCATGTTTAAAGGCTCATAAAATGCAGTAGATGCAGGAAGGATGAATTTTAATGTGAGCAATCTGTATGTACAGGGTGGGGGAAACATAGAAGATAGACCCTTATTTAGGGTGAAGGTCCGGTTCAATGAAGGCTACTGTTCTTTTTTATGGGAGTCCTGGGGCTTGTGTTATATCGCTTGGGTCTGCCTATACCCTACCCAGTATAATACCCACATCTTTGTAATTTAATTGAAATTAAACCCAGGCTCAGAGTAGGACATATAACCTACAGATTCCTCAGAGGCTCTCTTGCTTGTGTAATTTTGATGTTTCGGTTAATGTGTCCTGACTGATTTGTGTCATTGTTGTGCAGTCTTTCCTGGGATGTCGCACATTTTATTTTGTTATTGTGGATACATCGTAATATTATACTACTGCTTTGTAAAAGTAAAACAATATGGACCTTCACACTGAATAAGAGCCTATCTTGTATGCTTCTGCCACCCTGTACATACAGATTGCTCACATTAAAAATCATCCTACCTGCATCTAGTGCGTATTCTGAGACTTTAAACATCCAAGGTGGCGGCTCATGGAGCATCAGGCTGCCTGCAGATGCTCTGTGCCGCTCTGCATTCTGGGATTGCTGTCCTTTCCCTGACCCCAGCTCTGCTCAGTCTGTGCAAAGCCCAGCTATAACCCCGCCCCTGCACTTTATCCCGCTCTCCTCTCCTCAGTGCTTCTGAGGCGAGATGGCAGCACCTGTATCTGATTCCTGAACAGAGTTGCAGCTCAGTGGGGTAAAGGATAAAAAGTGACTAAAAATGTATAATATATTAATTTTAGATGCTGGTGAATATTTTTTTAAGGGTTTGGGCTTTTCCTTAAATGACGCTGAAGGTCCAGTTTAAAGGAAAACTCCCTCTTTGTCTGGTTTGTTCTGCCTTATTAGTTTCCTCTTCTGGAGTGTAAAAAAATGTGTTAGGATTGTGCCCCCATACCTGTGAATTACTTTTGAGCATGTTTCCAAGTTTTCTATATTCCTCTGGCTTTGTGTTGTTAAAAGGGAGCAGATCTCCGGGCCTTTAATCAAGCTCTTACTATACCTTCTGACTAGAAGTCCCTGAATCATTCCACTGTAACGGATGAGCTCATTAGCAGTTTTGGCTAAATCAAGCAGCAGTAATGACCTCCCCACATGAGAAGTCTGCCAGTAACCCTTTAGCTATTGGAACACAAGATTGCAGAAGGATTTAAACCTTTTGTCTCTGACAACCAGATGATTAGCAAGCCGGGGTCAGGAAGTCTCTGATATGTACACCTAAACACCACTTTGGTGTACCTTGCTAACATAGACACATTGTTGCTAGGGGAAACAGTTTTCATGTATAACACTGATTTGCAAACAAATAGAAAAGAAAAATATTTGATGACATCAATTTGGCACATGATAATGTTTTTTTTTAAATGCCATTTAAAGTGGAATTACCTCATTTGCTAAAAAAAAAAAAGCTTTGCCACTATCATTTATGTTAAACTGATGAGACATACAATATACAAGCATTCTCAATAATTATTAAAGTAAAATGAGTGAGCATACGGGGCCACACCTGCCAAAATTCAGGAACATTTCTTGCAGAAGCTTTACTGTTGTCTTTATTTATTTACATCTGCCATCATCACTGGCTATTTGTAAGAGAAGTTTTCACAAGCAGTATCCCGTCCCTGAGGGCGAAGAGAGACGGACAGATCAGGAGGATTGTCCTGTGTGGCGTCTTTCAACACTGCAAGCTGGAACGGGGACAGAGGAAATGGATAGGATCCTGTGTTGCACCAGGTTCAATGGTGCACGCAGCACAGGAAGCCCTGTGTTATAACAGCAAACGTTTACGTGTTACAGGGGCTGCTGTGGGTAAATATTTGAAAGCAGGTGTTTGCTGAAAAAATATCACACACCTGCACATTCTCTGCCCTGCCACATTGTCACCATTTATTCAAATTGCCACAGTGCTGCACTGCCAGCTACCATGGCCCACAGCATGTGGTGGCAAAGTGTGCCTCGGGTAGTCATCCCAAAATCCTATGGGAGGGGAGCAATCTATTTAAATCATACACTCTATGCAGATTGCCTAGAAATCGCTCAGCCAAAGTGTATGTATGGCCAGCAGAGCAGAATGCTGCCAATTTCCAGACCATGACAGGATTCTCTAGGACACGGGTCCCTTACCTTTTTGTACAATGAGAGCCACATTCAGCACTGGAAGAGGATCAGAAGCCACATTCCACAAAAATAGATTGCACAGGACGTGGCTCCGATTTAACCAAAAGTGCTTATTTAGAAGAAAATAACATTAACAGTTACTGTACTGTAGAATAAAAAATAACTTCCCCTACCCGAACACCCTTGGTTAAATTTGCTGGACATATGTCTTTTTCCAAGTATACAGCACGTCCTGTTTCACTAAATTCTTTACGCTTGGGATATCCGCCACAAGGTGACGCAGTGGACTGCAGAAAAAACTTGTGCCATCTCCCGGCCCTATAAAAGGACAGGTACCTCCAACAAATTCCCAGTTTCCTTCTGCAGCCTGGACTGTGAAGATAGAAGATGGCTCTCTATATTACGCAGGCGAGCGGGGCTTACCAGCCTGCAGCCCTGCGGGACTATTTCCGCCCGTTCTGGACCCACTGCCTCCCAGCCTCGGCTGACTGGTTCGAGTGAAGGTAGGACAGCACCAGGGTCGGGTGCTAGAGGAGCGCTGCTCCATCCGCAATCCCTGCACCTACAAGGGTAGGCGGTTCAGGCTTATGGTGAGCCTTGTGGGATGCCCCTTCCTGCCTTATTATTGTGGGCCTTCCCCAAACCCCCCCTCCCCCCTAGCTAAGACATGCCTTGGGTGCACCTGCCGCTGCTCTTCCCCGCCTGCTCCTTCCCTGGGGAGCTCTCTGGGGGGGGGGGGGGGGGGGGGGTTGGTAGGCGGTGGTGCCTGCATTCGTTTTTGTCTGTATTTTACTTTGTATTGTGCGCGCTCGCCGCCGCGCCGCTTTGTACAGTGCTCCGCAGCTGGCGGCGACATTCACCTTGTATTTTACTGCGCTGTCATTGGCGCTGGGGGGGTCACGTGGAGCGCTCTTTGGTGGGGCGAGTCCCGCGGATGATGCCTTTTGCGTCATACCTCCGCGACCTGCCCCTCAAGGTCCGTGCGGGCGCCATTTTGGTCTGAGACTTTCTCTTCCTGTCCTGCGGTACTGCGGCGTGCTGCTGGCCTACCTGGATCGTGTGATCGGCTTCTTGGTCTGTGAGTCCCCTTCGGGGTTGTATTTTGCTATTTTCGCCACATTATGGGACGTTATGTGTGGTTTTCTTATGTCTTCCAGGCGGGATAAACGTGACTGGGGTTTTTTACCGGCCCTCTTCCCTTCCATCTCCCACCTTCCCTAGCGGGGTTTGGGGCATCCCGGGTGGCTCTTGCTAGCCTTAACCCTATACTGGCTAGTGTGCCCACTCTAATCACCATATGAAGGCTTCCGGGGATAATATGCTTGGGGTTCCTTCGGGACAAGCCCAGCTGTGTGCTGTGTGTGGGGTGTCCCCTGTGAGTGACCATGTCAGCGTATGTGTGCCCTGCGCTCAGAAGGTACTTGCGCTGCAGTCTGGGTTGCCTGCCTCGCTTCCCAGCTCTGCACCCCCTTCTGCATCTCCAACCCCCCCGCGCCTGCCTCTGACCCTCAGCGAGGGACATGCTAGCGGGGAATACCATTATGATTTGGCTATGCGGCTGGCCAGCCTGGAAAGGCACATTACGGGGCCTGTCCCCCGCAAGGCTTCTGACAAGAAGCGACACCTAACCCCCGCTGTTTCCCTTTTTCCTGTTGAGGATGAGGAACATTACACTCTGTCTGGTCATTACCCCTTAGAAGAGGGGGAACTCTTCTCTGATTCGGAGTCCTCTGAGGAACAGCAGGAGATTTATGGTGGTACTGGGTCTCCATTTGAGGAAGATCCATGGTCTCCTGATGATACTGATAGGCTGTTGGCTCAAATTTTTGAAGTATTGTGTATTACCCCTCCTGTCCCGGCTAAAAAGCAGCAGGGGGAGCCTTTTCACACTGTTAAACAACGCTTGGAGTTCCCTGAGCAGAACCACTTTAATAATTTGGTGCTCAAGGAGTGGGAACGCCCTAGCAAATTGCCCGCGGTGCCCAAGAGTTGGGACAGGAGATATACCTTTCCTGCTGATGTGGTTAAGCGCTGGTCGTGTCCCCCCGAGGTGGATGCTTCCGTGCTTGGGTTGTCCAATACCTCGGTCATGCATTCCCCTGACACTTCTACTCTGAGGGATGGTGAGGACCAGCGTGTGGATCAGCTGGCCTGTCATGTATTTGCTTGTGCAGGGACTGCGCTGCACCCTGTGTGCGCTTCTGCCATCATGGCTCTTGCTATTAAAGTGCTACTCAAGTGCCTTCTGGATAATGCCTTGGATGCCAATAGGGGGGAGGAGTATAAATCCCTCCTGCTTTGCTATGAATTTGTGGCATTCATTCTTTCTGCTATGGATGATGCGGTCAGGATGTGTGGTAAGGCATCTGCCCTTTTGGTGGCTATACGCCGCCCTGTTTGGCTGCGTCAGTGGGCGGCTGATAATGCTGCTAAGAAGGCTCTCACTGGCTTCCCCTTTACTGGGCTACGGCTCTTTGGTGAGCGTCTGGATCTGTTTGCCAAGGATGGTAGGCTGCCTCAACGCAGGAGGCAGCCGCGGCCCTTTCGGGGGGGCTGGTTCTTCCCTCCCCTCCTTCCGTGCTCCAGGTCTGGCTGGGGTGCACCATTTGCGGGGACAAGAAGGGACCTTTGGGGCCGGGGTAGAGGCCATGGACGTCCCGGTCTCTCATGGGGTCCCAGGTCCAAATCTGTCCCCAAGCCCCCTCAGGCATGAGGAGGCGCCCTCACCCATCCGGTTGGGGGGACGGTTGCGGCTCTTTGCTCACATTTGGAGACTGCGCGCCTCAGACCGGTGGATTCAGGAGGTGGTGTCCTCCGTGTACAAGATAGAGTTTGCAGCCTGGCCGCCCCCAAGTTTCATCAGATCCCGGATGGTTCAAAACCCCTTGTCAGCTCAGGGCTTGCGGTCCAAAGCCTTTTGGATTTGGGTGTTATCTGTCTGGTGCCCTTCCAGGAAAGGGGCAGAGGCTTCTATTCCAATCTGTTCACTGTTCCCAAAAAGGATGGGTCCCTGAGGCCCATCCTGGATTTGAAGTGCCTCAACAAATTTGTCAGATTCAAGCATTTTCTAATGGAGACTCTGCGCTCGGCAGTCAGTACCTTGCGCACATGACTTCTGTGAACATCAAAGATGCTTACCTTCATGTTCCAATCTTTCCAGGTCATCAGAGATTTCTCAGGTTCGCTCTGGAGGATCAGCACTACCAATTTGTGGCCTTACCGTTCGGTCTTACCTCAGCCCCTCGGGTCTTCACCAAGGTGCTGGCGGGGGTGATGGCTCTGTTGAGATCTCAGGGCATTCGCATTCTTCCTTATCTGGATGACATTCTGATCGAGTCTGCCCTTCCATCAAGCCGAGCTGGATACCCAGATGGTGGTCTCCACACTCGAGTCCTTCGGTTGGGTGATCAACTACCCCAAGTCTTCACTGTCTCCGTCCTTGGTGACGTCCTTTCTGGGCATGACTCTGGATACATCTCAGGTCAAGGTTTTTCTGCCTCAGCAGACGCAGGCATGGTCTCTACTTTCTTGCCCTCATCCCTCCATTCGGCAGGGGATGCAGTTGGTGGGCCTGATGGTGTCATGCTTCGAGGCGGTCCCCTATGCTCAGTTTCACATGAGACCTCTTGAGTTGCACCTCTTGTCGGTTTGGGATCGGGACCCTGTGTCCCTGGATCAGGAATTTGTTCTGTCCCCTCAGGTCAGTCAGTCCCTCTCGTGGTGGCTGGACTCAAGGAATCTCCTAGTGGACAGGACCTTTCTGCTCCCGTGCTGGGAGATTGTCACCACAGATGCCAGTCTGACAGGTTGGGGGGGGCTTTTGGAAGTCTCTGAGGCCCATGCCCCCATCAACATTCTGGAACTGCGGGCAATAAGGTTGGTCCTTTCCCAGTTGACCCCACACCTTTGGGGTCGGGCTGTTCAGATCCGATCGGGCAACCAGACGGCGGTCGCCTACATCAATCGTCAGGGAGGGACTCGGAGCAAGCGAGCCCTCAAGGAAGTGTCCCTGATACTGTCCTGGACGGAGCAGAATGTCCCCTGCATGTCGGCAGTTTACATCCCGGGGGTGGAGAACCTGGAGGCAGACTCTTTGAGCAGGGGGATGTCTCGGCTGGGGGAGTGGTCCCTCAGCAACAGGGTGTTTCACTCTCTGTGCCACCGCTGGGGTCTGCCGGATGTGGACCTGTTTGCTTCACGTCACAATCACAAGCTTCCATTCTTTGTCTCTCTGTCACAGGATCCTCTGGCCTTTGCCACGGATGCGCTGGCAATGCCTTGGAAGGGTTTCGGCTCCTCTGTGTTCCCTCCGTTTCCTTTGTTGGGCAGGGTGCAGCGCAAGGTAGCCCATGAAGGGGTGCCAACCATTCTGGTGGCTCCCTGTTGGCCAAGAAGGTTGTGGTTCGCAGACATCGTGCAGTTGGCAGTAGATTGGTACATCCTGCCCAAGGATCCAGATCTGCTCACTCAGGGGCAGCTGTGCCATCCCAATTTACAAACTCTGGCTTTGACGGCTTGGCTGCTGAAACCTCCATCTTGATGGAAAAGGGTTTGCCTGCCTCTGTTGTTGATACCATGATTAGGGCTAGGAAGAAGTCCTCGTCCTTTATCTACTACAGGGTCTGGCATGCTTACATTGCCTGGTGTGAGTCTAAATCTTTTTCTTGTCGGGTGTTTTCTATTCCCAGGATTCTGGAATTCTTGCAACATGGTTTGGATTTGGGCCTTCAACTTAGTACCCTCAGGGGGCATGTTTCAGCTTTGGCATTTTTTTTTGCAAAGATCCTTTGCCTCTCACCGTTTGGTTAAGACTTTTTTCCAGGGGGTTTCTCGCGTGCGTCCGCCACGTAAGCCTATGTTACCAGTTTGGGATTTGAATCTGGTGTTATCTGCTTTGCAGGGTCGTCCCTTTGAGCCTCTCCATGAGGCTGCTTTGCCCATTTTGACTCTTAAGGTAGCCTTTTTGGTGGCTATCACTTCTGTCAGGCATGTTTCTGAGTTGGGGGCGCTTTCCATCAAACCTCCTTATTTTGAGAGACACCAGGACAAGGTGGTGTTTTGGTTTAAGCCAGATTTCTTGCCTAAGTTTGTGTCTGCTTTTCATCTCAATCAGGACATTGTCATGCCTTCCTTGTGTCCTAATCCTGCTAATTCCAAGGAGAGGACTCTTTAGATGTGGTCAGGATTCTGAAGTTTTACTTGGTAGCTACTGAATCTTTCAGGAAGACTGATGCTCTTCTTGTTCTTCCTTCTGGTCCTAGGAAGGGTTTGCCTCCGGCTAAGTCCACTATCAGCAAGTGGATTCTTCAGGCGGTGGTGCAAGCCTTTTCTGCTAAGGGGAAGGAACCTTCCTTTCGCCTTACTGCTCATTCCACTCGTGCTATTGATGCCTCTTGGGCCTTTCAGAACCAGGCTTCTGTTGAACAAGTTTGTAAGGCCGCAACTTGGTCTTCTGTTCATACTTTTTTTTACAAGGTTGATGTTAGGGCCTCAGCTGATGCTGCTTTTGGCCGCAAAGTTCTTCAGGCGGCAGTGGTTTAAACTGCCCGCCGTTGTTCTTTGGGGATCCCACCCTACTTTACGGACACTGCTTTTGGACGTCCCAAGCGTAAAGAATTTAGTGAAACACGACGTGCTGTATACTTGTAAAAATACCATTCTGTGACTACTCACCTGTAGAAATGATTTTGTAGTATACAGCACATCCTGTTTCACCCCTCTATTGCTATCATTATTCTTGGTTACCTCTGAATGGTGATTTGTTCAGATGTTTAGTTGGGGTTCCTTCATTTTTATTCTCCCGGCTTCTTGTCTAACTGCTTTGTAACACTGGAAATTTGTGGGAGGTTCCTGTCCTTTTATAGACCCGGGAGATGCCACAAGTTTTTTCTGCAGTCCACTGCGCCACCTTGTGGTGGATATCCCAAGCATAAAGAATTTAGTGAAACAAGACATGCTGTATACTACAAAATCAATTCTACAGGTGAGTACTCACAGAATTGTATTTTTTCAACCGTATTAACTATGTAAATGAAAGTTGATCAAAATAACAATGCACATTGAGAGTCCAGTTTTATTTTAACACCCCCTCCACCCCAAATGGCTCCAAAATTAACAAGGAGGGTCTGATCTTCCCAAAAAGGAATAAGCAGAATGCATTTTAATCCCCCTCAACTCCCCCAAATGAATAAGTAGTGATCATTGGGGCTACCCCCATAAAGTACTACGACATGCACCACTTGCCTCTCACCAGCATACCCCCTAGACACAAAAGGTTAAATGTTAAATTCAGAAAGGTCTCTCTCTCTGCAGCTTCCAGTACTACTTCAGCTTCCATCCTCTGCTCACCCCTGGAATGTGACACAAGGGTCACAAGACACCATGTGGAGAGGCTGGGAAACCAGCTCTGGAAGCTACAGAGACAGTCAAGCTAGCACACTTTTCTGTCTGATTATATCTGCATTAAAGTGTATGAAACCCCCCAGGTCGCTCATAAACTCACCTTCTTTTTCAGTCCAACAGAGCATGCGCGGGCTGCGGCCACTTCGTCACTATCCCTCTAGCAAGGAGTGTGCCCACGCCAGGCATTTGTGAATGGCTGGCGCTGTCATGCTTCCTGTTAGAGGGTAGCGGGGGATGCCTCCATCAGTGCACTAGGATCTGCTCGCCTTAGACGAGCTGAAGTCAGTGGCTGACGTCAGCCCCCAGCCTCAACAGTGTGCTAGTCCTCCGTATGTGTTCTGGTCTAGCAGACAGCCTGCGAGCCACACAGAGGTGGCTCCTGAGCTACAGGTTGGGGAACCCTGCTCTGGGGTGTTTTCTTTTCTCTCTGGCAAATTGCAGAAGTATTATGGTATCTGGAAACACGAGAAATGTGGTATTTAGCTGCTCTACCTCCCCCTAATTTTTTTATTTCTCTTTTTTTTACCTTTTTCTGCCTAAAACCAAAATCCCTGTAGCTACAGGAATTAGATAAAATCCACAAAGCATGGCAGTTTTTTAGTAAATCAGATCTCTCTACTATTTTCATTGCATTTGGTTATTGCTATAGGATTTTTAGCTGGAAGACATTGGCAAGATACAATTGTTACTGTAAGATTCTTTTATCCGGAAGATATTGGCTAGATAAAATTGTCACATTTATTGCAAATCCTTAAGGAAGCCCACTGAACTAGTTTTTTTAGTGGTAAACAATAAATCCTTCTAATGTAACCATTAGGAAACGTATGGGACAGTCCAGGTAATAGTTGCAATGGTAGGTAATGGCAATAGTAAGGCAGCAAGGAGCTGACCTGAAGCCTGTCCCACGTTCCTCCCTCACAAATACAAACAGAAATGCATCTTGCTTGACTTTTAAATGCTTTTGTGCACCTGGTTTTAACTACCTCCAGGGGTAAAAGCTCCCTACATTCTGATGCATTAAAATGAACAGTGAGACCAGCCCGTATTAAAAGGAAAAACAAAAAAGCTCTAATTACCTCATGTCCCCTGCCACTTCTCAGTCTGGCTCTGCAGTTTTAATATCTACCAATAATGGAGAACCAGCACCACGTTGTCTTGCGCCGGGGGGGGGGGGGGTGTGTATAGATATGTATGTTATGCAGTCTGTGCTTTCTCTTTTCACATGCCTTTATTCTTGTGTCAGCCGCTGCGCTGACTTGTCTTTACTGCTTTTTAAATTTGCCGCCGCCGCGTGCTGACTTGGTTCCGCGCTTGGCGGCGGCATTACCTCAGGTGCTGTTGTGCCATCATTGGCTGTTGGCCTTTCTGGCTTCGCGCTCTTCGGGGGGGGGGGGGGGGCGGTCCCGTCTTTGGCGCGTTCCGCGTCATCGCTGTTACTGGCCCGCCCCTCGAGGTATACCGACGCCATCTTTTCTGCTTGGTTGGCCTATGCGTGATGGACTTCTACCTACCATGGTCCGTAAGTGCCCTCGCGGGCGGCTTTATCTCCTTCACTTTTGTTACGATGTACTTAAGGTCTTGTCTGCTTATGTCTTTCAGGCGGGACGAACCCTTCTTGGCTTCTCCCGGCCCTGTTTTAGTATATTACTTGTAGGCCTAAAATGTATACTCCCACTTCCCTAGCGGGTTATTGGGGCATCCAGGGTTGCTATATAGCGTTATTCCCTATTGGCGTATAGCGCCGCTATAATCGCCATATGGAGGCATCCCAGGATATTGTGACCGTGGTCCCTTCGGGACAAGACCGGCTGTGTGTAGCATGTGGGCAGCCTCATGCTGACGCTGACAAGGTGAGGGTCTGTGTACCCTGTGCTGAGCAGGTGCTTGCATTGCAATCTGGCCTGCCAGTGGCTGCACCTCGTTTCACTTCACCTACTCCCCCAAGCTTAAATCTCACTCCTGCTGAGTTGCATACTAGTGGGGACTCTCAGCCTGATGTGTCTTCTAGACTGGCTACTGTTGAACAGATTATTGCGAAGTCCTTAGCGCGTAAGGCCCCTGCTAAGAAGCAGCACTTGATGACTAATGTTACTGTTTTCCCTATGGCAACTGAGGAGTTTTGGAATCTGTGTGGCTATACCCCGTCTGATGAAGGGGAGCTCTTTTCTGATTCAGGCTCATTTGATGAGAGACCAAGGGGTCATGACGATTCTGGCTCTGACCCCTGGGCCCCGGATGACACTGACAAATTATTGACCCAGAGGTTCTGTCTATCTCTCTCCCTGTTGAGGCTCCCAGGCAAAGAGGGGAGCTTTTCCATACAGCAAAATCACGTTTGGAATTTCCCTGTCCCCGTTTGGAATTTCATGCAAACCTTGTGCATGAATGGGAGTGCCCCAGTAAACTTCCCAGGGTTCCAAATAGTTGGGATAGGAAGTATCCCTTTCCTGCTGAGGTGGTTAAATGTTGGTCATCCCCCCCCCCCCCGAGGTGGATGCCCCAATCCTAGGGCTATCTAACACCTCTGTCATGCATCCCCCTGATTCTACTACCCTGCGGGATGCCGAAGACCGGCGTATTGATCAGCTGGCATCCCACGCTTTTGCATGTGCGGGGACGGCGCTGAGCCCGGTCTGTGCCTCTGCCATTACTACTGTGGCCACTAGAACCCTTATCAGAAATATGCTTGATAGTGCCCCTGATGATTTGCCTTGTGAGGTGTTTAATGCACTCTCCAGTTGTGATGTTTTTGTAAACTTTGTCCTATCAGCATTGGATGACACCATCAGAATGGTGGCTATACACCGCTTGGTTTGGCTGCGCCAGTGGGCTGCTGACAACGCTGCCAAGAAGGCCCTCACTGGTTTTCCCTTTAAAGGAGTGCGTCTGTTTGGAGACCGCCTGGACCTTTTGGCTAAGGGAGGCAGGTTACCCCAGCACAGGCGGCAATCTCTGCCCTTTTCGGGGTCAGGGTTCCTTTACCTCCCCTTACCGTGGTGCAAGACAGGGAAGGGGTGTTTCTTTCCCTGGGGCCCGGGGAGATTACTGGGGTAGAGGCAGAGGACGTGGACGTCCCGGCTCCTCCTGGGGTCCCAAAGCTAAATCCTCTCCCAAGCTTTCTCAGGCATGATGGGGCGCCCTCACCCATCCAGGTGGGGGGACGGCTGCAGCACTTCGCTCACGTCTGGAGGCTTCATGTCTCAGACCGGTGGATTCAGGAGGTAGTGTCCTCCGGTTACAAGTTGGAGTTTGCTGCCGATCCCCCTTCAAGATTTTTCAGATCCCAGGACCCTGTGTCAGCTCAGGAGCTAGTGCAAGCAGTGCAAGGCCTCCTGGAGCTGGGGGTCATCTGCCAGGTCCCTTTAAGAGAAAAAGGCAAGGGCTTTTATTCCAACCTATTCACAGTACCCAAAAAGGATGGTTCTGTCAGGCCCATCCTGGACTTAAAGTTTCTCAACAAGTTTGTCAGGGGCAGGCGCTTTCGCATGGAGACTCTGCGCTCTGCCATCAGTTCCCTGCGCCAAGGGGATTTCATGACTTCTGTGGACATCAAAGATGCTTACCTTCATATTCCTGTGTTCCCAGGTCATCAAAGGTTCCTCAGGTTCGCTCTGATGGATCAACATTACCAATTTGTGGCCTTGCCCTTCGGCCTCACTTCAGCTCCCAGGGTGTTCACCAAGGTGCTGGCTGGCGTGATGTCTCTGCTCAGATGTCAGGGCGTCCACGTGCTTCCCTATCTGGACGACATCCTCATCACTTCCCAGTCTCTACATCAGGCAGAGTTGGATACTCAGCTGGTGGTGTCCACTCTGGAGTCATTTGGATGAGTGATCATACACCCCAAGTCCTCATTGTCCCCTTCCTTGGTAACTCCATTCCTAGGAATGAATCTGGATACAGTTCAGGCAAGGATCTTCCTTCCTCAGCAGAAGGTGGACAGTCTGATTGCACAGGCTCAGTTCCTCCTATCTTGTCCTCATCCCTCCATCAGGCAGGGGATGCAGCTGGTGGGACTGATGGTGGCATGCTTCGAAGTGGTCCCTTATGCTCAGTTCCACTTGAGGCCTCTGCAACTTCACCTATTGTCAGTATGGGACAAGGACCCAGGGTCCCTGGACGGGGTCTGTGTGCTCTCCCCTCGGGTCAGGAGGTCCCTCTTGTGGTGGATGGACTCGAAGAACCTGTTTGGGGGCAGATCCTTTCTTGCCCCTTCCTGGGAGACGGTCACCACGGATGCCAGTCTGTCAGGTTGGGGGGGCTTCTGGAAGTCCCTGCAGTTCCAGGGGAGGTGGGGCCCTCAGGAGGCCCACACACCTATCAATGTCTTGGAGCTGCGGGCGATCAGGTTAGTTCTGGCTCGCTTGACTACTCATCTTCGGGGCCTGCCTGTTCAGGTGCGCTCGGACAACCAGACGGCAGTCGCCTACATCAATCATCAGGGGGGGACCCGGAGCAAGGGGGCCCTCCAGGAAGCGTCTCTGATCCTGACTTGAGCGGAGGCCAATGTCCCCTGCATTTCAGCTGTGTACATCCTGGGGGTGGAAAATCACCTGGCGGACTTTCTGAGCAGGGGGACCTCTCGCCAGGGAGAATGATCCCTATGCAGCAGGGTGTTTCAATCTCTG
This sequence comes from Gastrophryne carolinensis, assembly GCA_027917425.1. Classification (NCBI taxonomy): domain Eukaryota; kingdom Metazoa; phylum Chordata; class Amphibia; order Anura; family Microhylidae; genus Gastrophryne; species Gastrophryne carolinensis. The sequence goes on along the minus strand of CM051234.1, from coordinate 186,824,440 downwards.
TGTCACCGTTGGGGCCAACCAGATGTGGATCTGTTTGCGTCCCGACACAATCACAAGCTCCCAGCTTTTGTCTCTGTCCAGGGATCCTCTGGCCCTGACCTCGGATGCTCTAGCAATGTCATGGAAGGACTTTCAGTTCCTGTATGTCTTCCCTCCAATTCCCCTGCTGGGAAGGGTTCTGTGCAAGATTGCTCTGGAAGGGGTGCCAGCAATTCTGGTGGCCCCCAGGTGGCCAAGAAGAGTGTGGTTCGCAGACGTGGTGCAGCTGGCAGTAGATCAGTACGCTCTGCCCTTGGTGCCAGATCTGCTCACTCAGGGCTCACTACGCCATCCCAATTTACAAACTCTGGCTTTGACTGCTTGGCTGCTGAAACCTCCATCTTGATGGAGAAGGGGCTGTCTTCCTGGGTTGTGGATACTTTGATTAAAGCTAGGAAGAAGTCTTCCTCTTCCATTTACTACAGGGTTTGGCGTGCCTACATTGACTGGTGTGAGTCTAAGTCCCTTCCCTGTAGTATGTTCACTATTCCCAGGATTCTGGAGTTCCTGCAGCATGGGTTGGAGTTGGGGCTCCAACTCAGTACTCTGAAGGGCCAGGTTTCTGCCCTGGCTATTTTCTTCCAGAAGTCCTTTGCTCAGCACCCTCTGATCAGGACTTTTTTCCAGGGGGTCACTCATGTGCGTCCCCCACGTAAGCCTATGGTGCCTGTTTGGGATCTGAACTTGGTTCTGTCAGCCTTGCAGGGTGCTCTCTTTGAACCTGTGCAGGATGCTGCCTTGGCCATTCTTACGCTCAAGGTTGTATTTCTGGTGGCTATCACTTCTGTCAGGCGTGTGTCTGAGTTGTCGGCGCTGTCCATTCAGCCCCCCTACTATGAGAGACACCAGGACAAGGTGGTGTTTCGTTTCAAACCTGACTTTCTACCTAAGGTAGTGTCTGCTTTTCATATAAATCAGGATATTGTTCTTCCTTCTTTGTGCCCTAATCCTAGCAATGCTAAGGAGAGAGTTTTGCACTCTTTGGATGTGGTTAGGTGTCTGAAGTACTATCTGGTGGCTACTGCACCTTTCAGGAAAACTGATGCTCTTTTTGTGGTCCCTTCTGGTCCTAGGAAGGGTTTGGTTCCTGCCAAGTCTACTATCAGCAAGTGGATTTGTCAGACTGTGATTCAGGCCTACTCTGCTAAGGGGAAGAATCCTCCCTTCCGCCTTACTGCTCATTCCACTCGTGCTATTGGTGCCTCTTGGGCTTTTCAGCACCAGGCTTCTGTTGAACAAGTTTGCAAGGCCGCTACTTGGTCTTCTGTTCATACCTTTTCAAAGTTTTACAAGGTTGATGTTAGGGCCTCAGCTGATGCTGTTTTTGGCCGAAAGGTTCTTCAGGCGGCAGTGGTTTAAACTGCCTGCTGCTGCCTTTTTCTCGGGGATCCCACCCTACTTTATGGACACTGCTATTGGATGTCCCACTTGTAAGTATTAGATTTGGAGCAGGACGTACTGTATACTAAGAATAATACAATTCTGTGATTACTCACCTGTAGAATTGGTATTATGAGTATACAGTACGTCCTGCTCCAACCCACCCTTGGTTTGCATTTCTTGGATCCCCTGTATGGTGATTGTTATCATTGTTATAGTTGATAATTTGGATTTTTTAATTCTCCCGGCTTCTCATTAACTGCTTTTCAATGCTGGGGGTTTGTGGGAGGTCCCCGGGTATTTGAGGGGCAGGGAGGAGCCTATTTTCGATGTCTCTGCAGTCCAGCGCCATCTGGCGGAGTATGACCCCCTCCATTGCAATGAATGGAGTGGGTGTGCCTAGGTGGTGGAATCCTGATGTAATAGGGGCTGCTATGCCTAACCGACACTGGACGCCAGTGTGCTTGTTCTTGGCAACAAGTAATTTGTAAATCACCAGAGCTGGTCAGGGGAGTGGCTGTAAAAAAAAGGGGTGAGTATAATGCCAAAACATTGTGCTTGGGGAGCTATAATGATAGTGAGGTTGTTGTCATATATTGGAGACAGGAGCAGAATTGGATGGTGAGTTAATGGTAGGAATCTTATTGCCCTAATTGCCGCATTTTTGCCCTATAAGACGCACTTAATTTTCTCCAAATTTGGTGGGGGGGGGGATGTCCGTGGCCTGTGACACTAGCAGGAGTCATAGGCCATGCCCACCCGGGGCCGGCTCGCTGTGAACCTGCGGCTAACTGCCGCTCCCCGTTGCCGCTCCTCACCGGCTCTTACACTCGGGAAGCGGCAGTTAGCCGCAAGTTCACAGCGAGCCGATTCCGACCTGGGGGGCGTGGCCTGTGACTCCTGCAGGAGTACTGGAAAAAAGGGGTGAGTATAATGCCAAAATATTGTGCTTGGGGAGCTATAATGACAGTGAGGTTGTTGTCATATATTGGAGGGTTTTTTTTCCGCACAATGCATCTATTGGGGATGCCCGCACACTATATTTATTGGGGATGCCCACACACTGTATTGGGGATGCCCACACACTGCCAGTATTGGGAGTGCCTGCACACTATCTCTATTGGGGATGTCCACATGCCCGCACACTGCCTGTATTGGCGATGCACGCACACTGTCTCTACTGGTGATGCCCGCACACTGCCTCTATTGGGGATGCCCACACTGCCTGTATTGGGACTGTCTGTATTGGGGATGCCCGCACACTGCCTGTATTGGGACTGTCTGTATCGGGGATGCCCGCACACTGTATCGGGGATGCCCGCACACTGTATCGGGGATGCCCGCACACTGCCTGTATTGGGGATACCCAAACACTGCTTGTGTTGGGGATGCCCGCACACTCCTGTATTTGGGATGCCAGCACACTGCCAGTATTGGGGATGCCTGAACACTGCCTGTATTAGGGGTGCCCGTTCACTGCCTGTATTTGGGATGCCAGCGCACTGCCAGTATTGGGGATGCCAGCACACTGCCTGTATTGGGGATGCCAGCACATTGCCTGTATTGGGGATGCCTGCACACTGCCTGTATTTGGGATGCCAGCACATTGCCTGTATTGTGGATGCCTGCACACTGCCTGTATTTGGGATGCCTGCACACTGCCTGTATTTGGGATGCCTACACACTGCCTGTATTGGGGATGCCAGCACACTGCCTGTATTGGGGATGCCAGCACACTGCCTGTATTTGGGATGCCTGCACACTGCCTGTATTTGGGATGCCTGCACACTGCCTGTATTGGGGATGCCTGCGCACTGCCTGTGTTGGGGATGCCTGCACACTGCCTGTATTTGGGATGCCAGCACACTGCCTGTATTGTGGATGCCAGCACACTGCCTGTATTTGGGATGCCAGCACATTGCCTGTATTGTGGATGCCTGCACACTGCCTGTATTGGGGATGCCAGCACACTGCCTGTATTGGGGATGCCAGCATACTGCCTGTATTGGGGATGCCTGCACACTACCTGTAATTTGGGATGCCCCTCACTACCTTTAATGTAGAATACTACTCACTGCCTGTAATGTGGGGTCTGTAATGGTGTGATCTGGGGGAATGCTGCACGCTGTCTATAATGGGGTGATTGGGAGGGGGGATTTTAACACACCATTTGGTTCAGAATATTTTTTTCTGATGTTTCCCTTTCAAACCCAGGGTGGGTCTTATATGCAGGTGCGTCTTATAGGACGGACATATGGTAGTATTTTATCAAATATGCCTTTGAGGGGACTGTGAACAAAAAAGGTGGTCTCGGATGTGGAATGCGTCCTTTGGCGCTTCTTCCTCTGTGACCTCGATCGAGGCTAATGTAAAATTAATGAAGCATTACACTGCAGGCTCTCAGGGGAACTGCTTCTGGGGATGTCTCTATAGAGCCGTATCGACATGTATGGTGGGATTGTACTGCAGTTAGAGGATTTTGGTCAAAAGTTTTTAGAGTCCTCAGCACATTATGCATAAGAAATATTGCTAAAGACCCTTGAATAGCTCTCCTTAAAGTGGACCAACACCCAGGATTTTGACTATCCTGGGTTTTGGTCCACTTCGGTGGGGCACCCCGATCGGGGTTGCCCCGCTGTCTGAAACCCCCCAGAAAGCCCCAAAAAACTCACCTCTCCCCGCTCCCACGTGACCGCGCCAGCCAATCACAGCGCTCAGAGCCGCTGTGGTATGCGCGTCCAAGGCCGCCTGGACGCGCATACCAGCTCAGCTGGCTCTGAGCCCTGGAGGCCGCGTCTCGCGCTTCCCTCTAACAGGGAGCGCGCCTGCACCGGCCATTCACAAACGGCCGGCGCGGGTGCACGCCCTGCTAGAGCATGCGCCGATGGAACGGGGCTGAGGTAAGGTTTGTGGGCCTCCTGGGGGGTTCCTCCCCGCGGGACATCCCGATTTCGGATGCCCCGCGGGGAGGGATCTGATCGGTCCGGGAATCTTATAGATTTCCGGGCCGATCCCCCCTGGGTGTTGGTCCACTTTAATGCACGATCCACTGTAGCATTAAATTGCAGAGGCAGTTGACATACTACATCCTAAGGAGCCCACCCTAAGTTTTAAAACGTTCAAGAATAAGGTCAGTTACATCATGGCCATGTAAAAAATGTCCGCTATTCATGATGGCACTCTGAAGTGAGGCAGAGAGATGTGGGATCCCTGGGTGCAGAACTTTTTTGCCGTTATTCTTAATATTCCCCCCCCCCTTTTTTTTTGCTTTCTTCCTCTCCTCCATCCCTCCACAAGTGGTGGTTTGTGATGTTATACATTAGTTATCTAGTTTGAATTGTCCAAAAATGTTATTCCATGTAAAGAAACGTGAGCAATGGGAATCATTTGCATCACTGCTTTGGATGTAATTTATTGAATAAAAAAATTGTGAAATTCCTTAGTAAAATGTTATGTGATAATAATAATATATGTATAGATAGTTAATAGAATATTCATACCTCTTCTATTCTTTCATGTGTTGTGTGTTCTAAACATAGCACAGGAGCACCCACATGTCTGGCGTCTGACTATTACTACTACACTACTGGAAGTGGGGAGTTGTGTAAAAAAGTGATTTTCTGGATTTGTTAGAGTAGTTATATATAAGATCCTGATAGTATTGGAATAATATCCAGATATGTACTATTGGCACAAAACATACATTAATGCATGTAGGAGTATTCATCCTAACAGCCTCTAGGTGTCATTGCTATAGTTTCTGAATCTTGGGAAGTTATTATAATGTTGGTATGATATCTATAAACAATTCAGAGCTTGGATAAAAGCATAGATCTGACCATATCCCTGACCTCCTCAGATCTGACCACCCAAGATAGAGGCTGAAGCCTCGAGCATTCATGTGCCTATTTTCCTATTGCATGGCACAGCCTGCTTCCAGAAATCCTTACGTATGGGTTATTCCGCCACAAGGTGGCGCAGTGTACTGCAGAAGAGTTGTGGCTCCTTCCGGTACCATATAAAAACGAAATCACCATTGACGTATCCAGTGTTCTCTCTGCAGTGATTCTGCGAAGTTAGAAGATGGCTCTTTCTATTGCGCAGGGGAGCGGGGCAACCAAGCCTGCAGCCCTGCATGGCTATTTCCACCCGTTTCCGGACCCTCTGTGCCTCCCAGCCTCGGCTGGCGGATCGGGTGAGGGTAGAGGAGCACTAGGGTCAAGTGCTCAAGGAGCGCTGCTCCAAGCCGCAGACCCTGTACCACAAAGGGTAGCCAGCCATAGGCTTTATGGTAAGCCTACTAGGGATGCGGAGTTCCTGTCCTAGCTTCTGAGGGGGTGAGTGTTTTGGGGACTATGTGACTTGTACTGGTGTTTTGGGGTTCCCCCCCCCATCCCTGGCCTGGGCTCTCGCCGCTGCCTGTTTGCTCTCCTAACCCCCTCCCCGTCCTGTGTTCGGGGGGGGAGGGGGGGTGGGTGGTAGCGGTGAGTACTTTTAACAGTTTTTTATTCTGTTTTTAACTGTTTTCGCCACCGTCGCCGCTTTGTACTACGCTCCGCGACGGAAGGTGCTATAACTGTAAGGTTTTTTTTTTTCTGTGTGATGACGCCGGCGCGGTCACGTGAGCGCCATTTTTGCGCTCTTCGGGGGGGCGGGGCTGGAGGATGACGCGTATCGTGTCGTCCTCCCGCGGCCCGCCCCTCAAGGTTCCTCTGCCAACGCCATTTTGCTTCTGCTGCTTGTCTGGGGCCCTTCTTCCTCCTGGAGCTGCGGTGGTGATCTGCCTGTTGTCGCTTCCTCCTGTGGTCTGGCGGCTGGTGCTTTTGGCCTGCTTGGTCCGTGAGTCCCCTTCGGGGTTTTTTGGTTCCTTGGGGCATGTGCTGCGGGATGCTTATGTGTCTTTATTTATGTCTTTCAGGCGGGACAACTGTGGGTTGTGGTTTCTCCTGGTCCTACTCCTACCCTCCCTCCTCTTCCCTTACTGGCTTCTGGGGGCATCCCTTGAGGGGGCATCCTGGGTGGGTTTTTATTAGCCCTTACCCTGTGCTGGCCTATTGCGCCTGTGTTAATCACCATATGGAGGCTTCTGGGAATAGCATGCTTGGGGTCCTTCGGGGCAATCCCGGCTGTGTGCCATGTGCGGGGCATCCCCTCTGAGTAACAGTGCCATGGTGTGCGTGCCGTGCGCCCAGGGTATCGTTGCGGCCCAGGCTGGGCTACCCGCTTCGCTTCCCAGCTCTGCGCCCCCTTCGGCGTCGCCTCCCCCTCCGTGCCTGCATTTAGCCCCCAGTGAGGAGGATACTAGCGGGGGGTCCCAGTCTGATCTGGCACTGCGTGTTGCCAGCATTGAAAGACAGCTTGCTAGGTCTGTTCCACGTAAGGCCTCTGGCAAGAAGCGGCACCTGGCTACTGTGCCATCCCTCTTTCCTGAAGAGAATTAGGGACTTGATTCTTTTGGTGGCCTTTACCCCCTAGAGGAGGGGGAACTCTTCCAGGACTCTGACTCCTCTGGGGATCAGCAGGAGGGTTACGACCCTGGGTCTGCGTCTGGGGGAGGACTCATGGTTCCCTGAGGACACTGATAGCCTGTTGGCTCACATTTTTGAAATCTTACACATTGTCCCCCCCTGAGGTGGCTAAGAGGAAGCAGGGTGAGCTCTTTCGTCCTGATAAACAGCGTCTGAAATTCCCTGAGCAGAGCCATTTCACTAATATGGTGCTCAATGAGTGGAAACATCCTAGTAGATTGCCCGCGGTGACCAAAGGGTTGGATAAGAAGTATCCTTTTCCTGCCGACCTGGTCAAGCGGTGGACGCTCCCATTCTAGGACTGTCCAACACCTCGGTCATGCCTTCCCCTGACACTACTACACTGCGGGACAGCGAGGACCGGCGCGTGGATCAGCTGGCCTGCCATGCTTTTACATTTGTGGGGGCTGGGCTGTGTCCGGTCTGCGCTGCTGCCATTACAGCTAATGCCCTTAAGAAACAGCTCAAGCGTCTCCTTGATGGCGCTGCGGCTAGTAGCAGGGGGGAGGATTATAGGTCCCTTTTGCTTTGCTCTGATTTTGTTGCCTTTGTCCTTACTGCCATGGATGATGCAGTACGGCAGGGTGGAAGGGCCTCTGCCCTTTTGGTGGCTATGCACCGCTCTGTTTGGCTGCGTCAGTGGGCGGCTGCCGCTGCCGCTAAGAATGCTCTCACTGGGCTCCCCTTTACGGGGCTGCGGCTCTTTGGTGATTGTCTGGATGTTTTAGCCAATAATGGTAGACTGCCTCAGCGTAGGAGGCAGCCTCGGCCTTTCCGGGGGCCCTCCCCTTCCCTCCCCTCCTTTTGTGCTCCCAGAGGAGGTCGTGGCTCCCTCTTTTCGGGTACCCGCAGGGATCCTTGGGGCTGTGGCAGACCATGCGGTCGTCCCGGTTTCTCATGGGGTTCCAAGCCCAAACCTTCTCCCAAGCCCTCTCAAGCATGAGGAGGCACCCTCACTCATCCGGGTGGAGGGACGGCTTCGGCTCTTTGCTCACGTCTGGAGGCTCCGCGTCTCACACTGGTGGATTCAGAAGGTGGTCTCCTCCGGTTACAAGATAGTTTGCAGCCTGGCCGCACCCAAGATTTGTCAGATCCCAGATGTCTCAAAACCCTCTGTCAGCTCAGGGTTTGTGCCTTGCGGTTCAATGTCTGTTGGAGTCAGGAGTCATTTGCCCGGTGCCTTCCCAGGAACGGGGTCAAGGGCTCTACTCTAATCTGTTCACGTTCCCCAAAAAAGACGGTCCCTGAGGCCCATGCTGGACTTGAAGGGTCTCAACAAGTTTGTCAGGTTCAAGCACTTTCGCATGGAGACTCTACGCTCGGCTGTCAGTACCCTGAGCCCGGGCGACTTCATGACCTCCGTGGACATCAAGGATGCCTACCTTCACGTGCCAATCTTTCCAGGTCATCAGAGATTTCTCAGGTTCGCTCTAGAGGATCAGAATTACCAATTTGTGGCTTTACCGTTCTGTATCACCTCGGCACCTAGGGTGTTCACCAAGGTGTTGCCGGGCGTGATGGCTCTGCTGCGGAATCAGGGCATTCGCATCCTCCCTTACCTGAACGACATTCTGATTGCGGCTCAGTCTCTTCTTCAGGTTGAGAAGGATACTCTGGTGGTGACCTCCACTCTCAAGTCCTTCGGCTGGGTGATTAACTATCCCAAGTCTTCACTGTCTCCGTCTTTGGTGAGGTCCTTTCTGGGCATGACTCTCAGGTCAAGGTATTCCTGCCTCAGCAGAAGGTGGAGGGCCTTCAGAAGCAGGCACGGACTTTGCTCTTGTGTCCCCATCCTTCCATCCGGCAAGGGATGCAGTTAATGGGTCTGATGGTGTCTTGCTTCGAGGCGGTCCCCTTTGCTCAGTTTCACATGGGACCTCTTCAGTTGCACATCTTGTCAGTTTGGGATCGGGACCCTGTGTCCCTGGATCGGGAATTTGTTCTGTCCCCCCTGGCCAGACAGTCCCTCTCGTGGTGGATGGACTCAGGGAACCTTCTAGTGGGCAGGACCTTTCTGCCCCCGTGCTGGGAGACTGTCACCACGGATGGTAGTCTGACCAGTTGGGGAGGCTTTTGGAAGTCTCTGAAGTTCCAGGGTCGGTGGGGCCCACAGGAGGCCCATGCTCCCATCAATGTGCTAGAACTGAGGGCGATCAGGTTGGTTCTTTCTAAGCTGACCACACACCTTCGGGGTCGGGCTGTTCAGATCCGCTCGGACAACCAGACGGCGGTTGCCTATATCAATCATCAGGGAGGGACTCGGAGCAAGCAAGCCCTCAAGGAAGTGTCCCCGATACTGTCTTGGGCGTAAGAGAATGTCTCTTGCATTTCGGCAGTTTACATTCCGGGGGTGGAGAACCAGGAGGCAGACTCCCTGAGCAGGGGGACGTCTCGGCTGGGGGAATGGTCCCTCAGCAACAAGGTATTTCACTCCATGTGTCACCGCTGGGGTCAGCCGGATGTGGACCTGTTTGCGTCCCACCACAATCAAAAGCTTCCCAGGTTTGTCCCCCTGTCACAGGATCCTCTGGCCTTGGCCACGGATGCGCTAGCAATGCCTTGGACAGAGTTTCGGCTCCTCTATGTGTTCCCTCCCTTTCCTCTACTGGGCAGGGTGCTGCGCAAGATAGCCCAGGAGGGGGTACCAGCCGTTCTGGTGGCCCCCTGTTGGCCAAGGAGGGTGTGGTACACAGATATCGTGCAGTTGGCAGTAGATCAGTATGTCTTGCCCAAGGATACAGATCTGCTCACTCAGGGACTGTGCCATCCCAATTTACAAACGCTGGCTTTAACGGCTTGGCTGCTGAAACCTCCATCTTGATGGATAAGGGGTTGCCGGCTTCTGTTGTTGATGCCATGATTAGGGCTAGGAAGAAGTCCTCGTCCTTTATCTACTACAGGATCTGGCATGCTTTCATTGCCTGGTGTGAGTCCAAGTCTCATTCTTGTCGGGTGTTTTCTATCCCCAGGATTCTGGAATTTTTGCAACATGGTTTGGATTCGGGCCTTCCGCTTAGTACCCTTAAGGGACAGGTGTCGGCTCTGACAATTTTTTTTCCAAAGATCCTTTGTCAATCACCGGTTGGTTAAGACTTTTTCCAGGGAGTTACTCATGTGCGTCCGCCACATAAGCCTATGCTACCGGTTTAGAACATGAATCTGGTGTTGTCTGCTCTGCAGGGTCCTCCCTTTGAGCCTATCCGTGGGTCTGCTTTGCCCATTCTGACTCTTAAGGTGGCCTTTTTGGTGGCCATTACTTCTGTCAGGCGAGTTTCTGAGCTGGCGGCGCTTTCCATCAAACCTCCTTATTTTGAGCGGTATCAGGATAAGGTGGTGTTTCGGCTTAAGCCGGATTTCTTGCCTAAGGTTGTGTCTGCTTTTCATCTCAATCAGGACATTGTTTTGCCTTCTTTGTGCCCTAACCCTGCTAATTCCAAGGAGCGAACCCTTCACTCTTTGGATGTTGTTGGCTCTGAAGTTTTATTTGGTTGCTACTGAATCTTTCAGGAAATCTGACACTCTTTTTGTTCTTCCTGCTGGACCTAGGAAGGGTTTGCCTCCGGCTAAATCCACTATCAGCAAATGGATCCGTCAGGCGGTGGAGCTGGCCTATTCTGCCAGGGGGAAGGTTCCTCCTTTTAGGGTTACTGCTCATTACACTCGTGCTATTGGTGCGTCTTGGGCTTTTCAGCACCAAGCTTCTGTTGAACAAGTTTGTAAGGCCGCAACTTGGTCTTCTGTTCATACTTTTTCCAAGTTTTACAAGGTTGATGTTAAGGCCTCAGCTGATGCTGCTTTTGGCCGCAAGGTACTTCAGGCGGTAGTGGTTTGAACTGCCTGTTGTTACTCTTTGGGGATCCCACCCTACCTTACCAACACTGCTGTTGGACGTCCCATACGTAAGGACTTCTGGAAGCAGGCCGTGCCATGCAATAGGAAAAAGACAATTCTGTGAGTACTCACCTGTAGAATTGCTTTTACTATGCATGGCACGGCCTGCTTCACCCCACCCTTGTTATCGTTATTCTTGGTTGCCTCTTTATGGTGATTGTTCCAAGTTAGTTGGGGTTTGTTACCTTTTTTACCTTTATTATCTCCCGGTTTCTTGAATGACTGCTTGTCAACACTGGATAAGTCTATGGTGATTTAGTTTTTATATGGTACCGGGAGGAGCTACAACTCTTCTGCAGTACACTGCGCCACCATGTGGCGGAATAACCCTTACGTAAGGACTTCTGGAAGCAGGCTGTGCCATGCATAGTAAAAGCAATTCTACAGGTAAGTACTCACAGAATTGTCTTTTTGAAACTAAAAAACTGAATTTAATAGAAAAGTTGAATTACATAGTAGCAGTAGTCTGGGTACTGACATCTCCATAGTGGCAGAGAAAGCTAAGTATGCTAAATGAAGAGGACACCAAGTTATATTATACAAAGTATTTAGGTATGCCAGGACGCAATAAATTGCAAACATTTTTCTGAATAGCACATAGGGTGCCATTGTTTCCACACTTTTGGAAAAAATATTCTTACTTCTGTGGAAAAGAAGTGCATTATTTGTAGAAATGTCCCATTGCATGTACAGTTAATATTTTGTGAAAAAAATCTTTTTTTGCACTTCTGTGTTAAAGTTCAAACTCTCACTGAGATGCAGGTTGCAATTCACACCTCAAATCAAACCCAGAATTACACTTGCTTTACCAAACAGCCTAATATTAGAATTTATTTTCTAAAATAATTTGATTAATCTGATTTAATATTGTAGAAAGACTGTGATTTATCTAATTATAGGCTTGTAACTCCCTCCTGTGAGCTACTTTTGTGTATCTCCTTTAATTTCCAAACTTGCCCCAGTTCTCCTTGCTGCTGCTTTCCTGTGTATGAAGTTCTTCCTGACACTTTGGGACTGCCCAAAGGCCACTTACTGCAGTTTTTCAGGATCTTTCCCTGGAGAAAGAAGAGGATTCTGTTGCTTATCTCGTGGGTGGTCAGCAGGTAGCAACTTTAGTGTCGTGTGTCTGTTGTCTTTCCTGCCCTGCACCACCTTGTCTTGCTTCCTAATCCCCGTCTTGAAAGCAAGCAAGACAGGGGCACTTTTGCTGTACAGATAACACAGCAATCACACTTTTTGTCTTTATTATCTTCTAATGTAAATAAAAGAAACAAGGTAATGGGTTAAAGTCACATTCCCCAAGAATAATAAGTGAAAGGGAGCTTCATCGCCTTTTTTGCCTCAGCAGCCATACAGCATACTTGTTATTGACCCTCTTTATCTCATTTAATTAGTCACAAAGCTTAAGGTATGAGTCAGTTAACTTGAAATATCTCTTTTTCATAATTGGTAATTGTGTGGAATTACAAGAGGCGGTGGTTTTATGTCTAGAATATATGCCAGTAAAGAGATGACTGTATGGTAAAGCCTTCATGAATTCCCCCTATTGTGTGTTCTAAAAAGTTTTCCATGCCACCTATAGAGTAATTTCATATTTTCTTTAGTTAATTACATTTGCAGTAAGACAGGAGGCAATATAAGTGGCAGCTAGAAGAAAGAAAATGGAAGTTAGTGTGACAATAGGGTTGATTCGTGGTCGGAAAATGTGTGCACACTTTTCATACAAATACGTTACTCCCGCTTTTCCCCTTCCTCCCAGTTCATGAGGCACTTTTTTGTGTGCCTATTTTTTCTTGTAAATTTGTGCATGGAGTAAGATTTCATGAGCTAATTTACTCCCATATGTAAAATTGCATGCAATTTAGGCCTTGTGTTTAATGCGCTATTTTCCTCCAGAAAGCAAAGGAAAACTCTCAGTTCACTAACTGACCTGCTTATTTTTATTCATTAAACACCTGATGGCAATAGTCAACATGTTTATTATGAAAGAAAGTGTCTTCTGCAAGTTATTTTTCTGAATTTTTTACTATATTTTACTTTTCCTATTTTTTTTTTATTTGGAACATAGTTAAAAAAGTTCACACGTATAAAATTGTTTTAACCCTTCTAGTGCCAGCTACGTGAGTCTCATGTAGCTGCCCCTCAAACCATTAAGTACCAGCTACATGAGACTCACCTAGCTGACTTTAAACCTAAAAAACTATAAAAGGTAAGAACTCTCCTGACCCTTTGATTAATCCGGTCGGGTCTTCTCCTCACTCGGGGGGCATCAGACACCCCCCTCCAGGGCTTGTCCGCCTTCAGTAGAGGGACCTGGAATAGTGCCCCCCCCCCCCCCCGCTTCCATCGCTGACACTATACAAAGAAAAATTACATTTACTCACCTCCGATCCCTCCTGCCGGGTCTCTTCTGTGTGAGGAGAAAGCCTGAAACAGGCCCCCTCACCCACTTCCGCATAGCTGCATTTAGCCCCGACTTTGGGGGCTGGACAGATGATGTTTTTCTCTTGTGTTTGTGTCTTTTTTTTACATTTAATTCTTTGCGAACTGGTATGGGATTCATGAGACCTCTTTACCAGTTCACAAGGCTTGAGGATGGCAAGTCATCTGTGGCTATTGGGTAATTTGCCAGTAACTCCCAGCTCTCCATTACCTGCCTTCACCTGGAGGGGGGGGGGGGCAGAAGAGCCCAGGGGCATAAAGGCATAGCGGGCTTGTAGCTTTCAGGGAAGCTGGTTTCCACGCCCTGTTTTACAAACCCTGCATAGCTGGTCCTTGGGCTGTTTATGCTGGGATGGGGAGGACCCCCCGCCATTTATTTTTTACTTTTTAAGGGTTTTAATCCTAATTTCTTTCCAAAAAACATGGGTTATGGGGGTATGCACATCCACATCCATGAAAGCTGGGGTTATGCTCATGCAAGCCCTGTGGGACCACTGGCTAGGTGAGTTACACAGCGATCCAGAGGATTTTACATATCTAGGAATTGTAAAATGAGATATGCCAAGGACAGGGAATCAGCTTTCCATGGAGTCACTAATGTGGGCAATCCCTTTTACTTCTATATAATTTATTTTAGGGATGGTTAGCAAGCACCTGAAAAGTTTGCAAGTGCATCCCCCTTTTTTCATTCCTCCAGGGAATATCTCAATTTGGTATTTCATAGCACCCTGCGATCCTCCTTTTTCCCATTGCATGGCAAGGCCTGCTTCATGAAGTCATTACATCTGGGTTATTCAGCCACAAGGTGGAGCAGTGTACTGCAGAAGAGTTGTGGCTCCTGCCGGTACCATATAAAAACGGAATTACCATAGACTTACCCAGTGTTCTCTCTGCAGTGATTTCTGCGAAGATAGAAGATGGCTCTCTATATTGCGCAGGTGAGCGGGGCAACCAAGCCTGCCGCCCTGCATGGCTATTTCCACCAGTTTCCGGACCCTTTGTGCCTCCCAGCCTCGGCTGATGGATCGGGTGAGGGTAGAGGAGAACTAGGGTCAAGTGCTCAAGGAGCGCTACTCCAAGCCGCAGACCCTGTACCACAAAGGGTAGCCGGCCACAGGCCTTATGGTGAGCCTGCTAGGGATGCGGAGTTCCTGTCCTAGCTTCTGAGGGGGTGAGTGTTTTGGGGACTGTTTACTTGTTCTGGCGTTTTGGGGTCCCCCCAATTTCCCTGGCCTGGGCTCTCGCCACTGCTCGCTCGCCTTCCTCTCTCCCTCCCCGTCCTGTGCTCGGGGGGGGGGGGTTTGGTGCGGGTGGTAGCGGCGAGGGTGTCTTTTTTGCTGGCTTCAATCTGTATTTTACTATGTGTTTAACTGTTTTTCGCCGCCATCGCCGCTTTGTACTACACTCCGCGGTGGGCGGCACTATATCTGTGAGGCGTTTATTCTACTGTGATGACGCCGGCGAGGTCACGTGAGCGCCGTTTTTCGCGCTCTTCATGGGGGACGGGGATGGTGGATGACGCGTATCGCGTCGTCCTCCCGCGGCCCGCCCCTCAAGGTTCCTTTCCCGGCGCCATTTTGCTTCTACTGCGTGTCTGGGGCCCTTCTCATTCTGGAGCTGCGACGGTGATCCCCGTCTATTGTCGCTTCCTCCTGTGGTCTGGCGGCTGGTGCCCTTGCCCTACTTGGTCCGTGAGTCCCCTTTGGGGGTTTTTGGTTTCCTTGGGGCATGTGCTGCGGGATACTTATGTGTCTTTACTTATGTCTTTCAGGTGGGACAACTGTTGGTTTGTGGTTTCTCCCGGTACTACCCCTTACCATCCCTCATCTTCCCTTTCTGGCTTCTGGGGGCATCACGTGGGGGCATCCCGGGTGGCTCTTGTTAGCCTTTACCCTGTGCTGGCCTATTGCGCCTTTCTTAATCACCATATGGAGGCTTCTGGGGATAGCGTGCTTGGGGGTCCTTCGGGGCAATTCCGGCTGTGTTCCATGTGTGGGGTAGTCCCTGTGAGTAACAGTGTCACGGTGTGCGTGCCATGCGCCCAAGGTATCCTTGCGCTCCAGGCTGGGCTGCCTGCTTCGCTCCCCAGCTCTGCGCCCCCTTCGGCATCGCCTACCCCCCTCGCCTGCATTTAGCCCCCAGTGAGGGGGATACTAGCGGGGTCCCAGTCTGATCTGGCACTGCGTGTGGCCAGTATTGAAAGGCAGCTTGCCAGGCCTGTTCCACGTAAGGCCTCTGGCAAGAAGCGGCACCTAGCTCCTGTGACATCCCTCTTTCCTGAGGAGGATGAGGGACCTGATACTTTTGTTGGCCTTTACCCCCTAGAGGAGGGGGAACTCTTTCAGAACTCTGACTCCTCTGGGGACCAGCAGGAGGGTTATGGCAGTGACCCTGGGTCTGCGTCTGGGGAGGACTCATGGTTCCCTGATGACACTGACAGCCTGTTAGCTCACATTTTTGTAAATCTTGCACATTGTCCGCCCTGAGGTGGCTAAGAGGAAGCAGGGTGAGCTCTTTCATCCTGATAAACAGCGCCTGGAGTTCCCTGAGCAGAGCCATTGCACTAATATGTTGCTCAAGGAGTGGGAACGTCCTAGTGGGTTGCCCGCGGTGCCCAAAGGGTGGGATAGGAGGTATCCCTTTCCTGCCGACCTGGTCAAGCAATGGTTGTGTTCCCCTGAGGTGGACGCTCCCGTGCTAGGGCTGTCCAACACCTCGGTCATGCATTCCCCTGACACTACTACACTGCGGGACAGCGAGGACCGGCGCATGGATCAGCTGGCCTGCCATGCCTTTACGTGTGTGGGGGCTGGGCTGCGCCCGGTCTGCGCTGCTGCCATTACAGCTATTGCCCTTAAGAAACAGCTCAAGCGTCTCCTGGAGTGCATCGACATGCAAGAGCAGGACTATATTAGAGGCACTTAATGGAGTGTCTCTAAAACAACTTGTGACATTGCCAACTAGAGGAGATAACATTCTGGACTTAGTTCTGACCAATGGGGATCTGGTGTCCGAGGTCAGGGTTGAAGAAAATCTGGGTTCCAGTGACCATCAATGCTTATGGTTCAGAATAAAAACATTGTGCAATCACACACCAGATCCAAAGTGCTAGACTTTAGGAAGACAAACTTCAAGGAAATGGCGGAGTATGTAGAAAGAAAATTAGGTGAGTGGAACAGAGTAGCAGAAGTGAGTGCCCAGTGGTCACTATTAAAAATGGCCATCTTAAAGGCAACTAAGCAATATGTGAAACAAACTAGCAAGATTAAAAGGAAGAAGAAACCATTATGGTTTACTAGGGAAGTCAGCACTATCATAAAAGATAAGAATCTGCCTATACGAAGTATAAAGTAAGTGGAAGTGTAGCTGACAGAGAGGCGTATAAAATTAAACAGAGGGAAGCAAAACTGATTATAAGGACAGCTAAAGGGCAAAAGGAGGAGGAAATGGCCAAATCTATGAAGAGGGGAGATAAAACCTTTTTCCGATATATTGGTGACAGAAAGAAGAAAAACAATGCAGTCTCAAAAATTAGAAATAGGGAAAATAAATATATTGACTGAGATAAGGCTGTGGTTGACCATCTGAATAGCTACTTTTGTTCGGTATTTTCAGATAGTAGCAGGCATGGCCATAGCACAGCATCCAGCTGGCAGGGCACAGCTCCTGAGTTTCTGGAGCCTGATGTCTTAGCCGAACTGGCACATCTAAAGGTAAGTAAGGCGATGGGTCCAGATGGAATCCACCCCAGAGTTCTAAGGGAACTTAGGTTTGTGATTGCAGCCCCTCTGACTGATTTACTTAACCATTCCCAACTGGTGAGGTTCCAGATGATTGGAGAATGGCCAATGTCGTACCAATCCATAAAAAGGGGAGTAGAGGAGAAGCCAGTAATTACAGGCCAGTTAGTTTAACATCTATAGTGGTCAAATTAATGGAAACACTCTTAAAAATATAGATAATTTCCCATCTAAAAATTAATGACCTATTGGACCCAAAACAGCACGGCTTTACTGAGGGCAGATCATGTCAGACCAATCTTATTGATTTCTTTGACAATGTCACTAAAGTGTTAGATGAAGGTGGTGCTGTGGATATCACCTATCTGGATTTTAGCAAAGCCTTTGACACTGTGCCACATAAAGAGCTCATAGATAAGTTATTGAAGGTAGGACTCAATCCCTGGGTAGTTCAGTGGATTTCCAGTTGGCTGAGGGATCGGTATCAGAGAGTTGTTGTAAATGGTGTGCAATCTGAACAAAGGTGAGTTACAAGTGGTGTGTCGCAAGGCTCTGTCCTGGGCCCCATTCTTTTTAATATATTTGTAAGTGACATAGGAGAAGGCTTGGTAGGAAAAGTTTGTCTGTTTGCTGATGATACAAAGGTTAGTAATAGGGTAGATATTCCTGGAGGTGTCTGCAACATGGAAAATGATTTAGCTTTACTGGATAGATGGTCAAAACTGTGGAAACTAGAGTTTAATGTCTCTAAATTTAAAACCATGCACTTGGGTAGAAGGAATTCCTGCTCTGAGTACCGTATGGGCAGCACTGTGTTTGCCAGGACCTCGGGGGAGAGAGATTTAGGGGTACTGATTACTGATAGCTGCAAGATGAGTGAACAGTGTAGCCGGGCAGTGGGAAAAGCAAGCAGGATGCTCGGCTGCATAGCTCTAGGCATCACCAGTAGGAAGAGGGAGGTTGTGATGCCGCTGTATAGAGCCCTGGTAAGGCCACAGATAGAATACTGTGTACAGTTCTGGAGACCTTACCTGCAAAAAGACATTATTCAAAAAGAACGGGTCCAAAGGCGGGCAACAAAAATGGTGGAAGGAGGAGGAGGAGGAGAGTTTCGATGACCCACCTATGTGTATCTGCCATTGGGTCACCGGATGGAGGACCCCAGGCCCTTGGATAATAAGCACGGTCATAGATGGTCCTGTATTGTTGCTATGTATGCCCTGTTTGCATCCCATTATCTGTAAATGTTTTTTCTTTCTTTCTGTAAAATTTCTGTGTATACTTGAAAATCTAATAAAACTTATTGCAAAAAAAAAAAAAAACTTATCAGGAGAGACTTAATTAACTTAATTTGTACAGTCTGGAGGAAAGAAGGGAGAGTGGGGACATGATTGAGACATTTAAATATGTGAAAGGATTGAATAAGGTTCAGGAGGGAAGTGTTTTTAAGAAGAAGCTTAATGATAGAACAAGGGGGCACAACCTGAAGCTAGTCGGGGGGAAGATCAGGAGCAATGTTAGAAAATATTATTTTACAGAAAGAGTAGTAGATGCTTGGAACAAACTGCCAGCAGAGGTCGTTGAAAAATCAACAGTCGCTGAATTTAAACATGCCTGGGATAAGCACACATCTATCCTAAGATAACGAGTACATACAGTATACACATAAGGGCAGACTAGATGGACCGTATGGTCTCCTTCTGCCGTCAACCTTCTATGTTTCTATGTTTTTCTATGGAGGGCGCTACGGCTGGTAACGGGGGAGGATTATAGGTCCCTTTTGCTTTGCTCTGATTTTGTTGCCTTTGTCCTTACTGCCATGGATGATGTGGTACGGATGTGTGGTAGGACCTCTGCCCTTTTGGTGGCTATGCGCCGCTCTGTTTGGCTGCGTCAGTGGGCGGCTAATGCTGCCACTAAGAAGGCTCTCACTGGGCTCCCCTTCATGGGGCTGTGGCTGTTTGGTGAGCGTCTGGATGTTTTAGCCAAGGATGGTAGGCTGCCTCAACGTAGGAGGCAGCCTCGGCCTTTTCGGGGGCCCTCTTCTTCCCTCCCCTCCTTTCGTGCTCCCAGAGGAGGTCGTGGCTCCCTCTTCTCGGATACCTGCAGGGATTCTTGGGGCCGTGGCAGATCCCGTGGTCGTCCCGGTCTCTCATGGTGCCCCAAGCCCAAACCTTCCCCCAAGCCCCCTCAGGCATGAGGAGGCGCCTTCACCCATCCGGGTGGGGGGACGGCTTTGGCTCTTTGCTCACGTCTACGAGGCTACGCGTCTCAGACTGGATTCAGGAGGTGGTGTCCTCCGGTTACAAGATAGAGTTTGCAGCCTGGCCGCCTTCAAGATTCATCAGATCCCGGATGTCTCAAAACCCTCTGTCAGCTCAGGGTTTGCGCCTTGCGGTTCAACGTGTCAGGTTCCACTTACCCGTTCCCCGGTCTAGCGGCGTCCCCGTGGTGCGGCCGGCCGCTGCGCGGCCTCCTGCCCGGCGGCCACGGCGAGCAGCTGCTTCTGCTGGCGTGCGCGCGCCTCCTCTTCCTCCAGCCGGCGGCCCCGGCTTCCTCACATGTTCCGTTTATGCCCTCCGGCGGCGCTGCTCCCAGCGCGGCCGCCGGAGGAGACTTAATTAAAGGGCCAGGTGGGGTGGGGGGAGTGTTCTGCTGCACAGGGCCAATGAGCCCTTGACTTGGGGCTGAACGCCCCTGGGGTTATATATGGGCCAATGAGCCCAGGGTAGGTAGGTTGTGCCCTCATCCCTCGTCCTGGCCAATCCCTAACCAGTTCCTATGTGCACCAATCACACACCCATTCCCCTCATCCCCAATCTTGTCTGTGCCTATATCAGGTTCGCTCCGTCAGTCACCCGGTGCCTGTGATAGCGCCTTGTACCTAGTACTGACCTCCGTGTATTTGTTATTGATCCCGTTGCCGACCACCGCCTGAACCGACCATTCTTGATCTGAAACCCCCGTTGCCGACCACCGCCTGAACCAACCATTCTTGATCTGAGACCCCCGTTGCCGACCACTGCCTGAACCGACCATTCTTGATCTGAACTCCTGTTGCCGACCTCTGCTTAGAAACTTGACCCCGAATTGCCTAATCCTTCGGTACTGCCACGATCTCTGTCTTCCCGTTATCGACCTCTAGCCTGTCTCTGGACTTCCGCTTCTAACGCTCTAGCCATTAGGTTCTCCAGACCTCCTACCAATAAGCTCTCATCCTTTGAGCCATTGAAGTCCTGGGGGCAACCGATCCCGGGCAGGCGTATTTTGCGTCCCGGCAAGCGGGGGATCCTACAGGTGAAGCTGGCTGCGGAGATTGGGGGTTGAGGGCTTATCTGGAGGGCTGGAGTTACCCCGAGCGTGACACAACGTCTGTTGGAGTCAGGAGTCATTTGCCTGGTGCCTTCCCAGGAACGGGGTCGAGGGTTCTACTTCAATCTGTTCATGGTCCCCAAAAGGGACGGGTCCCTGAGGCCCATCCTGGACTTGAAGGGCCTCAACAAGTTTGTCAGGTTCAAGCATTTTCGCATGGAGATTCTACGCTTGGCGGTCAGTACCCTGCGCCCGGGCGACTTCATGACCTCAGTGGACATCAAGGATACCTACCTTCACGTGCCAATCTTTCCAGGTCATCACAGTTTGTGGCCTTACCGTTCGGTATCACTTTGGCCCCTCGGGTGTTCACCAAGGTGCTGGCAGGCTTGATGGCTCTGCTGCGGAATCAGGGCATTCGCATCCTCCCTTTCCTGGACGACATTCTGATTGCGGCTCAGTCTCTTCATTAGGCCGAGAAGAATACTCTGGTGGTGACCTCCACTCTCGAGTCCTTCGGCTGGGTGATCAACTATCCCAAGTCTTCACTGTCTCCGTCTTTGGTGAGGTCCTTTCTGGGCATGACTCTGGATACCTCTCAGGTCAAGGTATTCCTGCCTCAGCAGAAGGTGGAGTGCCTTCAGAATCAGGCACAGACTCTGCTCTTGTGCTCCCATCCTTCCATCCGGCAAGGGATGCAGTTAGTGGGACTGATGGTGTCTTGCTTCGAGGCAGTCCCCTTTGCTCAGTTTCACGTGAGACCTCTTCAGTTACACCTCTTGTCAGTTTGGGATCGGGACCCTGTGTCCCCTGGATCAGGAATTTGTTCTGTCCCCCCTGGCCAGACAGTCCCTCTCGTGGTGGATGGACTCAGGGAACCTTCTAATGGGCAGGACTTTTCTGCCCCCGTGCTGGGAGACTGTCACCACGGATGCCAGTCTGACCGGTTGGGGGGGCTTTTGGAAGTTCCAGGGTTGGTGGGGCCTCCAGGAGGCCCATGCTCCCATCAATGTTCTGGAACTGAGGGCGATCAGGTTAGTTCTGTCTCAGCTGACCACACACCTTCGGGGTCGGGCTGTTCAGATCCGCTCGGACAACCAGACGGCGGTTGCCTACATAAGTTATCAGGGAGGGACTCGGAGCAAGCGAGCCCTCAAGGAAGTGTCTCTGATACTGTCTTGGGCGGAGGAGAATGTCTCCTGCATCTCAGCGGTTTACATTCCGGGGGTGGAGAACCTGGAGGCAGACTCTGAGCAGGGGGACGTCTCGACTGGGGGAAAGCAAACAGGTCCACATCCGGCTGACCCCAGCGGCGACACAAGGAGTGAAAAATCCTGTTGCTGAGGGACAACAGGATTTTTCACTCCTTGTGTCGCCGCTGGGGTCAGCCGGATGTGGAGCTGTTTGCTTCCCGCCACAATCACAAGTTATTCTCCTTAGCCACAGATCCGCTAGCAATGCCTTGGACGGAGTTTTGGCTCCTCTATGTGTTTCCTTCATTCCCTCATCTGGGCAGGGTGATGCGCAAGATAGCCCAGGAAGGGGTACCAGCCATTCTGGTGGCCCCCTGTTGGTCATGGAGGGTGTGGTTCGCAGACGTCGTGCAGTTGGCAGTAGATCAGTATGTCTTGCCCAAGGATACAGATCTGCTCACTCAGGGACTGTGCCATCCCAATTTGCAAACGCTGGCTTTAACGGTTTGGCTACAGGATCTGGCATGCTTACATTGCCTGGTGTGAGTCCAAGTCTCTTCCTTGTCGGGTGTTTTCTATCCCCAGGATTCTGAAATTTTTGCAACATGGTTTGGATTTGGGCCTTCAACTTAGTACCCTCAAGGGACAGGTGTCAGCTCTGGCAATTTTTTTCCAAAGATCCTTTGCCAATCACCGGTTGGTTAAGGCTTTTTTCCAGGGAGTTACTCATGTGCGTCCGCCACGTAAGCCTATTCTACCAGTCTGGGACCTGAATCTGGTGTTGTCTGCTCTGCAGGGTCCTCCCTTTGAGCCTATACATGGGGTTGCTTTACCCATTCTGACTCTTAAGGTGGCCTTTTTGGTGGCCATTACTTCTGTCAGGCGAGTTTCTGAGCTGGCGGCGCTTTCCATCAAACCTCCTTATTTTGAAAGGCATCAGGATAGGGTGGTGTTTTGGCTTAAAGTGGACCAACACCCAGGATTTTGACTATCCTGGGTCTTGGTCCACTTCGGTGGGGCACCCCCGATCGGGGTGCCCCGCTGTGTGAAACCCCCCCGAACAACTCACCTCTCCCCGCTCCCAGCGCCGACGTACAAGGTAAGATCTTGAACGTCTAAGCGGCGGCGGCCGCCGCCG
Organism: Gastrophryne carolinensis; assembly: GCA_027917425.1. Lineage (NCBI taxonomy): Eukaryota > Metazoa > Chordata > Amphibia > Anura > Microhylidae > Gastrophryne > Gastrophryne carolinensis. Next base: position 186,801,777 of record CM051234.1, on the reverse strand, counting down.
CCTCCCTCGCGTCACTTTGAACGCGCGCGCCCCCGCGCCGGCCATTCGCAGACGGCCGGCGCGGAGGCGCGCACGCCTACAGGGGCGCGAGGGAGGCGGCGGCGGCCGGCCGCCGCCGAAGGTAAGGTAGGTGAGTTGGGGTGTTTGGGGGGGGTTTCACCCCGCGGGACATCCCGATCTCGGATGTCCCGCGGGGTGGGGGGTGATCGGCCCGGGAATCTTATAGATTCCCGGGCCGATCACCCGTGGGTGTTGGTCCACTTTAAGCCTGATTTCTTGCCTAAGGTTGTGTCTGCTTTTCATCTCAATCAGGACATTGTTTTGCCTTCTTTGTGTCCTAACCCTGCTAATTCCAAGGAGCTGACCCTTCACTCTTTGGATGTTGTCAGGGCTCTGTAATTTTATTTGGTTTCTACTGAGTCTTTCAGGAAGTCTGATGCTCTTTTTGTTCTTCCTACTGGTCCTAGGAAGGGTTTGCCTCCTGCTAAATCCACTATCAGCAAGTGGATCCGTCAGGCGGTGGAGCAGGCCTATTCTGCCAGGGGGAAGGTTCCTCCTTTTAGGGTTACTGCTCATTCCATTCCTGCTATTGGTGCGTCTTGGGCTTTTCAGCACCAAGCTTCTGTTGAACAAGTTTGTAAGGCCGCAACTTGGTCTTCTGTTCATACTTTTTCCAAGTTTTACAAGGTTGATGTTAAGGCCTCAGCTGATTCTGCTTTTGGCCGCAAGGTACTTCAGGCGGTAGTGGTTTGAACTGCCTGTTTTTACTCTTTGGGGATCTCACCCTACTTTATGGACACTGCTTTTGGATGTCCCAGATGTAATGACTTCATGAAGCAGGCCCTGCCATGCAATGGGAAAAAGACAATTCTGTGAGTACTCACCTGTAGAATTGCTTTTACCATGCATGGCACTGCCTGCTTCACCCTACCCTTGTTATCGTTGTTCTTGGTTGCCTCTTTATGGTGATTGTTCCAAGTTAGTTGGGGTTTTTGTTACCTGTTTTACCCTTATTATCTCCCGGTTTCTTGAAATAACTGCTTGTCAACACTGGATAAGTCTATGGTAATTCCTCTTCTGCAGTACACTGCGCCACCTTGTGGCGGAATAACCCAGATGTAATGACTTCATGAAGCAGGCCGTGCCATGCATGGTAAAAGCAATTCTACAGCTGAGTACTCACAGAATTGTATTTTTTCTCTCTCTGTGTCACAAACCTCTCTTTTCTCCCCTCTACCACATAATTCACCCTTCCCTGAAATAGCTTTAAAGTACAGCAGCCCAGAACTAGTGTCTATAAGATGCTGGTTTCAGTTAAATACTCATCCTTGGGGCATGCCATTTTGGAATGCTTGGTTGGGTGAAACCCCGCTATTCACCGGAGAATCCACTATGCATATGTGGCTGGTGGCTGCATCCCTGGCATCCTACTAGGTCTGTACATGGCCCACACCCACCGTAAGAGACATAGCCATAGAGGGACGTAGGGGGTACTGCGCACCACTCACAAGTGCGCTAAGCTCCCATTCAGTTTATTTAGCCGCACATTAATATGTGCATGTAAAAAAGCTAATTGAGTAAAGCCACGCTAACAAGGTATGTATATCAGGTGAACTGCACGGTTTCACATAGCAAGGCGTGTCAGGATGTCCAAAAGTTGTGGACTAAAATCCATGATAGTGAACAGAACAGAACCAACACCCAGTTTACAAATATATGGTTTGTTGTTCGACAAAAGGAACGAAGACCCTGCTTGCAAGCTTACAATCTAAGAGAGATGGGGGTGACACAAATGGTAATAAATGCTTTGTACTATGGCCCAGCCATCTTAACAAAAAAATAGGAGTACATTGCTACCCCGATACAACATGGTCCAATATAAATATATATATATATATATATATATATATATATATATATATATATATATGATATAACATGGTCCAGGCTTGGACCCCAACATATTGGAATGCAGTGCACCTATCCTCTATCTATGATTAACGATTATTATACCTCGGTTCGGTCCCATTTATGAGGGCCAATTGACATAAAAATATATTGAGGTAGCAGTGTATATACAAGCTGTATGGAGCCAGCCACAAGCTGATTTGGTGCTTTTTGGTTGCAAAGGGTGTGGTGCATAGTGCTTGATAATGGATCTGGTTATCAAACATGAAAAGATGAAGATAAGTTAGAGTTGCATTTTAAAGAGTGTCTAAAACTGTTTTGATTAAATTCAAGCTTTGGGGGTAGGGCATTCTAGAGAATTGAGGCAGCTCAGGGAGTGTCTTGAGTGGGAGGTTTGGACTAAGATGCATGTTGTCGATCGTTTGCAGAGTGTAGGGCATGGGTAGGGTGCTAGACCAAGATTAGGGAAGATCTGTATCCCTGGAGCTTTCCTGCCACATTAAATTCCTAGTACATATGTAAGATATGTACCTGCTCTAGACAACATGTGTGTGAGTATAGCCTAAATAATGCATGTCAAGCCACTGACATTTGTGAGTAGACGTCCAGCTAATGCAATCCCTGTATTTCATTCGTCTTGTATTTCCTTTAAATTAACCCACAGGCTTTTTCAGAGCTATCTTCATAAAAGTAATAGTATGAAAATGAAATGTTGGCATATGTATGAACATTGCATATCCCACCCTTCCTCACCAACAACATTTTGTCTGCAGTCCCACATTAAAAATTGCATTTGGCCTCTTTCTAAAAGAGAAAAGGGGAATGTTTTAGTTAGTTGATAAAGCCTGACTTGCTGTTATTCTTAATCTAATAATTACCATGTTACTTGCTTTCAGCCTTGCCCCTAACTGAGTGCTTTCTCTGAGCATTTTGAGCCTTCTCCAAGCAGCCTGCTAGCCTTGTCTGTGATAGTTACAGCAGATAAGGAAACAAATAAGGCCTTGTCTCCTCAGCCCAACATCTGCATTTTAAACAGCCTCTTGCACATTACTTCTCCCTCCATCCAGCTTGTTTTCCCGGATGATTTTGTTTAATTATCCTTCTTCAGGAATTCTTCTTGTTCTCCTGAGAAGATGGATTTTTTTTCAGGCATGAAAACCACAAACACATGTTTGTGCACATACATAATGTTAAAAAGAGATTTTTTTCTTACTATATTTAAAACGTTGCAGTCTTTTTACTGGAGACAGGATGAAGCCGGACAAGATGTTTCCTATTAGTAATGAGGTTAAATCTTGGATAACAATCATTCAGTACAGCCTGAAAGGCTGCGAATCAGACCAAGGAGTACCATGCATACAAATTACCTAGGAATTCAGATGCATTATGATTTGCATACCAATGACCCTTGTTTATTATCTGTACATTGCTAGGTAAAATACAAAGCCTACTTAGAATTTATTTTTTAAATTCAACCTAGCAGGTTAATATTAAAATGTAACACTCTTGAGGTAAACCTTATAGTTTTTAAAATAGGTTATATTAAAGCAATATGATTGAAAATGTTTAAAATATTACCAAAAGTTCCAGACCATACCAAATTTCCTTGGATCAGGGCCACGGTGATTTGTAATAACAACTACAGACCTGTTTCCCTGCAGAGAACCCAGATCCATATCTACCTACAACAATTACTTGTCCCACTGCACTTTAAAGGTCTTCTCTAACCAAAACGTAAGAGATTGGATCACTAACTTCTTGCGTCACACACTGTTGCAAGTAAATTATAAAGCTGGCATGCTTTCAGTAACATCATAGTTCCACAGTAATTTTTTTCTATATTCTAAACAACTCAGAAGAAGGGGTACATCACAATTGATTGAATGTATACCTATAAGTCAGAGCCTTGTGCTGGCTGCTTAGCAGCACGGCTTGGTGCCAAATGGTGTCAACAGCAAGGCTGAGGAGTCAACTTGGGACGACAACCAGTGCTGAAGGTGCAGGTGATCCAAGCTCATAAGTTGGCATGGTCAGATGTGCTGAGGTTGACAACAAGGCTTGGCAGCAGATGTGGCAGGGTCGGCAACAGGGCATAACAGCAGGTGTGGCCAGATACTGCTGGGATGGCAACAGGGCTTGGTAGTAGATGTGGTCAGACAAGGCATGGTTGGTACCAAGGCTTGAAAGTAGAGATCAAAGGCTAACTTCACAGGTGGAATACAGTCAGTAACATGCTAGTTGCTGGAGGGAAAATTTGACTTCCCAGTTCTCCAATCAACTGTTACCCCGACCACCTAATGCTGGAGGCTGTGCAGGGCCTGGAGTAGCACAGGGAACGTTTCTCCTGAAAGCTGAGCCCTCTAGGCAACGCCGACACACGGACTCGAAGAGAGATGTGGAGAGCATGCAGCAGGTGAGTTGTGGGCTGTGAATAAATAACCCAGAACAGTAGTGAATTCAATGGTTTAAGGTACAATTCAGGGCCATCAGGCCCCTTTCTCATGTACAATAAAACATAAATTAAGTGTCTCTAAGAATGTCCCTGATGCCCCCAAAGTCTTGTATCTTAAACCATGAACTTCACCAATAAAGGTTTTCACCAGAGATGGTGATATATAAATTCCCCTCAGTGTAGGTCACATATGTTGTAAGCTATGATTCAATAAAAATTGTTATACTTTATTTGTTCATGATTTCATTAAAAATACAATTTAATAAACAAAATGATAATACATATTGAGTATCATACATATTGGGGTTGATTTAGAGCCAGGTGAGAATTCTCACTCTGCCATTCACTTCACCAATTGTCCCGTTTTAAACATTGACTGATTTGACTTTAATTTCTTTTTAATATGCTGACGGAACTTGTGAGAAGCCAGAACTTAAACCTCACTCCCAGCTAGTACTTAACCAGGCAGAATCACCTAAAACTCACTGGAGGGCAGCATGGAAGTATGGACATCCAGGAGGGTGTCAGGAAGGCCGTAGTTGTTGATATCTGTGACACCCATAGACCCATGGGGTTCAAGGGAAGAATTAAATAACTTTAGTGTGTGAGTGATTTGAACTCTTTATCACTCTTTCCAAAATATAAAAGGTTTTGAGCAGAGTTGTGCTTTAGATAGTAACTGCACACATATGGCTACCACACTGATCATTTATCAAATTTCAGAGCTATGTAAAGTCTAATCAGGCTCTTTCTGTCTTTTCCTTTGCCTTTCTGAGAATTTAGGGAAAACACGGCCTCCTTTTTTTAATATTAATGAAATTGTGGGACTCCAAATAATTGATATTTTCAACATCTGTTATTTTTGGATGAAATTCAAGTTTTAAAGAATTTCACAATGCTTGGGTCACATATTCCAATGATTAAAAATCCATGTGTGCAAGCTGCTTGCTGCAGCCTCTATGGGCCGGGTGGACATTGGCTGACTTTTACTTATGTGCTAGCTCGTTCTATTGTACAATATATTATTATCGCATTTAAGACCTATTTTGAAGAATTGCATACTGTAAGCTCCTAAGGATATGACACTAGCTTATGTTCACTCTTCCTGTAGAATACTGTATAGGCTCGATTCAGCACGGGCTGAGATTTTCTCAGTTCTGTGGGAGATCTACCTCGCATATGATCCCACCCTACTTTATGGACACTGCTATTGGATGTCCCACGTGTAAGTATTATAGATGGAGCAGGACGTACTGTATGCTTAGATTAATACAATTCTTTGAAATACTCACCTGTAGAATTGGTATTATACGCATACAGCACATCCTGCTCCACCCCACCCTGGTCTCACCTTGTTCTGGATCCCCTGTATGGTGATTGTTATCATTGTTACTGTTACCAGTTTGGTGGTTGGTTTCTCCCGGCTTCTTTTTCTCACTGCTTTTCAATGCTGGGGATTTGTGGGAGGTCCCTGGGTATATGAATGTATACAAATGTGTGCTGCGTGCCAGTGAAAGTAGCATTTGAGGAGGTGCCTGCTGGTTACACCCCCCCCCCCCCCCCGGACCTTCATCCCACGGCAGACCCTGGTAAGTGGACCTCCACTGAAAGTAGTTGAGTACCCCTGCTATAGTAAATGGAAGAAGAGGACTTTTTCCTAGCCCTGATCATGGTGTTAACAACAGAGGCAGGCAGCCCCTTTTCCATTAAGATGGAGGTTTCAGCAGCCAGGCCGTTAAAGCCAGCGTTTGTAAATTGGGGTAGCGTAGCCGCCCCTGAGTGAGCAGGTCTGGATCCTTGGGCAGGGCGTACTGATCTACCGCCAGCTGCACGATGTCTGTGAACCACACTCTTCTTGGCCAATTGGGGGCCACCAGGATTGCTGGCACCCCTTCCTGAGCTATCTTTCGCAGAACCCTGCCCAACAGGGGAAACGGGGGGGAAAGACCAGCCCTGCCAGGGCATTGTCAGAGCATCCACTGCAAAGGCCAAAGGGTCCTGGGACAGAGACACAAAGACTGGAAGCTTGTGATTGTGACGGGACGCAAACAGATCCACATCTGGCTGACCCCAACAGTGACACAGAGAGCAAAACACCCTGTTGCTGAGGGACCATTCCCCCAGGCGAGAAGTCCCCCTGCTTAGAGAGTCTGCCTCCAGATTCTCCACCCCTGGAATGTACACAGCTGAGATGCAGGGAACATTGTCCTCTGCCCAGGACAGGATCAGAGACACTTCCTTGAGGGCCCCCTTGCTCCGGGTCCCTCCCTGATGATTGATGTAGGCAACCACCGTCTGGTTGTCTGAGCGGACTAGAACCGCCCAACGCCCTCATTTCCAGAATGTTGATAGGGACGTGGGCCTCCTGAGGGCCCCACTGCCCCTGGAATGTTAGGGATCTCCAGAAGCCCCCCCAACCTGTCAGACTGGCATCCGTGGTGACTGTCTCCCAGCAAGGGGCTAGAAAGGATCTGCCCACTAACAGGTTCCTTGAGTCCAACCACCACGAGAGGGACCGCCTGGCTAGGGGGGACAGAACCAAAACCTGATCCAGTCCCATACAGACAAGAGGTGGAGTTGAAGAGGCCACATGTGAAACTGAGGATACGGAACCGCCTCGAAGCAGGACACCATCAGGCCCACCAGCTGCATTCCCTGCCTGATGGAAGGATGAGGGCAGGACAGAAGGAGCTGAGCTTGTGCTTGCAGACTGTCCACCTTCTGCCGAGGAAGAAAGATCCTGGCTCGAGCTGTATCCAGATTCATGCCCAGAAATGGCTTTGCCAAAGAGGGAGACGGAGGATTTGGAGTGGTTTATCACCCAGCCGAATGACTCCAGTGTGGTCACCACCCTGCCGGTGCCTGTCGGAAAGACGGAGAAGTGATAAGAATGTCGTCCAAATAGGGAAGAATGCGAATGCCCTGAGCTCTCAGCAGAGCCATAATGCCCGCCAGCACCTTGGTGAATACCCTGGGAGCTGAAGTAAGACCGAAGGGCAATGCCACAAACTGGTAATGCTGATCCTCCAGAGCAAACATGAGGAATCTCTGATGACCTGGAAAGACTGGAACATGGAGGTAAGCATCCTTGATGTCCACAGAGGTTATGAAGTCCCCTGAGCGCAGAGTCTCCATGCGAAACCTCCTGGGTCTGACAAACTTGTTGAGAAGCTTTAAGTCCAGGATGGGTCTGACAGGGGGCTTGGGGGAAGACTTAGATTTGGAACCCCAGGAGGGTCCAGGGCGGCCACGACCTCTGCCCCTGCCCCAGAAATCTTCCCGGGCCCCTGCAAATGACGCTCCCCTTCCCATTCTGGACCCAAGGTAGGAGGGAAGAAAGGAACCTGAACCCCGAAAAGGCAGAGACTGTCTCTTGTGCTGGGGTAACCTGCCTCCCTTAGCAAACAGGTCCAGGCGATCCCCAAATAGAAGCAGCCCTTTAGAGGGGAACCCAGTGAGAGCCTTCTTGGCAGCGTTGTCAGCTGCCCACTGGCGCAGCTAAACCGAGCGGCGTATAGCCACCGCCAAGGCAGAAGCCCTGCCACACATTCTAATGGTATCATCCAAGGCAGAGAGGACATATGCAACAAATTCCTCACAACGCAGAAGGGCACTATACTCTGCAATAGCTGCCTCATCAGGAGCCCCGTCTAAAATACTCTTGAGTCCTAATAGCCACAGCTGTAATGGCACAAACCGGGCGCAGCGCAGACCCCGCACAGGCAAAGGCATGGGAAGCCAGCTGATCAATGCGCCGGTCCGCACCATCCCTCAGTGTAGTAGAGTGAGGCGAATGCATGACAGAAGTGTTGGACAACCCCAGAATTGGTGCATCCACTTCAGGAGATGATGACCAACGCTTAACCATTTCAGCAGGAAAAGGGTACCTCTTATCCCAACTCTTAGGCACCCCAGGGAGCCTGCTCAGTTGCTCCCACTCCTTGAGCACAAGATTATTAAAGTGAGTTTGCTCAGGAAACTCCAAACATGGCTTAGCTGTGTGAAACAACTCTCCCTGCTGCCGAGGAGCCGCGGCAGGAGGAGAGATAAAAAGCACTTCAAAAATGTGAGCCAAAAGCCTGTCAGTATCATCTGGAGCCCATGGGTCAGAGCCAGAATCAGCATAACCCTTAGGCTGCTCATCAGATGATTCTGAATCAGAAAACAATTCCCCCTCTTCCAGGGGGGTATAGCCAGCTAGGTCAAAGAATTCCTCAGCCTCCATAGGAAATAAGTTAACGCCAGGTGCCAGATGCCGCCTCTTAGCCGAGGCCTCACGCGCCGTAGAGCCAGCAATCAGCTTCTCAATATTAGCCACCCTGGTAGACAAATCAGGCTGAGACTCCCCACTGGTATGCACCTCACTGGGAGTCATATGTAAGCGTGGGGGAGTGGGCGAAGCCACACGGGGCGCAGGCCCAGCCACAGGCAACCCAGTTTGCAGCGCAAGCACTCGCTGGGCACAGGGTACACAGACCCGCACATTGTCATCACTAGTAGGGGACACCCCACACACCACACACAGCCGGGCTTGTCCCGAAGAAACCCCAAGCACATTATCCTGAGAAGCCTCCATATGGTGATTATCGCGGCCACCGGCCAATAGGGATTTACACAATAAAGTCACCCGGGATGCCCCAATAACCCGCTAGGGAAGTGGGAGGTAAAGGCATAGTAGGCCTCTAATAGCATCTAAATAGAGGGGATAGGCCGGGAGAAACCACAATTAAGTTTGACCCGCCTGCAAGACATAAACAGAAAGTCCCGTAAGCGGTATGCATACACAACAACATATAAAAGATAAGCCAGCCCGCAGGGGCATTTACGGACCGCTATAGGTAGAAGCCAGCCACGCAGCACGAGAAGGCAAAATGGCGCCCGCAGATACCTCGAGGGGCGGACTGCGGAGACAGTGATGCGGAATGCGCCATCCTCAAGGCCCGTCCCCCCGAAGAGCGCGAAGGCGCCCACGTGACCATGTCAGCCAATGATGGGGCAGCAGCGCCTGAGGTAAAGTCACCACCGACCGCGGAACGCCGTAGAAGCGCACGCGGCGCTGGCATTTTTAAAAGCAACCAGTGCAACCAACACACGCGCGGCAACAAAAGCCAAGCTATACCACGGAAAAAAAATAAGTGAAGAATGCACCTACAACACACACGCACACAACACCCCCCCCCCCCCCCCCCCCCCGAGAAATACCAGGGAGAGCGAGGGAGGACAGCGGCCAACCTAACAGGAGCCCACAGATGGACAGGGGGCGAGGGGCGATAGCGCTGGAGGGGCATCCCAAAAGGCTCACCATGGGCCTATACCGCCTACCCTTTGGCGGGGGATTGCGGTCGGAGCAGCGCTCCTTAAGCACCTGACAACCGTCACCCGACCAGTGCAGCCAAAGCTGGGAGGCATGAAAAGGAGGAATGGGTGGGAATAGTCCTACAGGGCTGCAGGCTAATAGCCCCGCTCACCTGCGAGTAGAGAGAGCCATCTTCTTGTCATTGCAGCGCTGACTGCAGAGAAGAACTGGGGATTTTGTGGGAGCTCCCTGGAATATAAGGGGCCGGGAGGAGCCACTTTTTTGCTGTCTCTGCAGTCCAGCGCCATCTTGTGGATGTATAACCCAAACATAAGGAATTACTCTCTGGAGAAGGACGTGCTGTATACTTCGAATAGCCAGAGCACCTGTGATAGTGGCTAGTAGTTTCCCATCTATCAACATCAATGGGATGAGTGCCAATGCTGAGTTCTCTACAGTGCCAGATAGGACCAGGCGCTCACCCTACACTGTGTGGCCTTATCCCATACATTTTAATGGGCTGGGATGGTTACAATTATTTTTCCCAATTTTGTTAATTTATTTTTTTGGGCTATTGCATGTGCCACAGGATCCCTGGGCTATTTGGAATTGTTTTTGGAAGTATTTTTTGCACTTTTGTTTCGCACTGGAAATTTGTGATTTGGACCATGCAAATCATGTGTCTTGTCTTTCATGTGACCCCAATGCAATTCCCAGTGTTTTTTTTTTTGTCCCCAGGCCCCTCAAAAAAGGATGCCTGAAATCCCCTTTTTATAAACAAGACTCTTAATTAAAGTGGACCAAAACTTGTGATTTTCATCCTTGACCCCAGGGCTTCCTGATTTGGGAAGCCCTACTGTGTGAAACACCATGGAACCACAACAAACACTCACCTTTATGGGGTCTTACAGCCTATTCTCTGTGCTTGACCAACATCTCTGAGGCGTGCTCCTGTGCCCAACCCTTCAGATTACCTGAGCGTGAGGGAGTACCACAGACTGCACAGAGGCCAGGGATATGGCTGATAAGACAGGTGAATATGGTGTTGGACCCCAGAAAGGTGAGTGTTTTTATAGGGGTTCCTGGGGTGTTTAACACAGCAGAGCATCCCTAATAGGGATGCCCCAGGGGTTGTAAGTTGCCAGTCTCTATTTTTTTTTTAATTCTTTATTTAGTTTTCAAATACAGTATAATAAAGTATCAGAGATACAAAAGGTTCAGAGTAGGTACAAAGATAAAAGAAACCTCCTTTCCGCCTTACTGCTCATTCTACTCATGCTATTGGTGCATCTTAGGCTTTTCAGCACTAAGCTTCTGTTGAACAAGTTTGCAAGGCCGCAACTTGGTCTTCTGTTACTTACATAAGTAACAGTGGCGCTGGCCCGCTGTATGCATTTTTACCCCCATGTTCTTATGATCATGGTCCTTTTCAGAGACTATTTATCTCTGGGATGTCCTATAGGGTCCAGGATTTCGCAGGGAGACATCAATAGCGTCTCTCTATTGTCTCCTGTCCCTCCAGTTGTTTTGGCTTCTATTCACTTTTCTTTGCTAAAAAGGCAATGACTCGGATTTCTGAGCATCAATCTGCTGTTTGACCGGACATCTCAGTGATTTTCTTGTCTTTCGGGTTGAATTTATTTGGTTCTGACCTAGTGCTTTGATAATTTGGGGGTCAATTTGGGATGTTTATTGCCAGGGCTAGGCCATTAAGAGAGAGCCGTCTGTATTTTAAGTGATCTTTTAGACCCCATGGCTGTCCACAGTGGCGAATCTTCCTCTGTAAAGTGGATCAATCACTGCCACGGAAGGCCCTGGAGTCTAATAGGCTCCACTGTATGCCTGCTGATGTGCACGCTCCCACACCCCTATCCATAGTTCAAACACCTGTATACTCACCTTGATCCCACAGCGCATCCCCAGTTTACCACAGTTTATGTTCGTGCATTAGCTCATCCAGACAGCCTGGGTGCAGGAGCACACACATCAGTCGGAGGGAAACCCGGGATGCTGTCCACTCCCCGCTCTCTATGCCGTGCTCTGTGGACAAACAGAATTCTGTGCCCTGCATTAAAGTCGAACAAAAGCCGCCATGCAGTCTATAAGATTCCCTCTCCTTTTGGACCTCTTGATTATGGATTTGTGAATAGCTGGCACAGGCATGCCCCCAGCTGGAGGCTAACAGGGATGCAGCCGTCGGTGCACTCGCCTTCATTGGGGCCTTAGCCGATGAGACCTCTCGACAGCTGAGCAAAGCAGAATGGAGTCAAGTGCACCGACTGTCTGCGCTCCTGCACATGCTCCATTGGGTTGGCAGTCATGTAAATTTTAAGTTAAACCGGGGGGTTTCACATAGTGGGTCATCCCAAATCAAGTACTAAAACCCAGGATATTTAAAATTTTGGTGCACTTTAATATGTGTGGTGAGTATGCCAGTCATCCCAGGGGGATTCACAGAGCCGCGCAAGTGATGTGGCACAAGGGGCCCTCTGGAACTCTGTCGCCTAGAGGCCCATAAAACCCTGGAGCTGGCTGTAGATGCAACAGTTAAGAAACATTTAATGTGGTTTGGAAATGTAAGTACATCAGGCCTATATGGGCCGACCGAACTAGCACTATTACAAATATCTGCATGCTAATGATGACACTCATGGCAACGCTCACATTCACAAATAAATGGATCCACAGAGCAAAATCAAAACTAAGAACTGATAATCTACAAACCACCCAAATAAATGGCTTCAATAACAACAGATGTAAAGCAATGCAAAACAATACAGCCAAAAGAGCAACCTAAACCACTATCACATTCCACATTATTTAGAAAGTCCAGAAAACAAAGCAAAAAAAAGAACAAAGAGCAACAAGGGATCATACTGCTCCGTTACATATTACCGTAGTAAGAAGTAGAAAAAAATTGCATACACAGCATTTGTGTATGGATCATTTGTACGCTTTTTCACTGAAGTGAAACTGGAGTTTTCCAGTTGTAAAGTGATTTTCGAATGCACGCGCAATAAATTCACCCACAGATACAACTGCATTCGAGCACACACATTTAATAAATAAACTGCCTTTGTGAATCGCTCTTATGTATGAAAAATTCTCGCACGTGATCCAATTTTCCAAGCGTTAAATTCCACTTTTAGTGATTCAATGTCGTGCCATAGCATTGCAAAGGCAAAGCAGATGCTGGGGTAAATACAGCTTGATCATAGGCATTGTGCTAGGGATTTAGCATAAGGTACAATTAGGGTGCTAAGAATAAAACACCACAGGGCTGTAGCTTATTAATGAGAGTGATTTTTGGCACAGGCTTTGGCTAAGGTTGGCTGTATAGTGGATGTTACACCCAGTCTAGCTGACTCAAAAGCAGTGCGGTCTCCCAGAAATCTCACGGCCTCCCTATGGCTAATTCACTTGGTAGCTCAGTAGTCATAATGCATTTCAATTCATTGGCTTGCAATATAGACCGTTCTGTGAAAGAAAATTAGAAATAGGTTTCAGAATCAGTAATGTGAGTCATGTCCTGTCTCTCTCTCTTTTCTTCTTCTTCTACTTTGGATGCAAGTGCCTGTTTTGCTATTCCTTTTGGCACTCTTGTGCCTCTTTCGCAATGAAGGGGCTTCCTTGGTAACGCATGTAGCTGTTCCTCAGGACTTTTTTTTTGCCAGAGCTGAAAGGAAGGAGGTGATGAAAAGGATCTCCTCAGCTCGATGGTCTGGTTCCAGCGACTTGCTAGAGCTTGCCCTCCTCCTCCTAAACACTGGCTGGCTCTTGGCAGCCCTGTGCAAGGCATTACATAAGCATGTTTATTCTTATTCCTCGCAACTCTTCATGCTTTGTTAACTTGAAAGTGAGAATTTCCTTCATGCAAACAAAGGCATAATTAATAACTTGCTATACTTTTTAAATATTTTAGTAAATGTTGCATGCAAATGCTTTTTATAAACTATATTTTATATATATTCATATTGTTAGATCCTAGCCTCATGAGGCATATAGGTGTGGAGTCATACGGTCAAATAATTCACTGCCTCCACTATACCAGCCTATGGCCAGCATTGTTTCAGCTTCTTGGTACATCGCATAACCATTGCAAAAGGTATAGATACTACCCAATGCACAGTTATCCTCTAGCCAGATTGCAGGCAGATTTTCTCCCATATTCAATTGCAGGACATCACAATTGAGATATGTATGGGTTAGCTTTCGGTCGTAGGTGGGACTGCTTATATTTTCAGTTGTGCTTCCGACTCCATTGCAATCTGGAACTCATAATCGGACTGTGAAGATGTAGCAGGAGTTTTCTAGAGAACACGTAGATCAGCTTTTATTCTGACAGATCTAGTAAGGGAGTCATTGACCTGGTGGTTGGTCTCCCATACTCTACAGGTAGGTCGGTCATTAGTGATAATTCATTGGACCCTATTGACCACAGATGCCAGTCAATCTGGCTGGGGAGGTGTGATTGGGATCAAGAACGCTAAAATCAGCAAGAACCTCATCTATCCATAAACATATTGGAGCTGAGGGCTAGCCTGCTGTTTATTAAATACTGGACCGACCAACTGATGGGTCTTTGATCAGGATTTAAGCAGACAATCTAACAGGTGCCTATATCAATTATCAGGGTGGTACCAGGCGTAAACTGACACTTAAGGAAATGAGGCGGACCATGCGATGGGCAGAGCTTCACTGTCCATGCATTTCAGCAATCCACATTCCGGGAGTGTTCAGGCAGTTTTTTTGAGCAGGCTTACAATGAATGAGAGGGCCTCTTTGTATCTCATCACAATCAGAAGGTTGAGAGGCTTATGTACAGGGTTGGGGATTCTCTGGCAATGGTGCTAGATGCTCTAGCTTTACACTGGTTGGGATTCAATCTGGTATATTTGTCTCCCCTGATTATAAGTTGCAAAAAGATTACAACCATCCTGGGTGATCCACACTGGCAGAGAAGGAATGGCAGAAAATTATCCATGGCATTTACCCACCCGGTCTCCTCATGCAGAGCCCTTTTTGGCATCCCAATTCTCGAGTGCTGGCTTTGACGGTTTGGCTGTTGAGATCAAGATCTTGGCAGGCAGAGGACTATCAGCCAGGGTCATCTGGACAAGCACAGAAAGAATCTTCCTCCAAGATTTATTACAGAGATTGGAGAGCCTTTCCTGCATAGTGGGAAGCCAAAGGGCACAAAAGGGTCTCGAAAGGGGTACAGCTCAGGACCCTCAAGTACCTCACAAGTTTTGGCATTGTCTTTCAGAGACCCCTAGCAGGCAACAGGCTGGTAAAGACTTTCATGCAGGGTGTTGAATAGAGGCATTTACCTCCGGTATAAGTACAACAGACAGGGAAGCCAAAATGCTTGATTCCAGAGGGTCCAAGAAAGGGTCTAGCACCACCCAAGTCTACTATTAGTAAATGGATCAGGCAAGCAGTCATCACGGCTTATGTTTGCAATGTGGGGCTCTCTTCTGGGTCATGGCACATTCTACCCAGGTGATTATATAGTTCTGGGTTTTTCAGCATCGGGCTTCAGTTGGTTAGGTATGTAAGGCTGCTACCTGGGTCCTCTGTTCACACCTGTACTAAATTCTAAATGCTAGACGTAAGGGTGTCGACGGATGCTGCTTTTGGGCATAAGGTGTTGCATACGCCTGAACCTCTGATCTTGGTTTATTTGTTTATGGTTACATTTTCTCTGTTATTGGTTAGTGGTTATTATTGCTTGTTGGGATCTCACCCTGGGAAGGGTACTGCGTTGGGATGCCCCACAAGTATCTGAATTGTGAGGCCCTGAAATGGATTTGTGTGTTCCCATGTGTAGAATTGTGTGCTCTTTTCATTCCAGGGCGTCTCCCCCACCCTCCATGTTGTATTCGCTATCGGTGGTCTATAAACTGACTATAAACATGTGTATTCATGTGTTTTTATGATATGAAAAAAAAAAAAATAATAAGAGAAACTTATTTAAATTGACATTGTTTTTTTTTTCATCTTCCCGGGCAGCTCTGTCTCCTGGCTTTTTAATAACTGAACTGGGAAGCACAGCTGAAAGTGTATGTAGACTCGGAGGAGCTACGCCTTTTTTTTTCTCGCAGTCCCATCTAGCTAGTTGTCAGCAATAGGGCACAGCACTCCAGACATGGATAGTGGTTGGCAACAGGTCAAGATGTGACTAGGTTCGGACTAGGAAGGAAACCCTGTCCAAGCGCTGAACAACGGCGATTGCAGGGTGCTTGCCTATTTTATTTTCTGTAACAAATCCCAACGTGCATATCTTCCTAAATTAAATTTACCATTTTTAAACTGCAAATGTGCATCTTTCCTTGTGATGTTACTTTTTGATACTGTGATTTGTGTTAAGTCTGGCTTGGTTTGCCATCAGACCCTGCATGGAGTTTGCATTTCGGATATTTTTATAGCTGTTGGTGCATCTATTTCCTATATCCTACATTCTTGCCCTGTGTTGCCAGAGTGCAATGGTGGAACTAGTTACATTTTGAATGTCTTAAATTTAGTTCTTGGCTCATCTAAATAGCAGCATATGACATTTCCAGTCTTGCTTAGTAATAAACTAAACCATAAAGTATATTGTTTCTTTGGTCACAGTTACTAAGCAAAGGACTGTTTCTCTGCTGTAATATGTGTACTGTGCTTTTGTGAAATTGATGGGGCCTGTAGACTAGTGCATAATTTCTTTTTTAAAGAATATAAAAAATATAGACTGATTCCCTCTGGTTTACTCAGAACAATCGCCCTGCATCAATCACCACTGTCATCTGCGTGTGACAGCAGCGTGGGACACAGAATCAGTAATAAATGCCTTTTTTCTTCTCTAGTGTGTGTGTGTGATTTTATTTTTTACATTTAACCATGAGACCCCCATACCAGTTCACAGGGCTTTGGCGGCTGTCAAGTTACCTGCGGCTAGTGGGTGACTTGCCATTAACCCCCAGCCTCCCCATTATCTGCCTCCCCAAAGTCCAGGGGGCCATTTAGGCTGTACAGGCTTGTATCTTGTAGGCGAGGGGGGGCACCAAAGCTGGCCCCTGCACCCTTTTCTACAAGCCTTCATGGCTTGTCCCTGGGTAGGGAGTACCCCACGTTGTTTTGTGGGGGATTTTTAAGGGGTTTAACCCTTTATGTCCCAACACTCAGCAGGTGTAAAAGGCTTCCAGCATCAGCAGGACAGCTAGAAGCCAAGTGTTGGGCGTGTTACACAGTGCTCAGGATGAATGAGAGGTAAGTATTAAAATAAAAATATTTTTTTCTACCTGTGTGCATGTCTTTTTTTTTTTTGTTTACAGTAAACTTTTTGTGAACTAGTAAGGAGACCCCTATACCAGTTCACAATGCTCAGGGTCTGGCAAGTCTCCTGCAGCAAGTAGATGACTTGCCATTAACTGCCAGCCACCCCAAAGCCCGCGGGAGCAGAAGAGCCCGGGGGCCATGAAGTCTATGTGGGCTTATAGCTTTTATGGCCAGGGGCCACCGAAGCTGGCCTCTACGCCCTGGTCTATAAGCCTTGCATAGCTAGTCCCTGAGATGGTTATGCTGGGTAGGGGGAACCCCATGGCATTTTTTCTATTTTTAGGGTTTGTTAACCCTTAACATTGTTTTAAAAAGTCAATTTTTTAGGAAAGTAGTTGTATTTTATTTGGAAATGTTATAAAGTGCTCTTTTCAGTTTAGGAGGGGGGGGGGTTCCTGGGCAGGTACAGGGGGCTACCAATACACATGTGCTACTGTTGTAATCAGCATGCAATATGGTTTTCTTGAATAAAATACATTTTTTATTTAAAATGAACAGGACAATTTTTAAAAAATACATCCTTTTTTTAACATAGCGCACACTAGTGGTTTGTGTGGGTATTCCAAATGTAAGGTGCGTAAGATGCGCACTTTGCCTGCAGAGCTTAAATTCAACTTTTTCTTGTTTGCATATTGTTTTTTTTTTCAGGAAAATGTGGCTTTGATTCTGCTTTTATCTTCTTTTTTAAAGAAACTTTGTACAACCAAATAATTCATCGAGGGATTACGCTCAAATCATCAAGCCTGGTATGCCTAGAAAGTTGAGGTGTGTACTTCCAGAGAATATATAGTTTGTGTGTGGGGGGGGGGGGGGGGTTAGACTGTAAAAGGTTGTTCTTCTTGAAACACTGAAAGGTGTATATAGTAGTTGTATTTTATCTGAAAATCTCCTAAAGCGCTGGGGGAATCTCCTGGGCAGCAAAAGGCGTCTACCAATACATATCTGGTACCGGGAGAAATGGGCCTTTTACACTAAATGATTTTATTAAAAGCTCTTTTTTATTAAAAAAAACACATTTTTTTGCACATATTTCACTCAAAAACATTGGGAATATACTACAAAAATGACAAACCAGACATTTCATGTTAAAGCCCAGATTGCTGTAAAAAACAATATATAATTTTCCTGGAAATCCCTTAGAAAATCACAGTTGAACATGTATAGCGCAAAATACTGTTTCTTGTAAGTTTGTTGGTCTGGTTTAAAGCATCAAAATTCAAAAATGACTTTAGCGTAAACTGACCACCTTAAATGATCATTTCACAGGGTGATTGGGGTGGTAGTGGTGTGGGCTTTTGAAGAACTTGGTCCGTAATGGATGTTGGTATTTGACCTACTGCTCAGCCAATCCATACTTTCCACTAACTGCCCTTCACTCCATGAGATTACACAGGGCTCCAGTTTTAAATTGACCAAATACTGGATTTTACTGTATTGCCTAGGGTAGTCTTACCACTTATGTCATTCACGTGTCACCAGAGTTTTGGGGGGAACAGTGGGACAAAATACCTAAAATGTCACATATGCTTGAATGTTTTAATGCAGCAAAAGAAGCAACGGGTGCTTTTTGTATACCTAGAGTTTACTTTAAAATAAGTTACAAGTTAGTTGCAAACACTTCATTACTGGCACCAAAGCAAGATGTAGATCAGGACCTTGTGCACTGCAGCTACGTGTGGATGAAAAACACATACTTTGTTCCTATTGTATGCAATTAATTGTCAGATTTGTTTTGCTTAATTTTGACGGCAGAATACATTTAATTTCCCAAGACAGTGCTGATCCGGAGGCCCAGATTCTACATGGAAAATACAGCAATGCGACACAGTTGTTATTACAGTCTACAATCCCTTTTCAATAAGAAATAGATATCTTTGGATGAGTCCCAAGGTTTTTTTTTGCAGTGTCATTTTGAGGTTATCCAGTAACATCTGTCTGAATTACAGTAAGCTCTGTCATCCATCTGTTGCTGTAGTGGCATTTTCATTTCAGGATCCAGATCCACGTTCTACTCCCCTTTTTTGGTTCCTCCTGCAAACATCTGCCCTATCTCTAAAGCTCTAAAAATCTTCTAAAAAAATCAGGTGGAATGAAGTGGTTAGAAAAGCATCTATCAACACATGCGGTGCTTGCCAAGTCAAGTATTTGGGTTGGAAGTCATGCTTTCCCAACTGCTTGAAAACAGGAAGTATCGCTGTTAAGTGATAGATAGCTTCATAGAAAAGATTCTTTTACATATGTATTATTCTAGCAGACTTTAGCTAGAGATATAAAATAGGGATTAGTATTTTTCAGTTTCATTGTTCCACTGTTTTGGTTATTGTAAAAAGTGCTTGTTGTAATTGGTTAGTTTTAAAAGAAATGTAAAAAAAAATCTGGAGGTTACAAAAACAAAAAATCCTATACTTAATGTGGCAAGTAAGCCACACAGCGCAGTCCTGGAGTCTGAAGGTCTCCAGGACTGGCCCCTAGCCTGCCTCCAGGACTTCCAAAATTGGGATGCTCCATTGCGTGAAACCCCTGACACTGATGGCTACCATCCCACATTGCCCACATGAGCTATGGGCTCTTCTGCACCTCCCTGGGCTTTGGAGATGCAGGTGATGGGGCAAGGGGTTAATGGCAAGTCACCCGCTTGCTGGCAGGTGAATTGCCAACCCTTGCTTCCCTGTGAACTAGTATAGACAGTTCACAAAGGGTTAAAGCGGACCAAAACCCACATTTTTAACTAGTATCCCCTGAATTGCTCGCCCCATGAAGAATACCTTTTGCTTATTCTCACTGTTACTGCTTCACTCTAATCCCAGATAATGGTGCATGTTTTAGCTTTAAAGCTCCGCTTCCTCCATTCATTGCTACTGTAGTGAGTGGCAATAATGTCATTGCCACACCGATGTAATGACTGATTGCCTACCATCTTACAGAGAGGGACAACAATTAGAAAATTGAAAATATAACTTCTAGTTCTATACCCTAAGAAGCGTGTATTGGCAGAGGCTTTAGCCACATGTATTTGGCATTTTTTTTTCTACTTACCTTCATCTATCGCCGATCGCTGTGTCCCCTGGCGCTGCTGTCACTGACAGCCATAAGTGATGGGCAGAAGATGGGTGCAGGGGCAAAAGATTGGATTTCTCTGCTCCTGCTTCCAACGATCACCTCTGTCGTCTGCTCTGACTCTGACCCTGGGGGAAGAGGAGACCCCTGGCACTGGGTCCTGGGTGGAGGTGTGTATTTTTTTTGGGGGGGTGGGGCGCAAATGGGGGATATGGCAGGCACGTGAGATTCACGTGGTTGGCATTAAAAGTTGGTGTTAAAAGGACTTAATCAATATAACCGTAAGATGCATATGTAAGATCTCCTGATATTTTCACATAATCCTGCTTTAAAGTAGACCAAAACTCACCCTGGTGTCTGAGATTTCAGTGCTGGCTTACTCTCTTCCCCTGTGTGAAACCCCCCAGGGCACCTGATATTATTACCTTTCCCCAAGTCCATGTCGCATGCCCGGCCAGCATCACTCACCTCCCATCTCATTGTACGTGGCCCCACCTGCCACAACTGGTGCGTGGCCCCACCTGCTGCAACTGAATCGTTGTGCGGGCCCGTGCACAGCTGAAGGGAGCCGAGTGATGCAGCGCATCACTCACAAGTGCCAATAGCCACAGTGTGGGCTCGAGGTGAAAGGATTCTGCATTCTAGGGGGTTCACAATGCGGGGCACCCAAAACCGGGATCAGAAGCCAGGATAGTGAAAATCCTGGGTTTTGGTCCACTTTAAGCATCTAAAGCTGCCAGTTTTTTTAACTACCCGTAAACGTACGTCCATCCACGATCCTGTTCTGCCAGTTACTGCTAAGTTCAGGGGCTGACAAGCTTAGCCATGCACCCTACTGCATCCCTGCTTCCTCCATCCTGCCCACTCACGACGCTGGCAGACATTAAAATCTGCAGTGGGCATGCAGAGCAGGGATGCCATCGTAGGCTCTTTAAATAGGACCTGCATTTTGTGCTGATATTACCAGATGGCTATGTGATACTCAGATACTTGTTTCATTTTCTTAATGAAAATGATTAAAAAATACCAGGTGGGTTTTGACTCACCGGACTAGGAGCAATTATCTGCGGGGAACCAAATGTAAGTATCCTTTTTTTGGACTGGGTGGTCACTTGGACCAGACCCTTCCTGGAACAAAACCCACCAGCAGCTGGCCTGGAATCAGGATGCCCTGCTGTGTGAAACCCCCCAGGAAGCTCAAAAAAACTCACTTCACCACGGTCCTATGGTGCATGAGAGATGCTCCGATGAGTAAACGAGAGCCGCCTGGCGAAGCTGAATGACGTTGTCATAGCAGGCGGCTTTTATTGTTTACAATGAGGAGCATGCTGCTGCATCCCCGGGGTTGTTCGCTCCCCAGTGATTAGATTGAGAGCCGCCTGCCGAATAATTTTGTTATAGCAGACGCCTCTCATTGGACGAGAGCCCGCACATGTTTCAATGGAGAGTGGTGAGGTGAGTTTTTTGGGGCTTCCTGGGGGGTTTCACACAGCGGGGCATCCTGCTTCAGGGGGCGCGGAACAAAACTCGGGAAAGTCAAATTCCCGGTTTTTGTTCCACCTTAAGGGCATTCCTTTGAATACTGTAATCAAATTTGTATTATTAGTTTTTTTTTTACCTGAAGGTACATAAGCACTCAGGCAAGTCATTTATTATTTATTTAAATGAAATGCACAACCTTTTGATGTATGTGGCAAGCTCACAGAAATAACTTTTTTTGCTGCATTTATTTAAAGCCATCTCTGACATTTCCAAAACGAAGCTAAACTCTTAACCCTTTGGGCAGGAACAATTTTATCTGCTTCAATCTAGAAAATGCTGAGTAAAAAAGGTAAATGAGATATTTAAAGCAAGTCAATTCTGGCTGTATCTTTGCCTGATGCAGATTTAAGAGATGAGCTCAGTTTCGATAACCACTTGTAATGCAAATGTAGGCTCAGAAATCAGTTCCAGACCTGAAATAACCTTAGCAACAAGTTCTTGCAGAAATCAACATACTTCACAAGACATTGTGAAGGCATTCCAAGACACTGATTTACTTTAAGACCACAGAGGAACACTGAAAATTTCTTACAAACCTTTTTAGGAACCCAGTCCTTGATGTCACCTATATATAATCATACCACAATAAGTAGAGCTGTGACTGCATTAGGGGAGGAAGATCAATGCCCCTGCTTGTTAGCTTCTATGGCAGGATATTAGATGCTTGGAGGGTGCCTGTTGGGGAACAGTCTGCTGACCGTACTCCCCTAAATTCCTTTTCTTCAAGCATTATAGGGATATGGCATTTCTTTTTCACTTCATCTCAGTGCTCCCTACCCTCTGGTTCACCCCTATTCTCTAGTCCTTTACCGGTGGTTTCCAGTATATCCACGCAGAACAGCATTGCTTCTTACCAAGGGTAAGTGTACATTGTTGGGTATTTATTTCCTTTTATAGAGATTCTAGTCAAGAAATGGACTACCTGTTTACTTGCAACAGTAACAGTTGTCTAGTCAACTAATGGTGCACTTTTCAAACACCCAGAATCCATGGCTAAGCATGTTCTCTGTGCTGCTGAGGCTTCCATGCACATGGCTTTTGCTTCTACCGCTAGAATTTGTTCACAGGTAGGATCAGTGGTGGACAAATATCAGCCCTGGATTTTATTGGCCCAGCCAGCCCATGACCAGGTCATCCAGACTGAGCCTGGCCAGTCAAGTGCACTCCAAAGCTGAGGCTATAGAATGGCACAGACAGGTAATGGGCAGAGATTGAGATGGCCAAAGCAATGGTACTGAAGCTTTGGAATTGCAAGGACAGAAAGCATAGCATGAGTGGGTATGGCCTCCAACAGCCATGATGTTGAGGCTCTAGCACTGGGGGCAGAACATGGGCTGTGATTTCTTGGCTGGAGGCATACAGGGTGGTTTGGTGGGGGCCTGAGAGCCAGGGATTGATTGGGGGGGAGGGGGTGTAAGAAGCAGCAGTCCAGCTTGCCCCAAAGCAGTGTGGGTATCCAGCTTTTCACTTTTAAAGCTGCTACAGGTATGAACAGATCAGGGAAAAAGTACAATTCTGCCCAAGATGAAAAAGAAACTGCACAAATGTCACACTTCTTAAAAAAATATGCTCATACATATGGACTGCTGTCAAGGCTTGCAGACACCATGTCGGTCCATGTGTCTGATGTGGTTCAGTGAGGAGCGCCTATCAGCTATAAAACTGACCTGCTGTCTATCCTTCTGAATAATAATTCATCTGCAGCCTCTAGCAGCAGCTGAAAAATGAAAAGGGGTCAGTGGGAACAGAACGAGGTGCTATAGTTCTTAGATTTTTGCTTCTTAGGAGTCTGTTTTTGTTAGTGACTGTGCTATTGCAAAGGCCTTTGGTGGAAACACACTAGTTTGGACATCATAACTCTCTAAAACCTAAGTGTGATGGTATCGGCTCTGTGGGGTCTTGATCCAATAGCAAAGATTTCTTTGTCTTTCAAGTGACCTTCCCAACATCTATCACTTTATTCCAGAGTGTAGTTAGTTTTGCCAAATGTTAATTATCATGGTGCGCTCTAAGAACTTGGTAAACTCACCTTGTGATTCAATTTGGTTTATTTGTGATGTTGGAGATGTAGACTTTAAAAGTTAAAAGGAAGTTAAAAAAAGAGGTCAGAGAGGTGTCACTGGCACAGGAGCCTCCTATTTAAAGTTGGACTACATTTAACATTTGAACTTTACTTTATATGCTTTATGGCAAGGCCTAGTTTTCCATTGCGGATAAACGTCTAACAAGCTAACAGTTTGTTAGATTTATGTGTCTATACTTTATAAAGAACTTTATATACATTTAAAAAGAGAATCCCTTCCAGGTGTGTCTCACTGATAGATACAGTCAGGCTGGTTGAAGGATATTGGTGCCATATTCATAATGCCATACAAATGTGAAATCTCATCTCCAGCATTTCTCCTGAACAAGGTTCCACACTGCGGTTAGGTGGGTGCTTTCATGGAACCCAGAGGCAATATGGTTCCACATTTAGCAAAAGGGCATTTGTATGAATTGAAAAACTTTCAGGTTTGGCTGATGTATTGTGTAGGAGTCATGTTTTCATTATAATAAAAAGTGTCGGGTTGTGTAAGGTGGCTCATTGTATGGTTGGTTGAAGTATATTTGGATGATGGATCATAGTCAGGTTGGTTGAAGGATATTGGGATGAAGGATCACAGTCAGGTTGGTTGAAGGATATTAATGTCATATACATGATGCCATACAAATATGAAATTGTTGCATGAAAATTCATCTCCTGTATTTCTCCTGAACAAGGTTCTATGTTGCAGTTAGGTAGGTGCTTTCATGGAGTCTAGAGGCATCTGAACATGGTTCCACATTTAGCAAGAAGGCTAAGAATTTCAGGTTTGCTGACTTATTGTGCAGGTGTCATGTTTTCATTAAAATGAAAATGTTAAATGTGTTGGGATGTGTAAGGTGGCTCATTGTATGCTTTAAGACTTTGACATTGCCACATGCCAGCATTCTTTGTAGTATATAATAGCAGAATGTAACTTGCCAGCAAAATAATTGAAACACTTTACCAGATTGGCACGAGAGAGGTACTCACCCACAGCAGAGATGCCAGCTTTTTAGTAAGAGTACATGAAGTACAAAGTAAGAGATGAGGTCACTGTGTTGTGTGCTAAGTACACAAGGATGCCTTTACCTACTTGATTCATTGTTGAGTCTAAGGCTTCTTTGTTCTTTGCATTCATTAATATACCAAGGGGATATCAGAAAGGATGTATTTAATTCACCGAACCACTAGAGAATCTGTATTTACCCATTAGAGAAAAATCTTTTTACAGGTAGTAAGCCTGACATTCACAAACATTCTGGAATATTTAATGATCTGAACAAGAACGTTCAAGGTCCGAACATTGACTTTAGTCTGTATGTGAAAAGATCTTTGTGAACAAGAGGACAAACTGTTTGCATTAATACTACCAGAGCAAATCCTACTGAAACCTGAGCTATCTGCCTTCCAGACCTGTCAGAACAGATTCACAGTTCTGGCATACCAGAGATATGTAGGTATCCCTGACTCTGAGTGCACTTGGAGGATGCTTTAATTTCAGTCTCCTCCAGCACTAACAGCGTGTGATGGGAACAGTCAAGAGCAAGGACAAACATCTTTAGTGCTTTCATGTTATTTTTTGCACAGATATTTAGTGTTACAATGGGTCACATCCAATAGTTTCCAGCACAGCAGCCTTTATAAAGAATCACCAGGAAGGGAGTTAGCTCTATTGGTGTGTTTCAGGAAGGAAGGCCCTTTCCTTCCATTTTTCAACATGACTTTCACTGACATGATGAAGCTGGGAATGATCTTATTGGCCAAAAGCCCAAGGCAACCATGAAGTGTTTGTAATCAACGGGAACTGAAACGATGTTGCCCAGAGGGGACATTTCACAAAAATGTTATCAGACACTCTTTGTCTTTTGTAATGTTTGTTGTTTAGAAACCACAAAATAAGTTCATTGTTCTTAAACATAAACCAACATTAAGAAAAAGGCACCTAAGTGGTTAGAGAAATCTGTCTGCTTTTCTTTTACGGTGCAAAGACTAATATGGCTGAAACTGAAACTCAAAAGTTGCTTAGCAATGCACCAAGATCTGGCCAGAAGACGAGGAAGGCCTGGAATCTTTTAGATTCAAGGGTTGGCACGATGGTTTTTGTTCTACTTTAAATACAGTGTCCAGCCTAAAATAAAAAAGCTGGTGCTGGCTGCCTTACATCGGCAGATGTGAGCGGCAGATCCATGTTCCGCCAACAGTCACAGCAACGCTGTCAAGATGGTATTACTGCGATTAATGGCAGGAAGCCGCCCCATGTAAAGAAAAGAGGAAGTGTCGTACCATCAGGCATTGCGGCTTGGTACATGGGTCTACCGATCAGCTAAGACAGCCAGCGTCAGACTTGGATCGGCCTTCTATGGTGGGCAAAAAAATCAATTTCATGAAAAAAAAAAGTCTGAGAATGTCACTGTTGATGAATTACTAGTTAGAAAGACAATAAAAGTCAATGGCACTTTTTTACTCCTGAGAAAAGTAGTGAACTTTTTACTCCTTTTTACACTATAGCAAAAAGTGCCATTGACTTTCATTGTCTTCTTATCAGGTGATTCATCAACAGTGAAATTCTCAGGCTTTTTTTTTTTTTCATTAAATACATTTTTTACTACCATAAGATTTTTTTTTAACTCTTGATGAATCATGGCCAATGTCTTTAATATACATGGTAAACTGTTGTTAACCCTGGATACTAATACTACTAATGCTTTAAAGTGGTTAGGTCTTTTGCCCTGTATCAACATGGTCCTGGGTTCATATTCCACCTAGGGGAATGTATGCATATAATAACCCAAGAAAGAGGCAGGTCATTGGTGTCTAAATAATCTATAGTGTATGTACATGTACCTGGGACATTAGATTGAGAAGTAAGTTACCAGCACCAATGTGAATGCTTCTATGTACCAGAATAAATGTTAACATGGATGGGCAGCAATATGTCAGTGCTATCATGGTACTAACATTATTTACCAATTTATTTTAAACCTTCAAATAGCACCTGAAAAACCATAAAGCTGTAATGGCAAACTTAGCGAAGTACCAGTGAACATGGACATGTGTTTATGGGGGTAATGGAAGAAAAACAGAGCAGAGAAAACGCACAAAGACCTAGAGAGGACATACAAACAGTGTCAGGACATAATGCAGTGCCCAAGGTATCAAACCCAGGACCAGGTTGCAGCAAGGCAAGACTGTCAGTCATTGATAACTGATATAAACAAGGTGTATAGAGTTCAAAAACGAATTTGTTTTTAATTGGACAAAATGCAGTGTCATATAACATCGTACTTTATTATGTTGATGTGTTTTTTGGAATGCTCATCAGTGACTGTTTTACCTTACTCTGTAAAAGTTGCAAGTTGTGTTTCTGCCCAGTTTAACCATCCCCTGAAGTTCACTTAATAATCTTTCACACTCACATGGAACATTTTTGTTAATTTTTAGGCCCTGATGCGCCCAGGACGTATCGATAGAATCATTTATGTGCCACTGCCAGATTCTGCCACGCGAAGGGAAATTTTTAAACTTCGGTTCCAGAATATGCCTATTGACAAGGATGTCAGAATTGAAGATCTTGTTTTGCGGACAGAGCGATATTCTGGAGCTGAGGTAATGCACAAATGCAATGCACATGTTCTAATTCTCCTAGAAAATTGTGTTTCACTTGAACTCAATAGCACAGTTTACATATACAGTATGTGGTCTGCTGCAGCGTTGAAATGATCCTGCGTGCAATGCTTTCAACAGCTTCTGGAAAAAAGTTTTGCCCTCATTTTCAATAGAAGTGACTTAAAGCGGACCTTCACTCTGAGTTTATCTTATATGTTTCCCACACCCTGTACATACAGATTGCTCACATTAAAAATCATCCTACCTGCATCTACTGCATGTTATGAGCCTTTAAACATCCAAGATGGCAGCTCATGGAGCATCAGACAGCCTGCAAACAGGAAGTGTCTGCTGACTGTGCCACTCTGCATTCTGGGATTGCTGTCCTTTTCCTGACCCCAGCTCTTCTTTGTCTGAGAAAGCACATCTATAATCCACCCCCCTGCACTTTATCCTCTCCTCAGTATGTGATGCTTCTGAGACAAGATGGCGGCCCCCGTATTCTAGAGTCCTGAACAGAGTTGCAGCCCAGTGGGGGAAAAGAATAATAAGTAAGTGACTAAAAACTTAAAATATATTAAATTTAGATGCTGGGGAATCGTTTTTTAAGGGTTTGGGCTTTTCATTAAATCATGCTGAAGGTCCGGTTTGAACACATTTATAGTTAATGCATTCTAGCCCTAAAAAATCAAAAAGGAAGAATAGATTAGTTCAGCCCTTTCCAGCTCAGTCACACCCAGAAATCGAAGCGAAGAAAAGCACCTTCGCTTAGGATACATAAGGTATTTACATATAATCTAAGATTTTTAGATGCTTTGAATGGCTTATTTCCCACAGGGAAAGGAAGGGGCAAAGACACTGCTTCCAGCCTTCCACAGACCGAGTCTACCCACACTGGAGCTTGAATAGTGATAACTAGCAATAGGGATAGATGTATAGTAATAGTTTATAGTAATGAAAGACAGGTAAAAGATTTATAAGGATTTTAGTCTTTATTTAGCTACTTTGTGTTTTATTCTTATTAGCCCTTTAATCCTTCTAGTGCCAGCTACGTGAGTCTCAGGCTAGGAGAGGGCTGTGATCGCCCCCCCCCCCTCCCCAGGCTCTCCCCTCCAAACACCCGAGCAGACTGACAGCTGTCATTGGAGATCGCCAGGGGACACAGGATCGGAGGTGAGTAAAAGTAAAAAAAAAAATAAATAAAGATCATTTTTTTCTCTTTGTGTCTGTGTCTTTTTTTTTTTTACATTTAACCCCTTGTGAACTGGTAAGGGGTCCACGAGACCCCTTATGCCAGTTCACAAGGCTGTGGGATGGCAAGTCACCTGCGGCTAGCGGGTGACTTGCCATTAACCCACAGCACCCCCATTACCTGCCTCCCCAAAGCCCGGGGGGGGGGGGCAGAAGAGCCCGTGGCCACGGGCTATGCCACAGAAGCTGGCCCCTGCACCCTGTTTCTACAAGCCCTGCATAGCTGGTCCCGGGCTGGTTACTTCGGGTAAGGGGGACCCCATGTATTTTTTTAGGGATTTTTAAGGGTTTTCAACCCTTAAAAATCCCCCAAAAAATGGGGTCCCCCCCCCCCTGGGAGGGGGGACACTATGTAATTTTTTTTTTATTTAACCCCTTATGCTCTGTCGCCCAGCAGCTATAAAAGGCTTCCAGCAGGTGAGCAGAAGCCAGTGATTGGGAAGCAACACAGTGCAAGATGGATGGGAGGTAAGTATTAAAAAAAAAAAAAATAATAATAAAATATTTTTTTGTGTGTGTGTGGTGTGTTTTTTTTGTTTACACTTAACCCCTTGTGAACTGGTAAGGGGTCCAAGAGATCCCTATACCAGTTCACAAGGCTGGGGGCTGGCAAGTCACCTGTGGCTAGCGGGTGACTTGCCATTAACCCCCGGCACCCAGCCTTGCTCGAAACGCGTAGACGCGGGGTTTGCTCTCTATATGCGTACCATGTTTTACCTGCTGTGATGGCTTTTTACCACGATTCTCAATAAAGGATGGATGATTTTACTAACCAAATCATGTGACTGGCGCTCTTTTACTATAACCCTAGACTCCTGGCAGCTCAGCCCCCGCTGCAGGGAGGGGCTTTTTATACTGGTGTAGTCAGCTGATGTGAACTCACTTCGCCGGTATAAAAAGCCTATCACTGCAGTGGGAGTGTGCGGCGAAAGTAGGATGGTGGAGCTCTGCCCCTCTGAAAATAGCAGAGAGTGGCATGGGAAATCTGTGCACAGTGTGGGACAGGATCCCGTGATGGAAGGGGGTAAGTAATGGTTTCAAAAATAAATGTAAAAAGGAACTTGTAAAAAGGAAAAGTGTGTGTGTGTTTTTTTTCACTTAACCCTTTGAAAACTGGTAAGGGTTCATTGGGGCTTTTATACCAGATGAAAGGGCAGGAGGTGCCTGCAACTCACCTTCCAGCAAGGGAGTAACTTGACAACCCCCCCCCCCCCTTAATTACATCCCCAACAGCCAGTGGAGTGCAGAAGTGTGCGCGGTGGCCATGTAAGCTGGTAGCCTTTATGGTTTAAGGCCGGGGGCTAGCCGCTTGGCCGCTGAGCCCTGGCCTACCAGCCCACATAGCCTGGTGCACAGGCTGGTTTTGCTGGAAAGGGGCAACCCCACGTCTTTTTTTTTTTTAGGGTTTTAACTCAGAAAGGGGTGATCCCAAGCCATTTTTTTAATTTATAAGGGTTTAACGCTGGGTAGTTATTGCAAATTAACTGCATGGTGCAGAGAGTAGTTGCACTTTTATTTAAAAATCTCATAAAATGCTTTATTCTAAGCATACAGCACGTCCTGCTCCATCTATAATACTTACACATGGGTAATCCTCCGCCAGAGGGCGCTGTTCACTGCAGACATGCAAAAACAGGCTCCTCCCGGCCCTTCATATACCGAGGGACCTCCCACAAATCCCCAGATTTCTCTGCAGTGCTGAACTGCAAAGACATGAAGTATCACGCTCTCGCAGGCGAGCGGGGCTTTACAGCCCGCGGCCCTGCGGGACTATTTCCACCCGTCCTCTTTGAGAAGACTATGCCTCCCAGCCTGGGCTGCGTTGGTCGGGTGAAGGTAGGCAGCACCTTGGGTGCTTAACGGAGCCATGCTCCACCGCAATCCCCCACCATAGGGTAGGCGGTCAAGGCTAATGGTGAGCCTCTAGTGGATGCCCCTCCCGCTCTATTGCCCCATGCCCTGAGTAGTGGTGGACCAACTAGTTAGGGGGAAAAGAAAGGGGGGGGGTTGTGTGTGTGATGGTCCCAGTGTACTGTTAGTCACGCTTAAGCCTTTATTTCTGCCTCTATTCTCATCCGGGTGTCAGAGCCGCGCTGCTTGCTCTTTATTCTGTTTGGCTGCCGCCGTTTTCCACTACTACATAGTTTACTGCGTTGCTAGATGCCGCGGCACCTTTTCGTTACAATATCCTTGTGATTTCATCCTTGCCTTTTTATTTTTTACTCAGAGCTTCGCGCTCTTCGGGGTGGGCGGGGACTTGTCTTGGCGCACTCCTCGTCACGAGCGAGCATTGAGCCCGCCCTTCGAGGTTTGCTGGGCGCCATTTTGACGATCCTCGCGCGCGCGCGTGGCGGCTGTTCCCCTCCTCCCTTGGTCTGTAAGTGCCCTCGCGGGCGATTTCTTATTATATGTTCTTCCTGCCGCGCATGGCCCTGACACCTTCTCTCACCTTATGTTTTTCAGACGCCGAGTCTCAGGCGGCCTCTCCCGGCCCTTTATATCCTTATACATATAGATATATATATATTTATACATACATAGTTATTAATGGGGCCTTCCTACAAATCTCCCACATTAATCAGCGGGTCGTTGGGGCATCCAGGGTTGCCTAGTGCATAAATCCCTAACGGGCATACTGTGCCTAGATAATCACCATATGGAGGCATCTCAGGATTGTGTGACCGGAGTCCCTCTGGGACAAGACCGGCTGTGTATAGCGTGTGGTCTCCCCCATGCTGATGCTGACGGGGCACGGGTGTACGCGCCCTGTGCCGAGCAAATGCTGGCCCTGCGAGCAGCACCTATGGCTGCAACTCGCTCCTATTCTCCCTCTTCCCCTGGCTTAAATCTCACTCCTGTTGAGTCATGTTCCAGCGGGGAGCTACAACCTGACCTGTCTTCTAGACGGCCTACGCTTGAGATTGTTACGGGGTTGACCGAATGCTTGGGTCCTGGCAGGAAGCGGCCCTTGACGCCCCCGGCTTCTGCCTTTGCTATGGGTTCGGAGGAGCTCTCTTCTCCATGTGATAGTGCTCCGTCTGACGATGGAGATCTGTTCTCTGATCCGGGTTCCTCTGACGAGAGGCCGAGGAGTCACGATGATTCTGACCAAGATGACTGGGGCCAGTTTGACATTGAGGGGATGTTGCTTAGGATTTTTAAGGCCCTGGCTATTTCGCTCCCTGGCGCGGCCCCCAAGCCGAGAGAGGAGAGCTTCCATACGGCGACTGCGTGTTTGGAATTTCTCAAGCAGGCTCACTTCCACGCTCTGGTTCTTAAGGAGTGGGAATGCCCCACTAAACTTCCAGGGATCCCAGAGGACTGGGATAGGAAATACCCCTTTCCCCCTGAGATGGTTGATTGCTGGTCATCGTCTCCCGTGGTGGACGCACCGATCATTGGGGTTCCTAACCCCCCCCTTCGTCACAGCCCCGGCCTACAGCACCATTCGGGTTGTTGAGGACCGGCGCATTGATAGGCTGGCTTCGCACGCCTTTGCTTGTGCAGGAACGGCGCTGCGTCCTGCCTGTGCCACGGCCATCACTGCAGTGGCCGCTAGAACCCTCATAAGACAGATGCTCGAGCATGATCCTGAGGATTTACCCTGGGAGGTGTTTAATGCACTCTCCAGTTGTGATATTTTTGTTAATTTTATCCTTTTAGCTCTGGATGACACCATCAGAATGTGTGCGAGGACCTCTGCCCCAGTGGTGGCTATGCGTCGACTGTTCTGGCTGCGACAGTGGGGGGCTGACGATGCTGCTAAAAGGACTCTGACTGGGCTTCCCTTTAGAGGGCAACGCCTGTTTGGGGCCCGTCTGGATATATTTAAAAAAGAGGACAATTCGCCCCATCAAGGGCGGCCGTCTCGGTCCCCTCGGATCAGGGATACCCCTCCCCCTCCATATCATAGTGTTAAACAAGAACCAGGGGTGCCCCTTCCGGGGCCTGGTACAGACTCCTGCCCCAGGAGAGGCAGACAACCTCAGGGGCCTTCTGGTCGGGCTAAGCCCGACTTCTTCTCAAAAACCCCCCAAGCATGATGGGACGCCCTCACCCGCCTGGGTGAGGGGATAGCCAAAGCACCTTACTCCTATCAGGAGGCACCATGCTTCGTTCTGATGGATTCAGGAGGTAGTCCCTCTGGTTGCGGGACGGTGTTTGCTGGATGGTTCTTCCCTGAGTGGGTCAGGGTACTTACGGTCCCTGTCTTTCTTCAGGTATTGGTACAGGCCTTCCTTGGCCTGCTAGGTCTGGGCTCTTTGACAGGATGCCCTTCACAGATAGAGGCAGTGGCCTCTACACCAGTTTGTTCCACCTTCTCCTGGAGGATGAGGCGGTGCAAATCCTATCCCTCCATGGGTTTGGCGATTGTACCCACAAGTGTTGCCGCTTGGCATCTCTGAGTTGGGCCTTCGGCGCTCTGTAAATCAGTGGGCCTCCGGCTGTCCGTGGAATGCTATGATGCTTATTTTGGCTCACATGTGTCTTCAGGACACTGCGGCTTTTGCAGGTGGGTGTTGGTGATCAACACCGCTGATTGTGGTCGTGTTATTAGGCCTCTCCCCCGCTCCCTGTGCTCGCTACGGCTTGGATGGGAGTGCTGTCTCGAATGAGACCAAGGGGCAGCTGCATAAGGACCTACTAGGTGGTCCTTACCTTCAATGGGGAGTTATTGGGATGGGTG
The DNA here is from genome assembly GCA_027917425.1 of Gastrophryne carolinensis. Lineage (NCBI taxonomy): Eukaryota > Metazoa > Chordata > Amphibia > Anura > Microhylidae > Gastrophryne > Gastrophryne carolinensis. Next base: position 186,768,596 of record CM051234.1, on the reverse strand, counting down.
TTCAGTCACCTTAGTTCCTATCTTGTCCCATTCTCCAGTATATCCTCTCCTAGAATTGCATTTGGATTCGGCTCCAGCTAGTTCCTCCTTCCTTGGCGGTAGTGGACCTTTTTGGGACAAATTCTCTGTCCCTCTTTGCTGATATATTACCTTCACCAGGCAGGATTGCAGCTGGTGGGTTCGTTGGGGGCGTATCAGAGGCTGTCCCTTATATACCGAGCCCTTGGGCTCTTCTGCACACTAGGTTAGTGATCCTACATGGGGTTCCAGCACCCCTGGAGCTAGGTCTGCGCTCATTCCCCTGGGTATGGTGGTTCCTCTTGAGCCAATTATACTCAAGGGCCCTGTCAGGGGGCCCCCCCTTCCTTGCTTGCATCTTCCGGTGACGGGTCACCTTGGGGACCCAGTCTCGCAGGTTGGCGGGGGGGGGGGGGGATTCTTCCAATACCCCCCGTGGTTCCTAGGTAGGGTCCCTTAGAGGGTCCATCTTACCTACTGGTTTGTTAAAACATGAGCCTTCTGTTGACTTTATATGGCTGGACTTCTCCTATTTTAGGACCTGTCTATTTGGGGAATCTTGGCCTGTTGGAAGACAACGGCCTGTTTTATTACTGGTCTGGAGCTTGAAGCAGGATGATCCCTCTGAGGGTTCCTGTTCCTGATCTGGACAGGGGTTTACGCCCCCTGCTCCTCAATGGTATTCGCTCCAATGGATCTTTCTCAGTGGTAGGTTGTGCTATCCTGGTGTCACCTGTTGGGTCTCGCTTATACCACAGGGGCTCCGCCCTGGTGTTTACTGTTCCAGAATATTCTGACTCTGGTAATGGGGGTTTAGTAGAATTATGCATGGATTTTCTATCTTATATGCCTTCTCTTCATTCACCCTACTAGGTGGGGTTCGCTTCTCCGGGGGCTCCTGCTTCTGTCGGATGCGTGCCTGAGAAGGTGGATCTGATTAATTAGCCCTCGCTCGATATATAATATTTCTCTATATATACACCATGACGTGGGGGTATTCCGTTCTACGCCGGACCCCTTTGTCCTAGTGGTGTTTTATGCTCATTGTTTAGGTCCTTTTAGTCTAACTATGGACCATTATTCTTTATAATGCTGAAGTAAAGCGTCTACATTCCCTCAACAGGTGTTGCAATTTTTCCTGGCGGTTTCTTGTCCCTTAGGGGGACTGATGCCCTTGGGGTCTGCGGGCGCCTCCTTATGTATGCGCCTGATATTGCTTGCTTCCAGGGCCACTGCGCCCTTTGGATTGATCTTACTTGGATGCCTTCCTGGTCCTGAGTAAGGTTTCGGCTTCTTGCCTATGAAGGTGTCAGTATTCCCGCCTGTCGGACAGGAGACCAGTTCTCATTCCCCTTGGGGAGAGTTCTAAGTTTTCCACGAGGCTTCTGTTGCCTGTGGGCTGATTGGCCGTTACACTGGCCTATTCCTTTAAGGGGGAAGAACCCCCCTTTCTCATTTTACTCCGTTATATTGGTGTTTGGGTACCTTTGGCCCTTCAGCACCAGGTTTTTCTGTTGAATAAGTTACTAGGCTGTTGCTTGCCTCTGTTCATACCTTTCAAAGGTTTTGTTATAAGATTGACGTTAGAGCCTTTGCTCCTGTCGTACCTGGTTGCAAAGTTTGCAGGTGACAGCGCCTTTACTGTCTGCTGTGCCTTGTTTTCTTGGGGATCCCACCCTACTTTATGGACACTGCTATTGGATGTCCCATGTGTAAGTATTATAGATGGAGCAGGACGTGCTGTATGCTTAGAATAATACAATTCTGTGAAATACTCACCTGTAGAATTGGTATTATATGCATACAGCATGTCCTGCTCCACCCCACCCTGGTTTTACATTTTTCTGGATCCCCTGTATGGTGATTGTCATCATTGTTATTATTCCACTTGGGTTGTTGGTTTCTCCCGGCTTCTTTTTCTCACTGCTTTTCAATGCTGGGGATTTATGGGAGGTCCCTCGGTATATGAAGGGCCGGGAGGAGCCTGTTTTTGCATGTCTGCAGTGAACAGCGCCCTCTGGCGGAGGATTACCCATGTGTAAGTATTATAGATGGAGCAGGACGTGCTGTATGCATATAATACCAATTCTACAGGTGAGTATTTCACAGAATTGTATTTTTTTTTAGTTTGGGGGGGTCTCCTGTGCAGGAATGTGTGTCCACTCATATCTGGTACTGCTGTAATCAGGAGGAATGGGGGTTTTGACAAAAATGTGTTTTTCTTGAAAAACTTCTATTAAAACAGTGCCACAAAAATTAAAAAATAGCTTCTTTTCACATATTTCCCCTAAAATATTGAGAAAGCACTGAATAAAATATTTAATTTCATTTTAAAGTGGGTCAAAACTCTGGCAGCCGGGGCATCCTACACCGGATACCCCACTATGTGTAACCCCCCGGGGAGCCAGTGATCCTACCTGATCCTGGTGGGTCCCACGTCTTGATCTCTGGTGATGAGGCATCCCCGGCTTCTCTTCGGCCCTGCGTGTTCCCGTACCCAGCCGTTCAGAAAGTGCACACGCCCAAACAGCGTGCCGGAGATGCAGTCAGCTGGCTGCACCTCATCACAGAGCCAATAGGTTCTCAAAAATTGCTGCAAGGCGTGACTTCTTTGAAAACTTGGCCACCGCCGAGCCAGCAGCGCTCGGCTGACCAGGTAGCGGGTGGCCCCATAGATTGAGCGGGGTACACATTTTTGTGTTTCCATCCCCTTTAAAGCCCAAACTCTACTAAAATATATATATATATATATTTTTCCTGGAAATTCCTGCAACAATTTCAGTTAAACATGCGTAGTGCAAAATGCTGGCAACACAGGATGACAACATCTCTAGGTAGGCTGCACTAAAAGAGTTAGGAGTACTGTAAAATATGAACATTAACAGCATCTTTGTTTTATGAGAGCTATAGGATTCTACAGAGTCGGGGGTCTTACAGTTTTATCTTTCATCCCAAAGATGGGGCCAGGGTCTGCTCTACATCAGCATTGTTAAAAACAAGGCTACAGGTGTTTCTATGTAAATTGTTCAGACAGGTTTTAGTTACAAACTTTATGTAAATTGGCAGACAGCTTATCCTTTACTACAATAAGCCAAAGGCGAATGCTGGAAAGATGTTTGTAGCAATAACAGCAGTATCCGCCAGAACGCCCTGTACTGCCTTGCCTTAGCTTCTGACAGCGCGCCAATCTGCTGGGAAGCCATGTTACAATCCATGCCATCCCAAAAGCCACAAAAAATGTATACCCAAATGCAACGTGCCCTAGCCCAAATACATGTCTCTAGCTGTTGGTGTGAGCAAGGATGGTGCCCCTCTGTCAGATAGTTCTCTGTTTGCCCTTTTCAGAAGTGCATTGGACGGTCGCCATTCGCAGTCAGTGAAAGCATTGTTTCTGTTGTGCATGTTCCAAATCCATTAATCTCGGCAGCTGACAAAATCAGCAGTTCTCGCATCTGATTGAAGCCATTCTGACGATGATGTTTGTGTATTGTACTGAATGTCCAGCCTGCCATGTTTTAGTTATGAATGCTTTGTTTGTGGTGAAGTCCCATTAGCCACTATTCAGAGATTTCTTTTTCATGTCATTCTAGAGTTTCTGTTGTAAAATTGTACATAAATTATTTCATATTTCTGCTGAAATTTTCTCTACTGTATATGTATATCTGTTTGTGTTAACCCTCTTAACAGCTTCATTCAATGCAAAAAAATGAAAACCATGGAAAGAATTAATGAACAGGAAGTTTGCAAGATCTGTGGCTAACAGCAATAGTTGCAGTCAGAAGCGGATACTGGTCCAAAAATGTAAAACGCGACACACTTGCAGTCAGTCAACAGCACTACTTGCAGAGAACTTATTCACAGATCACTCTCCAGACTGTTGCTGTCAGTGCTAGTTAACTGCCGGGCAACACTGCTCTAACACTTTCCAAATTATTTAAGGGTAGAGAAGATAGATACTGGCCCCAGGGTCAGACTCATCCTCGAAGGTCATTTATAGGCAACCACCCTATTAGCAGGAAAAGTTTTTACAATGTAACTGAGCCAGAGAAAAGCAAAAGCCAAACACCAGCAGCGGCTTGCTGGCGTAACCAGATCTCATGGTAGGATCCTCAGCCAAAATTTGGATCGTTAAAGTGATTCAGCGGGCAAAATAAAAACAAAAAGGCACTTACCTTTTGTCCCGCACCAGAGGTCCGGGGATCAGGAACTCACCTAATCGCACAATCTTTGCCCCCGCTGTTGCATCCAGTGCTGTAGCCTGTCAGTGGGGATGGGTTTAATAAGAGAATGGGATTGCAGTTTACTATCAATCACAGGTGCGCTGCCATGCCTTCTCCATCCATTGCAATTGAAGTAGTAGGCTGAGGCCTGAAACCCCCTCCCTTTATTGTAATTAATGGAGAGGGCATGGCCTTCGGAGAATGGAGTGTGAGGCTCTGGATAGAGCCGGATCGCGAGCTGCGGTGTGGGCTCAGATACAGAGATCAAGTAAGTTCCTGATCCCTGAAGGTAAACACATTATTGGTTTTCTTTTATAAAACAGGTTCACAAACAATTAGAAATAAAAAAAAGAACAGGTAAACTGATAAACATATAAGGCACCTTGAGGACATCGTTTTGGCACACAAACTTTTAAAAATGCTATTGAAAGTGAAATTAATCTTTAAAGGCAATCCTATGACAGATCGGGGTGCCCCGCCGAAGTGGACCAAAACCCAGGATAGTCAAAATCCTGGGTGTTGGTCCACTTTAAAGTGGGTCAAAACCTTTGCGGCAGGGCCCTGGAACCTAAAAGATTGCAGGCTCGGCCGCTAGCCTGCCCCCGGTGCATCCTACACTGGATGCCCTGCTGTGTGCCCCGTGACATGATCTCCACCAGCGCCACATCCCCGGCTTCTCTTAGACCGGGTGTGCTCCTGCTCCCAGCCTTTCTAAATAGCTTTAAGGCTATCATCCTTGCTGTTTGGCCCACCATGTGGAATAAGCCCATAAAAACATTTCTATTTGTGTGTAAGAAATCAAGCATTATTAATACTTTCTATCAGGAATCCCCCATACAGTATGCAGCAGATCAGAATAGCAAAGTACAGTATTAACTGCCAGATAAAGTTCTTTTCACTTTGTAGGTGTACCTAGGTTCTTACATTGAGTTCTTTGGCTGATTGACTTGAGCAAACCATGCCATTGGATTACAGACAGCGAAGATATCACTCACAAGTTTCGTGACAAGAATAATGAAATGATTAACAGCTGCATATTTGTTCTCTTGCCTGGGGGGCTTCATATTTCCTATGCGATCCTATCTTTGTATTGTTATAAAACGTTGTTTAATCCTCCTAAGTTCCTTCTCTCCTGTCTATCTCCCCTTCATGACTTTCTCACCTCCCTTCCTCTCATGCTGGAACAAAACACTTTGCTGAATCCTCCATGTGCTCTTTCTTGCAGATACATGCAGCATTAAATTATACCATGTACAGAAAATGCATCATTTGTGCACTGCTAATATAGGTCTGTTTTGCTTTAAAGTGGACCGAAACCCACCCTGGAGGCTATGAGACTGCAGGGCAGGCATACTCGCTCCCCCCAGGGCATCCTGATTCTTGTAAAACCCCCCGAGGATGCCCAGAAACTCACCTTCCTTCCAAGTCCAGCTGTGCATGCCTGATCAACAGCCATATTCCCACTATCCCTTTAACAGGGCGCATGCCTGCGCCAGGCATTTGTGAATGGCCCGCGTGGGCAAACTCCCTGTTAAAGGGTAGCAGGGGATGCCTGCACCCTCAGATCCGCTCGCCTTAGATGAACTCCTGGACGAAGGGGCGGGAGTTGATCCAAGTGCGCTGACTGGACGAGAGGCTTCCATACGCCGTAGGACCGGGGAGGGAGGTTGGGCGTTCTGGGGGGTTCCAAACAGCGGGGTGCCCCAGGGGCAAGGACCAAAATCCAGGATAGTCAAAATCCTGGGTTTTGGTCCACTTTAATAAAACTCAAGGTATCATGCAGTAACCCATAACAAGACATTAATTTGCATGGTTTTGCTGGCCCCAAGCTGCTTTGTTGTTTCTTGTGCTTTTATCCTAAGTTTAAAGCAGATTTTCTATTTAAGAAACACTTCAGTGTTACACCCCTTTATTTTGCAGGTTTTTAAGCCCCAGGTTTAGACCTCTTATTTACCTAGGTTGAACCTCATTTGTCAAGTGTTTTGCCTACTGAGCTGGTCTGAAATTTGGCACCTGTAGACATATACCCTTCACTGTTTCAAACACTTTACCATAGTCAAGATATACAGGTTGAGGGGCCTTTACCCACCTCCACCCCCGCCCCCATCATGTGCATGGCATAGGCTAGGGTTGGCCAAACTATTTTCATGGCGTACCACTTTCCATTTTGCAATCATCTTAAGTACACCCCTACTTCTACTAATACAAACATTGCAAGAACATCACCAAGATACTCTACTTCTGCACTCCTGAACCCCTGGCATAAGCCATTTTCTCTGAGACATGAGTCAACAAAGATACTCGAGTGCAAAAAAGTATGGAAAACCTGTATTGGGGCCCATACTTTTAGACAGTAAATCCTACAATTCCTGACCCCCTGGGGTACAGTACTCACTGGAATGATGTGCCCCTCCTCGCCAGGAAGCAGAACAGTACAGGTATATTACCTGACACTTTCTCCTGGACTCTTAAAATATCTTCTGAAGAAAAGCAATAGGAATAAATGTAACCAATATGACCACATTGTGGCAGGGCACATTTGGATTCTGCGAACCTTTGTTCCACATGTGAATATACGTCAGATTCCAAAACAAACGTGATAAAGGCAAGGAGCATAAATAAGATGCTTCTAGAAGTACAAGCCAGGTGTCATAAATCACTTACATGGGTCCCGGTCCAGCGGTGTCCCCGCTGCGCAGCTGCCCGTTCGGCGGCCGTGTCAGGCGGCTGCTCACGTCTCTGCTGCCACGCCTGCGCACTCCTCCTCTTCAGCCGGCGTGCCCGGCTCTCGTGCACATTCTGCTTATGCCCTCCGGCGGCGCTGCTCTTAGCGTGGCCGCCGGAGGAAAGTTTAAAGGGCCAATGAGCCCTAGCTAGTGTGAGGGGGAAACGCCCCTTTGTTGTGAGGGCCAATCAGCCCCACAGGAGCCTTTGGGCTATATGCCCTTTCTATTGTATAACTAATGAGTATCAGAGTTCTGAGTAGCACCAATCACGCACTCACTCCATGCATATCTGGATCCTATAAGAGATTTTACCCTATCGGTTACTCAGTGCCTGTGATAGCGCCTTGTTCCTAGCTTGTCTTTGTATTATACTCTGATTGATCTTCGTTACCGACCCTTGCCTGAAAACCCACCATTCTCTGTCTGATCTCCGTTGCCGACCCTTGCCTGAGCCGACCATTCTCTGTCTGAACTCCGTTGCCGACCCCTGCCTGAAACCGACCATTCTCTGCCTGGTCTCCGTTGCCGACCCCGGCTTAGTACCCCGACCTCGAGCTGCCTCATCCTACTGTACTGCTGCAATCTCTGATTACCCGGTGTTGACCTCTGGCCTGTTTTTGGACTTCCTGCTAACTCGCTCCATCTATTGGACTTGCTCTGATTCCGCTCTTCGTTATTGGTTCTTCAGACCTCTAACCCGTAAGCTCCCATCCTTTGAGCCATTGAAGTCCTGGGGGCAACCGATCCCAGGCAGACGTGTACTGCGTCCCGGCAAGCGGGGGCTCCTACAGGTGAAGCTGGCTGCGGAGATTGGGGGTTGAGGGCTTACCTGGAGGGCTGGAGTTACCTGAGCGTGACATTGGAGTACCCTGAGCGTGGCATTATCACAGGCCCCACCATGGATGACCTGGTACAGCAAGTGCAGGCCATGGCCACTGCTATTAATCAACTTGCCCAAAGAGTGGCCAATCAAGAAACCAGGCAGATTCCTGCATCCTCTGTACCACCTCACGTGTCAGAACCGAAGGTCCCGCTACCGGAGAAATTTCATGGAGACCGTGCCAAGTTCTCCAACTTCAAGAATTCCTGCGAGCTTTATTTCAAATTGAGGCCCGTATCTTCTGGCACCGAGGCCCAGCGGGTGGGTTTGGTAATCTCCCTGTTACAAGGAGACCCTCAGTCTTGGGCATTTAGTTTGCCCCCCAATGATGCCGCCCTGCACTCGTTACGGCCTTTTTCCTTGCTATGGGCGTATTATATGCTGACCTGGACCAACAGTCTACAGCCGAGAACAGGCTTCGGGCCCTGAAGCAAGGGATTATAGCGCTGAGTTCCGCCGTTGGGCGATAGAGTCCAGGTGGAATGACCCTGCCCTGTGTAGCCAATACCGAATGGGCCTGTCAGAGGGTATCAAAGATGCGCTTGTGAACTTCCCTTCACCGTCAGACCTAGACCAGCTAATGCAGGTCACCATTAAGATTGATCGACGCCTTAGGGAGAGAGCTAGGGAGAGAGTTAGGGCTCCTATGTCTTTCAATCCCTTCCAAAACCCTAACCCACCGTCTTCCCTTAGGGAAAATACACCTTCCTCCTCTCAGGAGGAACCTATGCAGATTGGGAGAACTCGCCTTTCCCATGGTTGAAAAGCAGCGAAGACGCTCCATGGGGTTATGTTTATACTGTGGGAACCCGGGACATTTTGCTAGATCCTGTCCTAACAAGGGGTACTCGGCGGGAAACTTTCACGCCTAGATCAGGGGGAGAGTGCTGATCTAGGTGAGTCTTTTTACTACTCTTGCTTGAACAAGTTGTTAATTCCTGTAGACCTTTCCTGGGGCCCTTCCAAGCAGTCGGTTTCCGCTTTTGTGGATAGTGGAGCTGCGGGCAACTTCCTGGATCGGAGCATGATCTCCATCTTGGGAATTCCACTGGTACCCCTTGGGAAATCTCTGCAGGTCCTGGCCATTAATGGGAAGGCCATTCAGGGGGGTCCGGTCAATACTAAGACCCCACCTCTTAATCTAGTCGTTGCGTCCTCCCACTCTGAGTTAATTGAATTCTTTGTTTTTGATTGCCCAGAAACTCTGGTGGTTCTGGGATACCCTTGGTTAAAACTCCACAACACCAATTTAGACTGGCAGGCTGGGGAATTAGTTAAATGGAGTAACTTCTGTAAGAATCATTGCTTTTCCACTGCCCTCAGGAGTTTCCAGATGTTGCCCCAAGGGTTGCCTCAGCCGTACGCTGATTGGGCTGACGTCTTCTCTGAACGATCTGCTGATACTCTTCCCCCACATAGGGCCTATGACTGCCCCATTGACTTGCTCCCGGGAACTATTTCTCCTAGAGGGAAAATTTACAACCTTACCCGGCCTGAGGAGCAAGCAATGAGGGATTACATCTCTGAAAATTTGGGTAAGGGGTTTATCCGCCCCTCAACGTCGCCTGCGGGGGCTGGGTTCTTTTTTGTGGAAAAGAAAGATGGTGGTTTGAGGCCTTGTATAGACTACAGGGCCCTGAACAAGATCACTGTAAAAAAACGGTATTCCCTTCCTTTGATTGGGGATTTATTTAATCAAGTTGTTGGCGCTCAGATTTTTTCCACGTTAGATTTAAAAGGGGCCTACAACTTGATTCTTATTCGGCAAGGGGATGAGTGGAAGATGGCATTTAACGTAAAGGACGGCCATTATGAATATCTGGTCATGCCCTTTGGCCTTTGTAATGCTCCAGCCGTCTTCCAAGACTTTGTAAATTATGTTTTTCGGGATTACTTAGGTAGATTTGTGGTCATTTACTTAGATGATATCCTCATTTTTTCTAATTCTTTGTCTGAGCATAGACGTCATGTAAAATTGGTTCTTCAAAAATTAAGAGAAAATAACTTTTATGCCAAGATTTCTAAATGCATGTTCGAGGTCTCCACTGTTCCCTTCTTGGGGTATGTAATTTCTAACCAGGGTCTGGAGATGGATGTGGAGAAGCAGTGCGGGATTGGGTTCAACCTAGAACATTGAAAGAATTACAGCGTTTTTTAGGCTTCGCAAATTTCTATTGACGCTTTTTCAGGGGCTTTTCCCATGTTGTGGCACCTCTTACTAACCTTACCCGCAAGGGCGCCTTTACTGAAAACTGGTCTCAGTCCGTCAACTAGGCCTTCCTGACTTTGAAACAGGCTTTTACCTCGGCGCCTGTTTTAGTTAACCCTGACGTAAACAAGCCTTTTACCATTGAAGTAGATGCTTCTGAGTTGGGTGTGGGGGCAGTTTTATCACAATACTCTGGTCATCCTGAGCGTTTGCATCCTTGCGCCTACTTTTCGCGGAAATTTAGCGCCGCGGAGCAGAACTACGATGTGGGAAACAGGGAATTGTTGGCAGTAAAACTGGCCTTTGACGAGTGGCGTCACTGGCTAGAGGGTTCATTGCATCCGATCATGGTCTATACTGATCATAAAAACCTTGAGTACATCAGTGCAGCTAAAAGACTAAACTCTCGCCAGGCGCGTTGGGCATTATTTTTCTCGCGGTTTAACTTCATAATCACATTTAAGCCGGGAGCTAAAAATACTAAGGCAGACTCCCTGTCTCGCATGTTCGGGGAATGTAAAGACAGGAGTGATATGGGTGAACCTATTTTGCCACTAGGTTGTGTGGTGGGGGCATTGCTTCCTGATCTATTTAATACTTTGGCGCCATTCCAGAACGAATCTCCTGTGGGTGTACCTTTGGGATGTCAGTTTGTTCCGCCGCACCTGCGTTCCGATGTTGTCCGCGAATTTCATGATGCAAAGACTGCCAGTCACCTGGGAAATCGGAAAACGTTTCCTTTAGCCCGACGCCATGTATGGTGGCCTACTATGCGGCGCAATATTTCGACCTTTATCGATGCATGCTCTGGGTGTGCGCGAAGTAAAGGAGTACACAAAGCCCCTAGTGGGTGTTTGGTTCCATTAAGATTCCTAAAGAACCGTGGACTCATATCTCTATGGACTTTATAGTTGACTTGCCACAATCACATGGGAACACTGTTGTTTGGGTGGTCGTCGAACTCCCGTCGGCTCATGAGCTCTCGCGACTTATTTCACATATTTTCCGTATCCATGTCATACCGTCTAATATAATTTCCGATCGGGGTGTACAATTTACTTCACGTTTCTGGAAGAATTTCTGTTCGCGGTTGGGGATTCAGATATCTTTGTCATCTGCGTACCATCCTCAAACCAATGGGCAGACTGAAAGAACAAATCAAAGTCTTGAACAGTACTTACGGTGTTACATTTCTGACACTCAAGAACAGTGGTCAGAATTCATTGACTTTGCACCTAATGCGCCGAGTGAGAGTACCAAAGTGTCCCCATTTTTCTGCAATTTGGGGAAAAATCCCAGAGGTTGTTCTATCTCAGGGTCACCTTCCGATTTACCGGCATTGGAAGAGTGGCTCCAAAAGCGGAAAAACATCTGGGCCCGCATCCAGGAGACTTTGAAAAAGACTGTCTTAAGATACAAAAGATTCGCCGATCGCCGCAGGTCTCGAGAACCCACACTTCAGGTTGGGGACCTGGTTTGGGTGTCTACTAAAATCGTTTCTCTCCGGCAACCTTCCAGCAAGTTGGGACCCAAGTTTATTGGACCTTTCCCTATAGCTCAGAAGTTGAGCAATGTAACCTTTAAGGTCCAACTTCATCTAACAATGAGAATCCCAAACTCCTTTCATGTGTCGCTGCTAAAACCAGCTAAGAATACTCCACTTCCATCCTCGTCACCGATCCTAGTTGATAACGAACCGGAATATGAAGTGAACAAGATTCTAGACTCGTGTAAAATCCGTAATTCGTTGCAATATTTGATTGACTGGGTTGGCTACGGTCCAGAAGAGAGATGTTGGGTTGCAGCAAATGATGTGCACGCTAAGATTCTTATTAAAAAATTCCATCGTGACAATCCGGGGAAACCTAGTGAGGGTCCGGAGGCCCCTCGTGAAGGGGGGGGTAATGTCATAAATCACTTACCTGGGTCCCGGTCCAGCGGTGTCTCCGCCGCGCAGCTCCTCCTCTTCAGCCGGCGTGCCCGGCTCTCGTGCACGTGCTTGCGCGGCTGCCAGAGGAAAGTTTAAAGGGCCAATGAGCCCTAGCTAGGAGTGAGGGGGAAACGCCCCTTGGTTGTGAGGGCCAATCAGCTCCACAGGAGCCTTTGGGCTATACGCCCTTTCTATTGTATAACCAATGAGTTCTGAGTAGCACCAATCACGCACTCACTCCATGCATATCTGGATCCTATAAGAGCTTTACCCCGTCAGTTACTCAGTGCCTGTGATAGCGCCTTGTTCCTAGCTTGTCTTTGTATTATACTCTGATTGATCTTTGTTGCCGACCCTTGCCTAAAAACCGACCATTCTCTGTCTGATCTCTGTTGCCGACCCTTGCCTGAACCGACCATTCTCTGTCTGAACTCCGTTGCCGACCCCTGCCTGAAACCGACCATTCTCTGCCTGATCTCCGTTGCCGACTCCGTGGCCTGTCTTTGGACTTCCTGCTAACTCGCTCCATCTATTGGACTTGCTCTGATTCTGCTCTTCGTTATTGGTTCTTCAGACCTCCAACCCGTAAGCTCCCATCCTTTGAGCCATTGAAGTCCTGGGGGCAACCGATCCTGGGCAGGCGTGTACTGCGTCCCGGCAAGCGGGGGCTCCTACAGGGGAAGCTGGCTGTGGAGATTGGGGGTTGAGGGCTTACCTGGAGGGCTGGAGTTACCTGAGCGTGACATTAGAGTACCCTGAGCATGACACCAGGATTTTTGACTAAGAAATTAATCTTGGTGCAGCCAAAAGACCAAGCCAAAGAGTGCCGTGCAAAATAGATTAACAGGTGCACAACAAGTGCACTGACCAGGATATTTAGGTACAATGGACATCCACTCAAGTTACACAATCACTTCAGCCTCAACTTGTTTGAGCAGGTTTTAGCAGTGGTTTTCAATGGGGAAACCAGTTCCTTCAGATGTCATCTACTAGGACGGTACAGGACTTGGGTGTACTCAGTTTTGTGGAACAACTTCTCCCAGGTACTAGGAGTAGACATTCCAATATCCAATATTTACACAGGGATTTGTGATACAGTACTTTTATCATAGGCACTTGAACATAATGCAGCCAAGTAAACTGTTTTAAAGAGCAACAACACCCGTGAACTTCACTTTCCCTGATTTGGGATGCCCAGCTTTGTGTATGTCAATGGATCGCCCAGGAAACTCACCCTTCCGGCATTCCCATGCTACAAGGGTGGGTCGCTCAATCACGTTCGGCTACATCTCTTGCTGGCCATTCACAAATGCCTGGTGTGAGGACACCTCTTGGACAGAGGCATAGCATGGCCCGCACACATGCAGTTGGAATGCAGCTGGCTAACCAAGTGAATGGAGCCTTTTTCCAGCTGTTTCACACAGTGGCATTCCAATTCAGGAAGCCCCAGGGAGTGAGAATTGGATGGCCCTGGTGGGCCTATGACGTTCTAAGGGAAAGAGGTGATTGACAGGATATCCACTTTAGATGACCTTTGTTTAGTAAGTTAAAGGGGACCAACCATTTCCTATGGAAGGTTAAATTGGAAAAAAAAAATAAACCTATGTATCAACTCCCCTAAGTGTCATGGTAATGTATTGGATACAAATACCTTAAAAACTATTTGGGCTTCAAAGTAAAAACTGTGGGAAAATTAAATCTTCTTTTGCTTCCTATCTTTCTTCTTGGCTCTTATCTTCCTTCCTTCAATAGCCACTAATTGCTCCCAGCATGAGATTGCGAGTTTAGAACAATGGTATCCTGCAACAGCATACAATGGTATAGCTGGGGAAAATGAAAATCACTATAACAGGAATACCAAGCAGCATTGAGGGCAGAAAAGATCCAAACGGTAATGTACCTGGCATGGGGGAGCAAAATAAAGAGTTGTTTTGGGGGCTTTTGTTCCCCTTTAACCCTTTAAGTGCCAGCCTACCTGGAGTTTTTGTCACCCTTTGTTGCCAGACCATTTTGCACTATATTCTTAGTATACAGTATGTCCTGCTCCAGATATAATACTTACACTTGGGGTATCCTCCACCAGATGGCGCTGCACTGCAGAGACATGGAAAAACAGGCTCCTCCCGGCCCTTCAAGTACCCAGGGACCTCCCACAAATCCCCAGATTTCTCTGCAGTGCTGACTGCGAAGACATGATGTATCACTCTCTCGCAGGTGAGCGGGGCTATTAAAGCCTGCGGCCCTGTTGGACTATTCCCACCTGTCCTCCCTGTGATGTGCCTCCCAGCCTGGGCTGCGCTGGTCGGGTGAAGGTAGGCAGCACCATGTGTGCTTAAGGAGCGTTGCTCCACCGCAGTCCCCCACCAAAGGGTAGGCGGTTTAGGCTGATGGTGAGCCTCTAGGGGATGCCCCTCCCGCACTATTGCTCCATGCCCCGTGTAGCAGTGGGTCCTGTACAAGGGTTACCATCCTCCCCCATTCCCCCCCGTAGCCCGGGGGGAAAGAAACGGGGGGGGGGGTGTGGTGGTCTTAGTGTATGTTTTTACACATTATGGCCTTAGTCTTGCCCCGGATTAGTATTCCTGGTGTCAGAGCCGTGCTTTTTGCTCTTTACTAGTGTATTTGTCGCCACCACGCGCACCTTTTCCTTTACTGGATGTGCTGCGCCGGGCGGCTGCGTCCTCATTGGCAAATCATTTTTTTCTAAGTGTGCCATACACTTCGCTCCTCATGACAACTTCAGAGCGATATGCGCTATGCGCACCTTGCAGTTTTTCCAGAAAAACAACCCTTTACATTTGAAATACCCCCAACAAACTATATATTCTCTGGAAGTATACACCTCACACTTTCTAGGTGTACCAGGCTTGTTGATGTGGCCACAGTTTTCTGGAAGTAATCCCTCAATGTAATCTTTGGTTGCAAAGAGTTTCCCTAAAAAAGGATAAAAAAGCTGAATCAAAGCCACATTTTCCTAAAAAAAACTATATACAAACAAGAAAAAACAAGTTTAATCTGAAAAAACAAGGTCCCCCGAACAGAACGATACCCAACGTGCATAGCTACTGTCAAGGGAAGAGTTGCCAAACACCCCAAAGTAAAGCATGTGCGTAACGGCAATTTTACTTGAAAATTTCAGCTCTGCAGACAAAGGGCTCGATTCCACAAAGGTCAAAAATGGATTTTTCGTGTGTTTTGTGCTTAAAAAGTTGCGAATTTGCTCTATTTTTTTTACGAGTGATTCAGCTACCTGGAACCATTGTAAAACATGAGTCACTTGAATTAAATTCGAGTGCGATTGTAAAAGTGCGAATTAAATTAGTGGATCGAAAAATGTACTACTGCATTTTACAATTCGAAAAGGTTACTACTGATTCAGGTGGACTTGATGAGCCACACACATGATATAAATTAGAGTGTTTCACACTAGTTTTTTGATGCAGCTTTCAGCAGGAAAAAACTCATTTTGCTCTCTCACAATGGAGCCCTTCTACTTTCTTTGCAATGGAAATTCATTTCATAAGAAAAAAGCCTGAGAATTACACTGTGAATCACTAGTTAGGAAGACAATGAAAGTCAATGGCACTTTTTTACTCCTGAAAAAAAGTACTGAACTTTTTACCCTTTTTTACTAGTAGTAAAAAGTTCCATTGACTTTCAGTGTCTTCCTATCTGGTGATTTGGTAACAGTGAAATTCTCAGGCTTTTTTCTCATGAATTTTTTACTACCATGAGAATTTTTTTCAATGATTTGTGAATCGAGGCCATTGACTTCGAACATATTGCAGATGATGTGGTGCAGAGAAGGCGCACACTACCCATTCCCATATTTTCGGACACGTTTAGAAGTGGATCAGCTGCCATATCAAGCACTTTTCCAGCTTACTAAGCTAAATCGTGCAGCTTTGGAATCCATATTTGGCACCATTAACTGGTAGAAGACCTTTGGTCGACCTTTTGGTTTTTACATTGCGGTGCACCAAAACCCAGAATAGTCAAAATCCTGGCTTTTGGTCCACGTTATAGTGTAAGCATAAGAATGGCGTACCATGAGGTTAAAGCTAGCAGAGAGCTGCTCCCTGCACCCAGGGACACGTGGTGCTAGGTGAGCAAGCTTTGTATAGAAAACAATGGCCACATTTCGGCATTAAAGGAAACATTTTTAATACAGGTCCCTGGCAATCCAACCAATCCCCCCCCAAAAAAATACTACATATATGCCTCTTACAAATATTACTGTTTAATTAGTACTTCCACTACAGCATACCTTGCCTCTTTATTACATGTATCCACAATGTTAGCCATGTACATACAGCTACACAGGTAACTTAAAAAGTTGAAAAAAAAATTATGCATTTACATTTACCCATTAAAAAGCCTTACAACACCATGCAACAGCCAGAAAACAATACTAAACAATATTAAAAAAATTCAAATATATTTTCCAATAATTTTCGCTTGCGACAGCCTTTTTACGAGCATTTTGAAAGTTTTACGAGCGATTAGAAAATTTTACGATTGCATTTTCGAGTGCAAGTATTTAATTCAACCCCATTTTTGAATCACTCGAAAAAGTTAAAACTTTGTGCATGCGATCTGATTTTTCGAGTGACACAAATTTATTTCTACCTTTGTTGAATCGAGCCCAAAGTGCGCACCTTGCGATTTTTCAACCAAAACAACCCTTTACATTTGGAATTTCCCCCATAAACCATATATTCCCTGAAAGTATACATGTTTAGATTTCTAAGTGTACCCAGCTTGTTGTAGTGGAGTCATCTTTCTGGAATTAATCCCTCAAAGAATTCTTTGGTTGCGCAGGGTTTCCCTAAAAAAATGTATAAAAAAGCTGAATAAAAAACACCTTTTCCTAAAATATAAATATGCAAACAAGAAAAAACAAGCTAAGTCTGAAAGCGCAAGGTCCCCCGAACAGAACAATACCAAACATGCATAGCTACTTTTAACCCTTTTAATTGCCAGCCTACTTGAGATTTTGTCACCCTCTGTTGACAGGTCATTTTTCCCCATTTTCTGCTCCAAGCACCCGAGCAGACTGATTCTTAGTCTCGGGTGCCGGTATTAAGAGGCCGGCTGCTGGTGACATCACAGTGATGTCACCCGGACCGCCCCCAGGAGGCGGGGCTAGCAGACCCGATCCAGGAAGTGGGGGGGCGGGTGATTTCTGCCCTCTCCTCGCCACGGAAGAGGCTGGGTGGGTGATCGGAGCCCCCCCCCCCCCCCCCCCCAGTGAAGAGGAGACCTATCGGGAGGTAGCGCGGCCACAGGTAAGTAAATGTCTTTTTTATTTTTTTTTACAGTTAGCAGCTGCCGATGCCGGGGGGGCGCTATTCCGGGGGCTCTCCTGGAGCCATCCGAGCCCCCACGGGGGATTAAATGGCACCAAATTAAAGAGGAGACCTGGCCGGATCCAACAAGGGGTAAGGTGAGTATTTTACTTTTATATTTTTTTACTGTGGGGGTTTAAAGTCAGCTACGTGAGTCTCACGCTGGCACTTAAGTGGAGTAGAGGCAGCTACGTGAGACTCACGTAGCTGGCACTAGAAGGGTTAAGGAAACCTTGCTAGACTTATTACTGATTAAGTGGACAAAAAACGACTGAAAAGTCTACAACTAGCAAGATGTTTTAAGATTGTATTCTTTGACTGGACTATGCAATTACTTCCTGTTTCAAGAAATCTCTCTTTTGTCATTCAGATTTTTTTTCAATATTTTAGTTTCTTTAGTTGCTACTGGGTACAGGCAGAGTGGAGATATATGACAGCTGTGGCATTTTGAGACAAGTTGAATTTTGTCCTGTGGGGTGTCCCAATTTTATACTGTAGGTATGGTTTTGGTCCACCCAAAATTAGCAATAAACCCCATGCACTGCAGTTTGCCATGAATTCTTGGAAAATTAATGATCATTTTTCCACTTTTTTACGTGGGGTGTAAATTTCATCAGTCTTCTAATGTCCATGTTAGAGACTTGTCAAGGCTGCATTTTTCATATATACAGTATCCCACAAAAGTCAGTGAATCCCCTGCATATTTTCTTATATATTTTCATAGGACAACAATAAAGATATGGCACATTGATACAATGTAAATTAGTCAGTGTACAGCTTGTATAACAGTGTACATTTTGCTGTGCACTCAATATAATTCAACACACAGCCATTAATGTCTAAACAAGTGAACATGGCCAAATTGTGCCCAATTAGCAATTATTCCTCCCTGGTGCTATGTAACTTGGTGGTGTTTGTAAGTTCTCAGGGGTGAATGTAGAGCAGGTGTGTTAAATTTGGTTGCATCGCGCTCACACTCTGATAGTGGTCATTGGAAGTTTGAGGACAACTCATGGCAAAGAACTTTTTGAAGATCTGAAGAGAAAGAATTGTTGCTCTACATAAAGATGGTCTAGACTATAGGAAGATTACCAACAAACTGGCCAGCAAAACGGTGGCCGTAAGACCATACAGTGGTTTAAAAAGACAGGTTTGACTCAGAACAGGCCTCGCCATGGTCACCCAAAAAATGAATGCACATGCTCAGTATCATATCCAGAGATTGTCTTTTTAAAATAGGTGAATGATGCCTGCATTGCTACAAAGGTTAAAGGTGTGAGTGGTCAGTCCGTCAGTGCTCAGACTATAATGACACTGCATGCCTGTCGTCCCAGAAGGAAGCCTCTTGTAAACATGATGCACAAGAAAGGCCACAAAGTTTACTGAAGCTGAGCAGACTAAGGACATGGCTTACTGTAACCATGTCCTGTGGTCTGAGGAGAACAAGATAAACCTGGTTCAGTTGATGTCAAGTGTGTGCAGCGGCAACCAGGTAAGGATTACAAATACAAGTCTTGCCTACAGCCAAGCATGGTGGTGGGAGTGTTATGGTTTGGGGCCGCATGAGTGCTGCCAGCTGTGGGGAGCTACAGTTTATTGAATGGCAATATGTACTGTGACATACTGAAGCAGAGCACGATCCCTTCTCTTTGGAAACTGTGCCACAGGTCAGTATTCCAACATGATAACAACCCCAAACACACTTCCAGGACATCCACTGCCTTGGACTAGCCAGGCATGTCTCCAGACCTAAACCCTATTGAACATCTGTGGAGAATGGTCAAACCGTAAATGGAGGAGCGACTCCAACCTTCTGTTTAAGGATGCTAACAGAAGGTTGGAATAGATCTATTATCCACCACCTCTGCAATATTGTCATAGAGGAGCTAAAGAGCATTCCAGTTGCAACCTGTGAAGCCCCCTATTAACTCCAGGTCCAAAAAAGTTAAACCGGACCTTCATCATCATTTAATGAAAAGCCCCAACCCTTTAAAAAAAATATTCCCCAGCATCTAAAATGAATATATTTTAAGGTTTTAGTTGCTTACTTATTCTGAACTGAACTCTGTTCAGGGCTCTAGGATATGGGCACCGCCATCTTGCTTCAGAAGCATCACATATTGAGGAGAGGGGAGGGGTGGGAAGTGCAGGGGCGATGGCTTATATCTGTGCCTTGCATAGATAGAGCAGAGCTGGGGTCAGGAAAAAGACAGCAATCCCAGAATGCAAAGCAGCATATTCAGAAGGCACTTCCTCTTTGCAGGCTGCCTGCAGCTCCATGGGACGCCATCTTGGATGTTAAAAAGTAAAAAAAAACAATAGGTGCAGGTAGGATGATTTTTAATGTGGGCAATCTGTATATTGGGAATGGGGGAAACATATAAGATAGACTCTTATTCAGGGTGAAGGTCCGCTTTAAGGCAGTGCTGGAAAATAATAATGGCCACGCAAAATCACCCTGGGCACAATTTGGCTATTTTCACTTAGGGGTGTACTCGCATTTGTTGCCATGGGCATAGACAATAATGGCTACCTTACATTGTATAAAAGTGACATATCTTCAGTGAGTTACGATAGATAGATAGATAGATAGATAGATAGATAGAGGCTTCAGAGTACCTATCTATCTATCTCAACAACATGCAGTGAGAAATACATGGTGGCCATAGTAGAAGCACAGAAGGTTACATCATGCTGTACACTGACTACTTTACATTGTATCAAAGTGTCATATCCTTGGTGTTGTCCCATGAAGATATAACAACATATTTACAAAAATCTATGTATCTACCAATAGATCTCAACAACATGTAGTGAAGTAACATATGCTTCTCCTCACTGGATTTAGAGAAGGAAAATAAGAAAAAATATTCTGAACCAAAGCGTGTGCTAAAAGACCCCCTCCCAATAACCTCATTATAGTCAGTGTGCAGAATCCCCCCAATCATGTATTATAGACCTCACATTACAGTCAGTAAGTGGCACCCCCCATTACAGGCAGTGTGAGGAATCCCAATTACAGGCAGTGTGAGGATTCCAAATTACAGGCAGTGTGGGGAATCACAATTACAGGCAGTGTGAGGAATCTCAATTACAGGCAGTGTGAGGAATCTCAATTACAGGCAGTGTGGGGAATCCCAATTACAGGCAGTGTGGGGAATCCCAATTACAGGCAGTGTGGGGCATCCCAATTACAGGCAGTGTGAGGCATCCCAATTACAGGCACTGAGCGGTATTCCCTCATAACAGGCAGTGTATGGTATCCCAATAACCGGCAGTGTGAGGCATTCCAATTACAGGCAGTGAGCGGTATCCCACATTACAGGCAATGAGCGGTATCCCACATCACAGGCAGTGAGTAGTATCCCACAACACAGGCAGTGTGAGGCATCCCAATTACAGGCAGTGTGAGGCATCCCAATTACAGGCAGTGTGGGGCATCCTAATTACAGTCAGTGTGATGCATCCAAATTACAAGCAGTGTGAGGAATCCTTATTACAGGCAGTGAGCAGTATCCCACATTACAGGCAGTGAGAGGTATTCTAATTACAGGCAGTGTGAGGCATTCTAATTTCAGTGGTCGCACCATAAGACTGATATTCCCCCACACTGGGGGGGGGGGGGGAGTGCATATTATTGGAAAATACATGGCAGCCATAGTAGGTATACAGGAGAAGATTACATCATGCTTGTTGATAGCTAAACATAGAAAGCCTGCTTTGCATCATGAGAGCTGAAGTTCTGTCTGGTTAAGACCAATGCAATTGTGACTTGCTGATGAGGTATGTAGGTACTCATTTTTTTAATTCTTTCATATATCAGAGGCATGGCTACAATATAAACAATGTAATTCTTTGTTACAAAGAGTTTACATTTCTGAAATTTTAAGCAGTTATTGGTCACCAATTACACAAACAATGTGGTTCAAATTTTAACCCTCTCCATCTGCCATCATACATTTATGCTTTGTTTTTCTCGTTTTAACTCGAAACTAGGTTTTAGAAATTCCATCTTTTACTTTCTGTCCTTCTTTGTCCATGTGCTACATTGCACTTTAACCCTTTAAGTGCCAGCGTACCTGGAGTTTTTGTCACACTTTGTTGCCAGACCATTTTGCACTATTTTGCGCTCCCCATGTTCAAATGTGATTTTTGAAGGGATTTCCAGGGATTTCCCAGGAAAATTATATGTTTTTTTCAGCAGAGTCTGGGCTTTAACATGAAATGTCTTGTTTGTCATTGTTTAGGTGTATTCTCAATATTTTTGGGTGAAATATGTGCAAAAAAAAAAATATATATATATTTTTTACAATTTGTAGTTTTTTTTTGTAATAAAAAATGTAAGTTTGTCAATAAAATCTTATTGCTTGTGAAATCCCAATTTCTCCCAGCTACAGCGGTACCACATATGTGTAGGTAGACACCTTTTCCTGCCCAGGAGACTCCCCCAAACTGAAACAGCGCTTTAGGAGATTTTCAGAAAAAATACAACTATGCTATGCAATATGCGCACCTTGCAGTTTTTCCAGAAAAACAACCCTTTACATTTGAATTACCCCCAACAAACTATATATTCTCTGGAAGTACACACCTCAAGCTTTCTAGGTGTACCAGGCTTTAACATGAAATGTCTGGGCTTTAACATGAAATGTCTTGTTTGTCATTGTTTAGGTGTATTCTCAATATTTTTGGGTGAAATATGTGCAAAAAAAAAAATATATATATATATTTTTTACAATTTGTAGTTTTTTTTTGTAATAAAAAATGTAAGTTTGTCAATAAAATCTTATTGCTTGTGAAATCCCAATTTCTCCCAGCTACAGCGGTACCACATATGTATAGGTAGACACCCTTTCCTGCCCAGGAGACTCCCCCAAACTGAAACAGCGCTTTAGGAGATTTTCAGAAAAAATACAACTATGCTATGCAATATGCGCACCTTGCAGTTTTTCCAGAAAAACAACCCTTTACATTTGAATTACCCCCAACAAACTATATATTCTCTGGAAGTACACACCTCAAGCTTTCTAGGTGTACCAGGCTTGTTGATGTGGCCATAGTTTTCTGGAAGTAATCCCTCAATGGATTCTTTGGTTGCAAAGAGTTTCTCTAAAAAAAGGATAAAAAAGCAGAATCAAAGCCACATTTTCCTAAAAAAAACTATATACAAACAAGAAAAAACAAGTTTAATCTGAAAACGCAATATCCCCCGAACAGAACAACACCCAACATGCATTGCTACTGTCAAGGGAAGAGTTGCCAAACACCCCAAAGTAAAGCATGTGCGTAACAGTAATTTTACTTGAAAATTTCAGCTCTGCAGACAAAGTGCGCACCTTGCGATTTTTCAACCAAAACAACCCTTTACATTTGGAATATCCCCCATAAACCATATATTCCCTGAAAGTACACACGTTAAGCTTTCTAAGCGTACCCAGCTTGTTCTAGTGGACTCATCTTTCTGGAATTATTACCTCAAAGAATTCTTTGTTTGCGCAGGGTTTCCCTAAAAAATTAAAAAAATAGCTGAATAAATAACACCTTTTCCTAAAATATAAATATGCAAACAAGAAAAAACAAGCTAAGTCTGAAAGCGCAAGGTCCGCCGAACAGAACAATACCCAATATGCAGAGGTACTATTAACCCTTTTAATTGCCAGCCTACTTGAGATTTTGTCACCCTCTGTTGACAGGCCATTTTTCCCCATTTGCGCCATGTTTTGCGCCATGTTTTGCGCCATTTTGCTGGAACTTTCAGGAAAATTATATATATTTTTTTTTGCAGCAGAGTTTAGCCTTTAACATGAAATATCTTGTTTGTAAATTTTTTTTTTTTTTTTTTTTACAATATTATTAAGTAAAATAAATAAATAAATAAAAAATTTTTTTAGAAAATTGACTCCTTTATTTTAAATAAAAAATGTATTTTATTAAGGAAAAGCATATTGCATGTGAAAGCCCCATTTCTACAGATTAGAACGGTACCACATATTTATCGGTAGCCCCCCGTTCCTGCCCAGGAGACCCCCCTAACTGAAACAAGTATTTTATAACATTCACAAAAAAAATACAACTACCATCTACACTACAAAGGGTTAAATCGAGAAAAAAAATGACATAGGGTCCCCCCTCCCAGGGGAGGGGGACCCCTTTTTTTTTTTATTTTTAAGGGTTAAAAACCCTTAAAAATCAAAAAAAAAAATTGACGTGGGGTCCCCCTTACCCAAATTAACCAGCCCGGGACCAGCTATGCAGGGCTTGTAGGAACAGGGCACAGGGGCCAGCTTTTGTGGCCCCTGGCCCTGCAGGCTACAAGCCCGCATAGCCCGTGGGCCCGGGCTCTTCTGCCCCCCCCTGGCCTTTGGGGAGGCAGGTAATGGGGGTGCCGGGGGTTAATGGCAAGTCACCCGCTAGCGCAGGTGACTTGCCATCCCCCCAGCCTTGTGAACTGGTATAGGGGTCATGGACCCCTTACCAGTTCACAAGGGGTTAAAAGTAAATAATCACACAGACACAAACAGAGAAAAAAATATTTTATTTTTTTTTTTTTTTTTTTTTACACTGTACTCACCTCCCATCCATCCTGGAGCACTCTGTCCCTCGGCGATCACTGGCTTCTGCTCACTTGCTAGAAGCCTTTTATAGCTGCTGGATGACAGAACACAAAGGGTTAATCAAAAAAAAAAATGACATAGGGTCCCCCCTCCCAGGGGGGGCACACCCCATTTTTTTTTTATTTTTAAGGGTTAAAAACCCTTAAAAATCAAAAAAAAAATTGACGTGGGGTCCCCCTTACCCACAGTAACCAGCCCGGGACCAGCTATGGGGGCTTGTAGGCACAGAGTGGGGGGGCCAGCTTTTGTGGCCCCCCCACCCTGCAGCCTACGAGCCCACATAGCTTATGTGGGCCCGGGCTCTTCTGCCCCCCCCTGGCCTTTGGGGAGGCAGGTAATGGGGGGTGCCAGGGGTTAATGGCAAGCCACCCACTAGCGCAGGTGGCTTGCCATCCCCCCAGCCTTGTGAACTGGTATAGGGGTCATGGACCCCTTACCAGTTCACAAGAGGTTAAAAGTAAAAAATGACACTGACACAGAGAAAAAAAAATCTTTATTTTTTTTTTTTTACACTGTACTCACCTCCGATCCGAGGTCCCTCGCCGCTGTCCCGCGCCGATCATCTCACTGACAGATGCCGGTGGTGATCGGCGCAGGGCGGGTGACAGGTGAGGGGGCTCCGATCGGAGCCTCCTCACCTGACATCCGCCCTGCTCCGATCACCACCGGCATCTGACAGATGCCGGAGCTCGGAGGGGGTATAGGAGGAGCGGGATGACGTCATCCCGCTCCTCCCACAATGGGCGGAGCTAGGCGGCGGCGGCCATCGCCGCCATTACAAGAGGTGAGGACCCGGAAGAGGGTCCTCACCTGAAGACTGCGCAGCCCAGGGGGGGGATCGGACCCCTCCCTGGTGAAGAGGAGACCCGGACAGAAGGCTCGGGCGCGGAGGTGAGTAAATGACAGTTTTATATTTTTTTTTTTTTACAACGGCGAGTCAGCGCTGGAAACGGGGGGGGTGGGCGTCTGGTTTCGGGCCCCCCCCTGAAGACGGAGGACGACGGGGGGGCGATCGGATGCCCCCCCCAGGAAGAGGGGACCCCAAGCTCCACAGGGATACCAGAGGTAAGTGTTTTTTTTTTCTATCTTTTAACTGTTTGGGGGAAATGCCAGGCACGTAGTTTCTACGTGCTTGGCACTTAACGGTAGGAGAAGCAACCACGTAGAAACTACGTGCTTGGCATTTAAAGGGTTAAAGGGTAATTCCACTTTCAATACCATTTTTTAAAAAAATTCCATTATTGTGTGGCAAAATTATGTCTTCAATGTGCTAAGCTTATCCGTTATTTTTTAAATTTTCTGTTTGTTTGCAACAGAAAATTAAAGAACAGTTTTCCATGGCAAAAATGTGTTTACCTTAGCTATGTACACCAAAGTGGTGATTTACAGTATATATCATTGACTTCCTCACTCTAGCTTGCTAATCATCTGATTGGATAAGGCCTGGGTGACAGGTTTAACCTATTCTGCTGAAATTTAACATCTTCAGTTTGAAAAGATCACAGTCTTGTGTTCCAGTAGCAAGGGTTAATGGCCGGGTTCTCAGCTGGATAAGTCATTAGACTTAGCTAAAGCTGCTAAAGAAATCACCTGTTACATTTGAAGAATTGTGGGACTTGCAGTCCATTGTTTGTACCCAAGGGATGGAGGCTGTTGGCCAAAATCTGTCGAATCATGGCCAAAGCCATCCTCCCTTCAAGCCATCCTCCCTTCAATCCCTTCATCCTCCCTGTCCTATTTGCAGAAAAGCACCCCCAAATTATGATGTTTCCACTCCTTCCACTGTGTTTGTGGGGTTGTACTCATACTTCTTCCTCCAAAATGGCGAGATGAGTTGATACCAAAACGTTTTATTGACCATTTGACTATATGAACATTTCCCATGCCTCCTCTAGATCATCCAGATGGTCAATGGCAACTTAAAACGAGCCTGGACATGTGCTGGCATGAGAATGGGCATTTTTGCATGCCCTGCAGGATTTTAATC
This sequence comes from Gastrophryne carolinensis, assembly GCA_027917425.1. Classification (NCBI taxonomy): domain Eukaryota; kingdom Metazoa; phylum Chordata; class Amphibia; order Anura; family Microhylidae; genus Gastrophryne; species Gastrophryne carolinensis. The sequence goes on along the minus strand of CM051234.1, from coordinate 186,742,664 downwards.
CATGACATAGAAACATAGAAGGTTGTTGGCAGAAGGAGACCATACGGTCCATCTAGTCTGCCCTTATGTGTATACTGTATGTACTCTTTATCTTAGGATAGATGTGTGCTTATCCCAGGCATGTTTAAATTCAGTGACTGTTGATTTTTCAACTCCCTCTGCTGGAAGTTTGTTCCAAGCACCTACTACTCTTTCTGTAAAATAATATTTTCTAACATTGCTCCTGATCTTCCCCCCCGACTAGCTTCAGGTTGTGCCCCCTTGTTCTATCATTAAGCTTCTTCTTAAAAACACTTCCCTCCTGAACCTTATTCAATCCTTTCACATATTTAAAGGTCTCAATCATGTCCCCCCTCTCCCTTCTTTCCTCCAAACTGTACAAATTAAGTTAAGTCTCTCCTGATAAGTTTTAAGTTTGACTCCTTCCACCATGACGGTATATGTTCTCTTCAGGTCATTGACTGTGTACTACCATGTAGTTCTGGGTTGATTCCTGACCTTTTTCAGAATAATACTTACCCCACAAGGCAAGATCTTGCATGAAGCCCCAGACTGAAGAAGACTGACAGTCATCTTGTGTTGCTTATATTTTCTAATAATTGTGTCAACAGTTGTTGCCCTCTCACAAAGCTGCTTGCCTATTGTCCCGTAGTCTAGCCAAGCCTTGTTTAGGTCTACAATTTTGTCCCAGGTGTCCTTAGACAGCTCTTTGGTCTTGGCCATGGTGAAGAGTTTGGAGTGGGATTGATTGTGTGGACAGGCGTTTTTATACAGGTAATAAGTTCAAACAGATGCAGTTAATACAGGTAATGAGTGTAGAGTAGAAGGACTTCTTAAAGAAGAAATAACAGGTCTGTAAGAGGCAGAATTTTTGCTGGTTGGTAGGTGATCAAACACTTATTTTCATGAAATAAAATGCAAAATCTTTTTTTTAAATCATACAATGTGATTTTTTGGATTTTTTCTAGATCCTGTCACTCACAGTTGAAGTGTACCTAAGATACCAATTACATACCTCTCTAGACTTTGTAGGTGGGAAAACTTGTAAAATCGACAGTGTATGAAATACTTATTTTCCACACAGTATAGGGTTAATTCAGAGAGACAAAAAAAGACTTTCGTTTTTGTGTCGATCTGTTTTTTTTTTTTTAATTTTCCCCCTCTCGTATGAGTGTACGATAGATTCTATGCATGCATTTCAAGCCTTCTGTAAAGTCTTCTTCCGTTCGTACTGTAATTTTCCAGCTTTCGTTTTTTTTTTCTCATGTTACAACGTCGGCTTTCGTTTTTGCCCTTTTTCCATCGTCTCCTCCCATGAATCCTTTACGTTTCCCGTTAGATTCTGATTTGCTTTTACGATAAATAATCGTCCAAACGAAAATCCTTACAATCTTACGCCTGCGCACTACAAACTTAACTCATTAAAGTGCTCGCCTACATATTTGCTTCACTCACTTGTGCTACAATGCTTAGCTAAATCACTTCGCGCTTTCATTCTTCCATTTCTGACCCCTCAAACTTACCTAAATCACTTCGTGGTTATGTTCTTCTTCCATTTCTGACCCCTAAAACCTACCTAAATCACTTCGCGGTTAGGTTCTTCCATTTCTCACCCCTCAAACTTACCTAAATCACTTCGCGGTTAGGTTCTTCTTCCATTTCTGACCCCTAAAACTTACCTAAATCACTTTGCGGTTAGGTTCTTCCATTTCTCACCCCTCAAACTTACATAAATCACTTCGCGGTTAGGTTCTTCTTCCATTTCTGACCCCTAAAACTTACCTAAATCACTTCGCGGTTAGGTTCTTCCATTTCTCACCCCTCAAACTTACCTAAATCACTTTGCGGTTAGGTTCTTCCATTTCTCACCCCTCAAACTTACATAAATCACTTCGTGGTTAGGTTCTTCTTCCATTTCTGACCCCTAAAACTTACCTAAATCACTTCGCGGTTAGGTTCTTCCATTTCTCACCCCTCAAACTTACCTAAATCACTTCGCGGTTAGGTTCTTCTTCCATTTCTGACCCCTCAAACTTACCTAAATCACTTCGCGGTTAGGTTCTATTTCCATTTCTCACCCCTCAAACTTACCTAAATCACTTCGCGGTTAGGTTCTTCTTCCATTTCTCACCCCTAAAACCCAAATCACTTTGCGGTCATGTGAATCTTCATCTCTAAATATTTATTGGCCCATTCGTTTTGTGTTAATGTATTTTGATAATAAAATGACACTGAAACTGTTTTTTTTTTTTGGTGTAATCCAAAATGCCATTTTTTATGGCTTTTTTTTGAAAAAATTTTTTTGAAAAATGTATAAACTTTTTTTTTATTTCAAAAATATACAATTTTAAAATGTTTTACATTTTTAAAAATAGAAACCTTAAAAACTATATACAAAGCAATGGCAGGACCCAGAACGTTAGTCTTCTTCTGTGGTCCCCAACGAGTCACGCAGCTCCTGCATGTCAGCCACCAACTGAAGGACCCTTTCACTCATTGCTGCCACTCTGGCACGTGTGGTCCCTGTATAAAAAAGAAACAAACATTATTTGTTGGCAAATACATGTTTCTCAGCTGTGGATGGAATGTTTTTTAAGTGGTAAGCTAACTCATGACGCCATATGTCATTATGCTAAGTAATTAATCTAAGGAAGAGGGCATATGTCATTATGCTAAGTAATTAATCTAAGGAAGAGGGCATATGTCATTATGCTAAGTAATTAATCTAAGGAAGAGGGCATATCTCATTATGCTAATGCCATTTACTATGGCTTTAGGTATCTTGGTGATCATGTCAATTACCACATACTCAAAAGAATGACATTACAACTTACTTCGTTGGTGGCCGACGTCTGCGTCGGGGACCACCCTGGGTTCTGGGACCTGACACTGCTGGGAAGTTGAGGCTGTAGAGACATGTCAAATAGGGTCACTTCTAATGTCAACAGTAAGTAAATGACAATTTGAATGTGTGTGTGACGTCACCCACCTTCTCCATGTGCCTCCTGGGCATGATCTGCGGCAGTCCCTGCTCCAGATCCTTCACCCGCTAACGAATCATCTAGAAAAAGAGATTAAGAGAATCAGCTTTTATTTAAATAGCATGTATGTGTTTGCGGTTACATTGAGAGTCACATACCCGAGGCTAAGGGCTCCGCTTGGTACGACTCCCTGCCCACGCCGTGACGCCCCTCCTCTGTTGAGAGGTCCAGGGGCTGGTCAGAGGCCCCTACAGAGGAGGGGTAGGACCATCGCCCTGGAGATCCACCACCTTCACTTGGTGCCGCAGATTCATGCAGCACTGGTCGGCCTGTGCGTCTCCGGGTGCGTCGTATTCGGTACTCCATTTCCAGCACTAGAAAAGAAAAGCATTTATAAATAAAGGCCTACCTTCTGTATTAGTTACATCTAGAATGCAATCGCTATGTACTTACTTGGGAAATGGAGCCTGAAAAATCGCCGCACCCGGAGCATATGGAGCCGTTTCAGGTCCGACCAGTGCTACATGATCTGCGTATGGGTGAAGGTGGTGTCTGTCTCGTGCTGGATCCTGGAAACGATCTCCAGGGCGACGGTCCTCTTCTCAAAAGAGTTGGGCAGGTAGTCGTACCTGCGCTGAAGCATCGTCTAAAAACACAAAATAAACATAGTTTTTAGATCAAACTGCATACAAATATCTGTCACAATTAGATCAGTTGACTAAATGACATTCCCAGACACATTTATAGCCTCAAACTATCCTCCTAGATGTTAGTGAGTTGGTTCGCACATGTGTGCACTTCTGTTTGGCACGGATTTAGACAAACTTTTAAAGATAACTATTTCTTCCTGCGCTTCCTTAAGGGCTAGGCATGCATTTAGATGGCAAATCCAAAGTCATTACAATACACTTACGAGCATAATCAGCTCTTCTTGTTGGTGGGTGAAGATCGTGGGCGCCATCTTTCTTCTTGTCCGCAGCAGATAAGTAATGCCCCAGTGGTTTCCGGGTCCTGGACACACAGCTCATTCTCTTTCAGAGTCTCAACATGCCAGCTAAAAAAGCCCTCGGTAAGGCCACACCAGCCAAGGAGGCCTCCAGCAAAATGCCACAGAGGCCTGAGGAGGCTTCTTCACGGCCGACCACTCGGTCACAAATACCAACGCCGAAGGTGCAGGAAACGCGCAGCCACAGTGGCCAGGCCAAGGCGACAATACCCACCAAGTCCGCTAAGCCCAAAACAATCAGCAAAGCAAAGGAGGCAGCGGCGAAGAAGAAGACCACAACCAAGCAGGCAGGTACGCCCGCAAAAAAGGCCACTAAGAGGGTGAGAAGCCCCAGCCCCCAAAAAACACCAACCCCTCCTCCCCGGCCTAACACATTCGTTCTGAAAGAATGCTCCACTGGCAAGGCCAGTAAAAGCCACAGGCCCAGAAGCCCCAGCCCACCCAGCTCAGCATCTCCAGAGCCACGTGGGAAACACACCCATGGCCATGAAAAGAGCAAGAGCCACAGGTCCAGAAGCCCCATCCCACCCAGCTCAGCATCTCCAGAGCCACGTGGGAAACACGGCCATGGAACCACCAAGAGCCACAGGCCCAGAAGCCCCAGCCCACCCAGCTCAGCATCTCCAGAGCCACGTGGGAAACACACCCATGGCCATGGAAAGAGCAAGAGCCACAGGCCCAGAAGCCCCAGCCCACCCAGCTCAGCATGTAGTCAGCCACGTGGGAAACACACCCATGGCCATGGAAAGAGCAAGACCCACAGGCACAGAAGGCCAAGCACAGCCAGCTCAGCATCTTCAGAGCCACGTGCAAGTACCTCCCAGGGGCATGGAACCACAAGTGGCAAGGGCACAAAGAGGCACAGGGCCAGAAGCACCACACCCTCAAGCACACCCTCTCCTCCTCGGCCACATTTGCCACCGGCACAGGTGGCAAGCAACTATCCATATGCCACATCGATGCCTGCAAGTTCAGTGGCCACCCAGGCAAGGACCCCAAGTCCATTTCCAAGTCCAGTCCATTCTTTATCCAGCCACCTGTCCAACATTTCAACACAACAGAGTCAGCCCAGAATGTCCCCCGAATTGCCTACATCCAGAAATGAGCCCGAACATCAAGCAATAGGCCAGACATTGCGGCGAGGACAGTTGAGTGGCAGGTTTGGTGAGGCCCAAACTCTGGCATTGGCAAGTGGGGTGACCCTACATTATGACGAGCTATATCGGCGCAAATCCAAATCTACAAGCAAAATGAGAAAAAATGAAATATTGGAGGAGCTCACCAGACAGGTCAATGCAGCGGGGGAGGAGCTTAAAGATGTGGAGCAGATCCAGCGCAAAATTTCTGACCTGAAGTATGCAGCGCGGAAGAAAGAAAATAAACGGCATTACAGGTACATATTTGAGTTTTGCATTTGTCTGCTTCTTGTATTGTCAACAATTTCCTAAATTTGCCAACCTATATTTTTCAGCTTACAAACTGGCAGAGGCTTCCCCACAAAATTACAGTTTACCCGAGCTGAGGAGATGGTGCTGGCGCTGATACATCCCGTGGCATTAGAGGGCCACTTGGGGTGACGGGACACGGACATCCCTACTATTCCTGCAGGTTAGTAATGTTAGTGTGTATGTGAAATGTTTTAAACGTGTAAAATGAGGCTCACAGGCATATATGAACACATGCATATTTGTATTATTTTAGGTGACCAATGTGTATTTACAGGGTGAGTCATACATATAACAGATAATGACATTCATAGTGAAGGTCACCTTGGACCATTGGGGGAGTTGCCATTCCTGCTTGGCCACGTGTTTTATTGAAGCATATGTAGTAATACAGATCATCAATGGATATTTGGGTGTTTACGTGTCTTTTTATTTACAATACAGCCCAGCATCAACCCTCAGCAAGTGTGGAAGCCTCATCCAGTTTGACCACACCGTCAACTTCCGTGCTGCCTAGGAGCCAGGAGCAGATATATACGGTAAGTGTATTTTGCTGAATCTGCTGATGCATGTGAATGAACATGACTAATTTGCATAACTAATATATTTAGGGACCAAACTGAACCTTTTTGTGCACATGTCCCAACAGACCCACAAACTGATGGAGGAAATCCAGGAGATGGAGGAGGATGGCACCTTGATGGGACCTTCACAACTGACCCCCCTGGAACAGAATCTGCCATGGTCCCAACATGCTACTGCAACAAATCCTCTGCAGCAGAGTGAAGCTGGCCGCATGCTGCCAGGCCATCGTGGGCAGCATGCAGAGACTGAGCCTACAGTCCCCAGTGGTTGCTCTGCTGCAGGATTTGCCGAGCATATCTGCGACTCTTGCTTGCCCTAGAGGTCCAGCACCTGCAGGCACTCAAACCCGGGGAATTGGGAGGCGTAGTCAGCAACGTCGACCAGTTTCCCAGGGGAGGCGCGTGCCAATCCTGGAGTCAGCGTGGCACCATGAGAGGTGTTTATTTCGCCAGGTGACTCAAAGAACCACAGAGCAGCTTACTGCACAATTAGATACATTAAATAATACATTCACCTCCATGCTGACAGAATTTAGGACGAGCAACAGCCACATGGCCACCTTATCTAATAATTTGACAGGCATGCTCGAGGAAGTTAGAAATAGCAATAGTCTCATGTTGGAACAGTGGCAGATTCTGAATGCCACCCATGCCCAGGTGATGGGCCATCCCCAAGGCCCACCACCAGGGTTTATGGGCAACACCCATTTTGACAGCTATTTGCCCTGGATCTGCTCCACATCTTTCCTCTACATCCCCACTGTATTGACCTGTCTGGTGAGCGCTACCAAGATTGCCTTTTTTATGGGTTTGCTTGTATGATTTGGATTTTCACCGATATAGCTCATTAGAGTGCTGAGATACCCCACTAGCCAATGCCTGAGCTAAAGCCTCACTGAACCTGCTGTTCAAGCTGCCACGCTGCAGGCTTTGGCCTAATAAAATTGTGTCTGGCTCATCCTGTTTGTAGGCATGATTGGGGGACATTCTGGGCTGGCAAACTACTACCTTGAACCCTGGCAAAGATTGGACTGGGGGTTATTGTTTGGGTGGGCCACTGACTTACAGGCATATGTGGATGTGGCATAGGTATGGTTGCTTTCCACCTGTGCCTGTGGCAAATGTGGCCAAGCAGGAGAGGGTGTGTATGTGGCCCTATGTATTAGTGGCCAAATATTGACATGCAAATGCTTGCTCTCTATGTCTGTTTATTTTATTTGTTATTTAAACTTCGGCCTGGAGTGCATTACTTAAAAACTCATGGATGTGGCCAATTGCTAGGTGCCCTGATTCAGCACCAATGTATATTTTGGTTGTACTATGTATGTACATGAAGTCTGCGAGTGCCCTTCAACTAAAATATTCTAAGCATACAGTACGTCCTGCTCCATATATAATACTTACACGTGGGTAATCCTTTGCCAGAGGGCGCTTTTCACTGCAGACATGCAAAAACGGGCTCCTCCCGGTCCTTCATATACCCAGGGACCTCCCACAAATCCCCAGATTTCTATGCAGTGTTGACTGCGAAGACATGAAGTATCACTCTCTCGCAGGTGAGTGGGGCTTTTACAGCCTGCGGCCCTGCAGGACTATAACCACCCATCCTCTTCGATAAAGATGTGCCTCCCAGCCTGGGCTGCGCTGGTCGGGTGAAGGTAGGCAGCACCATGTGTGCTCACGGAGCTACACTCCACCGCAGTCCCCCACCATAGGGTAGGCGGTTTAGGCCGATGGTGAGCCTCCAATAGATGCCCCTCCCGCATTATTGCCCCGTGCCCATCGTAGCGATGAACCCTGGGTAAAGGGTCACCTTCTCCCTCGCTTCCCCCCGTAGTTCGGGGGAAAAGAAAGGGGGGGGTATGCGTGTGGCGGTCTCAGCGTAATGTTCTACACGTTTTTTGGCCGTTGTTTTGTCTTTGAACTGGGTGTTAGAGCTGCGCTCCTTTGATACACATAACCCTTGTCAGGTTGCGCGCGTGCGTGTCTCTCCTTTATTGAAGTGTGCGGCCCGGGCGGCAGCGTCATTCACTAGTTTTGGCGTTTCCCTTAGCTAAACTTTAACTGTGTGTCTTATCCACTGCTTGTCATTTACGTTACGCTGGTTGGAGCTTCGCGCTCTTTGGGGGAGGCGGGGACTTGGTATGACGCGCCCCGCGTCACGGCCAGATCGGGCCCGCCCCTCGAGGTTCGCTTGGCGCCATTTTGATGGTCTTCGCGCTCGCGCGTGGTTGCGACCCTCCTCCTCCCTTGGACATGTAAGTGCCCTTCTGGGCGGTTTTGTTCCTATGATCTTTCCTCCAGCTGCGCATGGCTCTGACACACCCCTTATTCTCTTTGTCTTTCAGACGCCAAGATTTCGGTGGCTTCTCCCGGCCTGACATATGTTATAGCGGGTTCACATAAATAATTCTCCCACATTCCTAGCTGGTTTTGGGGCATCCAGGGTTGCCTATTGCATAAATCCCTGCGGGCATATTGCTCAGATAATCACCATATGGAGGCATCTCAGAATTATGTACCCGGGGTCCCTCGGGGACAAGACCGGCCGTGTACAGCGTGTGGACAGTCCCATGCTGATGCTGACAGAGCACGGGTCTGCGGACCGTGTGCTGAACAGGCACTGGCCCTGCAATCAGGTTTGCCAGTGGCTGCACCTCGCTTCAATACACCTGTCTCCCGGTGCTTAAATCTCACTCCTGATGAGTCGCACTCGAGCGGGGATGACCAGCAAGTCGTGCCGCGCAGGCTGCCTACGGCTGAGCAGGTGCTATCTAGTTTGGCGGAGCGCTTGGGCCCTGGAAAGAAGCGGTCCCTGACGTCTCCTGGTTCTCTGGTTCCTACTGAAAATGAAGAGTCTGCTGCTATGCAGGACCTTGCTCCTTCTGATGAAGGTGAGCTATTCTCCAATTCGGGCTCCTCGGACGAGATGCCCTGGAGCCGTGATGATTCTCGACCCGGTTCTTGGGGCCTGTGTGACACTGATGAACTACTTATAAAGATCTTTGAGGTTTTGTCAGTCTCCCCTCCTGGAGAGGCTCCCAAGCCTAAGAGGGAGAGTTTCCACACAGCGACGCTGCGCTTGGAATTTCTGGAACAGGAGCATTTCCAGGCTCTTATATCCAAAGAATGGGAATCGCCTTGTAAACTTAAAGGGGTTCCAGGGGTCTGGGATTGGAAGTACCCTTTTCCCCCTGATGTGGTTAACTTTTGGTCAGCACCTCCCGTGGTGGATGCACCGATTATAGGGGTTACTAACCCCCCCTTCATGACTGCCCCTCATTACCGTACCCTTCGGGATGCTGAGGACCGGCGCATTGACAGACTGGCTTCCCACGCCTTTTCGTGTGCAGGGACGGCTCTGCGCCCGGTCTGTGCCGAGGCCATCACTGCGGTGGCCGCCAGGACCCTCATTAGAAAGCTACTTGATCACCAACCTGAGGATCTCCCCTGGGAGGTCTTTAATGCACTCTCAGATTGTGATGTGTTTGTGAGGTTTATCCTCTCAGCGCTGGATGACACCATTAAGATGTGTGCTAGAACCTCTGCCCTTGTGGTAGCTATTCACCGCCTGGTTTGGCTGCCACAGTGGAGTGCTGACGATGAAACGAAAAAGGCTCTCACTGGCCTTCCCTTCAGAGGCCGGCGTTTATTTGGGGTCCGTTTGGACCTTTTTGGAAAAAAGGGTAAGGCACCCCTACGCAGAAGGCCGTCTCGGCCTCCTCGGGGCAGGGACACCCCTCCCCCTCCCTACGTTAGTGTCAAACACGAACCAGAAGTGTGCTTCCAACTTTTCGGCCTAGATTACCACTCCAGGGTGGGCAGGCAACGCCCTGGGCCCTCTGGCAGGGCTAAGTCCAAATCTGTCAAGACCTCCCAAGCATGAAGGGACGCCCTCCCCCTTCTGGGCGAGGGGACTGCCGCAGCAGCTGGCTCCTATCTGGGAGCGTATCATCTCCTTCTGGTGGATCCAGGAGGTAGTTCCCCTGGACACGGGATGGAGTTTGCTGGGCGGTCCTTTTCCGAGGTTGTCAGGGTGCTTCTAGTCCCTGTTTTCCCTTCAGGAGTTGGTGCAGGCCGTACTCGGCCTGCAGAGTCTGGGCTCACTTGCAGGTTGCCCTTAACAGCCTGGGGCGATGGCCTCTATGTTAACCTTCCTCTTTCCCTCAAAATGATGAGGCAGTCTGGGCCATGCTGGCCTATGGTAGGCTGGGCAATTCTACACTCACAGGTAGTCCCTGCATGATATCTCTGTGTTGGGTAACAGGCGCCCTGTGCAAGGGGGGCTTCTGGCCTGTGGAGATCTAAGATCCTTTTAGTTTCCCGTGTCTTCTGGACACCGAGACCTTTACAGGTCAGTGTTGAAGGACCAACCCTGCGGATTGGGGCCTTGTTTTTGGCCTCTCTTCTGCTCCCAGGCTGCTTGCCAAGGCGCGGATGGGGGTGATGTCTCTGACATGCCTGTGGGGCGTCCGCACTAGGACCTACCGGATCGTCCTTCTTTACTTCCCAATCTCTACGTCAGGCCGAGTGGGTTAGTCGGCCGGCGGTGTCCTCTGGGAGTTATTTGGATGGGTGCTCAGTCACCTCAATCCCTCATTGTCCCTTATTCGCTATCTCCATTCCTTGGATTTGGTTCAGGCTTGTACTTTCTTCCTTGGCAATAAGTGGACTCCTGGTTACATGGGCTCTGTCCCTCGTTGCTGTCTCCTTCCTTCACCAGGCAGGATTGCAGCTGGTGGGCCCGTTGGTGGTGGATCAGAGGATGTCCCTTATATTCAGAGCCCTTGGGCTCTTCGGCACAGTAGGTTATTAATCCTGGATGGGGTTCCAGCACCCCTCTGTGATCATTTCCCCTTGGTACGGTGGTTCCTCTTGGTCTGGTTAAATTCAAGAACCCTGCCCGGAGGCACCCCCCTCCTTTTCTTGCATCTTCCTGTAGATGGTCACCTTGGGTACCAAGTCTCGCAGGTAGACGGGGGGGGGGATTTTCTTCTAAAATCCCCCGTGGTTCCTAGGTAGGGTCCCCTAGAGGTGTTGTAGTATTCCTGGTTTGTTGCTTGTCCCTTAGGGGGACTGATGCCCCTTGGGGTTTGCGGGCGCCTCCATACGTATGCGCCTGATTTCATCTGCTTCCAGGGGTTATGCGCCCTTTGGATTGGTCTTGCTTGGACGGATTGTCCTTTCTGGTCCCAGGTAAGGGTGTTGGCTTCTTGCTGATCCTTGTTAGTGTAGTGGTCAGTATCCCCGCCTGTTGTGCGGGAGACCAGGTTTCAATTTCCCCGATGGGGGGAGCTCTGAGTTTTTACCGAGGCTACGGTTGCATTTGGACTGGTCAGGATGTTACTCTGGCCTATTCCTTTAAGGGGAAGAATCTTCTTCTCTTTTTATTCTGTTTCTACTTGTGCTTGGGTACCTTGGGCCTTTCAGCACCAGTTTTTCTGTTAATCAGGTTTTTGCTAGACCGCTGCCTGTTTTCTGTTCATACCTTTCAAAGGTTTTTTATGAGGTTGACGTTAGAGCCTTTGCTCATGTCGCTCTTGGTAGCAAGGTTTGCAGGTGACAGAGCCTTTACTGTCTGCTGTGCCTTTTTTGATGGGGATCCCACCCTGCTTTATGAACACTGCTATTGGATGTCCCACGTGTAAGTATTATATATGGAGCAGGACGTACTGTATGCTTAGAATAATACAATTCTGTGAAATACTCACCTGTAGAATTGGTATTATACGCATACAGTACGTCCTGCTCCACCCCACCCTGGTTTTACTTTTTTCTGGATCCCCTGTATGGCGATTGTTATCATTGCTATTTTTACCAGTTTGGTTTCTCCCGGCTTCTTTTCTCACTGCTTTTCAATGCTGGGGATTTGTGGGAGGTCCCTGGGTATATGAAGGGCCGGGAGGAGCCTGTTTTTGCATGTCTGCAGTGAACAGCGCCCTCTGGCGGATGATTACCCACGTGTAAGTATTATATATGGAGCAGGACGTACTGTATGCGTATAATACCAATTCTACAGGTGAGTATTTCACAGAATTGTATTTTTTCATATTTCAATAAAATATATTGAATGTGACTTTAGCTGTTGTTGACTAAGTTGATGCATTAATGTTTTGGTTATTTTTAGATTACTGAAGGTTTTTCTAAACAAACAGGGCCAAAAAAGAGTCTCAGATCATGTGTGATTATTTTAGTAATTAACTCATTACTAGTTGATACCAAAAAAAATAATAAAGCATTCACAAAGCAAAATTATAGTATAAAATAATAATTACATGCAACAAACAAACACAGGACACACAAATTAGGCAAAATGGGTATTAATCAAATTGGCCCGAACAGCTTGGCCAGAGGCACTAGGTGTGCCGCGGTAGTGGTCTTCTGGGTCCTGGCTGGGTGGAGAGGGGGGCACATCCACATACCGGGGGACACGCTGCATGATGGCAAAGTTATGTAGGACACAGCAGGCCAGTATAATGTCTATGGCCTTGTTGGGGTCATACTGGAGTGCCCCCCCCCCGGTATGGTCCAAACACCAGAAGCGTATTTTTAACAGGTCAAAGCCCTCTCCACGACGGCCCGGGTCTTCCGGTGGGCCCGATTGTAGGTGTCCTGTGCCGCATTCTGTGGCCGAAGGACGGGCGTCATCAGCCAGTGAAGTAGCGGATAGCCGGAATCCCCTGAAAGAATAAGAAAATACTAAAATAAATTACACATTACAACCAAAAATGTAGCAAAAAGCTGTCGTTCCCCCTGACTAAGAGCCTATGTTATATTTTAGACACACCCTGTACATACAGATTGCTCTGCTAAAAAAAAGCCTAACACCATCTACTGCATGTTCTGACCCTTTAACCCTTTAAATGCCAGCCACGTAAAATTTACGTGGTTACCTCTCCGTCACTTAAGTGCCAGCCACGTAATTTACGTGCCTGGCATTTACCCCTGCTAGCGGGCAAAAAAAAAAAAAAATACTCACCTGACCCCTCGTTGGATCCGGCGTGGGGGCTCGGATGGCTCCAGGAGAGCCCCCGGAATAGGCCCCCCCCCCCCCCCGCTTCTGCAGCAGCAGCTGCTAACTAAAAAAAAAAATAAAATAAAAATGACATTCACTTACCTGCGTGTGCGCTGGCTCCCGCTGTCCCTCCTCTTCACCTGGGGGCCTCCGATCCCCCCCCAGGACTTACGGATCTCCCCTTTCCTCCTCGATGGCGGCCGCCATCTTGCCGCTAAGCCCTTGGGGCGGGGCTAATGACGTCATCCCGGCCCCGATCACCGGCTTCAGCTCTCTCAGCTGTCAGATGCCGGTGATCGGTGCCCGGGGAAGGAGGTGGCAGGAGATCCTCTGATCTCCTGCCTCCCCCTTCTCTGGATTCCGATCACCGGCATCTGTCATCAGAGCGGCGAGGGACAAGAGCTTACAATCGGAGGTAAGTACAGTAAAAAAAAAAAATTTATTACTTGTGTGGTGTTTTTTTTTTTCACAGTTAACCCTTTGTGAGCTGGTAAGGGGTCCATGAGACCCCTTATACCAGTTCACAAGGCTCTGGGTCTGGCAAGTTACCTGCGGCTAGTGGGTGACTTGCCATTAACCCCCAGCCCCCCATTACCTGCCTCCCCAACAGCCGGGGGGGGGCAGAAGGACCCGGGCCACTTAGTGGTTATGTGGGCTAGTAGCCTGCAGGGCCAGGGGCCACCAACGCTGGCCCCTGCGCCCTGTTCTACAAGCCCCCATAGCTGGCCCGGGTCGGTAATGCTGGGTAGGGGGGCCCTACGTCATTTTTTGGGGGATTTTTAAGGGTTTTTAACCCAGGTAGGCTGGCACTTAAAGGGATAAACATCCAAGATGGCGGATGAGGGCAAATCAGGCAGACTGCAAACAGGAATTGGGTTAGGACTGTGCTGCTCAGCATTCTTGGATTTCTTACCTTTTCAGGACCCCAGATCTGCTTTGTCTGAGCCAAGCACAGCTCTAACCCGCCCCCTGCACTTTATCCCGCTCTCCTCTACTCAGTAAGTGTCATGTTTCTGAGCAAAGATGGCGCAGACCCTATCATAAAGTCAAGAACAGAATTGCAGCCGAGTGTGGGGAGGAATAATAAGTAATTTACTAGAAAGTAGAAATAGTTTATTTTGAAATGGTGGGAAATAATTTTTTAAGGGTTTGTGCTTTGCTAAAGATCATGGTTAAGGTCCAGTTTAACATGTCATCAAGGGGTAAAAACAGCCATAGGTCCAGACATGGGTCATCAACTATATTCATAGGCATACATTGAAAAGTGAATGACGTTATTTGCGTCAACTTACCAAGGAGCCATCCACCTGAAAATTCTCCAGACTCAAACCGACGGTACAATCCAGATCTACGCAATATGTACGTGTCATGGGATGAGCCTGGAAACCCGGCGAGGACGCTAAGGAACCGCATGTCCGGGGCCACCACTGCTTGGACTTTCAGTGAGTGGCCCATTTTGCGGTTCCTGGGAAAAAAGAAAAACAACAAAAATTGGCAAGGTAAACTACTGAAACACTAACTCCTAACATCCTCCCAAAAACATCTTGGGCAATACAAATAACACTAACTAAGTACCTAAGTATTTTTTAGCCCAAAAAAGGATATGTATGTTGGATCAACTAAAGATTACCTTGAAAATGACTAATTAAGGTCCACATGAAAATGTTTGGCTTTGGCCGACATGAAAAACATTGATGAAGCTAAAGAGGGCCAAATGTATCACATGAACAATTTACAAGGAGGGATTAATAGATATACAGTGTAAGCTATTTCACAGGGACATTTTACAAGGAGGGATTAAGAGATATAAGGGTCGATTCTAAATGCAAAAGTTAATTGATTTCGGATCGGGAATCGGAAGTTTGGGTGGGTGTTAGTCATTTTTTCCTTTTTTTTTGGCCATTTCCGACTCGCACGAACGAATTTGTATATGCTCGTACGATCATCGGAAGTTTTACTAACAAAATCTGAAGTTTTACAACCAAATCGGAAATGTTCCCAACCAAATTGTAATTTTTCCGTTCGTTCCTAAAACTTCCGTTAATTGGATGTGTTTCCATGTGATTCAGAGAGCTGATTCCCACCCTAAAAATCCGTTTAATTGAAAATCCACTTCCGACACCTTTGAGGACTCGGATTTGCTATTGTAGAA
The DNA here is from genome assembly GCA_027917425.1 of Gastrophryne carolinensis. Taxonomy (NCBI): domain Eukaryota; kingdom Metazoa; phylum Chordata; class Amphibia; order Anura; family Microhylidae; genus Gastrophryne; species Gastrophryne carolinensis. The sequence goes on along the minus strand of CM051234.1, from coordinate 186,727,481 downwards.
CATGTTTTGTGGCTATGTGGAGGAGTCTGCGCGCCTTCAGCTCCAATGAACTGCATGTATCAGCATGGCCGAGGCCATAAATTGTATAGCAATGCATACCTGAATCAATACATTTCATGTATGCCTTATAAAAGCATTTTAATGTGGACCTTAATTAGTCCTTTGCATGTAAACCTTTATTTTGCCACACATCCATATAATTGCGATTTATTTTTAAACTTATGTCCTTTGTTATTTTTTTTTTTGGATTGTTGTTGTACTTGAATCTTAATTTGTTTTCGGATTTATTGTTGTAGTTGGCAACCTTTGCTTTGTGTAATTATATTATCTTATCTTTGGTCAGATGCATCACACTTACTGAGGAGAGGAGAGTGGGATAAAGTGCAGGGTGTGGGTTACAGCTGTGTTTTGCTCAGAGACAGCAGAGCTGGGGGCCTTGAAAGGTCAGAAATCCCAGAATGCAGAGCAACACAGTCACAAGGCCCTTTCTGTTTGCAGGCTGCCTTATATTACCTGACCCGCCATCTTGGCTGTTTCAAGGCTCATAACATGCAGAAGATGCTGGGTGTTTTAAAAATTTGGAGAGCAATCTGTATGTACAGGGTGTGGGTAACAACACAAAAAATGTAAAGTTGTACCATTTGATACCAAAAATTTTAATTAAAAAACGCAAGTAAAAAATGCCAGTTCAAAATAAAAAAAAATGTATGATTTACTAGAAATACATTCATTAATGGTTGGTTACCACAAAACGAATGAAATAAAGAAAAAGCAGAAATGAAGATTCGCCTGAGCGCACAGTGGTTTGGGTAAGTTTTAGGGTCAGGAAAATGAAGAAAAATTCAACCGCCAAGGGGTTTGGGTCAGTTTTAGGGTTAATAAAGGTAAGTGTAAGAATGTCGCAAAGTAGTTGGGTTGAGCTAGGTAGTGTACGATATGGGCCACATTAGTTGAGTGTAGCTTGTATTGCGCATGCGCGAGATCTTCTACATTTACGAGCGCACGAGTATTAGAGGTTAAAAAGCAGGAAAAACCATCGGGAAACGCAAGAAATACGGAGAGGTGGACGATGGAAGAAGGGAAAAATAACATGCTGCCGTCTTAACAACAGATCACTCAACCTAAAATTTATGTTTGAAAATGACTGGCCCAAGGTCGGGAGATAACATACGAACGGACGGGAATTTTACAATAGGAAACTCATTAGGTGCTCGAGCGTTCGGAAAAAATTCCATGATCGGCAACAAAATCAAAGCTTTTACATGTCTCTCTGAATCAACCCTATACAGTGTAAGCTATTTCACAGGGACATTTTACAAGGAGGGATTAATAGATATACAGTGTAAGCTATTTCACAGGGACATTTTACAAGGAGGGATTAATAGATATACAGTGTAAGCTATTTCACAGGGACATTTTACAAGGTGGGATTATTAGCTAGTTAAAATACAATTTATGTAAACTATATAAAAAAAATGACCGATTGAACTTGCCTATAGATGTGCTCGTCGGCTGCCAGGGGGACCAATGCAACGTGGGTGAAATCAATGGCACCCGTGACGTTGGGCATGTCGGCGATATTATAAAATGCCAGCTTAAGCGCGTTCCAGGCTATCATGTCGTCTGGAAAATAAATATATTTCTGACTAATGGTAGCCATGCCTTCCAAAAACTTGAATAGCGCGCGGCTTAGCGTAGGCTGGGAGATCCCCACGGAGAGGGCACCCAGCCTCTGGAACGAGCCGTTCGCCAAAAATTGCAGGCAGTCAAGCATCTTGGTCATACCTGAAATTGCTTGCCCCTTCCTTGTGGTGCGGGCTAACCATGGCAGCAGCTTACTATACAACTTATGAAGGGAAGCGAGATTAAGTCATGCATGCCATCGATATGCATGCGTCGCTGGTGCAATCTGGCCTTGGCCCTGCTGATACATTCAATTCCCATTAGCTGGAGTTGGTGATGTTCCTCCACAAAGGCACAAAACATGGTGATTGCACAGTATCCGAGGTCAAAATGGTCCCGTAAGGGGATCGCAAATGAAACGGTTTTATAGGGTAGTGGTCCCTTGGCAATCAGCTCTCTGAATGAGACGCAAGCCCATACCAATACCGTAAGTTATCTGAATGAACGCAAAATATCAGATTTAGATGGGAAAATGATCGCATATATGCATGAGCTCGTACGAACGTACGAATGAAAAATGTAGCTACGAAAGTGCAGACGAATGTGTCTCTGAATCGAGCCTTATGTTCACAATGATTTTACGCTGGTTCTGAGCCACCTAGACAATCCAGAAACCAGTTGATGAACCTTTTTCATAAGAACATCTCTTATAATTGTTTCAGCATTCAGGATAAGCAGTACCTGCAAACCACATTAAACATTGCCCTGTGGGTAGCACGGGTTTAGACATCCTGCTCCATCCTCTGCTTTTCTACTCTGCTATCTTCAAACAATTATGAAGATCATATGACCTTTCACTCCTTTTCATCCTGTTCAACTTTTCCAGCTGCTTCATTGCTTCCTTCCTGTGGCTTTATATAGTCTTTGTTACTTCATCAGCCATTCAAATGCCTCCGCTATATGTTCACATTCCCCATCTCCCAGGCTTGTTTATTTCATTAATGGGATGGATGAGATGATATCTCTGCTCCAGATCATAAGCAGTTGACCTTGTGGCACCATGTATCTGAAACCTAAACTGCCTCTTACAATTCTTCAAAGAATTCTCTCAATGTCGGCTTTTAATGTCAGCTTTGCTGTTCAATGTCGGCATTTATTGTCTATGTTCTGAATTGCTTTATGTTTTGCGAACATCTAGCAACTACTGTATCTTGCCCATACTAGGTGTTTCTTGTTCACCATCGGCACCCATCAAATGATTATCTGCTAGCGTTTTTTTAAGGCATATCATATATCATGGTATATGATAAGTGTCACCAAGGGTCTGGGACCATAGGAAGCCTAATTGGGCAGAATTACTCACCTGGCCCTTGCTCCTGCAACCTTTGCACACCTAGTGTGACTGCTGGAAGTTAAAGAGGAACCAAACCTGGGATTTTCACTCATGTTCCTCATCGTCATCCTGATTTATAATTGGGCACTGCGATGCTATGCATGTTAATTAACAGCATAGAATGCTGACTGGAAGGGGATCCGCAAATGTCCTGGCCCCAGCCATTCAGATAGGCCTGGCACAAGAGTGTGCAGCAGCTAAAGAGATTCTGAGGATGCCACCACAGCCTGCGTGTGCAAGCTACGTTTTCCGTCAATCCCATTTCACACTTTTGGCTATGCCAAATTGGAATGCCCCGTGAAGAGGGGGGGCGACCAGCCATAGAGCCTGATAGACTCTGGCCTGCTGGTTGCTCCTCTTTAATGTGGTTTGCCTACATGCCGTGTGATTGGTTTCTGACTGAAAAGAGGAAACGTGGATGAGTTTTTTACATGGCCCTAATGAGGGTGATTGCTAAAGTGGACCAAAACCCAGGATTTTGACTATCCTGGGTTTTGGTCCTTGCCCCGGTGCCCCGCTGTGAAACCCCCCAAGTTGCACGAATAAACTCACCTCTTCCTGGTCCTGCGAAGCGTGTGCGCCCAGGAGCTCGTCTAAGGTGAACGGATCCGAGCTTGCTGGTGGCCACATGCCTGCTTCCCTCTAACAGGGAGTGTGCCCTCGCACTTCTAGAGGGATAGCGAGGATGCGTCCGCTGCTCACGCATGCACCGTTGGACCGGGAAAGAAGGTGAGTTTATAGGCAACCTGGGGGGTTTCACACAGTGGGGCACCCCGATTCTGGATGCCCTGGGGTGGGGGAATCAATCGGCCCGGGAATCCTATAGATTCCAATTTCTGTGGGCTTTGGTCCACTTTAAAAGCCTGGCCCAAAGTCATTTTTTACAGACATGGCTGTCAGGGTTGCCGTTTGAAGGACATATTGGAGGAGAGGTGTGAAAGTGTTGGGCGTGCCCAGGTTATACATGTTTGCAAGCATGCAGTATGTCAGTAAACAAGAAGACCTTGTATTGGAAACCAACAGATTTGACGGCCAGATTATTATCTATATTATCCTATAGGATCTGTGTACAGGTGATTGTATTTGGTTAGCTTTAAAAAAAGAGCACTCACCAACCTAGATTCTGGTGAGGTGAGGAAAGTTTTGTCTTATTTGCCTGGACAGGATACAAAAGACATTGAAACACACATCCTTTATTTTGATTGCATGAGAAAATGAAGGCAGAAGAGCTTGCATCACCATCCCCTCACCCATTTATACCATATGATAATTGGGGATTTACTATACAGGGGCAGTGAGGAATTTTCCATGCATGGTACCGGGCCTCTTTCTCAGCACACTGTTTCCACTCGGTGACGAGTGAACAGAATGCAAGAATGAAAAACTGTTGGAATACATACGCTTTTCCTCTCCACCCTTATAGAAATAAGGCCCGTGATGATATCCCCACCCATCCTGAAAGCTGTTTTTCATCAATGTTACTACATTTAACTCTCCCATAGCCAGTGACAGGATAATAGTACATATTTTATTGTATGTGCTCTCTGTCTTTGGCTCACATTTGAGCCTGAGGTTTTGTTTTTGTTCCTTGGCACATTTAGTTTAGTCTGCGGTGTAAAAGAAAGGATCAGTACGTTGTTGATTAATCAGTGTGTCGACGTGCTTTGGCTGCTAGTTCAGTTTTCTTTTTATGTGCAATAAATAGACCATGCATGTCGGAAAAGTTTGAAGAGCTCTGCGTGTTTGTGCTTTTGTCGTCTTTATCAAATACTCCTAATACTGCCCCCTCTTATGTTTTAGATATAGCGTAGTGTATCATTCATCAGGAAGCGACTTTTTCCAAATTTATTAGTAGAAAAAATTACTTATTAAAAAACGTATTAAGAACACTGTAAGCTAAATATTTTTTAGCTAAGTTACATTGCTCTCTGCTGCCATGATCTAGCATAGTCCTTCTGTCCAAAGCCTGCCCAGTTGTGTGCTCCTGCATCCCGTTAACCACGGTGCTTGGGAGTAGGTGAGCTCACTTTCAGCACTTGAGTTGATTATGCCAAAACAGACAAGCTATGTGGGGCAGGATTATGTTGGATAAAGGAAGTGGAAAGGCAGGTAAAAAAATAATCTCGCACTTACCTTATTTCTCTCATTACATCTTGCTTGCTATTTGGTGCTTTGAAACTCACCGGTACATGGCCAGCCTTCTCTCTTACAGTGAATGGACCGGTGAAAAAAGGTATCAGTCAGACCACCGGATTTAGATGAAGCAGCTGTCTATAGGCATTCCTTTTTTTCCAGACAGGGCATTTAAAGTGGACTAAAACATGGGATTTCACTATTCTGGGTTTTGGTCCCTGTCCTTGGGACATCCCGAAGCCAGTTGGCCATTATATGTACCTCGCCGTCAATCCCACACTACAGGCGCGGCTCCCCCATCAATTGGCTTTTTTTGGCCCTGCATATAAATAAGTGGCTAAAAAAGCTGAATGAGAGCCAATTTAGTGATTGGCAGCACATTCCCTGCATCAATCTGGTCTGGGTCACGCACAGGGATGCAGACACCAACTGCAAATGCACTGTGGGATTGTCAGCTAGGAATGTATAACAATGGGACCAGCAAGGTTTGCATCTCCTGAATTTTTGCAGAAGGGGCTGGATGAAGGGTTGCATTTGAGCACTCTCAGGTCTTAGTTTTATTTATTCTCTTTTAGCACCCAATCACATAGGATCATCTAGTCCATACAGTCATGCAGGGGATGGCTCACGTTCAGTCTCCCTAAAAGACTCCAGTTCCAACCTGGGATCTCAAGCTGGACCTTTCCGTCCTGCAAGGACCAGCCTTTGAACCCTCGCTTTGTTATTTATGATAACTCTCAAGGTGTTGTTACTGGTGGCCATCACTTTAGTTTGCAGAATATCTGAACTGGCGGCTTTGTCTGTCAAACCACCCTAACTGATTTTTCAAAATGCCAAGGTGGTCCTGAGAACGTGGGTAGATTTTCTGCCTAAAGTAGTATCGGCTTTTCATTTGAGTGTGGATAATATCCAGCCTCCTTATTGTTCGAATCCTGCTGATCAAAAGGAATGGGTTCTGCATTCTGTTGATGTAGTTCTTGCTCTAAAATACTACATTTCAGCTACAGCATCTATGCAAAAAACAGAGACTCTTTTTGTGATCCCTACAGGCCCAAGAAAGGATTGGCAGCTAACACCCACTGTTAACTGTTGGATCAATCAGACTGTTACTCAAGCCTACTCTATTATAGTAAAGAACACCCCTTTTGGGTAACAGTAACAGTTTATTTTGCTAGAGTTGTAGGTGCTTCCAGGCTTCTGGGGTATTTCCCCACTGGTTGGGGTATGGACAGCTTGACAGGAAAATACAATTTTTGTACAAACCTTATAGAATTACTTCCCCCTAGTTTGTACCAGTAGGTGAAATTGACTTCTTTGTGGCACATGGCAGCACACATTCATAAATATATACTGTATATTTTGCACTATAAGTCCCGACTATGAGACGCACCCAGGGTTTAGAGGAGGAAAATAAGAAAAAAAATATTCTGAACCAAATAGTTTGCTAACATATCCCCTCCCAATCACCCCATATCATTGTGCAGGAACACAGAAAATAGAAGAAGCTACACTACAACCAAGACCATGTACTGTGTGCACGTGGATGCCCCCAGATCACCCATAATAACTCGGGAGCATGGGTTCTTGACTTAATGACATATTTATGGCAAATGACAATTATTTGCTTCAATGGGAAGCACAAGCAACTATGTCCCCAGGGGTATGTGTGCTCCAGTCCCAGCCTATTGTGCAGGGGATGCGGCGGCTTGCACTCCCTAATGACAATCAGACCCATTTGCCAAATGAAATAATCATAGCAAACTGCTCTGATTGGACAAGAGCCGGCGAATGCTCCATTGGACTGGGGAGAGGTGAGTTATTATGGGTGATCTGGGGGGTTTCATACTACGGGCATCCGAAAGTAAGATGTCCCTGTGGAAGGCTAGTGGCCAGCCCTGGAATCTTTTAGATTCCATGGCTGGACGCTCCAGGTTTTGTTCCGCTCTAAAAGCAATTAGCAGCAACCGCAATTCCCCAAGAGCAAAAAGGAAACAAAAGCTAACGCATGTGCGTTTGGGAGTACACCCCCCTTAGTACTACATGCATAAGTGCCCAAAGGAGGTTTTTATATCCTCTGGCAGATCACCTGCCACAATATATAGAGTCTACTAGGAAGCATATAACATTATATAGAGTCTACTAGGAAGTAATGTTTGTACGTGTCATGAAGACTTTCACCAAGCATTCATTATAGGTAACGCATGTTAGATCCAGTAGATTTCAAAGACCACATTGCTGTTACTACAAAGAACACATGTAAATTATTCACCACCTAATTTGATTCTAATAAAGCACTGAATTACAGAGGATTTAACTTCCTTTTTTGAGTTATTTACACAAACTCTAGTTCTCCTCATCATTGAAATAGTAAAGGATTTAAATGTATTACAGAGAAAAAACACAAAGTATTCAAACCATTCAAGTCAGTAATTATTGGACATCCATATTTTATGCAGCTTTGCTATTTGATTTTATATAGTTTTTATTCGGTGTCAGTGTTTTACAGACTGCATCAGTTTTTCCCTCTGTCATCCAGAACCACCTATATAATGACTTTTCCACTGGGATGGTATGTTAATGACAGTGCTTTTTCATCAAAACATGGCATTCAACCGGATGGCAAAAATGTTTGATTTTGGTATCTACGGGACCTAGAACCTTTATCTATCTAACCTTGGAGTTTTGCATGTGCATTCTAGAAAACTATATACAAGATGTCATGTGACTTTAGTTTGACAGGGGTGATATATTGCCTTTCAGCTATAAAGCTCCTTGCTTTCATATCAGATGTTGGAGTTGGCCATAAGCCTTTAAATGCCAAGCCCAAAGAATCTACTTGGGTACTTCCTTGGTCAAGCACCAAACCCAAAGATTCTATGTGCTTGGCGTCTCCCCAGGTTTGCCATCCCTTTACCAGTTCACAGGGTCAGAGGTGCTGGCATGTCACCTCCCAGCAAGCTGTGAACTTGGCACAACTCCCCCCCCCCCCCATTACCTACATCCCCAAAGCCCAGGTGGTGCAGAAAAGCCCAAGTGAGCTATGTGAGCTGGTAGCCTTCAGGGCCTGAGGCTGGTCAATCGGCTTCTTCACCCTAGTCTACCAGCTTCCATAGCTGGTGCCCAGGCTGGTTTTCTTGGATAGGGGGGACCCCACATCATGTTTAAAAGAAACATTTGTAAGGGTTTAATCCTTAAAATGTTGTCCTCCCACATTGTTTATTTAATTATTAAAGGTTGAACCTTTGATAGTGCGCATAGAAGTGGTATCTCATTTAAAATGTCATAAAGCACTCTTAAGTCTGGGGGGGGGGGGTCTCCTGGACAGGAACTGGTATCTACCACTACATATGTGGTACCATTGCATTCAGACGGAATGGGGCTTTTACGCGCAATATGGTTTTCATGAAAAACGTACATTTTCTAAAAGAATGCGACAAAGTAAAAATATATATATATTTTTTTTTATTTACCCCAAAATATTACTAAAAAAGAACTTAAAAAAATGCAAACAGAAAACCCCCTGAAAATTCCTGCAAAAATCATAGTTAAACATATATAGTGCAAAATAGTGAAAACTGGTATGGCAACAGAGGGTGACAAAATCTATAGGTAGGCTGCCAGTTAAAGGGTTAAATCCTACTTCAGGAACCACATTTTTGCACTCAGGCTATATAACTCAAATTTTAAATAGATTGAGTGGTTTATGAAACAAGTTTAAAGTATTTCTTCAAATCTATTTGTGTTTCTTTACATCTTCCACAATTTGCATTCTAAAATTCCCTGTACAATTTCATTTTCCCAGAACCAATGTATTTCAGTAACATGTATAACCCCGCAACCTAAAATAAGTTCCATATAAGTAAGTTCCAGTTATAAAATATGTCTTTACTTCCAAGAAAAATGTGTCCTTCCATGAATCCTCACCTCCCATGAAGACCTAGCGAACAGCAAAGGAACCACCATGCTTCTCCTGTTTGTCCAAGTTTTCCAAAATCTCGTATTGAGCACATAAACGCAATAATTCCCCTCACAATTTACAGAGGGAGGGGGCGTATACAGAAAGGTTTAGACTTGTCCAGTCCTCCCCTAAATCGGTAAAAGTATGTTAATGTGTTTGCAAATCTACTAGAAAACTAGATTTAGTACAACTACTGTATATAAACTGCCTTAAATCTGACCTTCAGTAAAAAATGCCCCACCCATAGAACAACCTAATTTTGGATGACCTGTTGCACAAACAGCCAATGGGGTTCACCAGGGGAGCATGCACGTGGCACATGCTTGTCCACCTGTTGAACCTTAATGCTTGGCAGTAGTCAGATGGGGCAGCAGTGCAATAGAACCGGCATTGGTAAGACATTTTGTATGTTTTCTAGCATCTTAATATTTATGTAGGGGACCTCCAGTCTTTTTTGTGAATCATTTTAAATGTTGCTGTACACTCCTCAACATTCAAATTGCAACAACAAAAAGGACAAGCCATACATGTATGCAAATCGAGGTGTTACTAAGATTGGAACATTTTCAAGCACCTAGTTCCAGTTTTCAGTATGTGTGAGGGGCATAAATGCCAAACTGAAAGCAATGTTTTTTAGCTACATGAAATCTCAAATGTCAGATCAAGTGGTGTGGGGTGATTGTGTGATGCTTCCTGTTCTTCACCGTGCCAGTTATCAACACTTTTTGCAAATTGAGAGGGACAGAGTCCTTGAGCTGAGAGAACTTTGTTTATCACTCTGGCAAATTGCTATGCACCTAGACCAAGAAGTCAGTACTATTTAACAATGGGCGGTTGGTAGGACAATGAAGAACTGGGAAGAGAGTAAGAGGTTCAATTAGGCAAACATCTGCATAAACTAATCATCTGACTGGAAGAATGGTGTGTATTGATCCATTCTGTACTGCAAGTGAAACTGAATTTCACATCCCATGCCTAGGGTGACAGTGTTTCACACTAACCATCAGAAGACATTTGAACAAAACTGGGCTATGAGCCAGAAGTCTAGCTACTGATGTTCCATTTACCTCACGCTGTTTTCAAAGTCAATCATTGTGAACAGCTTGACTGCAATGGAGACTGTAATGGAGGTCTGGAATGAGAACCACTTTTGTCTTTGACACAATGATAGCTGGAGATTGATCTGGAGACCTCAAAGCCTCCACAAGGGAACACTGGTCCTACTCCCAGAAATAGGATGTAGGGTTGCATAATGCAACCTGGACTCCTCTATTCTTCATTGCAGGTACACTAACAGCATTAAATTTGGTAGTGGAACCAATGATACAATTCCTGCAAGGTTTTTAAATTTTTGCGTGCAGTGCATATTAATTCACAACACAACCGCGCTGATTCAACCAGGTCTCCAAAAAGTGGTCTGCCAGGGATGTGGCAACCCCAGCTCCCTATACCGATGCTCAATTTTCAACCAACGCTAACCAAGCACTGATTGGACGAGAGACCATGCATGCTCCTCGGGAGAGGAGGAAAAGCGAATTGTGTGGGGGGGTTTCACACAGTGGGGCATCCTAAATCGGGATGCTCCAGGGTTAAGGGTCTATCACCAGGATAGTGAAAATCCTGGTAATGGGTCCACTTTAACCAAAACTGTGCTATAGTAAGTTCTTCAGGTTTCAGGCCTCATATGGGATCTTCCTGAAGGAGACCTTCAAAAAAGAATATATTATTTGGTATGAGTGTGTCCAGAGATTCAGGGCATTTCCACCAAATATGTAAAAAGGTGCCCTTATTCTGTCATCCCCTGAAACACCATAAAGTAGTTTTTTATTTCCATTCTGGTTGATACCAATGCAATACTCCCCTAGATCTGCTCCAGTCCTCGTCTCCCTGCAACTTTAAAGCTTAGTATATATCAATTATATCAACCCTGTAGAATAGGATTTGGGTCTTTTAAACATTTATTTTCAAATACAGATGTATGTTCCAAGAAATCTTTTCCTAGTTAAAGGGTCTGCAAAGTATTTCAGTTTGATATATCAGGTGTTTTTATCGACTAGCTTTGGAAATAGAAAGTTACCTTCATTGCTTAAAAAATTAGTAAAAGGTATAGATCCAGTCGCAGTCTATGGTCTAGGGGAGGAGTAATGGGACTGATCTCCAAAAGATAGGGTTATGCGTCTATTTTGTTAATTTAACATAGGGCGAGATTAGGTCCAAGGAATATCTTACTAAGTCCCATATTTAAGGAGCAATGTGCTAGCATGTCCTGCAACATCTCCTGTATCAAGCACATCTGGGATGTTATTGGTCTGCAATTGCACAGGGATCTAGCAGCAGCCAATACTGATTAATGGTGTGCTCAAGTGCATTTAGTGTGGCATATCTTTCCTCAGACAACTATTAATAACCTCACTGAATAAATCTGGATGTTTAGACTGTTTGTCAACAGTCGTTTTTGTGGCAAAACATTTTTTTGTGGTTGACTTATGTTTCCACACTCCAACCATCAAGCAATGAACGAGAAATTTTTGGTCAGCCAAAACGATACGACGGATGACCGATTAAACAATTCTTGTTCATTGTTTGATCGCAGCGGGCTTTTGCACTGAGCGATTATCACTTAATTGCGGTCGATTTAGAGATTTCTCGCTCCATCTAGACTGGCCATTAGTTTTTGTTTTGTACCTGATGTTAAGGTTTTGTATTTAGTTAAAGTCTATTTAAGTTTACCCTGGCTGTGTGCATAACTCTGGTCGTTACTGTAGCCTTGGGCGACGAGCTCCGCTCCTGGAGTTCGGGCGACCCTGACAGTGGCATCATGATTTTGGATGGCCGGGGCAGACTAGTGGCCAGCTTTGGAGTCTTTTAGGCATGGTCCTCTAGTCTTTTAGACTCCAGGACAGTGCCATGTGGCTTTACAGACCCATTAATTCCCATGACACATGCAATATTGGACTGGCCCACCAGAGAACTAGAGGATCTTCCAGTAGACGCCAGGCACTGACCCATGGCCACCATCGAGGTCCAAAAAGTGTTTGATTTGCCTGAAGTGTTCTGTGAATTTGTTATTCTTTCTAGAAGTTATTGTTACTATTAATACCGGTGGGTACAGTCTATTATTGAATGGCGGGCCCCAAGAATGATTTTCTCTGGTAGGCCCAAGGTACTTCAGTCCAACACTGTTCATATGGCATTTTTTAAATGACGTGTATTTTACTAACAGGCAAGCATGCCATTTCATCTGCTCTTACATATCCCAGGAAAAGGGTGGATATAGATGTTAAATTTGTATGTATACTTTCCTGCTCACAGTCAGTATGTGGTCCCCCTTTCCAACCTGCGTGCAGCCTCCCTCGATTATCTCAAATGACTTTCACATGGAGCTGAGGTTAGCCGTTATTTCTGTTGGCTCTTCCCCATTGCAACAGACACTTCCTCTCCGCATTAAAAGGACCAAGTGATGTTCAGCTGACTGGGCACAAGCCCAACTCTTGATTTATACATTATTTAATTTCCTTCAGAAAATTGAAAACAGTGCCGTTAGGAATGGAAGTTGATATTTTTCATTTGCTTCAGAACTCTTTTAGGGGTAATATAATCAGTGGTTGTGCATATCAGCTTGTTTATGGAGGCTCGCAGTAATGGAACATGCAGCTAAAGGGCTTTTTATCTGAATTCAGTAAACACAGGAACAGAGCAGCTCAGACACAGAACAAAATGTCGAGTCTGTAAATCCATAACAGCAGAGACTATTCAGTGCTTAGCTAAGAAACAGCCCTAGAAGGGATATTATTAAGGAAAGGATTCCATTGCTGTATATAACATCACATCCTTCTTTAAAAGGAAGCTAAAGTAAGTTGACCTAAAACAAGCACACCTGACTTTTGTTACCTAATACACTCAAGTAAGGCATTAGAGTGTACCATAAACTCAACTTTCCCTTGTTTCCATGGCGCACATTCCATTCACATTTTGTTGTTGCTGTGAGCACAGGCTGCATCCCTGCTTGCCTGTAGTCGGTTGTTCCTCTTTAAAGAAATTAAATTAAAGCCAGGCTCCTCCCTACATTTCATCTCTGGATTAAGGTGATGTTTGGTCCCAGTAATGACTAGCCGGGGCGTAATGAATCCCAGTGTTACGATGGTTATGCTTTCTCCTACTAAGCAATGTTACTGTAGGTATATTGGTGCTACCCCTTGTCTTTAGCTAGAATACATTTTCTGCACTCATATTTGACATGACTAAAATGCCAGTTCATGCCCTCATTGGTTTCTGACTTAAAGCAGACCAAAAGCCACATTTGTAACTAGCATCCTCTCATCCAGTCTATAACTCTCACTGTCTGAGCTTGGATTCTTCCACCTGTCATCTCAGAGATCTGCAAAACCTGGCCTATTGGTGGCCCTTGAGGAGGAGGGTCGAGCATGTGTGATATAGGGCGTGTGGGTCTGCTTTAAAAACTGGTTATGTGTTGTAAAATATTTTAACTAGCCCTGAAAACACTCTTGTTTTAACAAACCTATTTCTCAGTCTCAATGTATCTGGCGGTGGGCCTATATTTTCCAGTATTAACTACTCTCCTGGAAACAAACCAGGGGGACAGGTGAGTTAAAATATTATGTTATCCAAGATGATCATTCATAGAGAAGATAAACATAAACATTCATGCTTGGGCATTTTAAAGTGGCTCAAAACCCACGCCGATCGGCCCGGGAATGTTATTGATCCCCCCCCCCCCCCCCCCCGGGGATACCCCTCTGTGTGAAAGCCCCCAGGTCACCCCATTCACTTACCTCCTTTCCTGGTCCCATGGCGTGTCTTAAGAGCAGCGGCTGCATCCCGCTATCCCTCTAGCAGGGCGCGTGCCGGCGGCAGGCATTTGTGATTGGTTGGTGCAGGCACGCTCCCTGTTAGAGGGGAGTGGAGGATGCAGTCATCAGGGCGCTCAGAGCCACTGCTCTTAGTCGCTCCGTGGGACTGGGAAGAGGTGAGCTGGTCTTGGCATCCTGGGGAGTTTCATGTAGTGGGGCCCCCCCGTTCAGGGAGCCCTGGAGGAAAGAACCATAACCCAGGATAGTCAAAATCCTGGGTTTTGGTCCACTTTAAGGGTGATGCTTGATTCGACTGGTTATATTTAATTGTTTTCCTATTGTGTATTGTTTTATCTTACCTCTCCAAGCCCTTCTTTCTAAAGCCACATACGCTCAAAAATCAGAGCTAGCACATACATGACTGTGGCCTAATAGAAGACAACTCCAGAGGTCCAGAAACACAGTACCCGTTATACACCTCTTCTTATTTAGAAAGCGATTAGCTTGGTACCCTAACAGTCAACGAAGAAAAATTGTAAAGGTGTTTGGAAACACCTGTTGAGGATTTGGCCTTTTCTCTGGTATACTGTGTACAGTTCGGGAACACTTTGCAGAGGCTCATTTTACACAGCTTGTTGAGCTGAGCTGCCGGTTCCCTTTTGGGCTGGCTGTGCATCCACTCCTGCAGTGAGGTCCACATATGTTGTGAAAAGGAGCCAAGATTGTTTGAGAATTGCAACTAAGTCAGGAAATTAAAAATTACAGAATTTGGCCCTGCTTTTTGAATAATGTGTCCATTAGAAATTGGATTCCTTCTCTGCACCCTTTCCGGAAACGAGCAAAGTTGCTCCAGAGAATACTTGAGTGGTCTGCAGCTAACACAAATGTCGCACTGCATAAACAGCTTTATTAGCACCTCAGGGATTTGCTGCGCAACCTGGCTTCGAACTTCATATAATGTCATTTACAACACCATGTGCACAGAGGAGCTAGATAAGCAATACATGTTCTGTGATTGCACAGAAGCAATTATGAATCCATATTTGTTTACTATGCCTACTCCATATTGAACAAATACAATTTTAAACCAGACCAACAGCCTGGCACAGGAAAAAAAGGTAGCGGCTATTTTGGAGCTTCCCCTCCCAGCATCTCAGCTATGCTGCTGCCTGGATTCAACTGACATAACTGACAATGCACAGTAACAGAAAGCCCAGCAGCACTTCCTGTTTGCAGGTGGCCTGCAAATACATGAGCCACCATTTCGTTTCTAAAATTTGCTACAGCAGGAGTTAGTAAAAGGTCTAAATCTAAATTTTTGACTGTTGGTCCACTTTAAGTTCAAGATTGTTATGACCCCCCAGTCACCTCTCAATCCCCCTGTGCTATGGCTGATATGGGCATTACAAAAATAAAACAACTCACCTGATTGCTGCAATCCTCCCTCTGCATAGCATCTGTTGGCTTGGCAGGACTGACCTGTCACTAAAGGACTTCTCTTTAAGTAACCCATGGATTATACAGTGTCCATTTATGCTCGCAGAACAGTCACCGGCTGTAAAAAGATGTCACTTTAAAGCTGGTATGCCATAGGGAGAATTTTTCTTTAATGCATGGCACAGCCCGCTTCGGTATTCATAACTGATGGGTTATTCCACCACAAGGTGGCGCAGCAGCACTGCAGAAAGCTGTGGCAGCTCCCGGCTCCCTATAAAAACGGGATTAACCAACAAGTTCCCAGTGTTGTCTCTGCAGTGACACTGCGAAGTTAGAAGATGGCTCTCTCTCTTGCTCAGGTGAGCGGGGCAACCAAGCCTGCGGCCCTGCAAGTCTATTTCCATCCGTTTCTGGACCCTACTTGCCTCCCAGCCTTGGCTGACAGATCGGGTGAAGGTAGAAGAGCACTAGGGTCAAGTGCTCCAAGCTGCAGACCCTGTGCCACAAAGGGTAGCCGGCCATAGGCTTTATGGTGAGCCTTCTTGGGATACGGAGTTCCTGCCCTAGCTTCTGAGGGGGTGAGTTGTTGTGTCCCCTTATTTTCCATTTGGGGCCCCTCCCTGGCCATGGCTGCTCGCCGCTGCCTCCTTGTCCCTCTCTTCTCCCCCTCCCCTCTCTTTTTTGGTGTTTTTAGCTGCTACGCCGCTTTGTACTATGCTCCGCGGCTGTGGGCGCTATAACCTGAGGTAATTTTGCCTTGTCATGGCGCCGGCCGGGTCACGTGAGCGCTGTTTTCACGCTCTTGGTGAGGCGTGTTGCGTCGTCTCCCCGTGGCCCGCCCCTCGAGGTACTTCTGCCGGCGCCATTTTGAGAGAGCTGCGCGTCTGGATTTCTCCCTTCCTGGCTGCTTCTGGCTGCTCCTCTGGTGTGTCGCTTCTCCTGTGGCGGTGCCTGAGTGACGCTGTGGTGTCTTTGGTCCATTAGTCCCCCTTGGGGGGTTTTTTATTGGAGGGTGTATGTGCTGCGGGATGCTCATGCGTCTTTTTTCTTAGGTCTTTCAGGCGGGATACCATTGGGTTGTGGCATATCCCAGCTCCATTCCTTCCTTCCCTTCATTCTCCCCTTCACTAATTTTTGGGGGCATCCTGTGGGAGGGCATCCCGGGTGGCCTTTGTATAGCCTTTACCCACCGCTGGCCTATTGCGCCTGTGTTAATCACCATATGGAGGCTGCTGGGGATAGCGCGCTTGGGGGCCCTTCGGGGCAAGCCCGGCTATGTTCAATGTGTGGGGTGTCCCCTGTGAGTAACGGTGTCACGTTGCGTTCCATGTGCTGAGAGGGTCATTGCACTACAAGCTGGTTTGCCTGCTTCGCTTTCCAGCTCAGCACATCCCTCTGCTTCACCTACCCCCCTGCTCCTGCGACTGGGCCCCAGTGAGGGGGAAGTCAGCAGGGAGTCACACTCTGATTTGGCTGTGCGGGTGGCCAGTATTGAGAGACAGCTTGCCAAGTCTATTCCCAGGAAGGCCTCTGGCAAGAAGCGGCACCTGACTCCCTCACGCTCTACTGAGGAGTATGGGGAATTGGATGTCACTGCTGGACTTTATTCCCTGGAGGAAGGAGAATTGCCTCCGGATTCTGACTCCTCGGGAGACCAGCAGGAGAATTGTGACAGTGACGCTGCGTCTAGGGATTCATGGTATCCTGAGGACACTGGTACTTTACTGTCTCATATTTTTGAAATCCTACACATTGCCCCTCCTGTGGAGGCTAAAAGAAAACAGGGTGAGCTGCTTCGTCCTGTTAAACAGCATCTGGAGTTTCCTGAGCAAGGTCATTTCAACTCTGATACTTAAAGCATGGGAACGTCCTAACAAGCTACCTGCTGTGTCCAAAAGTTTGGATAAGAGGTATCCCTTTTCTGCTGATCTTGTTAGGAGGTGGTCAGTTCCCCCTGAAGTGGATGCTCCCGTGCTGGGCTTGTCCAACACTTCGGTCATGCCTTCCCTGGACACTACCACTCTTAGGGACGGTGAGGACAGGCGCATGGACCAGTTGGCCTGTCATGCTTTTACCTGTGTGGGGGCTGGATTGCACCCAACCTGTGCCACGGCTATTGCGGCTATTGCTCTTAAGTCTCAGCTCAAGCACCTCATGGATGGCACTTCAGCTCGTGGGGAGGGAGAGGAGTTTAGGACTCTCTTGGTTTGCTCTGATTTTGTGGCCTTTATTCTTGCCGCTATGGATGATGCTGTGCGGCTAAGTGCCAGGGCCTCTGCGCTCTTGGTGGCTATGCGACGATCTGTCTGGTTGCGCCAATGGGCTGCTGATGATGCTGTTAAGAAAGCTCTCACTGGTCTCCCCTTCGCAGGGTTGCGGCTTTTTGGAGAGCATCTTGATGTTCTTGCTAAGGATGGCAAGCTGCCTCAGCATAGGAAGCAGTCTCGGCCATTTCTTGGGTCCTCTGCCCCCCTCCCCTTCCTTTCATGTTCCCAGAGGAGGCCGGGGCTCTCTCCTCCATAGTGGCCATAGAGATGCTTGGGGCTGTGGCAGACCTTGGTCGCCCCGGTCTCTCCTGGAACTCCAAACCCAATCTCTCCCCTAAGCCCCCCTCAGGCATGAAGGGGCGCCCTCACCCATCGGGGTGGGGGGACGGCTTCGGTTTTTTGCTCACGTCTGGAGGCTTCAAGTCTCAGACCGGTGGATACAGGAAATAGTGTCCTCCGTCTACAAGATAGAGTTTACAGCCTGCCCCCCCCCCCCCAAGATTCGTCAGATCCAGTCTTTAAACTGTATTTATGCTCAAGGGTTGCGTCTGGTGGTTCAATGCCTGTTAGAGTCAGGAGTCATTTGTCCAGTGCCCCCTCAAGAACGGGGTCAGCGGTACTATTCCAATCTTTTCACAGTCCCCAAAAAGGACGTCTCTCTAAGGCCCATTCTGGATCTAAAGAGCCTCAACAAATTTGTCAGATTCAAGCATTTTCGCATGGAGACGCTACGCTCTGCTGTCAGTACCCTTCGCCAGGGCGACTTCATGACCACTGTGGACATCAAAGATGCTTATCTTCATATGCCTATCTTCCTAGGTCATCAGAGATTTCTAAGGTTCGTGCTAGAGGATCAGCATTACCAATTTGTGGCTCTACCCTTCGAGATCACCTCGGGTGTTCACCAAGGTACTGGCGGGAGTGATGTCTCTGCTCAGGAACATGGGCATCCGCATCATTCCTTACCTGGGCGACATCCTGATTGTGGCTCAATCCTTTCCTCAGGCCGAGCAGGACACTCAGATGGTGATCTCCACTCTACAGTCCTTCGGCTGGGTGATCAACTATCCCAAGTCTTCTCTGTCCCCGTCCTTGGTGAGGTCCTTTCTGGGCTTGACTCTGGATACCTCTCATTATATGGATGTGTGGGAAAATAAAGGTTTACATGCTAAGGACTAATTAAGGTCAGCATTAAAATGCTTCTATAAGGCATACATGAAATGTATTGATTCAGGTATGCATTGCTATACAATTTATGGCCTCGGCCATGCTGATACATGCAATGCCTTGGAGCTAAAGGCACGCAGACTCCTCCACATAGCCGCAAAACATGTTCAACAATAGCAATTCGATGCCTCAAAGGTCCCGTAAGTGGATCGCAAATGGTGGTGGTCCCCCGGCAATCAGCTCTCTGAATCCCATCCCAACAACGTAAGTTATCTGAACGAACGCAAAATATCAGATTTTGATGGGAAAATGATCCGAACTAACGCAAATGATCCGATTTAGTTTCGTTCTTCGAAAGCGCATATACACATTAGCCCGAACATTCGTACGAATGGAAAATGAACGAAAAAAAAAAAAAAAAGACTAACACACACAAAAACTTTCACAGACAGCTACAGAAGTCCAGACGAATGTGCCTCTGAATCGAGCCTATTTGGGTTGATTCAAAGAAACATGTAACAGCTTGGATTTGGCTCACGATCATCCTATTTTTTACGTCCGCTCGTGCGTTCGTATGAACTTGCGAGTGATTCAATAAGCAAATACGTTTCGATCCTAAAAGATACGTCCGTTCGTATGATATCTCCCGAACTTGCCTCAGTCAGTTGCCAATCGTAAAAATCACGTTCATGTGCTCACCTGTTGCGGCGGCAGCCTGTTTTTTCGGCTGCTTCCATCGTCAACCTCTTCCAATTACTTGCGTTTGCCTCTGGTTTTCATTGGTTTTTGGCCTCTTAGATTCGTGCGTTCGTATGTTTATAAGATCTTGCGCATGCGCACCCTCAACCAGAAACTTACATAAACCCCTTAGCGCTTGCATCCAACTTCATTTCTCGGTCCCTTAAACTTACCTAAACCCCTTAGCGGCTGCATCCAACTTCATTTCTCGGTCCCTCAAACTTACCTAAACCCCATAGCGGCTGCATCCAACTTCATTTCTCGGTCCCTCAAACTTACCTAAACCCTTTAGCGCTTGCATCCAACTTCATTTCTCGGTCCCTCAAACTTACCTAAACCCCTTAGCGGCTGCATCCAACTTCATGTCTCGGTCCCTCAAACTTACCTAAACCCCATAGCGGCTGCATCCAACTTCATTTCTCGGTCCCTCAAACTTACCTAAACCCTTTAGCGCTTGCATCCAACTTCATTTCTCGGTCCCTCAAACTTACCTAAACCCCTTAGCGGCTGCATCCAACTTCATGTCTCGGTCCCTCAAACTTACCTAAACCCCATAGCGGCTGCATCCAACTTCATTTCTCGGTCCCTCAAACTTACCTAAACCCTTTAGCGCTTGCATCCAACTTCATTTCTCGGTCCCTCAAACTTACCTAAACCCCATAGCGGCTGCATCCAACTTCATTTCTCGGTCCCTTAAACTTACCTAAACCCCTTAGCGGCTGCATCCAACTTCATGTCTCGGTCCCTCAAACTTACCTAAACCCCATAGCGGCTGCATCCAACTTCATTTCTCGGTCCCTCAAACTTACCTAAACCCTTTAGCGCTTGCATCCAACTTCATTTCTCGGTCCCTCAAACTTACCTAAACCCCTTAGCGGCTGCATCCAACTTCATTTCTCGGTCCCTCAAACTTACCTAAACCCCATAGCGGCTGCATCCAACTTCATTTCTCGGTCCCTTAAACTTACCTAAACCCCTTAGCGGCTGCATCCAACTTCATTTCTCGGTCCCTCAAACTTACCTAAACCCCTTGGCGCTTGCATCCTTCTTCATGTTGACGACCCTAAAACTTCCCAAAACCACATAATGTACATATGTCTATATGTTTCTAACCGTTTTTTTTCTGGTTTGTGTAATTGTTTGTGTTTGCGCATATTAGAAAAGACACATTTATGAAGTAATAAAAGATAATTTATTTTAATTTTTTGGGGTGATTTTGGATATATTTTTAGGGGAATTTTTAGTTTTTATTGGGGTGTTTGTTTGCAAACCCCTTTTTTTTTTTTTTTTTTTTAAGAAAATACAAACATTTTTGGTTTTAAAATACAAACAGATTTTTTTGTAAAATACAAACAGATTTTTTTTTAAAATACAAACATATTTTTTTTTTTTAACGCAAAATTTGGTGTGGCTTGCCTTAAAAACAGATTAAAATTTTGGATTTTTTTTTAAAAAGGCAAAACTTTAAAAACGTGAAAACTCCCACAAAGTTGGTAAAACATTGAACCAAAGTAGCCAGGACCAAGGGCACTAATCCTCCTCGTCTTCTTCATCTGTTGGCCCCAACGTCGCCTGTATGGCCAGCAGCTCGGCCACCAACTCCTTCATTCTTTTTTTTTTCTCCGCCAAAGTTTTGGGGATCATCCCTGGAACCAATAGAGAAAGAAACATAAATAGGAGTCCCAGACCGGTTTGTATGCTGGAAATAGATTTGGGGTTAATCAAATACATGTAAATGCATGACATATGTCATTCTTCCAAGGGATACAGTTAATGCATTTCCCACAGGTAAGTCTTTAAACTCCTTAAACCGGACCTTCAACATTATTTAATGAAAACCACTAACTATTCCCAAATGATTCTGCACCAGATCAAAGTAAATTTAGGTTTTTTTTTTATTACAGCGCCGCCATCTGGACTCTGAAGCATAACACTTAATGAGGAGTGGAGAGTTGGATAAAGTACAGGGGAGTAGGTTACAGTGGTGCGTTGGGAATCCAGAGCATAGCTGGGTTGAGGGAAAGGTCATCACTCCCACAATGCATGGCAGCACCTTCCTTTTTTCAATCTGTATCCCATGCTGCCTGTAAATATTGTGCATTCCATATTCCCCAATATTGGTTTTGTTCTGTCTAATAACATGCATTAGATGGGTGAAGGGTGTTTTTCCATGTTTCTAATCTGTAGGTACAGTGTGATGGCTAAGTCTTTGGTTCTTAATACTAGTTAGGGTCCTCTTTAACCTAACGAAGTGCCCACATTAAAGTGTGAACTACACATTGGCTACGCCTTTAGTTATGTGTGTGTTATTAGCTAACCAAACATTAATATGAATAATGGCATGGAGACTTACGGAGTTGGTGGCCGACAGATGGCTGGTTGGGGCCAACAGGCTGCCCTTGGTCCTGGCTCTGCTGTGAAGAAGTCCCTGGAGAAACATGTGACATTTGGTTAGTACTTGTAGAGAGTCACTATCCCCAACATATCTGGCTCCCAGTCTGGCTGACATCACTCACCTTCGCCAGGATCTCCTTCCAGCATCTCTGCTGCCTCCTCCTCCACTATCTCACCCGCTCCTGAAGCTTCTACAAATACATAATAAAGGATAACTTAGTTTTTGGCCTGCCATGTATATCTTTGTGCCTATACATGATGAGTGACATACCAGAGCCTTCCCCATGCGTGGCCAGGTATGACTCCACGCCCACGCGCCTTGGCCCCTCCTCTGTGGTAAGGTCCAGGGGCTGGTCTGAGGAGGCCACAGAGGAGGGGTAGGTCCGTCGCCCGGGAGATCCACCACCTTCACTCACAGATGCAGAGTCATGCAGCACTGGTCGGCCTGTACGTCTCCGGGTGCGGCGAATTCTGAAATCCATTTCCAACACTACCAACGAAAAGTCATTATAAATAAAGGCATAACTTAGACATTTGGAACATATACCATGCAATTGCTTTGTACTTACTTGGGAAATGGATCCCAAAAAACCTCCGCACCCGGGGCATGTGCAGACGCTTCAGGTCCGACCAATGCTGCATTATCTGGGTGTGAGTGAAGGTGGTGCTGGTCACACGGTGGATCTCGGCGATGATCTCCCGGGCGATGTCCCTTTTCTCGCACACATTGGGCGCGAAGTCATACCGGCGCTGAAGCATGATCTGAAAAACATAATGGACACAGAGCTTTTACTTTTACACACAGACCCATATGTGTTGCATCACAAGTTGAGTATTTAATGTCATTAACACACACATTTCGAATGGCCGCCATTTTTGGGGAGTGCCTTAAAGAGGACGTTGACTGTGATTGACAGTCTGGTCTTATGTTATATGTATCACACACCATGTACATACAGATAATAGCCAACATCAAGAATCAGGCCACCTGCATCTATGGCATGTTAGGATGGTTTAAACATCCAAGATGTAGCCTAATGCTTAGGCTTTTGGACCACGTGTGTGGCTTCCCGTTGTGTTTTTATGGCTTAGGACAACAGTGTTCCGCAAACATCCGCATCAAGGTCCGAGACAGGCCAGGTTTGACAGCTCGCCCCGCTACTCCACAGGTTAATTAACTGTTGCTAAGCCGGAGCAATTGGCCGAATTAGGACATCAGCATAGACAGGTGAAAACGTGGCCAGGCTCGGCCCTTGAGGATGAAGTGTGAGGAGCCAGTGATTAAACATTAAGAGACCCAAAACTAGTTCCCAACGCATCATTTACATTTAGGCCATCATTGACTATTCGATTAAAATGCACAGGCAGCCACTTACCAGCATGAGGATCTCTTCCTGTTGACGGGTGAAGATAGTGGGCGCCATCTTTAGTCTTCTTCCAGGCAGCAGATAAGTGAAACCCCAGCGGTTTCCTGGTTCCGCTCGAACGTACGTTCGTACGAGCGCGTAGTCGTGCGCATAGGCGTCACACGCTGGGCTCATTATTTAAAGGTCCCTTCCCCCCAAGCTCATTCTCTTTGAGCTTTTCTGTACGATGGCACCCAAAAAGGCGATCAGCAAGCGACCCCAGGCAAGCAAGACCGCGGAGGGCCCCACCACAAGGTCCCAGCAAGCTGGCCGAAAACTGAGATCCAAGACTCCCACCTCGGCCCCACCAAGGGACCCTGGACCCTCAGGTACCCAAAAAAGGGGCCCCAAGCCTCGTGCCCCTCCTGCAGCCAAAAAGCTGGCAACTGCAGCACCCACCACCTCTGCCCCCAGAACAGGCAGCACCAGTGAGCCCACACCGGCCATGCCTTCAAGTAGGGCAGTTCGGAAACCCATGCCCCGCAGCAGGGCCCGAACCCCATCCAGGGCCCGAAGTACAGCCAGAGGGCGCAGAACACAATCCAGGGCACGAAGCCCAGACAGGGCCCGAACCCCATCCAGGCCCCGAACCCCATCCAGGCCCCGAAGCCCATCCAGAGGCCGCAGATCACAAACCAGGGCCAGAAGCCCCTACAGGCCCAGAAGAACCCCATCCAGGGCCAGAAGCCCCTACAGGGCCCGCAGATCACAAACCAGGGCCAGAAGCCCCTCCAGGCCCAGAAGAACCCCATCCAGGGCCAGAAGCCCCTACAGGGCCCGCAGATCACAAACCAGGGCCAGAAGCCCCGACAGGCCCAGAACAACCCCATCCAGGGCCCGAACCCCATCCAGGCCCCGAAGCCCATCCAGAGGCCGCAGATCACAAACCAGGGCCAGAAGCCCCTCCAGGCCCAGACGAACCCAATCCAGGGCCAGAAGCCCCTACAGGCCCAGAAGAACCCAATCCAGGCCCCGAACCCCATCCAGGCCCCGAAGCCCATCCAGAGGCCGCAGATCACAAACCAGGGCCAGAAGCCCCTCCAGGCCCAGACGAACCCAATCCAGGGCCAGAAGCCCCTACAGGCCCAGACGAACCCAATCCAGGGCCAGAAGCCCCTACAGGCCCAGAAGAACCCAATCCAGGGCCAGAAGCCCCCGACCTGGCACCAGCCGGGAACAGAGCCCCCGACCTGGCACCAGCCGGGAACCTAGCCCCCCAAGAGGGCCCCGAATTGCCCCCATGACCACATCTACACCTGGAAGTTCGGTGGCCAGCCACGCAAGAACACCCAGTCCCTTGGCCAGTCCAGTCCAGTCATTGGGAAGCCACCAATCCGGCCATTCCCCTACCCAGCCCCAGGCCATAATGTCACCACATGTGTCTGCACACATGGAGGAGCAGCCAAGCCAACCATCTGGCCGCACATTGCGCCGCGGCCAGTTGAGTGGGAGATTCTCCCATGACCAAAATATGGCATTGGCTAGTGGCCTTACATTATACTATGACGAGCTATATGGGAGCAAATCCAAACACACCACCAAGCAGCGCAAGATGGAATTGTTTGAAACCATCCTCCGACAAGTAAATGCAGCGGGGGAAGAGAGGAAAGATGTGTCCCAAATTCAGAAGAAAATCTCTGATCTGAAGTATGCTGTACGGCAAAAAGAAATTAAAAGGCATAATTACAGGTAAATAAATGTTTACGCTAAATCTAATGTTTTGGATGTACTGTATGCACCTTTTCTGAGTACCAAACGCTTTTCTCTTTTCAGCCTGAAAACTGGCGGTGGCTTTCCATCTAAATTGGAGTTTACCCCTGCTGAGGAGATTGTGCTTGGACTTCTCCATCCGGTCGCGGTCGGTGGACATGCTGGTCTAAGGGACACAGACTCACCTACCCGTACCCACGGTGAGTACTCTTAATTCTGCATGTTTGCCTGTTTGCTAAATAATCTACAGTTCACTAGTAACAAGCTAACGGGATGCCCCTATGGTTTGCCTTGCTTGGCCTCGCACTACTGTGGCTGTTTGTGTCCTCTTTTTGGCCCTGGGAATCACACATTTAGGCCAACAGCCATTATGGCAAAGTTCAAATGTCCAATTGTATTGTTAAAGTCATGAATTTTTGCAAGATAAGTGAGATATTTTGAAGCAATCACAAAACACACATCATTATGTATGGGTTGCCTTTTGCTTGTGTGAGTTGTGTTTGAGTTAACAATTTAATTAGCCACCCACAAACATATGTGACCAAGAGCAGCGAGACTCAACTGGCGGCCCGGGGTCCCAATGCGGACCTTGCCACCACATTCAAGGACCCCTGCCCAGACAGCCCTGCACTCAGTTACTTCTGTGTTGACGTGCTCAGAGCTGCCCCCTTGATCGGCCATGTAGTGGTTGGTCTCCTGCCCAATGTCATGGCTCCGTGAAACATAGCATTGCAATATGAAGTACTGCCCAGGAAGTGGCATTGCAAGGTACACAGTAACTTATTTAAATTTTCACTGGCCACAATCGTGTCCCGCTGCCCCTGCTCTGGCCCATGTGCCACAGTCCCCCCATGCCCCCCCCCACATAAGCCCCATACATTTGTAACAGATTGGCTCCATCCATCCCATCACCATCAATACGTTAACTCCCCCCTTTAGCCATCCAATCCCTGTCCCCTCAGCTCTGGCCCATCCAGCCCAGCAAGGGCAAGCAGCCTTTATTAGTTGGCACTTAGAAATCTCCTGCCCCTCCACCAGTGTCTTTATTTTTAACTAGACACCCCCTGCGTCAGCACCATGGCCAGACATTCACCTCTCACCACATACCTTTAAATGGGCGTTTCAAACAATTGTTTGAGTACCCCGGACCTAGCGAATGGTAGGCTAAATCCAAAAATGTGCCTTGAAAGTTGGATGCTGACTGGGTACACTTCATGACTTAGAACTGAGGTCACTTAGCAGTTTGTCCGAGCCATTGCACCTATGTAAACTTGCGTGGGTTGGAACAAAGGTCACCATTGCTCTAGAGTTGAATAATATTACAAATAGAGCTATATTTGATTACCTATCCCAAAAAAGGTTATGTGTGTGTGTTTACGTGGTTTTTTTTTCTCTTCTTCAGCCCAGCATGATCCCTCAGCAAGGGTAAACTCACCCCCCAGTTTGGTTATGCCTACCAGGTCCGTACAGCATCGGAGCCCAGATCAGAGATTTTCGGTAAGTTAATTTAGTAGCATAAATACTAACAAGTGCTTAAGAATGTGTTAAACTGTTGAAATCCTAAATTGGGACGCAAACTTAGCCTTTTTTTTTTGATATGTCCCTACAGACCCGCACACTCATGGAAGAGATCCAGGACATGGAGGAAGATGATGATGTCTCCGTACAGGGCACGTCGGATGAACTCCCCCTGGGTCCCAATTTGGAACTGCTCCATAATGTTTCTCTGGCCAATCCTCAGCAGCAGAGTGAATCTCCATCCATTGTGCTTGCACATGGGGAGACTGACACTACAGTCCCCAGTGTTCACTCTGCTGCTGAGGATTTGCAAAGCAGGCCGGTTGCTGTTGAGGGTACGACACCACGCGGCAGGGCACGCCCAAGAGCCAGGGTAATTGTGCGGCGGACTCCATTACGCCGCCCCACAATTTCCCAGGGGAGGCAGAGTGCCCTGCTTCAATTATGGACCCAAGAAAGGGAGTCTTATCAGGCACAGCTCGTTACAGAGCGTGAGGAAAGGCATGCCGACATGGTCAACATCCATACCAGTCTACAGGGCATCCTCGCGGAGTTGCGTACCCTCAACAGCAACGTGGCCAATGCAAGTAATGGCATCCAGTCAGCCATGGCTGAGATGACCAATATGCAGAGAAACATTGTGGAGCAGTTTCAAATTCACAATGCTGCCATGGCCCAGGCTAGGTCCCATTCCCATGGACCTCCACCTGGACCTCCACCTGGGTATTATGGGCAGCCACCCTATTAAGCCATGGGTGTGTGGGACATCTTTTCTCTTAACCCCCACTGTATTTACTTGTCCTTTGAGGTTTCAAACAATCCATTTTGTGTTGCTCTGGCAGGTTGTGTTTTGTATTTGCTCCCATATAGCTCCTTAGAGTAATGCTTAAGGCCACTAGCCAATGCCATAGGTCTATGTGGAGTTTATGTGGCCACTTATGGCTTTACCTATGTATTTGGTTGGTGCTCCTCCTGTTTGCAGACATGTTTGTGTGACATTATGGCCATGCCCAAATATCCCTGGGCACAGGCAATATTAATGACTGGACTAGGCTGGCCTTTGGACTGGGTGTCCTTGTTTGGTTGTGCCACTCACTTCCAGGTGTAGATGTGCTCGATGTTTTTTTTTTAATGTTATCCATTGGTTACCACAGATGTATGTGGACTGATTTCTGTTAACCACTATAATTTTTCTTTTTCCAAGTAAAACAAAAATTTCACTTCCAATACTTGTGGCGTTTTTAGTGGGAAGACATTTTTAACAGCTTGGCCTAAACCAGATAATTTTTGTTGGAAAAGGTGTAACAATGCAAAGCGAAAGCTAAGGAAACTACATGAAATACATTAGGCAACAATTAAGGGCTAAATGTTTTACTTAGAGGTAATGCCACATTAGGGCAAAACAACATATGTTTCAAAAAGGATAACACAGACATAC
The DNA here is from genome assembly GCA_027917425.1 of Gastrophryne carolinensis. Classification (NCBI taxonomy): domain Eukaryota; kingdom Metazoa; phylum Chordata; class Amphibia; order Anura; family Microhylidae; genus Gastrophryne; species Gastrophryne carolinensis. The sequence goes on along the minus strand of CM051234.1, from coordinate 186,699,488 downwards.
AGAATGGTGAGACAGGGAAAAAAGTTAACTAAAATGCTGGCTGATCAGGTTGGCTCGAACAGATTGGCCAGACTCACTGGGGGGCCCCTCAAAATTCTCGGCTTCATCCTCGACGGCTGAAGAGGGCAGGCTGTCCACATAACGTGGGACACGTTCCATGATGGCAAAATTGTGCAAAACAGCACATGCCATTATAATGTCGATCACTTTCTTGGGATCATATTGCAGGGCCCCCCCAGTATGGTCAAGGCAACGAAAACGTGTCTTCAGCAGACCAAAGGCCCTCTCCACAACAGCCCGGGTCTTGCGATGCGCACGGTTATACGCTTCCTGAGAGGCATCCTGGGGCCGCAGCACAGGCGTCATGAGCCAGGGTAGAAGTGGGTACCCGGAATCACCTTAAACAGAGAATTAAATTTAATCAAAATTAAAAAGGCAACACAACCAACACCAAAAATTTCACAGATATCATAATGATGTAAGGTAAAGTGTTCCCAAAAAAAAACAGGGCACATTAGGGCCCACAAAAATTGCACTAAGGTATCACCTAAATAAAAATGGCACTTCTATATACCAATTAATTAACAAACATCTGCACGGCCAAGGGTATTTGTATTTTACATATATTTGTAGTTTTCAGACATGTTACAATTAGGATGCTGCGGAGGGCCTATCCACATTTCTCAGGAAACTACAATGTATGCAGTTTAAGTCCACTTTGACATTTAAAGACCAATAGTCCCAAAGGAGCCAAAGGTCAAAGATCCCTATCCACATTTCACTGGAAACTACAATGTATGCAGTTTAAGTCCACTTTGACATTTAAAGACCAATAGTCCCAAAGGAGCCAAAGGTCAAAGATCCCTATCCACATTTCACTGGAAACTACAATGTATGCAGTTTAAGTCCACTTTGACATTTAAAGACCAATAGTCCCAAAGGAGCCAAAGGTCAAAGATCCCTATCCACATTTCACTGGAAACTACAATGTATGCAGTTTAAGTCCACTTGGACATTTAAAGACCAATAGTCCCAAAGGAGCCAAAGGTCAAAGATCCCTATCCACATTTCACTGGAAACTACAATGTATGCAGTTTAAGTCCACTTGGACATTTAAAGACCAATAGTCCCAAAGGAGCCAAAGGTCAAAGATCCTTGGGTATAAACTCCAAACCAATATATTTAGGCACAAGGAACTTACAGACATCCTAACTAAAGGGAAAACATTCTGAAGGCCACAGCGAGACAAGGATTTTTAGGGTAAGTTCCTAATATATGAGCCAAGAAAAAGGCAGTTGTACGCTTCTGTAAATTTATCCTTAAAAAACATATCAACAAATACAAGATTAATGCCACATTTAATAACACACAAATAGGACACACTTACCAAGCAGCCATGCCCCCGAAAATTCACCTGCCTCAAATCTCCGAAACAACCCAGATCGCCGGAGGATATAGGAGTCGTGGGACGATCCGGGGTAGCCGGCAAGGACACTCATAAACCGCATATCCGGACCAACCACGGCCTGGACATTAAGTGAGTGTCCCATTTTACGATTCCTTAAGGAAAAAACATACAAAAAGGGTAATTGATATTTGACCAAAACTAATAAATTAACCTCAAAACATGTCTGCACTCTATTGGGAAAGACTAATGAAAAGCCTAGATAAAGCAGCTACACAAATGAGGGATAAACAAATATGCTGGCGCAAAGGAAAACAGGTTACATGACACGTTGGGCAACATAATAACCAATCTCAATACCTATATATATACTCGTCGGCTGCCCTAGGTACGAGTGCCACATGTGTGCAGTCAATTGCACCAATAACGTTGGGCATGTCGGCCACATTATAAAACCCAAGCTTAATGGCGTTTCTGGCTGCCATATCATCAGGAAAATAAATATATTTTTGAGTTATGGCAGCCATGCCTTCCAAAAATTTAGACAGTGCGCGGCTCAGCGTAGGCTGTGACATCCCCACAGAGAGGGCACCCAGCCTCTGGAACGAGCCGTTCGCCAAAAATTGCAGGCAGCCAAGCATCTTGGTCATACCTGAAATTGCATGCCCCTTCCTTGTGGTGCGGGCTAACCATGGCCGCAGCTCACTATATAATTTATGGAGGGAAGCGCGATTAAGCCTGGTCAGCTCGAACAGCTCAACATCATTCATGCTATCGATGTTCATGCGACGACGCAGGGGCAATCTGCTCTCAGACATCTCGATCAACTCAATGCCAAAAAGCATAAGCCCTTGATGTGCCACAAACTCGCTCCGCTCCATCCTACTCCCGAGGCCAAATAGCTGCCGGCAAACATTTCGTAAAGCAGCTCTTTAATGGGCTTCCAAACAATTAACAATCACCTCTCTGAATTGGGCGCAAGCCCATGTGAAGGACGTAAAAAATAGGATCGGACGCAAATAATACGATTTGGACGGGAAAAACACACGAACTAACGCAAATTATACGATTCTCGTACGAAATGCGTATGTTCATATACGTCTATGCGCGAACGATCGTGCGAATACGAAATGGCCAAAAAAACAAGAAAAAATGACAAACACCCACCCAAACTTACGATTCTCGATACGAAATCACTTAACTTTTGCTCTTTGAATCGAGGGGATTGTCTTGCCTTCCTTGTGTCCTAATCCCGCTAATTCCAAGGAGCGGAATCTGCATTCTTTGGACGTGGTCAGGGCTCTGAAATTCTATTTGGTTGCTACTGTGACCTTCAGGAAGTCTGATGCTCTGTTCGTTCTCACTTCTGGGTCTAGGAAGGGTTTGCCTCCGGCTAAATCCACTATCAGCAAGTGGATCCGTCGGGCGGTGGATCAAGCCTATTCTGCTAAGGGGAAGGAACCTCCCTTTAGAATTACTGCTCATTCCACTCGTGCTATTGGTGCCTCTTGGGCTTTTCAGCACAAAGCTTCTGTTGAACAAGTTTGCAAGGCCGCTACTTGGTCTTCTGTTCATACCTTTTCCAAGTTTTACAAAGTTGATGTTAAGGCCTCAGCAGATGCTGCTTTTGGCCGCAAGGTGCTTCAGGCGGTAGTGGTTTGATCTACTGGCATTTACTCATTTGGGATCCCACCCTACTTTTGGACACTGCTTTTGGATGTCCCATCAGTTATGAATACCGAAGCGGGCCGTGCCATGCATTAAAGAAAAAAGCAATTCTGTGAGTACTCACCTGTAGAATTGTTTTTGTTCTTTCATGGCATGGCCCGCTTCGCCCCACCCTGTTATAGTTGTTCTCGGATGCCTCTTTATGGTGATCGTTCCAAGTTAAGTTGGGTTTTTTTACCTTTTTTACATTCTTACATTTATTCGCTCCCGGCTTCTTGTCTCACTGCTCATCTACGCTGGGAATTTGTTGGTTAATCCCGTTTTTATAGGGAGCCGGGAGCTGCCACAGCTTTATGCAGTGCTGCTGCGCCACCTTGTGGCGGAATAACCCATCAGTTATGAATACCGAAGCGGGCCGTGCCATGCAAGAACAAAAACAATTCTACAGGTGAGTACTCACAGAATTGCTTTTTTTACCTTAAAGTGGACCAAAAGCCAGGATTTTGACTATCCTGGCTTTTCGTTCTTTACCCCAGTGTCCCGCTGTGTGAAACCCCCCAGATCGCCTAAGACAACTTACCTCTTCCAGGTCCTACAGTGCGCCTCCGAGCGTGCTGGCGGCCGCATCCTCCACTTCCGTCTAACAGGGAGCGTGCCCACGCCGGCCATTTTCAAATGCTAGAGGGATAGCGGGGATGCGATCACGGCTCGAGCATGCGCCGTTGGACCGGGAAACAAGGTAAGTGAATGGGGCGACCTGGGGGGTTTCACACAGCGGGGGGGGGGGGTGATCGGGGTGGGTTTTGGTCCACTTGGTAGCAGTTGATAACACACATACAATGGACCAAAGTAATTTTATTATTAACCATGTAAAGTATATACAGTATACATATTACATGCAAGGAATTCTTTTGGGCAAGATGGCAAGGGACATGAAGTAGGGAATAAAAATATTATAGCATGAACATTCAACACAAATTTATTCAGGTTATTACATTAAAAGTCAAGGGTGAAAAGTGAGAGGGACACCCCCTCCTTGTGGAATGGATAGTAATAGGTTCTAACAGTTACAACAACATAAACACTTTGATCATTTATTGATGCAGATCTGCATGTTACACCTCAAAGAGGGACAACTAGAAACAACGAGGGACAAGGGGACACAGATTCAAAAGAGGGACAGTCCCTCTAAATGCGGGACAGTTGGGAGGTATGTGTTCAGTGATATGTGATTATTCTATCACAAAGAATAATGTGTAATTATTTATACGTGCTAGTTTTAGCTTTTGGGGTAATGATAAAAAGCTGCTAATGGGATGCCCACTAGAGCAGACTCTTGCAGCAATAAACCTTCTGCCAGCTGGAGCACTTCAGAGGCTCTCACAAAAAGGAAACACTGCGCTAGCACTTTGTACAATCTAAAACATAATCTACTGGATTATGTTTGCGGCAGCTATGTTAATAGCACGCTTGTATACATGGACATTTTTTAAGTCATTAATTGTTCTGCATCAGCTTCATTCACTCACTTAATCCATTTATTATGCTGCTCAGGCAAAAGCATATTAGTTGTTTATGCAAAGTTTGCAACTCCATTTCCTTTCTGGCTTGTTTCTGTATAGGCTGACATTGGTTTGCTGCCTTTTTATATGCAGATGCTACTTCTTTTCACAATCCCATGGTGCATTCCCCTAAATGGCAATCTTCCCCTTCAGCTTTGCCTCTAAAAATAGGCCGGATTTTCTAGCCATGTGCTGCTGCAACCAGGAGCTTGAAAAACTAAGTTGATTTATCCTCTGTGCTGTCTCTGAAATCAAGGTTGCTTATATAGGAAAAGCTCCCGGCATGCTTGTCCGCCATATGTATGGATAAATACCAAAGGAGAACAGTAGAAATGTGTGATGTGTTTAACAAGCCGTCACCGATCTCTCACGAGAGACATTTCACCTTATTCTGCGCCATTTTTTTGGGGGGGGGGGTCAGTGAACCATTTCAAACATCAGAGGCTTGGTGCGGGAATCAAAAGCAGAGAATGGCAATCCTATTTTCAGATGTGACAGAGATCTAGATACAACAGGGAAAAATAAATGGGGGAAGTATTTGTATATCAACAACAGCTGATGTCGGGATGTTAAGGTTCTAGGGAAGGGCTGCACTAGGCACTTGGATCATCTGACCGATCAACTGCAGGACCCTTCTATTCACCCAGGGAATTCACAGTTTGGTGGTGGTCTACATACCTCCACAAGCAAATGGGAGAGAAGCTATGAGTTTTCTTGTCGAGAACAGAAGCCCTGGTACTCATATCTGGAGACTTCAACAAATCCTACCTCAGCAAAGATCTGCCAAAATACAAACAACATATCAACTTGTGCTACAAAAGACAGCAGCATCCTGGACCACTGTTCCATAACTCTGCCTTCAGGTCCATACCTAAGACAGTAGTGGGTTTCTCTGATCATTACATGATTTATATGATACCAGCGTACCAATAGAGACTAAAAGCTATCAAACCAAATGTCAGAGCAGTGAAAAACTGAACTGATGCTGTAAAGTCCTATATTAAATTTTGTGAGGACATGGTTGTTCCTATTAAGTCCCTCAAGGCCTTGGCAAATAACAAGTCATGGTTAAACAGAAAGATTGGGAAATTTCAAAGTGGAAAGGGAAAAGACCATAGGGAAGGAAAACCAGAAGATCCCTGTCCAGAGCCATCAAGCTGGCTAAGTGGGAATATGCAAAGAAACTGGAGGAGAGTTTCTCTTAAGGAAATGCTAGAACAGTCTGAAATGGGAGAGAATCAACAAACTAGATGTCTCCATCTCCAGTCATATCGCCAAGCCTTCAGCTGGCTGAAGACCTTACTGTCTTCTATTGTAAATTCGAGAAGGATGCTGCAAAACGTGGAATATCTCAAGAATATCAAGATGGAAAAGAATTAAAATTCATTGTGGAAGACGTAGGACATCTATTACTAGGCCTAAACACAAGAAAGACCCCTGGACCTGATGGGATTACTTCAATTTGTCTTAGAACATGCACAGTACAACTGGCTCCAGTCCTATCATTCAACTACAACAAATCCTTGGAAGAGGGGTAGTCCCTGCATGACTGAAATGGTCAATCATTCCAGTATCCAGGAATTCCTCATCATCTGAGCTAAATGACTTCAGACAGTGACACTTACCTTGGTGGTTAAGAAAATCTTTGAAAGACTTGATGGAATTCATAAAATGAATTACCCAAGAGCACTGGGACCCACTACAATTTGCCTACAAGGCAAATCGCTCAGCAATGGATGCTGTGAACTAAATTAAATTTTAAAACGTAACTAAACTACGCCCTGCAACATCTGGATTAGCCAAACAGATGCATCGGGATGTTGTTTGTGAACTTTATCTCTGCATTCAACACTATGGATCTACACATCCTACACGAGAAGCTGAGGTGGTTGGATGTCCCTCTGTCCATCTGCACATGGATCATAACCTTTATGATTGACAGAACACAACATGTCACACTCGGAGGCTTTGAAACTACAATCAGTCATACCAGTACCGGTGCCCCACAGGGGTACTTTTCTCCCTCTACACAAATGATTGCGTGGCTAAGGAAGATTCTGTGAAGATAGTGAAGTTTACAGATGATACCACTATCATCGAACAAGACCTATATAGATGAGGTGGGGAAAATTGGTCAGTGATGCAAACGGAACAATCTGGTCCTAAATGCAGGGATGACTGTAGAGATGGTGTTGGACTTTAGGAAATCTCTGAGGGAGTTCTGTCCAATTTTCACTGAAGGCATGAAGGTAATGAAAGTTCCTTGGAAACATCATCAATATTAACCTAAATTGGAGCATGCACATCAACATGAAAGTCAAAAAAGCTCATCAGAGGCTTCAGTTTCTGAAGCAGCTCAGTAAGTACAGAATACCCAGCTGTTAACCATGTTTTATACTGCAACCATTGAATATGCTATGTGCGCTTAATTTCTAGTTTGGTATGGAGGAGCCAGGAAGGACAAATCACAGCTAAAGAAAATTACCAGAACTGCAAAACTGAATAGGGTCACCTCTACCAAAATTAGATGATTTCTGTAATCAGCGAGTTCATGAGCACTCAGAATTATTGTTGATTTATCTCACCCTGGTCACAGCCTATTTAGGTCATTGCCTTCAGGGCAGCGTCTAGGTCTGCCATACCTAAGAACTGAAAGACACAGGAATAGTTTTTACCCAATGTGAATAACCATTTTAACCCATTGTGGAAGACGTAGGACATCTATTACTAGGCCTAAACACAAGAAAGACCCCTGGACCTGATGGGATTACTTCAATTTGTCTTAGAACATGCACAGTACAACAGGCTCCAGTCCTATCATTCAACTACAACAAATCCTTGGAAGAGGGGTAGTCCCTGCATGACTGACATGACATCAACATGAAAGTCAAAAAAGCTCATCAGAGGCTTCAGTTTCTGAAGCAGCTCAGTAAGTACAGAATACCCAGCTGTTAACCATGTTTTATACTGAAACCATTGAATATGCTATGTGCGCTTAATTTCTAGTTTGGTATGGAGGAGCCAGGAAGGACAAATCACAGCTAAAGAAAATTACCAGAACTGCAAAACTGAATAGGGTCACCTCAACCAAAATTAGATGATTTCTGTAATCAGCGTTCATGAGCACTCAGAATTATTGTTGATTTATCTCACCCTGGTCACAGCCTATTTAGGTCATTGCCTTCAGGGCAGTGTCTAGGTCTGCCATACCTAAGAACTGAAAGACACAGGAATAGTTTTTACCCAATGTGAATAACCAGAACATTCTAGAATCATTCCAATATGACTTAATGATAATGCAACCTAAATGTATAGAGACTGTAAATATTGTGTTTTTGTTTTTTTTTGCTATACTATTAGTCTTTACTGTACTTCTTTTCTATAGCTCATGGCAGAAAAATATCCTTGCATGTATGGTTATACTGTATGTAATTGACAAAATAAACTTGAACTTGAGAGGAGGAAAATATAAGAGGTTATCATTTAATGTCCCCAAAGTGAACTGATCAGTAAAGAAATTTGGGCAGGCTACCCATTACTAAGCTGCTTAAAAACGACCTAAACATTAATTCCTGGCTGTCTAATTTCCAGGTAATATTAAAGTGGGCCATTCAGGACCAAGGCCTTGCAGTTATTTTATAAATAGGTAGCTGTAGTAGCACCATAATATTTCTGTATGAATATATAAATATTGTTACTCCACCATCGACAAGAGTTTAAACTTGAACAAAAGTCTTAACTGACTTTGAGACCATTTAGTTGGATTCCTTGGATAACCTCTCTAACCTCTAGGTTGACCTCTCCATCATGTCTAAGCTCAGAGGGAGGGCTCCTTATATTATGAATGGACTTTTGCTTTAATGCTTAAAGAAGGATCAAGTCAATGTTTAGAAATGGGCAAACATGTTGCAAAAGGACACACTTCAGGGGCACAGAGAGGCATCCCAATTGTGGATGCCCCCCCCCCCCCCCCCCCCCCGTGCATTAATGGCTGCTAATGGGAGAAATCTTACCTTTATCCTCTTTCCCTCTGAGAAATCCAGTGCTATGGTTGACCGTCGTGGTCACATAGGTGCTGGCACTTTTTCTATTTTACTTATCCCGGTTAGGTGCTCTACGATTTTCTTTCCCATCTTTTCTTCTCTTCTTTTTGTTATATTAGAGTTATTTAAGTTAATAGAATTTTTTATGTTGTGGGGAAGCGCTAGAGTACATAAACAGAGCAGCAACTGGATTTGAGGGGCTAGCTCAAATAGTAAAAACAGTAAAAACAGTAATAGTAAAAACAAAGGTTAAAGAAAGTTGACAAAGTAGATGGAAAAAACGTTGATCTTCAGTCACGTTGCAGCGCAACTGAAGTTCAACGTTTTTTCCATCTACTTTGTCAACTTTCTTTAACCTTTTTATTTAAGTTAATATTGCCTTGGACAGACCCACATCCAGAAAGGTGGGAGAGCAAAAGAAAAGGTCATAATAACATGCAAATGACCTTTAATGTGATAGTCTTACTTGTAAATGCATGCAAACCTGCAAATTAGATCATGTATCTTTCCTGTGTTAAATCTTTGAACTACACAGGGATGTTTGTATATCGTCTTGGGTTGTATTACAAGTATTGCTTTGTCATTTTCTGCAGAAGCTTAACAAAAATAAAGATATGGTGCCCAACTAACTTTACTGAGACTCTTAACACTTTTCCTGTGTGAACAGGAAAGATCTCAGAAGTGCCTGTCTTTATAGTGCAGGGAAAGTACAGTTTTTCACTGTGCCCACAAGGTAGCACTTTCAGAACATACTTTAATGTGGATGCCTGTGCTGGAGGTTGTGTGTAACAAACAGGAAGGAACATTTATTTTATCTCTGGAGATCCTCTGTAAGTGTAGACATTAGATTCTCCATGAACAGAATGAAGATCATGTCTGACAAAGAGAAATGTATTCTCGAAAAGCTCACCTTAAAATATACTTATACCTATAATGTAATGTGTAACATTTACAAATGTTCCTATTAATACTCCTACACATTGCTACATGTTACATGTGACATGTCAGGAAGTGGTGCCAGCGGCATCGTATCAGCCAAGGTATGCACAGTGCGCTACTGCGCACAATGCTTGGTCTACGGCCGTGGCCTTTGGTTTATTTACACTGCCAAACAAACCTGTTTAGACTCCTGTGAACTGGGTCAGGACTGCCGCTGGGGCCCACCATAATTATCCAACCCAAACTTGTCACTTCCCGGTCAGCCAACATTACTGTACCCTAAAGGGAGGGGGGGGGGGGCAGTGTAGAGATAAGGCACAACACAGTGATGGGGTGCAGTGGGGCTCAGCATAGAGATAGGGGTGCAGGGGAGAACAAGGCAGTGAACATGTGGTGCAGCAGAGAGAAGAGTAGAGGGGGTGCAGCAGAGAGCAGGATAGAGATGAGCTGCAGCAAATAGCGTGGCAGAGATGGGTGCAGCAGAGAGCAGGGCAGAGATGGGGGTGCAGCAGAGAGCAGGGCAGAGATGGGGGTGCAGCAGGGAGCAAGGCAGAGATGGGGGTGCAGCAGTGAGCAGGATAGAGATAGGGGTGCAGCGGGGAGGAGAGCAGAGATAGGGTGCAGCAGAGAGCAGGGCAGAGATGGAGGTTCAGCAGAGAGCAGGATAGAGATAGGGGTGCAGCGGGGAGGAGAGCAGAGATGGGGTGCAGCAGGGAGCAGGATAGAGATAGGGGTGCAGTGGGGAGGAGAGCAGAGATAGGGTGCAGCAGAGAGCAGGGCAGAGATGGGGGTGCAGCAGAGAGCAGGATAGAGATAGGGGTGCAGTGGGGAGGAGAGCAGAGATGGGGTGCAGCAGAGAGCAGGGTAGAGATGGGGGTGCAGCAGAGAGCAGGATAGAGATAGGGGTGCAGCGGGGGGGGGCGGAGATAGGGTGCAGCAGAGAGCAGGGCAGAGATGGGGTGCAGCAGGGAGCAAGGCAGAGATGGGGGTGCAGCAGTGAGCAGGGCAGAGATGGAGGTTCAGCAGAGAGCAGGATAGAGATAGGGGTGCAGCGGGGGGGAGAGCAGAGATGGGGGTGCAGCAGTGAGCAGGGCAGAGATGGAGGTTCAGCAGAGAGCAGGATAGAGATAGGGGTGCAGCGGGGGGGAGAGCAGAGATAGGGTGCAGCAGAGAGCAGGGCAGAGATGGAGGTTCAGCAGAGAGCAGGATAGAGATAGGGGTGCAGCGGGGAGGAGAGCAGAGATAGGGGTGCAGCAGAGAGCAGGGCAGAGATGGAGGTTCAGCAGAGAGCAGGATAGAGATAGGGGTGCAGCGGGGGGGGGGAGCAGAGATAGGGTGCAGCAGAGAGCAGGGCAGAAATGGGGTAAAGCAAAGAACACGGAAGAGATGGGGTGCAGCAGGGAGCAGGATAGAGATAGTGGTGCAGCGGGGAGGAGAGCAGAGATTGGGTGCAGCAAAGAGTGTGACAGAGATGGGGTGCAGCAGAGAGCAGGATAGAGATGGGGTGCAGCGGGGAGGAGAGCAGAGATGGGGTGCAGCAGAGAGCAGGGTAGAGATGGGGGTGCAGCAGAGAGCAGGGTAGAGATGGGGGTGCAGCAGAGAGCAGGATAGAGATAGGGGTGCAGCGGGGGGGGGGGAGCGGAGATAGGGTGCAGCAGAGAGCAGGGTAGAGATGGGGTGCAGCAGAGAGCAGGGCAGAGATGGGGGTGCAGCATGGAACAGGATAGAGATGGGGTGCAGCAGAGAGCAGGGTAGAGATGGGGTGCAGCAGAGAGCAGGGCAGAGATGGGGGTGCAGCATGGAGCAGGATAGAGATGGGGTGCAGCAGAGAGCAGGGTAGAGATGGGGGTGCAGCAGAGAGCAGGGCAGAGATGGGGGTGCAGCAGAGAGCAGGATAGAGATGGGGTGCAGCAGAGAGCAGGGTAGAGATGGGGGTGCAGCATGGAGCAGGATAGAGATGGGGTGCAGCAGAGAGCAGGGTAGAGATGGGGGTGCAGCAGAGAGCAGGGCAGAGATGGGGGTGCAGCAGAGAGCAGGGTAGAGATGGGGTGCAGCGGGGAGGAGAGCGGAGATAGGGTACAGCAGAGAGCAGGGTAGAGATGGGGGTGCAGCAGAGAGCAGGGTAGAGATGGGGGTGCAGCGGGGAGGAGAGCGGAGATAGGGTACAGCAGAGAGCAGGGTAGAGATGGGGGTGCAGCAGAGAGCAGGGTAGAGATGGGGGTGCAGCATGGAGCAGGATAGAGATGGGGTGCAGCAGAGAGCAGGGTAGAGATGGGGGTGCAGCAGAGAGCAGGGCAGAGATGGGGGTGCAGCAGAGAGCAGGGTAGAGATGGGGTGCAGCGGGGAGGAGAGCGGAGATAGGGTACAGCAGAGAGCAGGGTAGAGATGGGGGTGCAGCAGAGAGCAGGGTAGAGATGGGGGTGCAGCGGGGAGGAGAGCGGAGATAGGGTACAGCAGAGAGCAGGGTAGAGATGGGGGTGCAGCAGAGAGCAGGGTAGAGATGGGGTGCAGCGGGGAGGAGAGCGGAGATGGAGGTACAGCAGAGTGATGGGCAGAGACATGGCAAGGAAGATTTAGAGGACCAAAACCCTGGCTAGTATGGGTTAAAACATTCTTTAGGAAGCATCCCAAATCAGGAAGCCTATTCCCCCCAGCCAGTTTTATACTTACCTAGTTCTGGGATCCCACAATAGATCACTAAGGGATAAGCAGAGGACTTCCTGATTGGGCAGCATCCCCACATCATCTGTTCTGCCATGAGATCCTGGAAAAATCTGAGTATACCAGGGGTTATTCAGCTGTGGAGCATTCCAAGTCAGAAGTAAATTTCCATTTTTTTAAATGTACTATTTATAGGTCTGCCTTGGCCAGCAGAGAGGCTAGGTTCAACCCTGGTTATGGCCCAGGTGAAATGAGTCCTATGAGTCCTACGCCTGCTTATGCCATGTTGCCATCTTCTGGTGGCTCACAGCTCTGGGCTTGTGTATAGTCCTCTTTGCACAGGGTTACTCTTCAAGCAGGATCGCTTTCCCCTTCTACATACCTTTCTAAGAAAGACATAAAATGTGTTATAATTTGTACATTTTTCTGAAAATGATTTATGTTATATGAGGAAACAAATCTTCCGGGCAAGTTGAAACCAGCTGGAGGAACCTCTGGCCTGAATCCTCCCCACCCGCTGCATGTAAAATTAAAACATTGCTCAGTGCAAGATTCCACAAGTTAACTCTTTGTGAAGTTTCTGCATGTGTTACAGTGCCGCCCTGTAGCAAGAAGACCCTTATCTGCTGAGGGTTACAAAATGACAGCTAACACCTAATGTGTTGCTATGGACAGCCTCCCCACACTAAGCATGCTTGCTTGATGATACCTTATAGGGGAGAGGCACAGTAGAAGCAGCCATCAACTCTATCTTGGAGTAAACTCAAATCTCTTGACAAATTTCCACCTAAGGGTCCATTTACACTTTTCTTTCTAGCTATGCATCTGTCTAAATTCTGCTTAATGTCCACTTTCCTATGTGTCACAATGGACAGTGTGCTCGGAGACATAGGTAAAGCGCATTACAAGCAATGTAAATATGCCCCGAACTTATCACTGGTTAGTCAGAAGAGCCAGGGTTATCTTGTTTCCTCTGGAATGTTATAGTGCAATGATTTTATTAGTGGAATAATTACTTTTCAAAGAATGAGAAACATTTTACAGAGGCCATTCCTCATCCTGTATATTCTCTGGACTATTGCTTCTTTACATGTCATCCTTTTTAATTTATTCAGCAGTACGTGGCCTGTCCCCCTTCACCCCCTGTTTCTACAGCTTTTTACTTCCTTCCATTCTTGTATATAATTGCCGTCCAGCTAGGCCATGTTTCTTGGTATTGCTGATTAGTAACCCAAGGCCTGAGAGTCACACACAGAACACTACTGCTCAACCTAACACATGCCCAGCAGCAGTGTTCTGCAATCTGTTGCTATTGGCAACGCACACCAAGTCTGCACTTGGTGTGAAAACTGCTTCCATCAAACATTAGAAGAAAATTAAAAATTCTAGATCAGCTTAGCACCTTTAAGACATCATTTTGCCACACGAAAATATACACTTCACAAAATTCAAATCAAAAGTGGCCCTTAAAAGTTAAAGAATACCTTCACCCTGAATAAGAGCATATCTTATATGTTTCCCACACCCTGTACATACAGATTGTCCACATTAAAAATCATCCTACCTGCATCTACTGCATGTTATGAGCCTTTAAACATCCAAGATGGCGGCTCATGGAGCATTGGGCAGCCTGCAAACAGGACGTGTCTTCTGACTGTGCTGCTCTGCATTCTGGGATTGCTGTCTCCCCCCCCCCCCCCCTCTCTGTCTATGCAAAGCACAGCTATAACCCCACCCCTGAACTTTATCCCGCTCTCCTCTTCTCAGTATGTGATGCTCCTGAGTCAAGATGGCGGCACCCATATCATAGAGTCCTGGTGGGGGAAAGAATAATAAGTGGCTAAAAAATGTAAAATATATTAATATTAGATGCTGGAGAATAGCTTTTTCAAGGGTTGAGGTTTTCATTAAATCATGCTGAAGGTGCGGTTTAACTGCAGCACAGCATATTTTTCAGTTTTGTTGAAGGTGGGGGTAAATGCTGACCTATTTCTGCACTCATATAATTATTTAATAGGACATGTTGGAGGTAGCCACTGTGTGCCACTCTAATTTCTGCGTATTCATCATCCAGTATCTGGTATCACCCTTGTGGGTTAAACAAAGGGCTTCTAGCATAAATGTTTTCAGGGATGGTTTTAGCCATTAGGCTTCCTGATGTTTTTCTTGGCTTAAAAAGCTGTTGAATAGTTGAGATGGTTTTACTTGGTATGTATGTTGTATGTGACTCTTTGCTGAGCTTAGGAGTGTTTGTAAGTGCATGAATAAGAATACTTGAAGGCAGAAAGTATGTGCACAATTGGCTCACAAAGCAACCTCATGTCTCTTCATTCATATTCAGCACCCAAAGGAATTTCAGACTCCTCACCTTATTTTTATCCATGTTACATCCCAGGCAGCGTGATCTCTCCAAATGACAAGCCGCAACATGGAGAGGCTGGAACAAGCTACAAGTATGCATTAACACATGGATGTTGGAAGCACGCTACCTGTTTTACACTCTTTGTTATGGGCGTGTGGCTATACTTCCAGGGAACACCTGTTGAGAATGCACCTGGCACCCATAAACCTGCTGGGCACCCAGTCTGTTGATTGAATCAACTTTAATGATAAGACAGCCTCTATTATATTGTGCATGCTAATTGGACAAACCTCAAGTGGAATCAGCCCTTCCACATTCACAGTCCCAGTGACTAAACATGGTTAAAAGTGATTCTTACAACTGTTACAGGAAACAATTATTCTGATGATTTTCATTCAACAGAAAGTAAAGCCAGTATTAAAACACAGGGGAGCACTTAAGGGGGTGCTCCAGGGGTTTGGCCTCCCTCCAGATCTGGTGGAGCACCTAGCTGCTGCAGCTGCCTTTGCAGCACTGTTGAGCAGCATGGCTGCTGTTTGCATTTGGGGTGCTTAGAGGTAATAAGCAGCCATTCAGTGGGGTCAATTCAGAGCCAGGGGAGAATTCTCACTCCTTTTTAGGAGAGAAAACTGCCATATCCCTTTATTGTCTATCATGGGGCTGATTCAGAGCCAGGTGAAAATTTACACCCAGTAGACAATGTAAGTCAATGACAGTTTTCTCTCCTAAAAAAGGAGTGAGAATTCTCAGTTGGCTCTGAATCGACCCCTATGACTATGTAGCAAGTGAAAGTGGCGACGGGGAAAAGATGGCTGGAGGGGGGATGGGGGCCACAAGTTTGTAGAGCTCTAAACACATCTTAAGAGGAGGAGAATTGGGCTTTCACAGTTCAGGAGGTACAGGGAATGGGGCCACAAAGAGTTCAGCAGGAGCACCTAGAAAGTCCTGCTAAATACCCATTAATGTTCCTGCAGCAATCACAACCACATATTCACCATTTCAGCAGCTAGGAAATGCAGAAGCCACGTTTCCCTGCCGACCCCCCTACTGTTCCACTGACTACATTTGATGCAGAGAATGCTTTCCTAAAATGGATAATATTTGCATGGGGCACACAACCTTGCAGTACACAGACCCATGCAAATGATTCCTTTACACCTCCTAAAACTATATCCAAAGTTCCTGAATCCACCAGATTTTGCAGTGCTTTAGAATAGCATATAAGATAATCAGCCTTATTCAGAGCCTCTCTTCCACCATTCCCGCCAGCGGAAATGACGTCAAAGGACTGTACTTGGTCTGTTTCCCGTGTTGGGTGATTCAGATCTATGTTTTTGTGGCCGAGTTGTCCTTTTAGCGGGAAATTACGGTATGCGTATAACTAACCGAGTGTTCGCCGTATAAATACGCTTGCACGTGATTCAGAGCCCAGATTTTTGGGTTTTCGGACCTATAAAAGCCATAGATTTCCAGGTTCAAACTTACTCCATCTTTGTTGCTAGTAAAAATACAGCCTACATCCTCTGCACCTATGATGATGCCCCTTGATGAGTTCTGTGAAGAGTACGAGCATCTGCAGCAGCGGAAGCTGTGAACCATGCACCATCCAGAGCTTAGGAATACCCACAGTCACCTGGATATCGATCAGATGACCAATCAGCAAGTGTTCGAATTGACTCTACTGCATTGCCTTTCTCTTGAGAAACTTTACTCAAAGGTGCGGCCATGGTTGGCCCCCGCCACAAGAAAGGGGCATGCAATTGGAGGTATGACCAAATAGCTTGGCTGCCTTCAATTTTTAGCGAATGGCTTCTTCCAGAGGCTAGGGGCACTGTCATTTGGCATGTCCCAGCCTTCACTGAGCCGCGCCCTGACTAAATTTCTCAATGGCACGGCTGTCCTGCAGGAGAAATACATCTCTTTCCCTGACATCATGGTAGCCTGGACTGAACTTGGTGAGGTTGGGTTTCTCAACATTGCGAACATGCCAAGTGTCATGGGCACCATCAATTGTACGCATGTGGCCCTGGTTCCCCCAGCTGCTCAGAAGTATTTGGGTCCACATAGATCCTCCTTGTAGCCCACTCTCCTTTCTTGAGGCTAGCTTAGCTTCCCCTCCCCCAAACAGCTTCCTGTGTCTCAGTCTATTTAGGTCCACATAGATACTTCTTGTAGCCCACTCTCCTCTCTTGAGGCTAGCCTAGCTTCCCCTCCCCCCAAACAGCTTCCCTGTGCCTCAGTCTCTTTAGGTCCACATATATGCTCCTTCCTCGCAAACAGCTTCCATGTGTCCCATATTTGCTGTTCATTTGTTGTTGCCAGTCTAGTGACCCTTTTTAATTTGTGGTTTCTTTCAGGAACCGCAAGATGGGCCACTCTCTTAACGTCCAATGACACTTTTTTAGTGTTTTGGCCAGCTTACTTGGCTCATCCCACGATGCATTTATCTTGAGGAGTTCTGGTTTATACACCCATTATGAAAGTGGCAAGCTGACTGGCGGTTGGCTTGTGGGTAAGTCTGTTTATTGCTGGAGTGGATCTGCCTGTCTATTGTTTATGTTGCATTTGCAATGTGTTTTTCTTTTATGTGCCCCCTTTTTTCCTATTGCATGGCACGGCCTGCTTCAAGAAGTCCTTACGTATGGGATATTCCGCCACAAGGTGGCGCAGTGTACTGCAGAAGAGTTGTGGCTCCTCCCGGTACCATATAAAAACAGGATCACCAATAGACCTCTCCAGTGTTTCCTCTGCAGTGATTCTGCGAAGATAGAAGATGGCTCTTTATATTGCGCAGGTGAGCGGGGCAACCAAGCCTGCGGCCCTGCATGTCTATTTCCACCCTTTCCAGACCCTCTGTGCCTCCCAGCCTCGGCTGATGGATCGGGTGAAGGTAGAGGAGCACTAGGGTCAGGTGCTCAAGGAGCGCTCTCCAAGCCGCAGCCCCTGTCCCACAAAGGGTAGCCGGCCATAGGCTTTATGGTGAGACTACTGAGGGATGCGGAGTTCCTGTCCTAGCTTCTGAGGGGGTGAGTGTTTTGGGGACTGTGTGCCTTATTTCTCTGGTCTCTTGCGTCCCCTCCTCCTCCCATCCCTGGCCTGGCTCGCTGCCTCTCCCTCTCCTCCCCCCCTCTCCCCGACGTTGTTCGTCGTGTGGTAGCGGTTGTTTTAACTGTGTTTTTCGGCGGGCGGCGCTATAACTTGAGGTGTTTGTTGTATTGCGATGGCGCCGGCGCGGTCACGTGAGCACCGTTTTCGCGCTCTTCGGGGGGGGGGGGCCGGGGGATGGCGCTTATCGCGTCGTCCCCCCGAGGCCCACCCCTCGAGGTTCTTCTGCCGGCGTCATTTTGGTTCTGCTGAGCGTCCGGGGCCTCTCTTCCTCCCTGGGCTGCGGCGGTGATCTTTTCTGTGTGGCTTCCTCCTGTGGTCTGGCGGCTTGGTGATCCTTCGGTCTACTTGGTCCGTGAGTCCCCTTTGGGGGGGTTTTGGTTTCCTTGGGGCATGGGCTGCGGGATGTTTATGTGCTTTTTATTTATGTCTTTCAGGCGGGACAACTGGGGGTTTCTCCCGGTTCTGCTCCTTACCTCCCCTCATCTCCCCCTTACTGGCTTCTGGGGGCATCCCTTGGGGGGGGCATCCCAGGTGGATTTTTTATTAGCCCTTACCCTGTGCTGGCCTATTGCGCCTGTGTTAATCACCATATGGAGGCTTCTGGGGATAGCGTGCTCGGGGGTCCTTCGGGGCGATCCCAGCTGTGTTCCAAGTGCGGGGTATCCCCTTTGAGTAACAGTGCCGTGGTGTGCGCCAGGCTGGGCTGCCCACTTTTCTTCCCAGTTCTTCGCCCCCTTTGGCATCGCCTACCCTCCCGCGCCTGCATTTAGCCCCCAGTGAGGGGGATACTAGCAGGGGGTCACAATCTGATCTGGCACTTCGTGTGGCCAGCATTGAAAGGCAGCTTGCCAGACCTGTTCCAGGTAAGGCCTGGCAAGAAACTGTACCTGGCTCCCACGCCCTCCCTCTTTGCTGAGGAGGATGAGGGAATTGATGCCTTTGGTGGCCGTTACTCCCTAGAGGAGGGGGAGCTTTTCCAGGACTCTTGACTCCTCTGGGGACCAGCAGGAGGGGTACGACAGTGACCCTGGGTCTGCGTGCGGGGAGCACTCATGGTTCCCTGATGACACTGATAGACTGTTGTCTGACATTTTTGAAATCTTGCACATTGTCCCCCCTGAGGTGGCTAAGAGGAAGCAGGGTGAGCTCTTTCGTCCTGATAAACAGCGTCTGGAGTTCCCTGAGCAAGGCCATTTCTCTAATATGGTGGACAATGGGAACGTCCTTGTAGATTGCCCACGGTGCCCAAAGGATTGGATAAGAGGTATCCCTTCCCTGCTGACCTGGTCAAGCGATGTTCGTGTCCCCCTGAGGTGGACGCTCCCGTTCTAGGGCTGTCCAACACCTCGGTCATGCCTTCCCCTGACACTACTACACTGCGGGACAACGAGGACCGGCGTATGGATCAACTGGCCTGCCATGCTTTTACATTTGTGGGGGCTGGGCTGCGTCCGGTCTGTGCCTCTGCCATTACAGCTATTGCCCTTAAGAAAGATCTCAAGCGTCTAACTGATGGCGCTATGGCTGGTAGGAGGAGGGAGGATTATATGGCCTTCTTGCTTTGCTCTGATTATGTTGCCTTTGTCCTTACTGCCATGGATGATGCGGTACGGCTGGGTGGTAGGGCCTCTGCCCTCTTGATGGCTATGCGCCACTCTGTTTGGTTGCGTCAGTGGGCAGCTGACGCTGCTGCTAAGAAGGCTCTCACTGGGCTCCCCTTTGCGGGGCTGCGGCTCTTTGGTGAGCGTCTGGATATTCTAGCCAAGGATGGTAGACTACCTCAGCGTAGGAAGCAGCCTTGGCCTTTTCGAGGGCCCTCCGCTTCCCTCCCCTCCTTTCGTGCTCCCAGAGGAGGTCGTGGCTCCCTCAACTCGAGTAGCCGCAGGTATTCTTGGGGCCGTGGCAGATCCCGTGGTCGTCTCGGTCTCTTTTGGGGTGCCAAGCCCAAACCCCCTCCCAAGGCCCCTACAGGCATGAGGAGGAGCCCTCACCCATCCGAATGGGGGGACGGCTTCGGCTCTTTGCTCACGTCTGGAGGCTCCGCGTCTCAGACCGGTGGATTCAGGAGGAGGTGTCCTCCGGTTACAAGATAGAGTTTGCAGCTTGGCCACCCTCAAGATTCCTCAGATCCCGGATGTCTCAAAACCCTCTGTCAGCTCAGGGTTTGTGCCTTGCAGTTCAACGTCTGTTGGAGTCAGGAGTAATTTGCCTGGTGCCTTCCCAGGAACAGGGTCAGGGGTTCTACTCCAATCTTTTCACTGTTCCCAAAAAGGACGGGTCTTTGAGGCCCATCCTGGACTTGAAGGGTCTCAACAAGTTTGTCAGGTTCAAGCACTTTAGCATGGAGATGCTACGCTCAGCTATCAGTACCCTTCGCCCCGGGCAACTTCATGACCTCTGTGGACATCAAGGATGCCTATCTTCATGTGCCAATCTTTCCGGGTCATCAGAGATTTCTGAGGTTCGCGCTAGAGGATCAGCATTACCAGTTTGTGGCTTCACCGTTTGGTATCACCTTGGCGCCTCGGGTGTTCACCAAGGTGCTGGCGGGCGTGATGGCTCTGCTGTGGAATCAGGGCATTCGCATCCTCCCTTACCTGGACGACATTCTGATTGTGGCTCAGTCTTTTCATCAGGCCGAGGAGGACACTCAGGTGGTGACCTCCACTCTCGACAAGGGATGCAGTTAGTGGGCCTGATGGTGTCCTGCTTCGAGGCGGTCCCCTTGGCTCAGTTTCACATGAGACCTCTTCAGTTGCACCTCTTGTCAGTTTGGGATCGGAACCCTGTGTCCATGGATCAGGAATTTGCTCTGTCCCCACTGGCCAGACGGTCCCTATCGTGGTGGCTGGGTTCAAAGAACCTTCTAGTGGGCAGGACCTCCGTGCTGGGAGACTGCCACCACAGATGCCAGTCTGACCGGTTGGGGGGGCTTTTGGAAGTCTCTGAAGTTCCAGGGTCGGTGGTTCCCCCAGGAGGCCCCTGCTCCCATCAATGTACTGGAACTGAGGGCGATCAGGTTGGTTCTTTCTCAGCTGACCACACACCTTTGGGGTCGGGCTGTTCAGATCCGCTCGGACAACCAGATGGCGGTTGCCTACATCAATCATCAGCGAGCCCTCAAGGAAGTGTCCCCGATACTGTCTTGGGCGGAAGAGAATGTCCCTTGCATCTCGGCGGTCTACATTCCGGGGGTGGAGAACCAGGTGGCAGACTCCCTGAGCAGGGGGACGTCTCGGCTGGGGGAATGGTCCCTCAGCAACAAGGTATTTCACTCCCTGTGTCACCGCTGGGGTCAACCGGATGTGGACCTGTTTGCGTCCCGCCACCATCACAAGCTTCCCAGATTTGTCTTCCTTTCACAGGATCCTCTGGCCTTCGCCACGGATGCGCTAGCAATGTCTTGGATGGAGTTTCGGCTTCTCTATGTGTTCCCTCCTTTTCCTCTGATGGGCAGGGGACTGCGCAAGATAGCCTAGGAGGGGGTACCAGCCGTCCTGGTGGCCCCCTGTTGGCCAAGAAGGGTGTGGTTCGCAGATGTCGTGCAGTTGGCAGTAGATCGGTATGTCTTGCCCAAGGATCCAGATCTTCTCTCTCAGGGATAACTGCGCCATCCCAATTTACAAACACTGGCTTTAACGGCTTGGCTGCTGAAACCTCCATCTTGATGTATAAGGGGTTGCCGGCTTCTGTTCTTGATACTATGATTCGGGCTAGGAAGACGTCCTCATCCTTTATCTACTACAGGGTCTGGCATGCTTACATTGCCTGGTGTGAGTCCAAGTCTCTTCTTTTTTGGGTGTTTTCTATTCCCAGGATTCTGGAATTTTTGCAACATGGTTTGGATTCGGGCCTTCAACTTAGTACCCTCAAGGGACAGGTGTCAGCTCTGGCAATTTTTTTGCCAATCACCGGTTGATTAAGACTTTTTTCCAGGGAGTTACTCATGTGCGTCCGCCACGTAAGCCTATGCTACCAGTTTGGGACTTGAATCTGGTGTTGTCTACTCCGCAGGGTCCTCCCTTTGAGCCTATCCGTGGGGCTGCGTTGCCCATTCTGACTCTTAAGGTGGCCTTTTTGGTGGCTATTACTTCGGTCAGGCAAGTTTCTGAGCTGGCGGCGCTCTCCATCAAACCTCCTTATTTTGAGCAGCATCAGGATAAGGTGGTGTTTCGGCTTAAGCCGGATTTCTTGCCTAAGGTTGTGTCTGCTTTTCATCTCAATCTGGACATTGTTTTGCCTTCTTTGTGTTTTAACCCTGCTAATTCCAAGGAGCTTCATTCTCTGGATGTTGTCAGGGCTCTGAAGTTTTATTTGGTTGCTACTGAGTCTTTCAGGAAATCTGATGCTCTTTTTGTTCTTCCTGCTGGACCTAGGAAGGGTTTGCCTCCGGCTAAATCCACTATCAGCAAGTGGATCCGTCAGGCGGTGGATCAGGCTTATTCTGCTAGGGGGAAGGTTCCTCCTTTTAGGGTTACTGCTCATTCCACTCGTGCTATTGGTGCTTCTTGGGCTTTTCAGCACCAAGCTTCTGTTGAACAAGTTTGTAAGGCCGCGACTTGGTGTTCTGTTCACACCTTTTCCAAGTTTTACAAGGTTGATGTTAAGGCCTCAGCTGATGCTGCTTTTGGCCGCAGGCGGTAGTGGTTTGAACTGCCTGCTGCTACTTTTTGGGGATCCCACCCTACCTTACGGACACTGCTGTTGGACGTCCCATACGTAAGGACTTCTTGAAGCAGGCCGTGCCATGCAATAGGAAAAAGACAATTCTGTGAGTACTCACCTTTAGAATTGCTTTTACTTTGCATGGCACGGCCTGCTTCACCCCACCCTTGTTATTGTTATTCTTGGTTGCCTCTTTATGGTGATTGTTCCAAGTTAGTTGGGTTTGTTTCCTTTTTTACCTTTATTATCTCCCGGCTTCTTGTATAACTGCTTGTCAACGCTGGAGAGGTCTATTGGTGATCCTGTTATTATATGGTACCGGGAGCAGCCACAACTCTTCTGCAGTACACTGTGCCACCTTGTGGCGGAATATCCCATACGTAAGGACTTCTTGAAGTAGACCGTGCCATGCATAGTAAAAGCAATTCTACAGGTGAGTACTCACAGAATTGTCTTTTTGTAATTGGTCCAAGTGTATTGTGTTAGCCAATTGCTCTCTCTGCTCTCCATCACCTTGACTGTGCTTATTCCCCTCTTTGAATTTCCTCTTCTCCCTGTTGCAGTTACAAATGCTTAATCCGACCATCTTTCCCTACCCTTTGCTTGTTTGGCCCTACTCTATTGTGATACTTACTATTTGGTCTAGGCTGTTTTGATGTTGCGTTGCCTTTTAGTAATTTAATTTCAATTCTATTTGTATTTTAGGTGATTCAGGTTATCCCTTGCTGCCCTGGCTCCTGATGCCCTTCTTAAGGCCCCAGGCACCTGGCCAGGAAGCTTATAATGGGGCCCACCGCCACACATGGCCTGAGGTTGAGTGTGCCTTCGGGTTGTTGAAGACTGTCTGGACCACACAGGGGGCGCCCTTCAATACAAGCCAGAGAAGGTCCTGCAAATTATCATGGCATGCATCAGCCTTCATAACTTGTGCCGGCCAAACTATTTGCCAGCATTTGATGGACTCTTTTTTTTCTTGAATGTTATTTTTGTTTTGTACTTGTGTCATTTTTTATTTATTATATATCTTGCATTGTTTGGATGTGATTAAATAACATCCAAACTTTATTTTTTTGGTATATATTCTCTGACTGCATATTAATTGTCACACATGGTTGGGTTATGGCACAACTGTAGATACAGGTCAACAGAAAATTAATTTTAAAAAATGTGCTTGTCCGGAGTAACTAAAGCTTTGGGACCCCCCACAACCCAAAGTCCAGCAAGGCAGGTTAGGGCGGTGTAGCCTGCTTTGGGTGTTTGCAGCTTGCTGTGCCTCAAGCCTGTCCAGCCTTTGAAGGGTAACCTGGTTGACCTCAACCAGAGCCCGAACCATCGTCCCCATCTGCTGGTGGTGGCGCTGCACAACCACTGCAGCCAAGTCTTCATGAAGCAAACTGGCAGACCGTCGCACTACTTTAAAATATCTTTTGTCATTTTGCCAAAAAGGGGTATTGTTGGTCTGCCAGTTTGCCATGATTTGGTACCGCCTTACCTGACAGGTGATGCCTGGCTGCAGGCCGAGGCTGTCTTCCTCCTGGATGCTCTGTGGAGCTGGTGGGGCTGCTTCTGGCAGAATGCAGCTGTAGCTGCATGGAGGAGTGGTGATGGCCAGTGTCTATAGTACCAGCAGCTGGTGGAGGTGTCCAGATAATATTGGGGGTCTCATTCAGATGTCCAGAGCGCCTTTATTCCAGCTCATTAATTGCATCCAGGAGAGGTGTCGCCTGTGTGGAGAAAAGTGAACATTAGTTTTTCACATTTTTACCACACAGCCTCCAGGGCCCCAAACTTTACCCTGGATTCACCCTCCTTCTCCACCCTACCACTTGCCCTTTACCTATAAAGCTCACTCATTTGCCCTCATCACTGTCTGGACTCTGCTCCCCTGTTGGCTGGCTGGTGGGTGGGCCTGGCCTTGATGTTGTCTTGGTGGTAGCCAAACCAGAGGGGCCAGCTGTGACTGCAGGTGACGGGTCTTCTGGCTGAGGTGCTGCTGGCTGGGGGGTTGCTGCAAAGTCGAGGTAAATGCAAATGTAAATGCTGGTAGTTTCCTCTTAAAAGTATATGTGGCCTTTCAACAACCCTACAAGGGCTACACACTGGGTCCCACATTGACGTGTCCCCAAATTGTTGTCTGCCCAAACCCATGTTAGGGGTTTGCTCAGGTAAGTGAATGTACAACAGAGAAGGTGACGTATCAGGGTAATGACTAACATATTTTTTTTCGTAGTTGGGGAGTTCTGGCTGCGGATCAAGCCCACCCAGAGGTGAGGGGTCTGAACAGCGGGGCCAAGAAGACAAGGTGTGGGTGTAAGACGGCGGCCCCGAATCCTGCCAGGGTCCTCTTCCTCCTCTGAAGCAGCAGCAGCACCACCACCAGCCATGGAGGCCGCTGAAGAGGAGGGTGTGTTGGGCTTGGAGTAGTCCACAGCCCCTGCACACTCCGGTAGGCCAACACCCCAAAAAACACACAGGTTGTGCTGCATGTGAAGTCTAATAACATGTTTACTAAGTGCTGGTGTGTTGTGTTTCTCTGTCCCTACACAATCATCAGAGGGTAAGTACGTGGCGAAGGGGCCACCCGAGAGTGGTGCAAGACTCAGGTGGGTGTCAAGCCAGTGAAGCAGAACAATACCCAAGCATTACACAAACACATGGCCATAATATTAACTCATAAATATTAACTTTACCTCTACAGACCCTGAAGAAGAGATGGTTCCACGGTGGAGGGTGGCTCCCTAAAAGTATGAGTCATCCAGTTTGGGTAAATATGTAAAAATGTGCCTGCATGTACAGGCATATATGGGGACAAGCAAGTGGTAATGTATATTTTTTTCTCTTTGCAGGTGCCATGTTGGTCCCAGAAAAAAAATTACAAAAGAAAATATATTTTATATGTTTTTAAAAGAAAATGTAAAAAAAATTATTATACCAAAAGAAATGTTTGTAATAAAACAACAGTTTTAAAGTTATATGCTGCATGGTGATGGCGTTTACTATGCAACTACATAAAGCAGATGCTAAGCAAACAAACAGCAGTCTTAAACAAAAGACCAAAACTGAAGGTGACCAAAGTATGAGGTGGTTTTAAGCAGACGACATGGGTACCAAGGTACAAAGGTAAGTATGTGCAAGGACATGCAGACTACATGGGATGCCCTAGATGCCAGCAGGGGGGAGAAAGGTAAGTATGGTGAAGGACATGCAGACTACATGGGATGCCCTAGATGCCAGCAGGGGGAGAAAGGTAAGTATGGTGAAGGACATGCAGACTACATGGCATGCCCTAGATGCCAGCAGGGGGGAGAAAGGTAAGTATGTGCAAGGACATGCAGACTACATGGGATGCCCTAGATGCCAGCAGGGGGGAGAAAGGTAAGTATGTGCAAGGACATGCAGACTACATGGGATGCCCTAGATGCCAGCAGGGGGGAGAAAGGTAAGTATGTGCAAGGACATGCAGACTACCATGGGTACAGTGGTGGGGGACAGCGGGAAACACATTAAAATAGCTGGTTACAAAAAAAAAAGGAGCTCCCATCCAAAAACAAGTAAAAACTCAGCTTCTGAAACTACTTTGGCTGCAAATACCTTAAATGCTCAGCTAAACTGTTATGTGTACGCAAAGCAAATACGGCCACTTACGCATGAAAACATTTTTCTCGGAACTCGGCTGTGAATGATACGAGCATTCACAATTTCCCGGTTACCAAGAACAGTTCTCGAAAAAACCCCGAGCATTCACGGGCAGGCTCTGAATCAGGCTGAATATGTCACCATCCATTCGGAGTGGATGGTGACATATTATCTTATATGCTTTTCCATAGCAAGGGATTCTGGGAGAATTATCCTTAATTGTTTGCCCCATGCAAATATTGTTCTAGGAAAGCATTCTCTGCCTAATAAAGGGCTTTTTGATCCCTATACCACCTAACATAGATCTCTCGATAACCAGGCTTATGACGATATACATATGATGTCTTCTTAGGGAAGCTCTCCAAAACCACCTGTGTCGTTTGAATGCATGTTACCATTACAGAAATCTATGTATAACCCCACATAATAGGGTTGATTCAGCACTGTTAGATAAAGCATTTCTGCATGTTTTTTGTGGATATGTCTGAATTTTTCTCCTCCCGCAATTCAGCAGATTTTTTCCATAAATAATTTCTGTCATGTTTAAAACTGCGGGAAATTCTTTCATGTAAATCTAAAAATGTGATTCTGGGAGTTATTTTTCTGGGGAGAGAGAGACTTTTTTTGTGCAGAGTTTAACATTTTACGACACAAATAGCGGCATGTTTTTTTTTCAATGAAAATGTCATGCAGGAGTTTTTTTTTAATCGTGTACCCCCCAGAACCAACCAGCCTGGGCACCAGGCATAGGGGCTAGTAACCCAGGGCTCAGGGGTTGACCTTGGCACTGTCAGTTTCAGTATGGGTCTTTTATTCCAGGAGCATGGATGCTTTTATTCCCCCCATGTGACTAAATACGTCATTGGAGAGGAGGGTTTTGGAAGCGCTTTTCCTAGGGTATCCCCCTCCATACCCCTCACTTACACTAATGTCAATGTCACATGGGGGAAATTCCAGAGAGTTTCTGCCTTTCTAGTATAAAAGATTCCCTCCCCTAGCAACTGTCATTACCCTTGGCTAGATGCCAAGGCAGAAGGAGGGGGACCTGAGTCCCCCTTCACTACAGATGCCAACGGGGCATCTGAGATCATTTTAGAGCCATGGTGGAACATATGTATTGAATAGGTAAGTATATTAAATTAAAAATATAAAAAATGTAAATGGTAAGGTGTCCCAAGGGCTCCTATACCAGTTCAAAAGACAAGGGGATGGCAAATCGCCTACCCAACATGCGGGCTGGTGGCTTGCTACATTAGTTGTTCGCACCCTTTGAGCCCTGTGTTACCAGCCCCTATGCTTGGTAGGCCAGGCTAGTAAGCTTTAGAGTCGGGAGGCCAAGCTTTTTTTTATTCATTGTTTTAGGGGGTTATTTTTGAATTTCCCACTTAAAAAACTGATTAAAAAAAGGGCAAGCATAGGAGCTGGTAAACCAGGGCTCAAGGGCTGAACCGCTGGCCCTAGATATCACTAACCCTTAATCCCTACAAC
Source organism: Gastrophryne carolinensis (assembly GCA_027917425.1). Taxonomy (NCBI): domain Eukaryota; kingdom Metazoa; phylum Chordata; class Amphibia; order Anura; family Microhylidae; genus Gastrophryne; species Gastrophryne carolinensis. The sequence continues at coordinate 186,671,951 of CM051234.1, read as the reverse complement.
TAAGCACTGGGCCCATGCTGAGGGCTGGCACTGGTGGTATAAGTCAGATCTATTCAGTCAGCGGTCCTGGGTTGCTTTGACAAATCTCTGATGCTGCTGGATAGATCTCTTTCTGCCTCCCTTTTACCCCCCAGAAAAGGTGTCTCCGGTCTGCCCTACCCGATATCCACCCCACCATTTCAGTATCAGGTAATGGTGACTGGCAGCATTCTCACTGGCTTGGTAGGCATTCTCGTTCACTGCACACTTCTGATATATTGAATGACTTAGGGCCCATTTTCATTGCCCTGGAATAGAAATACTTAATCACAATTAAAAATGGGGTATTTTTCTTTCAAGGGTGGTCTCCACTATTCATATCAACAAGGACATTGTCCATCAGATTTTCTGCATCTCTCTGTCTCTATTAAAATAGGGCACCAATGCTACTGCAACTAGTCAATGTAGCAAAGTATTCCCTGATTTCTCCAAAGCAGATTTTTAAGCTCCCAGATGGCCCATATAAAAGTGCTGCTTTTGTGGTCTCCTAAGGCCTATCTAGCAGTGGATAACAGCTAGTGTATAAGGCATTAAAGTGATCCTATACCCATATAGGAAGTTTATTTCATCACCAGCCCAGTGCCCAATATTCATAAAAACAATAACAGGATGCAGTATGATCTTTGTAAGGCAGCTGTATGCTAATTCATTCAGTTACTATCTAAACTGGCTTTAGCTTGTAGTGCTTTCAGATGTATTGCAGTTATTATAACTGATATGGCTGGCCCCAATGCTGAGCTGTGTTTAACTGAATGTATCATCTCTGGGGAGCCCCAGGGGGCGCTGCTGCAAGGCCAGGGTGCCATACAGCCGACCATTAGAATGCATCCAGTTTGTGTTTTTATGAATATTGGGCAAAGGCTTTAGTAATTTTTGTTTTGTGGCACTGGCCCAGGATAGAAGGTGACGACATGAACTTTCTTGCTGGGCATGGGATCACATTAAGGTGTAACAGCACCGGCTTTTGTAGGGTGTCTAAACACTAAAATCTCCAAGGGACTTCTCTGTAAATGATCTCTGACGCAGTTTCTATCTTGAACGATTAAAGTGGAACTTTGCCAAACACATTGCAAGGGGTGTGCCTGCAATGCTTCCCAGTCTTACCTTTGTCCTTCCTGCTGTTGTATTGAAGTGTAAGGCTGAGAAATAGCCATCCCTATAGACTGCTACGGAGACAGAATGTAGTCATGTTGCTTCCGGGCTCATTAAATATCTTATGGGACCAGCAGGCAGGGGGGAAGTTACAGGGACATGATGGTAAGTTAGGGAAAATGCACATTGTATTCTCAACCTTTTTTTTTGCATTGGCAGCAGGAAGAGTATATTGCATTTCTGGGCAATATAAGTCAAATGACCCCCCCCCCCTTGTATTCCAGGTTTCTGGAACTGGGAGGGAAAAGATCACAGTTCAGGATAATTCAGCCTACATGTAACCACCCAAACCTACTCTTCCTTTTGTGGACTAACATAATAAAATGCCTGGCCTATCAGCATTGGTACTTGGCACCGGCACCTGTTGCTACTGACCATTAACAGGGACACGGGGGAGCAAAAAAGAGGGGGATGGGTTTGCCAGACTTATGCTCTTCTTTATTTAAAGAAGTGGCCAGGTATATTGCTTTTAAAAATGTTGCCTTTTCCATGAAATCCCTGATATTTTTGCCAGTCAGGGCATTCATGGGAGGCTTTCTTTCTGGGCCGGCAGAGAATGGAATGTTTATCATGTCTTTCAGGAACACAGAATTAACATGAAAGGAGAAATAATGGGAAGGAAAACACTTTGAATGGCACAGAATTTCCGTTGCAGCGACAGGAATTCAGTGTCGATTTTTAGCTTCACTGACCAGGGAAAAAGCAGCCACATGGCACCGAGTGTAATATTGTTGCATGACAAAGCCACCTAAAGCCAGACATGTTTTGTGAAAGCTTCCTAAACATGCCGCTAAATCCTCTAAAATGCGACTTAACTGCTTTGGCTTCCATCAGCGCAGCCTAAGCAAAGCAGCGTCAAACGGAGAAGCAGCCAATATGCTGAATGGGGAAACAACTAGGCTTCCCAGCAATGGGCACTCTGTGAATACCAATCACTGTATTCTCCGCTGTACTGAAAACCCACAATATCTCTTTTCATCCCCCCAGTCCCTTTCACAGCAGCAATGGATCTTTATGTCTTTAGAATGACACCAGACTGCTTCCGCTGTCCAAAGGCGTGGGAGCTGGAAGACGAAATTTGTTCAAAAAACCTTTTACCTACTTAATGCTAACTGCCATATTCTATTTCTAGGGAGGAAAACAACCCAAGAAATGGATATTCTTCTTTAACCACAGCATTGCAACAATAAATTCTGCCATCTGTCTGTTTCCATAGTTAACACATGATATCGTCAGGAAGGTCTTGGCCTGCTTTTCCCCTATTTCTGGCATTTGGTGTTACATACCTCCTAGCTGGACTGATTTGGCCCTCACTGTCCTTTTATTGTCTTTTTCAGGTTTTTTGTATCAACCCGACAAATTAACCCAGTGATTTGTTAAGCTGTCACAATTGAAGCCTCCCAATGTTGTCTCTGTTCTACAGATATCAAATGATATCATACAGTTAAGGGTGTTTTCCCCATATCACAAGTTCTGCCATCTTTGGCTTAAAATATATTCATTTCTATCAAAATATATTCTTAAAGAAAGTTGTCAATAGTTTCTATGCTTTGTACAACCCAAATGTACACAGAGGATTAACATATATATGGTATGAATCTCAGATCACATAACTATATCTTCAATTCCATCACGATTTTCTAGTAGGTGCTTGATGGGTTTCACTGGAGTTTACCTGACTTCATCAGAAATCTATAGAAAGTGTGTGTGTGTATTTTTTATAACGTTTTTATATTGTTTTTCTTTCTTTTTTTCACTGTTTATTATGTCAGGTACTCACGATCCTGTAATTTTCTTTACTGTATAAGCAACAAAAATGCTCAGTCTTATGTCAGATGCTGATCCATTCGAGACAACTTAAATAGTCCTTATATTATAAAGTTGATATATAAATGTGCATATAATAAACATGATTCTGGATTCACTAATATTGTGGTTTTCTTGGTTTTCATATATAAGTTATCTCCACTTTGATCCCCTTAGGTACTGCATATTATATTTATTCTGTTTTGATTAAGTTAATTAATATTTACTTCTAGATGCTTTGTGCCTGGGTAAGGGTTTATAAGGGTTTTTAACCCTTAAAATTCCCCAAAAACGGAGTGTTTCCCCCACCCGGGAGGGGGGATTTATTTTTAACCCTTTATAGTGTGGATAGTAGTTGTGTTTTATTTATAAATGTTATAAAGTGCTGTTTTCAGTTTGGGGTGGGGGGTCTCCAGGGCAGGAAATTGTAAAAAATCGATTTTTAAAATTTTTTATATATTTTGCACATATTTAATTTTAAAAATGACAAACAAGACATTTCATGTTAAAGCCCAGATATATGATTTTATATGGGAATATATGATTTTCCTGCGAAATCTCTTCAAAAATCACAGTTGAACATGTGTAGCACAAAACAGTGAAACATGGTCTGGCAACAAAGGGTGACAGAATCTCCAGGTAGGCTGGCAGCGAAAGGGTTAAGGGAAAAATTGGAGGAAAATTAAATCTTTTGTCTCTCATCTTCCTTTTATCACTATTTTCAATAGCCACCAATTGCTCCCAGCATATGATTAAAAGGAGGGGGGCCAAAACAGCTAGTTTAGAACAATGGAATCCTGTGAGAAACCAATGACATACAATGGCATATTTGGGGAAAGCAAAAATTAAAATCACTATAACAGGAATTCCAAGCAACATCGAGGGCAGAACATATCCGAATGATAATGTACCTGGGGTTGGTAAGCAAAATAGATTACGTTGTTTTGGGTGGTTTTTGTCAGCTTTAAAGTTGGTCCTCTTTAAAGTTCCTGTCTAGGTACAGATAATAACATCAACTCACTGCTTACCACATACCAATAGTGTGAAACTGGTGGCTGGCTGCACCCACTCCAATCACTACAGTAGAGGAGAATGCCCTGTGGTGATTGGAATGGGCTAACCTCTGGTCCTCTCTTCAATCCAGGGCTGTCCCCAAAGCATCCTAAATTGAGATGCCCCCCTGCGTGGGCATAGCCTTGGCAGAGGAAAACCTTTTTTTAAACTGGGCCACCACCAAGCCAGCTGCATCACCCGAGGTACTCAGACAGGTGCAGGGAAGGGTTTGGTTCTGCTTAAAACACATGGATTCCTCTATTGCAGACTTATGCTGGAGATGTAATGCAGCCATTGGTACACGTTTGGTGGTAATTCCCTACCACCTTCATTGGTAGGTTGGCTGAAACACCCTCACTTATGACTGCAATGACCATCACCTATTGTACGTGTTCTTCTCATGTTTTATTGGAGCTTCCTTTCTGAGTACTTTTCAAATGTACCTCAATTCAAACACATTACATAAAAAAATCACATAAGGATTGTGTGCACTTTACTCAGCCAATCTTTCCTACACAAGCTAGAATTGTAGTTTTATTGAGTATCATTATGACATTGTTTTTAATGAATAGCCATTCCAGTGTTTCCTGCCTGCTTGTTTACTTTAATCTTGCCCTAATAATTTAATTACATTATCTCCATTTTTATATTGTTACAGATCACAGCTGTCTGCAGAGAGGCTGCACTATTAGCTCTACAGGAGGACCTTAATGCCCAGTGCATTTTGGGAAGACATTTTGACCAAGCCTTAGCCACTGTAACCCCAAGGATTCCAGACTCACTCATAAAGTTCTATGAAAACTACCAGCAAAAAAGTGGACTGCATAACTTATGAAAGAAATACAATACTTGTTAAATAACTCATTAGTATTTGTATGAATAAACTGGTACATCCATCGAACTAAGGCCCTGTTTTCTGAGGTTATTGAGTACAAATAGAACTGTCTTCCTGACCACATAGTGGTTCTTCTCTGGCAACAGATACGGTATTAATGCTGCTTGCAGTTCCTGCCTGCTAGTAAGCCTTGTCAGCATATTTCACCCTTGGAGATGGATCTGATCAGAGAAAAAAAAATAACCAGACCACACCCAACAGAATTTGAACACTTTCAGAGCTATAAATACCCACAAGGTCAGACAGCCCTCAGCTTACCAAGTGCCCATGCTAGGACCTAGATCCACCCTGCAGCATTGGTGTGGGTGAGCTGATCCAATACAGAGTTTGAATTTTTTGTTAGTTGTCACACTTGGGTATTTTGCATAACCAGTTTGTGTGATCCAAATAACAACCACCATGCTTGGGCCTCAGGGAGGAGACAATGCAGATGGGCAGGTGGTGCTTTTCTGGAGTTTTGGCAACTGGGATAAGTTTGTACCCAACCACCCCTTGATTCTCTCCCCCTCTATCCAGGTAACTTTTGGTGTGCACTATAGAGGCATTAACTGTGATGCGTTGGTATCCTGCGATGCCTTGCAGTTCCTTTAGCAAGTTGCTCTACATTATGGTAGGCACCTGGCCTTTCTGTGCGTGGACTATTTCTGCATGGTAGTTAGCAGCATCTCTGGCATCTCTTCCTAACAGCTTGTTGTGTTTGGTAATTCTTCCTATATGACATTCTACTCCAAGGCTTCTCTTGATAAAGGATAAGAAACAGTGGCGCATGCACACTTGGTTTCAACCTTGCCTGGGCTGTCCTGTTGGTGTGATGCAGCTTTTTTCTGTAGTGTAGGTGCTGGTAATTTTGTTCGTTGGTAAGTTGCTTTTTCTTACAGGAATTGTTTTTTTATTTTTTTCTACTACACTGGAGATTACTTTTTGGGTCACATTGGATTGGAATGGCATTACTGTACCGGGTGCATCTGTGAGGCGGGTAGTCTGTCCTGACAGGAGCAGCTGTCCCCAGAGGAAAAACCTTCACTGCAAGACAAGTCTTTAAAAAGTTCCATGTAAAACTAAGAGTGATATACCATGGCTCGGAGAGGAGGGGGGGGGGGAGACTTGCCCCATTCCTGTTGCAGAGCTTAGAGGCAGATCTCGTGGGTATCACTCAAAGTTCCTCCTACCTGAGAGGGCTTGGACAGGGGTCTGACTACGGTCAAGGGAAGGAGAAGACGCAGGAGATTTGAGATTTTTTCTACGTATTTTGGGAGCTTTAAGCAGTTAATCTGTTTGTTTCTACATAAAACTCCGTCCCGTAGTTTGATCACCACAGCCACCCACCTACTGTTCTATATATTCTTAGTATACAATACGTCCTGCTCCAGATATAGTACTTACACTTGGGTTATCCTCCGCCAGATGGCGCTGCACTGCAGAGACATGCAAAACAGGCTCCTCCCAGTCCCTTAAATACCCGGGGACCTCCCACAAATCCCCAGATTTCTCTGCAGTGCCGACTGCGAAGACATGAAGTTTCACTCTCTCGCAGGTGAGCGGGGCTATTAAAGCCTGCGGCCCTGTTGGACTATTCCCAACCATCCTCGTTGTGTTGTGCCTCCCAGCCTGGGCTGCGCTGGTCGGGTGAAGGTAGGCAGCACCACGTGTGCTTATGGAGCCATGCTCCACCGCAGTCCCCCACCAAAGGGTAGGCGGTTTAGGCTGATGGTGAGCCTCTATGGGATGCCCCTCCCGCATTACTGCCCCGTGTAGCGGTGGGCCCTGTACCAAGGGCCGCCATCCTCCCTTGTTCCCCCCGTAGTCGGGGGGGGGGGGAAAGAAAGGGTGGGGGTGTGTGCCTGTGTGGTCTGTATAGGATCTTTGCACGTATATGGCCTTTGTCTGTCTTTGGACTAGATATGGTGTCAGCCGCCGCGCCCTTTTTAGCGAGTTTACTTGTGTGACTGCTGCAGCCGCACGCGTTTCTTTCCGCGCCGGGCGGCGGCGTTCCCTCAGACACCGCTGTGTCCTCATTGGCTGATGTCGGCTAAGTTGTATACTCGGCTGGTGGTGCCCATTGGGAGTCATTTGAACGGGTGATCAATCACTCCAAGTCCTCATTGTCCCCTTATCGGTATTCTATTTCTAGGAATGAATCTGGATTCTGTTCAGGCGAGAATCTTCCTTCCTCAACAATAAAGTGGACAATCTGGTTGCATAGGCTCGGTCCCTCATTGCTGTGCCCGTCCCTTCACCAGGCAGGGATGCAGCTGGTGGGCCCATTGGTGGCTGACTCAGAAGAGATCCCTTATGCTCAGTTCCCCTTGGGCCCTTCTGCAATTTCTATTGTTAGTACAGGACATTCCTGGTTAAGACTTCTTTCAGGGGGTACTCATGTGCGTCCCCCATGTAATCCTATGGTCCCTGTTGGGATTTGAATCTGAATTTGATTCTGTCTGCTTTGCAGGGTGTTTTCCCTTTGGTCCTATTCAGGATGCTGTCTGGTTGTCCTTCTGGTGACTGTTACTTCGGTCAGACGTGTGTTGGTGGGCGGCTCTGTCTACCTAGCCCCATTCTTTGAGTTACACCAGGATAAGGTGGTGGTCCGCCTGAAGCCGGACTCTCTGCCTCAGGTGGTGTCTTATGTTCTTTGATTCGAGATATTGTTCTTCCTGCTGTGCCTTATTCCTAGCAATGCTGAGGAAAGGGTTCTGCATTCCTTGAACAGGAAGTTTTTTCCTTGGTAGTCACTGTGTCCTTTAGGAGAACTGATGTTCCTTTGGGCCTATGGTCACTACATCATGAATGTGCCCGATCTCGTCTGATCTTGGGGAGTTGGGTCGGCCTTTGCCATGGTTATTACTTGAATGGGATGTTCCTTCTGGTCCTAGGAAAGGGTTTTTTGGCTTCTGCCAAGTCTACTGTTTGATTGGATTCGTCAGGCTGTTACTCAGGCCTATTCCAACAAGGGGAAGAATCTTCCTTTTCACTTTCTTATTTTACTCGTGCTTTGGTGCCTCTTGGGCTTTTCAGCACTAGGCTTCTGTTGAACTGGTTTGCTAGGCCGCTGTTTAGTCTTATGATTCATACCTTTTTCAAAGTTTTACAAGGTTGATGTTTGGGCCTCAGCTCATGCTGTCTTGGCTGCATGGTTATGCAGGTGACAGTGGTTTTTAACTGTCTGCTGTTGCCTTTTTTGTTGGGGATCCCACCCTACTTTATGGACACTGCTATTGTATGTCCCAAGTGTAGGTACTATATCTGGAGCAGGAGGTACTGTATACTAAGAATTATACAATTCTGTGAAATACTCACCTGTAGAATTGGTATTATAAGTATACAGTACGTCCTGCTCCACCCCACCCTGGTTTTTGCATTATTCTGGATCCCCTGTATGGTGATTGTTATCATTGTTATAAGTTACCAGTTTTGGGGTGGTTAAATTCTCCCGGCTTCTTTTTCACTGCTTTTCAATGCTGGGGATTTGTGGGAGGTCCCTGGGTATTTAAGGGGCCGGGAGGAGCCTGTTTTGCATGTCTCTGCAGTGCAGCGCCATCTGGCGGAGGATAACCCAAGTGTAAGTACTATATCTGGAGCAGGACGTACTGTATACTTATACCAATTCTACAGGTGAGTATTTCACAGAATTGTATTATTTCTGACTGGGATACATTTCTTGGTCTACGGCCGCTGAATTATGTTTCTTCAAGTAGCTGACCTTCCAGTAGTCAGACTTTCATCTGATTCCTGTGACCTCTGCTCCCACTGCACTCCCATGAACAATGTTCTATCCTGCGTGGTTGTGCTGGCTTCTGGCCTACACCTTTTTCTACCTCAGGTCCTGCTAATTTTATATTCTAAGTATACAGCACGTCCTATTCCAGAATATTCCTTACACATGGGTAATACATCCACAAGATGGTGCTGGACTGCAGAAAACGTCTTGTGGCTCCTCCCGGCCCCATATAAGTCAGGGACCTCTCACAAATTCCTCAGTTTCCTTCTGCAGTCTGGACTGCGTAGATAGAAGATGGCTCTCTATATTACGCAGGCGAGCGGGGCTTACCAGCCTGCGGACCCTGCAGGACTATTTCCACCCGTTCAGGACCCACTGCCTCCCAGCCTCGGCTGACTGGTTCAGGTGAAGGAAGGACAGCACCAGGTCAGGTGCTTGAGGAGCACTGCTCCGATCGCAGTCCCTGCTTTGACATGGGTAGGCGGTATAGGCCTGTGGTGAGCCTTGTGGGATGCCCCCTCCCGTTTCCATGGTTACCCCTTAATCCCTATGCCCCTTAGGTGTCAGCCCCTTTCTCTCCTTTTTATTTCACTTTGGGCGTTATGTGACTGCTGCTCCCTTGCCTCGCTCTCCCTGGGGAGATCTCGGGGGGGGGGGGGGGGGGGGTGTGCGGTATGTCAAGCAGCCTGAATTGCTTACTTGTGCTTAATGTGTTTAACTGTGAGCCGCCGCCGCGCACTTGTACAACACTCCGCGGACGGCGGCGACATTACCTCAGACGCTGCCGCGCCGTCATTGGACGGCGGGATCACGTGGCCGCGTTTCACGCTCTTCGGGGGGGCGGGCTCTGCGGATGATGTTTTCCGCATCACTTCTCTGCGGCCCGCCCCTCGAGGTATATGCGGAGGCCATTTTTACCTTCCCTGTGCTGCGCGTCTGCTGTTTCCTATCGCGGTCCGTGAGTGCCCCTGCGGGGTGGTTTTATTATATATCTTTTATTTATATATTTTATTGTTATATTCTTATGGGAATGTATTCTTATGTCTTTCAGGCGGGTAGACCTCATTGTGGTTTCTCCCGGTCCTTTCCCTTTTTTGTTACGGCTATTGCTATTATATCTTCCACTTCCCTAGCGGGCTTTTGGGGCATCCCGGGTCGCTATCATTAGCGTTAACCCTATATTGGCCTGTTGTGCCACTCTAATCACCATATGGAGGCTTCTGGGGATAATGTGCTTGGGGTTCTTCAGGACAAGCCCGGCAATGTGTTGTGTGTGTGGTATCCCCCATAAGTGATGATGTCAGGGTATGTGTACCCTGTGCCCAGCAAGTGCTTGCGCTGCAGTCTGGGTTGCCTGTTACTGGTGCTGCGCCCCCTCTGGCTTCGCCTACCCCCCCACGCTTACATCTGACCCCCACCGAGGGGCATACTAGCGGGGAGTCCCAACCTGATTTAGCTGCACGGGTGGCCAGCATTGAAAAACATCTTGCTGGGTCTGCCCCGCGTAAGGCTTCTGCCAAGAAGCAGCATTTATCACCCGCGGGTTCCCTCTTCCCTGTAGAGGATGAGGGCCCTTACTCTCAGGTCCCTACCCCCTTGAGGAGGGGGAATTATTTTCTGATTCTGAATCCTCTGAGGAACAACCTAAGATTTACGGTGGTAGTGATACTCCCTTTGGGGAAGACCCGTGGTCCCCTGATGACACTGACAGATTGCTGAGTCATATTTTTGAAGTGCTTTGTATTTCTCCCCCGGCAGTGGCTCCTCAGCAGCAGGGTGAGCTTTTTCATACGGTTAAGCCACGCTGGGAGTTTCCTGAGCAGTCCCACTTTAATAATCTAGTGCTCAAGGAGTGGGAATGGCCTAGCAAGCTGCCAGGGGTGCCCAAGAGGTATCCCTTTCCTGCTGATGTTGTTGTCATGTCCTCCAGTGTTGGTCATGTCCTCCCGAGGTGGATGCGTTCTCGGGTTGTCCAATACATCTGTCATGCATTCTCCTGATACTACTTCTCTGCGGGATGGGGAGGACCGGCGCTTGGACCAACTGGCCTGTCACGCCTTTGCCTGTGTGGGGACGGCGCTGCGCCCGGTTTGTGCCTCTGCTATCACAGCTATTGCCATTAACCCTTTAAGTGCCAGCCTACCTGGAGTTTTTGTCACACTCTGTTGCCAGACCATTTTGCACTATTTTGCACTCCCCATGTTCAAATGTGATTTTTGAAGGGATTTCCAGGGATTTCCCAGGAAAATGATATATTGTTTTTTTCAGCAGAGTCTGAGCTTTAACATGAAATGTCTTGTTTGTCATTTTTAGGTGTATTCTCAATATTTTTTGGCGAAATATGTGCAAAAAAATAAAAAAAAATCAATTTTTTACAATTTGTAGTGTTTTTTTGTAATAAAAAATGTAAGTTTGTCAATAAAATCTTATTGCTTGTGAAACCCCAATTTCTCACAGTTACAGCGGTACCACATATGTATAGGTAGACACCTTTTCCTGCCCAGGAGACTCCCCCAAACTGAAACAGAGCTTTAGGAGATTTTCAGAAAAAATACAACTGTGATATGCGCTATGCGCACCTTGCAGTTTTTCCAGAAAAACAACCCTTTACATTTGAAATACCCTCCACAAACGATATATATATATATATATATATATATATATATATATATATATTCTCTGGAAGTACACACCTCAGGCTTTCTATTTGTACCAGGCTTGTTGATGTGCCCATAGTTTTCTAGAAGTAATCCCTCAATGTATTCTTTGGTTGCAAAGAGTTTCCCTAAAAAAAGGATAAAAAAGCAGAATCAAAGCCACATTTTCCTAAAAAAATTATATACAAACAAGAAAAAACAAGTATAATCTGAAAAAGCAACATCCCCCGAACAGAACGATACCCAACATGGCTACTGTCAAGGGAAAAGTTGCCAAACACCCCAAAGTAAAGCATGAGCATAACGGTAATTTTTCTTGAAAATTTCAGCTCTGCAGACAAAGTGCGCACCTTGCGATTTTTCAACCAAAACAACCCTTTACATTTGGAATATCCCCCATAAACCATATATTCCCTGAAAGTACACGTTAAGCTTTCTAAGCGTATCCAGCTTGTTGTAGTGGGCTCATCTTTCTGGAATTAATCCCTCAAAGAACTCTTTGGTTGCGCAGAGTTTCCCTAAAAAATGTATAAAAAAGCAGAATAAAAAACACCTTTTCCTAAAATATAAATATGCAAACAAGAAAAAACAAGCTAAGTCTGAAAGCGCAAGGTCCCCCGAACAGAACAATACCCAACATGCAGAGGTACTATTAACCCTTTTAATTGCCAGCCTACTTGAGATTTTGTCACCCTCTGTTGACAGGTCATTTTTCCCCATTTTGCGCCATGTTTTGTGCCATGTTTTGCGTCATTTTTGCTGGAATTTTCAGGAAAACTATATATATATATATTTTGCAGCAGAGTTTAGGCTTTATCATGAAATGTCTTGTTTGTAAATTTTATTTATTATTAATTTTATTTATTAAGTAAAAAATAAATAAATAAATAAAACATTTTTTTACAAAATTGCCTCCTTTATTTTAAATAAAAAATGTATTTGATTAGGGAAAACCATATTGCATGTGAAAGCCCCATTTCTACCGATTAGAACGGTACCACATATTTATCGGTAGTTCCCTGTTCCTGCCCAGGAGACCCCCCTAACTGAAACAAGTAATTTTTAACATTTACAAATAAAATACAACTACCATCCACACTACAAAGGGTTAAATCGAGAGAAAAAAATGACATAGGGTCCCCCCTCCCAGGAGGGGGGGGGGGGGGCATATTTGGGGGGATTTTTAAGGGTTAAAAACCCTTAAAAAATAAAAAAAAAATGACATGGGCCCCCCCTTACCCAAAGTAACCAGCCCGGGACCAGCTATGCAGGGCTTGGAGGAACAGGGCGCAGGGGCGAGCTTTTGTGGCCCCTGGCCCTGCAGGCTACAAGCCCGCATAGCCAGTGGGCCCGGGCTCTTCTGCCCCCCCCTGGGCTTTGGGGAGGCAGGTAATGGGGGTGCGCAGGTGACTTGCCACCTCCCCCAGCCTTGTGAACTGGTATAGGGGTCATGGACCCCTTACCAGTTCACAAGGGATTAAATGTAAAAAAAAAACAGACAGACAAAGAGAAAAAATATTTTATTTTTTTTTAAGGGGGCGGGGCTTAGCGGCAAGATGGCGGCCGCCATCGAGGAGGAGAGAGACTCCCGGGCTCTCTCCTGAAGATCGGTAAGTCCTGGGGGGGGATCGGAGGCCCCCCAGGTGAAGAGGAGGGAACAGCGGGAGCCAGCGCACACACAGGTAAGTGAATGTCATTTTTATTATTTTTACAGTTAGCAGCTGCTGCTGCAGAAGCGGGGGGGGGCGGCCTATTCCGGAGTCTCTCCTGGAGCCATCCGACCCCCCACAGGGGATCGGATAGCACCAAATTAAAGAGGAGACCCGGCCGGATCCAACAAGGGGTCAGGTGAGTATTTTTATTTTTTAAACCAGCAGCAGGGAAAGTCAAGCACGTAACACCTACGGGCTTGGCACTTAAGGCCCAGCCAAGCCAGCACGTAGGTGTTACGTGCTTGGCAACAAAAGGGTTAAAGGAGTGATTAAGTGTCTCTTGGATGAGGTATCTGAGGATGCAAGTAGAGAAGAGTATAGATCTCTACTGCTTTGTGAGGAATTTATTGCATATATTCTTTCTGCTATGGATGATGCCATTAGAATGTGTGGTAGGACTTCTGCCCTGTTGGTGGCTATACGTCGCTCTGTCTGGCTACGTCAGTGGGTAGCTGATAATGCTGCTAAGAAGGCTCTCACTGGTTTCCCTTTCAAGGGCCTGCGCCTTTTTGGTGAATGTTTGGATTTGTTTGCCAGGGGTGGTAGGTTACCTCAATGTAGGAGGCCGTCACGGTCCTTTTCGGGGGATGGGTGCCTTTCTCCCATCCTTCCGTGGTTCCTTTACTGGGGCCGGCGGAGATCACTGGGGAAGGGGCAGAGGACGTGGCCGTCCTGGCCTCTCCTGGGGTCCCAAGCCAAAATCCTCACCCAAGCCCCCTCAGGCATGAAGGGGCGCCCTCATCCATCCGGGTGGGGGGATGGCTCCGGCTCTTTGCTCACCTCTGGAGGCTTCACGTCTCAGACTGGTGGATTCAGGAGGTAGTGTCCTCCGGTTACAAGATATAGTTTGCAGCCTGGCCCCCCAAGATTCATCAAATCCCGGATGGCTCAAAACCCCCTGTCAGCTCAGGGTCTGTGCCTTGCTGTCCAAAACCTTCTGGAGTTGGGGATCATCTGCCAGGTGCCTTTGAGGGAAGGGGGCAGAGGCTACTATTCTAATCTTTTCACTGTTCCCAAAAAAGACGGGTCCATCAGACCTATCCTGGATTTAAAGTGCCTCAACAAATTTGTCAGATTCAAACACTTTCGCATGGAGACTCTGCGCTCAGCTGTCAATTCACTATGCCCGGGCGACTTCATGACCTCTGTAGACATCAAGGACACGTACCTTCATGTACCAATCTTTCAAGGTAATCAGAGATTCCTCAGGTTCGCTCTGGAGGATCAGCACTACCAATTTGTGGCCTTGCCCTTCGGTATCACCTCGGCTCCGAGGGTATTCACCAAGGTGCTGGCGGGCGTAATGGCTCTGCTGAGATCTCAGGGCATTTGCATCCTTCCTTACTTGGACGACATTCTCATCACGTCTCAGTCCCTCCAGCAGGCCGAGAGGGATACCCTGCTGGTGGTGTCCACACTGGAGTCCTTCGGCTGGGTGATCAACCACCCCAAGTCTTTTCTGTCACCGTCAATGGTGAGGTCCTTTCTGGGCATGACTCTGGATACATCTCAGGTCAAGATTTTTCTCCCTCAGCAGAAGGTGGAGAGTTTTCAGGCCCAAGCCAGGCTCCTTATGTCTTGCCCTCATCCCTCCATCCGGCAGGGGATGCAGCTGGTGGGCCTGATGGTGTCTTGCCGAGGCGGATCCATATGCTCAGTTTCACATGAGACCTCTGCAACTTCACCTCTTGTCAGTATTGGATCGGGACCCACGTTCCCTGTATCAGGTGTTGGTTCTGTCAACTCTGGCCAGTCTCTCTCGTGGTGGCTGGACTCTAGAAACCTGTTGGTGGGCAGGTCCTTTCTGGCCCCGTGCTGGGAGACAGTCACCACAGATGCCAGTCTGACAGGCTGGGGGGGCTTCTGGAAATCCCTGAAATTCCAGGGTCAGTGGGGCCCTCAAGAGGCCCACACCCCTATCAACATTCTGGAATTGAGGGCGATAAGGTTGGTTCTCGCCCAATTGACTCCACACCGTCGGGGTCGGACAGTTCAGGTCCGCTCAGACAACCAGACGGCGATTGCCTACATCAATCATCAGGGAGGGACCCGGAGCAAGAGGGCCCTCAAGGAAGTGTCCCCGATACTGTCTTGGGCGGAGGAGAATGTTCCCTGCATCTCAGCTGTGTACATCCTGGGAGTGGAGAATCTGGAGGCAGACTCCCTCAGCAGGGGGACTTCTCGTCTGGGAGAATGGTCCCTTAGCAGCAGGGTGTTTCGCTCCCTGTGCCACCGCTGGGGTCAGCCAGATGTGGATCTGTTTGCGTCCCGTCACAATCACAAGCTTCCAGTCTTTGTCTCTCTGTCCCAGGACCCTCTGGCCTTGGCCATGGATGCACTAGCAATGTCTTGGAAGAGCTTTCAGCTTCTCTATGTGTTTGCTTCTTTTCCTCTGCTGGGCAGGGTGTTGCGCAAGATTGCCCAGGAAAAGGTGCCAACCATCCTGGTGGCCCCCTGTTGGCCAAGAAGGGTGTGGTTCGCAGATATCATGCAGTTGGCAGTAGATTAGTATGCTCTGCCCAAGGATCCAGACCTGCTCACGCAGGGGCAGCTACGCCATCCCAATTTACAAACGCTGGCTTTAACAGCCTGGCTGATGAAACCTCCATCTTGATGGAAAAGTGGCTGCCTGCCTCTGTTGTAATACTATGATTCGGGATAGGAAGAAGTCCTCGTCATCTATCTACTATAGGGTATGGCATGCTTACATTGACTGGTGTGAGTCTAAGTCGCTTCCCTGTCGGGTGTTTTCTATCCCTAGGATTCTGGAATTCCTGCAACATGGTTTGGATTTGGGTCTTCAACTTAGTACCCTCAAAGGTCATGTTTCTGCTTTGGCTATTTTCTTCCAAAGATCCTTTGCTCACCATCGTCTGGTCAAGACCTTCTTCCAGGGGGTTAGTCACGTGCGTCCTCCACGTAAGCCTATGTTACCAGTCTGGGATTTGAACTGGTCTTATCTGCCTTGCAGGGTTCTCCCTTTGAGCCTTTGCGTGAGGCCCCTTTGTCCATTTTGACTCTTAAGGTAGTCTTTTTGGTGGCTATCACTTCTGTTAGGCGTGTTTCTGAGCTGGCGGCGCTTTCTATCAAGCCCCCTTATTTTGAGAGACACCAGGACAAGGTGGTGTTTCGCTTTAAGCCAGATTTTCTACCTAAGGTTGTATCTGCCTTTCATCTCAATCAGGACATTGTTTTGCCTTCTCTGTGCCCTAATCCTAGTAACCCTAAGGAGCGGGTTTTACACTCTCTAGGTGTGGTCAGGATTCTGAAGTTCTATTTGGTGGCCACTGAATCCTTCAGGAAGACTGATGCTCTTTTTGTGCTCCCATTTGGACCTAAGAAGGGTCTGGCTCCAGCTAAGTCCACTATCAGCAAGTGGATCCGCCAGGCTGTGGTACAGGCCTATTCTGCTAAGGGGAAGGAGCCTCCCTTCCGCCTTACTGCTCATTCTACTCGTGCTATTGGTGCCTCTTGGGCTTTTCAGCACCAAGCTTCTGTTGAACAAGTTTGCAAGGCCGCTACTTGGTCTTCTGTTCATACTTTTTCAAGGTTGGTGTTAGGGCCTCAGCTGATGCTGCTTTTGGTCGCAAAGTTCTGCAGGCGGCAGTGGTTTAAACTGCCCGCTGTTACTTTTTGGGGATCCCACCCTACCTTACGGACACTGCTATTGGATGTCCCATGTGTAAGGAATATTCTGGAACAGGACATGCTGTATACTTAGAATAATACAATTCTGTGATTACTCACCTGTAGAATTGGTATTATAAGTATACAGCACGTCCTGTTCCATCCCGCCCTTGTTATCATTATTCTTGGTTACCTCTGTATGGTGATTGTTCATATGTTCATTTTTGAATTCTTGTTATTATTGTTCTCCCGGCTTCTTGTTAACTGCTTGTCAATACTGGGGAATTTGTAGGAGGTCCCTGACTGATATAGGTCTGGGAGGAGCCACAAGACGTTTTCTGCAGTCCAGCGCCATCTTGTGGATGTATTATCCATGTGTAAGGAATATTCTGGAACAGGACGTGCTGTATACATATAATACCAATTCTACAGGTGAGTAATCACAGAATTGTATTTTCTCCCTCTCATTCCCTTGAACTGTCTGTGGTTTTGCACTGTTGAGGTAGGGGTGACACCCTGGTCTGCTCTTCTACTAAGAGACACATTGTGAGTTTATGCACATCTGTGATTTATTTTCCAGTATGATTACTGTTCCACTTCCATCTAAACACACCAAGGGCACAATGAGGTTTTACTTTGGGGAAGGAGGGTTAGGGATGACGTGGCGTCTGGGTGACTGGGAGAGCTCTTTGGCACCTTAATGTTATTAGAACTACTACTGACACAGACTGCTCCATAAGAGTTGGTGCTGGTGGATAGAAGGTGGGTGTCAGGATATGTTTGTTATTTATTCTGCAGAGTAATTACACCTATTGTACTTTGTCTTACAGATTCACAGAAGGCTTCTAAGATATGTCTGGGGTCCACATTCACTAGAGACATACAAACTTTATCAGCAAAATCAATCAAGGTCATTTGCTGCTGCACGGCATGTGCAGCCCAGGATAACTTAAGATTTTGGGCTTCACTGCCCTTTCTACAGGCAGTTATTTCCTGACTGGATGTCGGAGATGGGCAAGAAGTCCAGCTACAAGTTCTTTCAGAATTTCCTCCTAATCTGATCCCCCTCACCCTTGTTTTCAGGGTACCCTATGTGTCCCTTTTAGCTGCCTCAAAGGTGATCATCTCTTTAGTTGGAACGCCTCTTTATTTAGATTAGGGTTGACTTTGTACCAGGTTTCTCTTCTCCCCACCTCTTCAGAGTCTTAATCATTCCCTAGGACTGGAGAAGCAATCTTCTTCTCACTGTTTAACTCAGTTATCACAACTGACTCCTCCCCAGAGCTTGTCAATCCCTGGTTCTCTTGGCAATTCCCCCTCCCCCTTCCAGCAGTCAAATCCCAGATCAGGTCAACCCATTTTTGTATCTCAGATGGACGTCTCCATCCTTGCATTCTTTCTTTGTGGGACAGGAACATATGTACCTAGTACAGTGTGATCGCCAGGATAACAACTTGGCTTGGCTAACTTGGTCTTTCCTGTTAGGGCCTTGGAGCCCCTGAAGCACAGCGGCTTGTCTAATCTTTTGTGGCCCTCACTGTCCTGGCACATGAGTCTTTCCTGTAACCAGGGCTGACCCCCTCCCTTCTTCCTGTTTGCCTCTTGGACAGAGTGGGCACAATTCCTATCCTCTGGAGGTCCAGTAGCTATACAATATAAGGCGATCCTTATACACACCAATTGATTTTGGTTCTCTGCTGTCTCCTCCTGTTACCAGTCTTGCTTGACCCTCCTTCCAGAATTCATGTAATGCCCTCAAAATGTATCCAGTCAGACCTGGAGGCTGTCATCCTGATGGATACCTTGAGAAATGAATTTTGCCCTTTGTGGGCAATTTCCTGCAATATTTTCTTTCTCGTGCCTCATATGTATGCCATAGCCCTTGTACAGGGACTTCACTTACAGGATGTTGTAAGGGAGGAGCCACAAGACGTTTTCTGCAGTCCAGCGCCATCTTGTGGATGTATTATCCATGTGTAAGGAATATTCTGGAACAGGACGTGCTGTATACATATAATACGTGGCCTTGGGGGAAAGAATATCTGGCTCCTTGGAGAGGCTTCACACAGCGGAGCATCCAAGTTCAGAATGTGAGGGTTGTGTCTTCTACATGACTCCAACAAAAGATCCTCTTCCTCCTTGAGAAAGGGGGGCAGCATCCAGTAGATAATATCTGTTGAGTCTTGAGGGAGCTCCAATTTTGGATTTGGAGGCAATGAGGGATAGCATTTGGTGCAGAAGTAACGGCCAGCTCACCAGACGCATATTCCCTCCCAAGAGAGAGCCTAAATGTGAAATATAGGCTGGAGACAATCCCCTGCAGCATTTGGAGTCAAGGATTTTACACTGAGTTCTAAATGTAAATGGCAATGGGTTAGGCCAAACATTCTCACAAAATAAAAGTGTCAAGTTCTGGAGTATGAAAATCATTTGTACTCTATTGTAACCCGTACTACGAAGCTTTGTGAACTGGCCTTTTCTAACTGAGTAGCTGCATGGAAGCGTAAAACTACCACTTACAATTTAGATTTATTTCGCCAGGTATATACATTGCATACATGCTACAAATCCTTTGTGGCAGAGAAGTTAAATGGGTAGAATAGAAAAGTCACAATTCACCAATCCAGAGAAATTACGAGAAAGTATAAATAGTAATGAGAAAAAGAGGGGATTTGCCGGATCTAGCAGCACCCACTTCCAGGCCCAGACAATGAAGAATAAAGGGGCAGAATGTGGAGTAAATAACCGAAAGGGATCTCCCTGAACTATCTAGTTCCAAGGCGCCACTTGGTGGTGGTGGGGGGTCCTAGTTCCAAAAATGGATGAGCATGGATAAAACCTAAAGTGAAAAGGAGCAGGCTAACATAGGAGGTTTAGGAAGTACTAACACAGCTGAGTTGGGGGAGGGATTCCAAAAATACAATTCTGTGAAACTCACCTGTAGAATTGTTTTTGAGTATATCCAGTCCAGGTTGTCCCAGAGTAATGACATGTGGCATGCCGCCCCTAGGGGGCGATCGACTGCAAGATCAAAAGCTGTCCCTCCTCCTGGCCCCCTATAAAAGCAGGTGTCTCTTTATCACATCCCAGTGGTTAAAAAGCAGTAAGAAGAGACAGGCTGGGATGCCAAGAAACCATGTTACGTCACATAGCTTCAGCATGTACTCTCTCCAACAAAAAACCTTAAGGACAACAGTCCAAGAATAAAAATGGTAATCACCATAACAGGCAAACAGAAGATAATGAACAAGGGCGGGGTGGGACGACCTGGACTGGATATACTCAAAAACAATTTACAGGTGAGTTTCACAGAATTGTATTTTTCCCTATATCCAGTCTAGGTCGTCCCAGAGTAATGACATGTGGGATATCCAAAAGCAGTGTCCATTAGGGCGGGATCCCCAGTGCGGAACAGCATGTAGTTCATTTCACTACCGCCTGAAGCACCTTTCGGCCAAAGACAGCATAGCTGAGGCCCTAACATCAACCTTGAAAAAACTTGGTAAAGGTATGAACTGAAGACCAAGTGGCGGCCCTACAAACCTGTTCAACAGATACCTGGTGCAGAAAAGCCCAGGAGGCACCAATAGCTCTAGTAGAATGAGCTGTAATACAAAAAGGGGGTTCCTTCCCCTTGGCAGAATATGCTTGCAACACCGCCTGCCTGATCCACTTACTGAGAGTGGACTTGGCTGGTGGCAAACCTTTCCTAGAGCCCTCTGTTAGAACAAAGAGCAAATCAGATTTCCTGAAGGATTCAGTCGCCACCAGGTAATACTTAACAGCGCTGACCACATCCAAGGCATGGAGGGTCCTTTCCTTAGAATTAGTCGGTTCTGGACACAAAGAAGGCAAGACAACTTTCTCATTAAGGTGAAAGGGAGAAAAGACCTTAGACAAAAAATCAGGTTTAAAGCGAAAAACCACCTTATCCCTATGCAGCTCAAAGTAGGGAAGCTTCATACAAAGCGCGGACAGCTCTGACACGTGACGCACCGAGGTGATCGCTACCAAAAGACCACCTTGAGAGTCAAAATAGACAATGCACCATTGCACAATGGTTCAAAGGGAGGACCCTGAAGAGCAGAAAGTACTAAATTCAAGTCCCACACCGGTAATACTGACTTACGCGGTGGCCAGACATAGTGACTCCCAGGAAAAAGGTCTTGATCAACCTATGTTTTTTGGGGATGTTGTTGGGGGTGGCGCAAGTTATATTATACAAGCTGCAACCTGATCAGTTGGCTTGACTGAGAATGGTGATTTTGGGGTTTGTGTAGAGGGCACAGTGATCAGACAGCAAGGGGTTAAAAGCTTGTTGTTCTGATATCTGTCTCTCACAGGTGCACTGAATGTTTGGATAGCTAGGGTTTTTAATCTCCAATTTATATAGAAATGAATCCCCTGATTTCCACTTCATCTGAGCTACTATCTAATAAAAGAGCATTAGTTTGTAGCTGTCTTTCCTTATTCAATATCTACACCAAGTAGAAAGTCTTATATAGAAAAACAAGGGAAAGTATGGTAAACTTACCCGCCTGGCCCAGAGGTACGTAACCTTCCCTGGGCCCCTGAAGAATTGTACTGTGTTATCCTTTAACGTTTGTGGCAGATCGGGAAGCTTCCCAGGTTGCGTGATTTCTGAATAAAAGCTCTTGTTCCTCAGTATGTGCCTCCAAACTTTTTATTATAAACAAAGAAGTTGTTATGACATATAATAAAAATAATAAAATAAAGTCTGTCTTGTCCTCTCCGGTGGTTGGGATAATACTGCAGTAATGCAGATGAGGATAAAAAGTCTGTGTCCTTAAGTCTTTAAAAATACCAGTCTGTGAATACTCACCTTGTAGAATGGGTATTATAAGTATGCAGCACGCCCTGCTCCAGTAATGATTCATTACGTCTAGGATATAGTCCACCAGAGGGCGCTTTACTGCAGAGATGGCAAAAATGAGGCCCCTCCCAGTCCTTATATACCCGGGACCTCCCACTAAACTCCCCAGTATAAAAAAGCAGTAAGGGAACCAGGAAAAGCCAATAACAAGATTAACAATATTAACAAGAAAACATTCACCATATAGAGGATCCAAGAAGAAAAACTCAGGGTGGGATGGAGCAGGGCGTGCTGCATACTTATAATACCCATTCTACAAGGTGAGTATTCACAGAACGGTATTATTCCAAGTGTGCAGCACGACCCTGCTCCAGTAATGATTTATTACGTCTGGGACATCCAATACCAGTGTCCAACAACGGGTGGGGATCCCAAAAGGCAACAATGCGCAGTTCAAACCACTGCCGCCTGCAGAACTTTGTGGCCAAAAACAGCATCTGCTGAGGCCCGAACATCAACCTTGTAAAACTTGGAAAAAGTATGAACAGAAGACCAAGTAGCAGCCTTACAACCTTGTTCAACAGAAGCCTGGTGCTCAAAGGCCCAGGAGGTCCCAAAAGCATGGGTAGAATGAACAGTGACTCGGAAAGGAGGATCCCTCCCTTTAGCAGAATAGGCCCTAAAAATGGCCTGACGAATCCATTTACTAATAGTAGACTTGACCGGCGCCAAACCCTTCCTAGGACCAGAGGGTACCACAAACAAGGCGTCCGTCTTCCTGACAAGGCGCTGTAGCCACCAGGTAGTACTTCAAGTTCCTGACAACGTCCAGAGAATGCAAGGCCCTCTCCTTGTCATTACCAGGATTAGGGCACAAGGAAGAAAGCACAAAGTCCTGATTGAGGTGAAAGGCAGAGACAACCTTAGGCAAGAAGCCTGGTTTAAAGCGGAAAACCAACTTGTCCTGATGTCTCTCAAAGTAGGGGGCCTGAATGGACAGAGCCGCCAACTCAGAAACACGCCGGACAGAAGTGATAGCCACCAAGAAGGCAACTTTCAAGGTGAGAAAAGACAGTGCAGCCTCATGACCCTGAAGGGCAGACAATACCAAATTCAAATCCCAAACCGGTAACACGGGTTTGCGGGGAGGGCGCACATGAGTGACCCCCTGGAAGAAAGTCTTGACCAAAGGATGAAGAGCGAAAGACCTCTGGAAGAAAACCGCCAAGGCGGAAGCATGCCCCTTCAGAGTGCTGAGCTGAAAACCCATATCCAGACCATGTTGAAGGAACTCCAGTATCCTAGGAATGGAGAACACCCAACAGGGAAAGGCCCTATCCTCACACCAGTCAATGTAGGTGCGCCAGGTCCTGTAGTAGATGGTAGAAGAGGATTTCTTCCTAGCCCTGACCAGAGTCTGAACAACCGCATCGAACAGACCCTTTTCCTTTAGGATGGAGGTTTCAGCAGCCATGCCATCAAAGCCAGCGTTTGTAAATTGGGGTAACAGAGCCGTCCTTGAGTGAGAAGATCCGGAACCAGGGGCAGAGGGTACTGATCGACCACCAGCTGCATGACGTCTGCGAACCACACCTGTCTTGGCCACCTGGGGGCCACCAGAACAGCTGGCACTCCTTCTTGAATCAGTTTGCGTAGAACCCTGCCCAGAAGGGGAAACGGAGGAAAGAGGTACAGGAGACCGAACCCCTGCCAGGACAGAGACATGGCATCCACCGCCAGAGCCAGAGGATCCTGGGACAGTGAGACAAATGCTGGAAGCTTGTGATTGTGGCGAGAAGCAAACAGATCCACATCCGGCATCCCCCACCTGCGACAGAGGAATAGGAAGACCTCGCTGTTGAGGGACCATTCTCCTCAGTGAGAGGCCCCCCTGCTCAGGGAATCCGCTTCCAGATTCTCTGCTCCCGGAATGTAAACCGCAGAGATGCACGGGACATTGTCCTCGGCCCAAGACAGAATCAACGACACCTCCCTGAGGGCACTCTTGCTCCGAGTCCCTCCCTGATGATAGATTTAAGCGACCGCAGTCCGGTTGTCGGAGCGAACCTGAACCGGCAGGCCCTGTAGGTGAGGCGTCAGCTGCGCCAGCACCAACCAAACCACCCGCAGCTCCAGAACATTGATGGGGGCGTGAGCCTCCTGAGGACCCCACAACCCCTGGCATTGGTGGGCTCTCCAGTAGCCCCCCAACCTGACAGACTGGCATCCGTAGTGACCCTCTCCCAGCACGGTGTCAGAAATGATCTGCCCCCCAGAAGATTCCTCGAGTCCAGCCACCACAGGAGGGACCGCCGGACCAGAGGAGACAGAACAAAGGCCTGATCCAGAGACAGGGGACACTTGTCCCAGGCTGACAGAAGATGGAGCTGAAGAGGCCTCATGTGAAATTGAGCATAGGGAACTGCCTCGAAGCAGGCCACCATCTGTCCCACCAGCTGCATCCCTTGCCGGATGGATGGGTGAGGGCTGGACAGCAAGAATTGAATCAGAGCTTGAAGAGAGTCCACCTTCCGCTGAGGGACGAAAATCCCGGCCTGAATAATTTTCAGAGTCATTCCCAGGAAGGCGGTCACCCGGGACGAGGAGAGTGAGGATTTGGGGTAATTGATCACCCACCCGAACCCTTCCAGGGTCGCAACCACCGTCCGGGTGTCCAATTCTGCCTGTTGGAGTGAAGGGGACGTAATGAGGAGTTTGTCCAGATAAGGAAGAATGCGAATACCCCGGGCTCTGAGAAGGGCCATCACTCCTGCCAACACCTTGGTGAACACTCTGGGGGCAGAGGTGAGCCCGAAGGGAAGTGCCACAAATTGGTAGTGTTGTTCCCCTACCGCAAACCTGAGGAACCGCTGGTGCCCTGGGAAGACCGGCACGTGAAGGTAAGCATCTTTGATGTCTACTGAAGTCATAAAGTCCCCCTGGCGCAGGGAGCTGATGGCAGAGCGCAGCGTTTCCATGCAAAAACGTTTGGTCCTGATGAACCTGTTGAAAAGTTTTAGGTCCAGAATGGGTCTGATGGAACCATCCTTTTTGGGCACTGTAAAGAGATTGGAATAGTTACATTGACCTCTCTCCCCCGGGGGGACCTGACAAACGACCCCCATGGCCAGAAGGTTTTGTACCGCCAACAGGCCCTGAGTTGCCCGAGGGTCCGTAGGAACCCGTGACTTGAGGAATCTGGGAGGAGGCCAGTCCGCGAACTCCAGCTTGTATCCGTAAGAAACAACCTCCAGAATCCAATTGTCCGGGACTTGTTGAGCCCAGACCTGAGCGAAGAGCCGCAGCCGCCCCCCACCCGCAAGGGTGAGGGCGCCCCCTCATTGCTGAGCGGGCTTGGCAGTGGATTTGGGCTTGACACCCCAGGAGGGTCCGGGTCAGGCACGGCCTTTGCCCTTGCCCCAGAAATCTCCCCTTTGTCCCGCAAAGGATACCCCCTGCCTGACCTAGGCCCACGAAAGGAGGGAGTGAAGGACCCTGAACCCCGAAAGGGTTGCGGCTGCCTTTTGCGTTGGGGTAACTTACCTCCCTTAGCAAAAAGTTCCAAACGATCACCAAACAGGCGCAACACTTTAAAGGGAAGCCCCGTGAGAGCCTTCTTGGCAGCATTGGCAGCTGCCCACTGGCACAACCAGACCGAGCGGCGGATAGAGACAACCAAGGCCGAGTTCCTGCTACACATCCGAATGGTGTCATCTAAGGCAGAGAGAACATAGGAGATGAACAGCTCACACTGTGACAAGGCTCTAAATTCAGCACTAGAAGGATCCTTATGGGAGCCGTCCAGAAGGCCCCTGACCAAGGTCCTAATAGCCACGGCCATAATGGCAGAAGCACAAGCACACCGGGCGCAAGGCCGAACCCACATAAGCAAAGGTGTGGGAGGCCAGGTGGTCAATACGCCGGTCCTCACTATCCTTCAAGGTAGTGGAATCCGGGGAATGCACAACAGAAGTATTAGACAGCCCCAAGACGGGGGCATCCACCTCAGGGGGAGTTGACCAACATTTGACCACATCCAAGGGGAAGGGATACCTCCTATCCCACCCCTTAGGGATACTGGGAAGCCGGCTAGGCCGTTCCCATTCCTTGAGAATCAGATTATTAAAATGCGTCTGTTCGGGGAATTCCAAACGTGGTTTTGCGGTACTAAACAATTCCCCATGCTGCTTAGGTGCAGCTGCAGGAGGGGAAATAGCAAGTACTTCAAAAATTTTAGTCAGAAGTCTATGGGTGTCGTCAGCATCCCAATGCTCTGAGCCAGCATCAGCACCAAGGCAATGCTGATCGTCAGAGAGATCCGAATCTGAAAATAATTCCCCTTCTTCGAGAGGGGTATAGTCAGACAAATCAAGGAAACCATCTTGTTCAAAAGTAAAGGCCGGCGCAGCGGGCGCCAAGTGCCCTCTTTTAGCTGGAGCCTTACGGGCTGCTGAGCTAGCAATCAGTCTCTCAATATTGGCCAGTCTGGCGGAAACATCAGATTGCGACTCCCCGCTAGTGTTAATCTCACTAGGGGTCATAACCAGGTGCAGGGGTGTGGGGTATGAGACCGAGGGTACCGACCCAGACACAAGGGCCCCAGATTGCCGCGCAAGCGCTTGCTGGGCGCAGGGTACACAAACCCGCACATCATCGCCCACAAGGGATGCCCCACACACCACACATAGCCGGGCTTGCCCCGAGTACAATATCCTAAGAAGCCTCCATATGGTGAATTAGTAGTCGCAATGACCAGTGGGAATTACGCTGTGCAGCTACCCGGGATGCCCCTTAAATGTCCACTAGTGGGAGGATTTACAATTAAGCCCCAATTTAGGAAGGGTATAAAATAGGGCCCAGGACCGGGAGAAACCTCTAAATAGGTTGTCCCAGCCTGAAAGACATAATATGGCATGTATAATACATTATAAGACAACCGCAGCTCACACTCGATAGCAGCCAGCAAGATGGCGCGATCATCTACGGAGGGGGCGGGCCAGATGAGGAGCGTGCCGGGCACTAGGCCCCACCCCCCCGGGAATGCGGGGACTGAGCAGAGAGGCCAGGCAGCCTATCACCCGGCCCCCAGCAACCGATGACGTAGACGGCCCGCCGCCGAGCGCGGGCCATTCAAAATTCACTCACACTTACTGGTAATAATGGAGGAGAGGAGGAAGGACCGCTGAGCAGGTGCCAGCGCTGTTACAAAAAAAACACACACACAGTGAAGAACAACAAGAAAGTCAAAAGCACTTCACTCACACGAACACCGGACCCCCCCCCCCCCCCGACTAACCGGACAAGGGAGAAAGGGGAAATAAGCCCATAAGTACATTTGGTTAATGTAGTGAGGGCTATGATCGGACGGGGCATCCCATGTCAGGCTCACCAACCTGTGCCGCCTACCCTTTGGTGGGGGATTTGAGGTGGAGCCACGCTCCATTAAAAAGCACCTCTAATAGGTGCTGCCTACCATCACCCGACCATGCAGCCAAAGCTGGAAGGCAGGTAATATAGGCACGGGTGGGAATAGGACACAGGGCCGGGGGCTGGGCAGCCCGGCTTACCTGCGAGGAGAGAAGCCATCATCTTGACCTTCGCAGCCCACTGCAGAGACTAAACTGGGGAATTTAGTGGGAGGTCCCGGGTATATAAGAAGGGAGAGGCCTCTTTTTTGCCATCTCTGCAGTAAAGCGCCCTCTTGTGGACTATATCCCAGACGTAATGAATCATTACTAGAACAGGGCGTGCTGCATATTTGGAATAACTCACATAGATAGTCCGGTGTCTGTTCTTCAGTGGTGGAACTGCGCCGCTCCTGTCACTTTGTTTTGCGGCTGACAGTTGGAGCTCCACCGCTCCTGTCGCTTTGTCTTGCGGCTGGCTGTAGGGGCACCGACGCACGTTTCGTTTCCACTTCTTCAAGGTCCCTAAAGCACCTGCGCAGGGTTAACTATTTATAGTGATGTCATTGACCCAGAGGCTTCTGGGTAGTGTAGTCTTTCGTCGTAGTTTTTAAACTGGCCGCATATACGGGTTTTGCTGTGTCCTTCAGTTGCGGTTTTTACTGTAAAAGCGAGCAGAGACCAGCGGCAGTTTCTTTTGCTTATAAAATCAGTTCTGCAAAGATTAATTATTGTGATCTGTCTTTTAGTATTTTTAATGATATTATTAGGTTGATGTATAAATGTTACCCATGTGTTAATAGTTGGTAGTTGGGTTACAATTTAAGGGTTGTTAGCTTAGTTTATACAGATAATAACAGTTTTATGTAATTCTCCAGTTATGTATATGTGTGTGCCAAGATTACAGATACGTAATTAGGGAACAATGTGAAGATCAAATTATGTGATACAATAAACAAGGAACACGTTAGAAGAAATTGGGATACCCTGATGGTTTAAAAAGAAAGAATAAATTACTAGAGCTTATGATAGAAATGAGGAGGAGACTTCTTACTTCAGACTGTGAAATGTAAGTGGATGTGTATATATAAATATATATTAATAAAATTCATCAAAAATAAATAGTTATTAATAAAACTTATCTAGAGAAATCAATAAATAATTGATTCCATATGGCAATAAATATGAGTGTAAAAGCTTATGGTTATAAAACATTTTTTTGATGTAAATGAAGTTAGCAAGGTATATGTATAAAAAAGTAAAATTATTTACAAATTGCAAATATCCGTACATCACACCGCGCTCAAGATTTCATAGATATACAAATCCACATTAGTATGTATGGTGCTCAACGTAAAAATGTCCTTATTCCAACAAGGGTGATACAAGCGTAAAAATGTGTATTATACAGAGCACCAAAGCTAGATGATGAAGTCCCACAACACATGCACATCAGATCGTGACTGGATCCAATCCTTTACCAACAATATAAATGCTTACCAGCTATGAGACGGAGTAAGGCTTCTCAAACACGCAACCATAAAAGCTGTAGTCAGTTTCAGGGCGTTTCCTCTTTAAGGCACTGGCTCGCCACAACATATGCAGGTCCAAATCTCAGCAGATTATATGCAAAGCCCACAGAACCAGACCAAACATAGTGTAATTCCGTATCATAAGATGTTTAATTAGAAAAAATAGAAATGCACTCACAAGCCAACAAGGGTAAAAACAGCATTCAATCGATTCAAAGTTCAGCCAGCCCTGGAATCAGACAGCCGCAGGGGAGCACAAAATAGTAACGTTGGGTACCTCTATAAAAATTAACTCCAGGCCATCGCCGACGCGTTTCGTCGCAACTAGGCGACTTTGACAAGGCTGGTGGCATGGCAGGGTGGCAGGAGTTTTATAGTAAAAAGATAATGAGAGCTTATCCCATAATGCAATGCAGCGCCTGTCAATTAAGGCTTGCGCTCAAAAAAGAATGATAAACCACCGGCTGCGGTAGTATACTAATAAACATAAACGCATCCTCAATTAATTAAAAAAAAATTTGAATTAGACAAATACTAAAACTAAAAGCAAAAGACGTGCTGTGTATATCCGTATCACGTGATCGTCACTACCGATCACGTGACTGGGCTTATTGTTTGTGGAAATACATTCAAAACATTAAACTTACTCAGGCACAAATTCAGCTGGTCAAGATGTAAGGTATTGGGCAAGCATCCGCAGAAAATGACAGAGCACAGCCTCGCAATCTTCACAGTGTATTAACCCTTCTAGTGACTCTCACGTAGCTGCCTCTCCAACCGTTAAGTGCCAGCTACGTGAGAGTCACGTAGCTGATTTTAGAGGCCCATAAAACAAAAAGTAAAAAACATACAGACTTACCTTACCCCTCATTTGAAAGGGCCATCGATTCTGTACAAGAATCCGCTGTTAGATTTCCGCCCCCAGGCTTCTGATCTTCAGGAGGGGGCCCGGAATAGGCCCCCCCCCCCCGCCGGCGCCGACATCTGAAAAAAAAAAAACAGTAAATGACATTTACTCACCTCGCAGCGCGATGGCTCTCCCCGGGTCTTCTCTTCACCAGGGGGGGCTCCGATCCCCCCTCCCCCTGGGCTTTCGACGCTGCTTGTGAGGGCCCAGAAACGGGCCATCACCATCCTCTTCGGCCGGCGCTGGCCCCGCCCCTAACCCCGCCCACTTGATGACGTCATCCCGCTCCTCGGGTTACTGGCACCCGGGCTCCGATCTGTCAGTTGTCAGCAGCGATCAGAGCAGGGAGGGTGGCAGGCAGGGTGGCTCTGATCTCCCTGCCTGCCACCCTCCCTGCTCTGATCACTACCGACAACTGTCATCTGCAGCAGCGTGGGACACTGGATGGGAGGTAAGTATAAGTGAAAATAGAATAATAAAATATTTGTCTGGTGTCTTTTTTGTTAACTTAACCCTTTGTGAACTGGTAAGGGGTCCATGAGACCCCTTATACCAGTTCACAAGGCTCTGGGTATGGCAGGTCACCTGCGGCAAGCGGGTGACTTGCCATAACCCCCAGCCCCCCATTACCTGCCTCCCCAACGGCCGGGGGGGGCAGAAGGGCCCGGGCCACGTGGCTATGTGGGCTAGTAGCCTGCAGGGCCAGGGGCCACCAACGCTGGCCCCTGCGCCCTGTCTACAAGCCCCCATAGCTGGTCCGGGTCAGTAATGCTGGGTAAGGGGGACCCTATGTCATTTTTTGGGGGGGATTTTAAGGGTTTTTAACCCTTAGAATTCCAAAAAAGAAATGAGGTCCCCCCCCCCCCCCCCCCGGGAGGGGGAACCCTATGTCATTCTTTTTTTTTTATTAACCCCTTACAACTATGCAATCATATTGCATAGTTGTATCCTATCTGGAATCTCCTAAACTGCTGATTAAGGAAAGGGGGTATACCCATACATATGTGGTACCATTGTAACCGGGAGAAATAGGGCTTTCACATGCAATAATATTTTATTAACAAACTTACATTTTTTATCACAAAAAAAAACTACAAATTGTAAAAAATAGTTTTTTTTCATTTTTTTGCACATATTTCACTCAAAAGTATTGAGAATACACGAAAAAAAGGCCAAACAAGACATTTCATGTTGAAGCCCAGACTCTGCTGAAAAAAATAATATATAATCCCTGGAAATCCCTTCAAAAATCAAGGTTGCACACGTGTAGCGCAAAAACGTGAAAAGTCGTCTGGCAACAGATTGTGACAAAAAAATCTAGGTAGGCTGGCACTCAAAGGGTTAAAACACTATGAAATAGTCACGTGATCACAGCTGCCGATCACGTGACTTGCCTATGTATTAGAAGGGAACACAGAAATGCATGCAAACAGTGTAGTTACGTGATCGCAACTAACGATCACGTGTTATAAGCTCTGAAGCACAGCCCACATCCCTTAAGGGGAACGCCAGACCTACTGCCAAGCAATCCATGCTCCCAAAGTCTCAAGGAATAAATCCAATCAACGGGGACATAATCAGAAAGGCCAAAAGGGAAGGGAAAACAAAACCCTGTGTGGTCTGATTCCAGTGCCAGCCAAGGCAAATGTAAGAAAAATACATATAATGCATAATAAACAACACAAAAAACACAGGCAGTATAAAAATATAAAAAAATTAACAATAATCAGGACGAATCAATGAAACAGTTTAAATCAAATTCAATGTTTAAACCGGCTGGATGAAGCGTACCTAAATTGTAAATCCACCAGCCTTCTTTCTTTGAAAGTTCCCTAACAAGATGGGAACCCCGCCAATGATGTTCAATCCTGTCTAGCCCAATAAAGGACAGTGTGGGGTCACTATTATGACATGATTTAAAGTGAGCTGATAAGCTATGGGCTTCGTACCCTCGTTTCACATTATACATATGTTCTCGTATCTGTATCCTCAGTTCACGAGTGGTCCGTCCAACATACAGCTTCTGACATGGACACCAGATCAGGTACACAACTCCCTTAGTCCGACAAGAAATAAACAGAGATTTAATAAACTTTTCTTGTTTTGGGATCTTGGAATGATCTTTTGGGTTTCTCAGTTGGAATGCACCACTTGCATCCAGCACAGGTGCCACATCGATAGAATCCCATAGACGGATTTCCCAATAAAAATCTAGGTTTGGGGGGGGGTCGATGTAACTTTTTACCAAACGGTCTATTAAATTTGGCGCTTTCCTAAAAACTACTACTCTCGTTCGGGTAATATAGGGCCCAGAACTGTATCGGCTTTTAGAATGTGCCAGTGTCTAGTCAATATGTTCCGAACCTGTTTGTGTTGGACATTAAACCCAGTTATAAAAGGAATGTCATTATCCCTTTTTTCAACAGGTCTCAATTGTCTCACGGGATTCTTTTTTAAAAAAGACTCCCTAGGACGCTGCCTAATCAATGCCCTATTCTCACGGATTTTGTCACCATCATAACCCTTATCAGTAAAGCATTTCATAAGCATGGTGGACTGAATATCATAGTCCTCTAAAGAGGTACAGTTCCGCCTTAGTCGCGCAAACTGCCTTTTTGGTATTGCCTGTAGCCAACTCGGGTGGTGGCAACTTGAGAATGGCACATAGCCATTTCGATCCGTACTTTTAAAAATAAGTGGTAGTAATCAGTGCAGGCCCTTCTTTTTTAATTGTGAGATCTAAAAAATTAACAGAGTCCATACTAACTTCCGCGGTGAACTCCAAATTAAACATATTATCATTGATTACTTTGCAGAAGGAGTTTAAACCCACCTGCGATCCATCCCACACAAAGAATACGTCATCTATATAACGATACCAACAACTTAAATCGAGTATGGGCTGCTCATGAATGGAAGATAATTCCCACCACCCTACATAAATATTCGCCATACTGGGCACAAATTTTGCACCCATGGCGACGCCTTTCTTCTGCAGATAAAAGTTGTTATTAAACCAAAAGTAGTTTCTCTCTAAAGCAAAGGCGAGGCATTCAATTATAAAGTTGATCTGTCTAACTGATAGGGTAGATTTTGTAGAAAGAAAGAACCGCACTGCTGCGATACCCTTGTCATGAGGGATAACTGTATATAAAGAAGTAACATCCGCAGTGACCAAGACAGATTGAGGACCAACTCTTAGGCCACTGCAGATGTCAAGCACCTGAGACGAGTCCTGCCATGCCACCAGCCTTGTCAAAGTCGCCTAGTTGCGACGAAACGTGTCGGCGGTGGCCTGTGGCGGAGTTCGTTTTTATAGAGGTACCCAACGTTACTATTTTGTGCTCCCCTGCGGCAGTCGGATTCCAGGGCTGGAACTTTGAATCAATTGAATGCTGTTTTTACCCTTGTTGGCTTGTGAGTGCATTTCTATTTTTCGAATTAAACATCTTATGATACGGAATTACACTATGTTTGGTCTGGTTCTGTGTTCTTTGCATATAATCTGCTGAGATTTGGACCTGCATATGTTGTGGCGAGCCAGTGCCTTAAAGAGGAAACGCCCTGAAACTGACTACAGCTTTTATGGTTGCGTGTTTGAGAAGCCTTACTCCGTCTCATAGCTGGTAAGCATTTATATTGTTGGTAAAGGATTGGATCCAGTCACGATCTGATGTGCATGTGTTGTTGGACTCTGACTTCATTCATCATCTAGCTTTGGTGCTCTGTATAATAAGGTATATGTATGTGTAAGATACGTAGGTAATGGGAGTATACAAATGATGTTTGAGAGACTGACATCGATTAGTTTTGAGGATAAATAAGTACATAGACTCTTTTTTACAACCAGTAGTGGTTAAAACACCCTCCTACCTAAAGGATTCTGGAAGTTTTTTAGAACAAATATCCAAGCACAGTAATCACCCTGAATATATAATGGCCACCGCCGATGTGGGCTCACTCTATACTATTATCCTCCTCGTTTCTATCATAAGCTCTAGTAATTTATTCTTTCTTTTTAAACCATCAGGGTATCCCAATTTCCAGGTTACGTACCTCTGGGCCAGGCGGGTAAGTTTACCATACTTTCCCTTGTTTTTCTATATAAGACTTTAGACTTGGTGTAGATATTGAATAAAGGAAAGACAGCTACAAACTAATGCTCTTTTATTAGATAGTAACTCAGATTAAGTGGAAATCAGGGGATTAATTTCTATATAAATTGGAGATTAAAAACCCTAGCTATCCAAACATTCAGCGCACCTGTGAGAGACAGATATCAGAATAACAAGCTTTTAACCCCTTGCTGTCTGATAACTGTGCCCTTGATCAACCTATGGTTGACAATGGATCTCTGGAAAAAGATGGCCAAAGCCGAGACCTGACCCTTGAGGGTGCTCAGCTGGAGACCCAAGTTTAAGCCGTGTTGTAAAAAACTCCAGAATCCTAGAAATAGAGAATGTGCAGCAAGGGAGACTCTTGGACTTGCACCAAGCAATGTAGGCGTGCCAAACTCTGCGTCTGTATCATGGTATGCACAACCATGGCCAACAGCCCCTTCTCCGTCAGGAAGGAGGTTTCAATAGCCAGGCCGTCAAAGCCAGCGTCTGTAAATTGGGGTTGCAGCGACCCCTGAGTGAGAAGCCCTGGGTTGTCGGGCATGATGTAGCGATCCACTGACATCTGAACTATGTCCGCAAACCACTCCTTCTCGGCCAGCGAGGAGCCACCAGGATGGTTGGTACCCCTTCCTGGGCTATTTTGCGCAGCACTCGGCCCAGGAGTGAAAACGGAGGGAATGCATAAAGGAGCCTGAACTCCATCCAGGGAATTGCCAGAGCATCTGTGGCAAAGGCCAGAGGGTCTCTTGAAAGGGAGACGAACCTTGGGAGTTTGTGATTGTGTCTGGACGCAAACAGGTCCACGTCCGGCTGACCCCAGCGGAGACACAGAGCGTGAATGGTCTTGTTGCTGAGAGACCATTCCCCCAGGCGTGAGGCGTTCCTGCTCAGGGCATCTGCCTCCTGGTTTTCTACCCCGGGGATGTAAACCGCCGAGATGCAGGGAACATTCTCCTCTGCCCAAGTCAGAATCTGGGTCACCTCCTTGAGGGCTCGCTTGCTCCGAGTCCCGCCCTGGTGATTGATGTAGGCGACAGACGTCCGATTGAACCTGGATTGCACAACCCCTTAAATGGGGAGTCAAGCGAAGAAGCACCAACCAGATCGCTCTCAGCTCCAGGAGATTTATGGGCAAGCGGTTCTCCTGTGGACCCCACTGACCCTGGATCTTCTGCATCTGCCAAACGCCTCCCCAGCCGGTCAGACTGCCATCCGTGGTAACTATCTCCCCACCAGACACAGCAATAACGCTTGTGGGACAGGGAAGGTATGAAGCCAGTCGACAATAAGTGCCCCCCCCCATAGGCTCACCATCAGCCTATGGCCAGCTACCCTTTAATCAGGGTCTGCGGCCCAAAGCCTAGCTCTGCCCAAATGCCTGACCCCGGCGTTCTACCTACCGCCACAGTCCCGATCAGCCGTTGCTGGGAGGCAATGGTGGGTCCATGGGGTCAGTGGTAATAGGGTCCGCAGCAGCCGACAAGCTAGGAGGCCCCGCTCAACTGCCAAAATCCAGGAGAGTGTACCCAACGATCTTCAGCAGCCAGACTGCAAGATGAACACTGGGATGTGATAGAGAGACACCTGCTTTTATAAGGGGCCGGGAGGAGCAACAGCTGCCAAAATCCAGGAGAGTGTACCCAACGATCTTCAGCAGCCAGACTGCAAGATGAACACTGGGATGTGATAGAGAGACACATGCTGTCATAAGGGGCCGGGAGGAGCAACAGCTTTTGATCTTGCAGTCGAGCGCCCCCTAGGGGCGGAATGCCACATGTCATTACTCTGGGACGACCTGGACTGGATATAGGGAAAATTGCAACGTTTCTGGTGGAGGTTGAGGGGTAGTTCACACCTATAGCTTCTAAGTTGTTACTTAGAAGCCATGGATTTGAAGGCTGACAACCTGTGTTAAGGTGAGCTACTGATGGGCACTTTACTGGCACCACTCAGCTGTGCAGGACAAAAGGTAAGTTTCCTTTTGTTTTGTCTTTTTGCTACCTGCTGAATCACTTTAAGGGATTTTTGTAAGGGGGATGGTCAGATATCAAGCTAAGACGGGCACCCACCTGAGGTTGACAGGAAGACAAGCAACTGTAATGAGGGAAATGAAGGGGACAGCATGGAGCACCCAATAGGTACCTGTATGGAGGCAGCATCGATTACCCAGCACGGAAAGTATAGGCCTTATTTATGATGTGAGCCTTTTAGCATTATTTTTGTGGCTATAGCACCAGCATTTCCGTCTTATCTGACACTGTGGTGTGCACTATATTGGAGCTAACAGTCGCGGTGCAGAACACTACAAATTAGCTTTGATTGTTGCACTTAGGTATTGGCCAGCCTATGTCAGCGCCTGTTAGACTTGCCGGCTGATTATCACAGCACATATTTATGAATTTTTTCCTCCTTGAAATCTTTGGTGCTGTATTTTTTCTGGCGCTTGTCAGTGTTTTTTCATTACAGTTACAAGAAATCACTGCTGGGGACAAACTTTACATTGCATTTAGGTTGTGTTTTAGTTTTGGTGTCCAAATTAAATATGGTTAAGCAAAAGAAGCCATTAAAATCAATTTTAATAACCATTCCCACTCCCCACAAAAAAACATTTCGGCCCATCTCGGCCCTGTGTTTTAATTAAAAGTCCCAATGCAGGTTCTGTACAAATAAATATAAGCTTTAAACTCTTCAATCCAGTTCTGCCCATTGTGCTCTATGGGATCTTGAGCTACAGCGCCAGGCGCTGCTTTAACTAGATTGCCCGACGCTGGATCATTTTCTGCTCTAGTGTTAAATAAGACGCTACCTGATGGCCACATCGGTGCTGCCATTTTTCTCTTTCTTATGTCTTACGTTGAATGCAGCTGAAACAAAAATAAGGCTCTATATCAAGGGGACTCCTGAGAGCATCCAGCAAGGTTGGGTGGTAAATAGGCGACTAGGACAATAAGGGAACACCCAGCAGGTGGAGGAATGGGGCTGGGGTGTCGATGGGGGAGGGAGGCTACAGGAAACAGCAGGGAGGGCGGCATACCAGCAAATAAAAATAATCTATTCACTTCTGAATAAAAAGACCTTACTAGACCATTTGTAATCACCAGAAGACTGGAGATCTGCTAAGGTTCTGGAGTACTAAAAACCTGTTCTCTGGAGTAATTAATTATGCATGTCTCACTATCTGACATTTTGGTGAATACCAGCACTATGCTTGCCTCCAAAGGGGGACAGTTTGGTTTCTGCCAACATTCATGGCAACTTTCTGCTTCCAACTTTCTGTCTGAGAAGGCTTTTGTGCACCCAGCAGACTTTATTTATTCAGAATGACATCCTCCTTGGAGAAAGCCAGTTGGATGACTGGTGAAAGGTCTGCATGAAAAAATACCATTTTGTGATTACTCACCTGTAAAATGGGTATTATAAGTATGTCACACACCCCGCTTCCACTATTCATGACATATGGGTTATGGTCCAGTAGAGGGCAAACTTCTGCAGAGATGAAAGCAAAAAAGAAGCCCCTCCCGGTCCATAAACACCTGGGACCTCCCACACACTCCCCAGTATATGACAGCAGAAAGGGAACCAGGAAGAGACAATAAAACATTCTTAACAATAAAAGGTTCACCATATAAAGGATCCAGAATACCAAAGGGCGGGATGAAGTGGGGTGTGTGACATACTTATAATACCCATTTTACAGGTGAGTAATCACAACATGGTATTATTCCAAGTATGTCACACACCCCGCTTCCACTATTCATGACATATGGGACATCCAATAGCAGTGTCCGTCATGGGTGGGGATCCAAATACAGCAAAAAAATGCACAAATTTAAACCACTGCAGCTTGCAGAACCTTGCGGCCAAAAAACAGCATCCGCTGAGGCCCGCACATCAACCTTATAAAACTTGGAAAAAAGTATGAACGGAAGACCAAGTAGCAGCCTTACAAACTTGTTCAACAGAAGCCTGGTGCTGAAAGGCCCAGGAAACCCCAACAGCACGAGTAGAATGAGCAGTGATCTTAAAAGGAGAAACCCTCTCCTTAGCGGAATAGGCCCCAACAATGGCCTGATGTATCCATTTACTAATGGTAGACTTGGCTGGTGCCAAACCTTTCCTGGGCCCGGAGGGCACCACGAACAAGGCATCTGTCTTACGAAAAGGAGAAGTAGCGACCAAAAAGTACTTCACACAACGAACCACATCCAAAGAGTGCAAAACCCTCTCCTTGTCATTGCTAGGCTTAGGACACAAGGAAGGAGAACTACATCCTGATTGAGATGGAAAGCAGAAACCACCTTAGGAAGGAAATCTGGTTTAAAGCAAAAAACCACCTTGTCCTGGTGTCTCTCAAGGTAAGGGGCCTGAATAGACAGAGCTGCCAACTCAGAGACACACTGAACAGAGGTAATAGCCACCAAAAAGACAACCTTTTGAGTGAGCACAGAAAGTGCCACATCCTGCACCGGCTCAAAAGGAGGCCCCTGAAGGGCCTAGAGAACCAAATTTAGGTCTCAAACTGGAACCAAAGGCTTTCTAGGGGGCCAAACATGAGTGACCCCTTGGAAAAAAAGTCTTGGACCAGATGATGCAAGACAAAGGACCTTTGAAAAAAGACAGCCAGAGCAGAAACCTGACCCTTCAAAGTACTGAGCTGGAACCCCAGATCCAGACCGTGTTGTAGAAACTCCAAAATCCTAGGAATCGAAAACACCCTGCAAGGTAAGGCCCTAGCCTTACACCAGTAAATATAGGACCGCCAAGTCCTATAGTAAATGTTAAAGGAAGACCTCTTCCTAGCTCTAATCAATGTCTGAATAACCGCCTCCGACAAACCTTCCTCCCCCAGGATGAAGGTTTCAGCAGCCACGCCGTCAAAGCAAGCATTTGTAAATTGGGGTAACGTAGCTGACCCAGAGAGATCAAATCCGGAAACAGGGACAGCCTGTACTGATCTACCGCCAGTCTTACGACGTCTGCGAACCAAACCTGTCTTGGCCACCTTGAGGCCACCAGAATTGCTGGTGCCCCCTCTAGAGCCAGCTTGCGCACTACCTTGCCTACCATGGAGAAGCAAGGTAAACAGGAACAGAAGGAACAGGAAGGAAACAGGTACAGAAAAAACCCAGATCCCTCCAGGCAAGGGACAAGGTGTCTACTGCCAGGGCCAGAGGATCCTGAAACAGAGATACAAAGGTTGAGAGCTTGTGATTGTGCAGAGAGGCAAAGAGATCCACCTCCAGAGTCCCCCACTTGTGACACAGGGACCGAAACACCCTGTGGTTGAGAGACCATTCCCCTCGGCGAGAGATTCCCCTGCTCAGGGAGTCCGCCTCCGTGTTCTCCACTCCCGGAATGTACACTGCCGAGATGCAAGGAACATTGCTCCTCGCCCATGTCAGAATCAGAGAGACTTCCCTGAGGGCACTCCTGCTGCGAGTCCCTCCTTGGTGATTGATGTAAGCTACCGCATTTCGATTGTCTGATCTAACCTGAACCGGTAAGCCCTGTAGGTGAAGTGTCAGACGTGACAGAACCAAACGGATAGCTCTGAGCTCCAAGACATTGATGGGGATATGTGCCTCCGTAGGACCCCACAACCCCTGGAACTGATGATCCTTCCAGAAACCTCCCCAGCCCGACCGGCTGGCATCAGTGGTAACCGTCTCCCAACAAGGGGCCAGGAACGATCTGCCCCTCATCAGATTGCTTGGTTCCAGCCACCACTGAAGGGACTGCCGAACCCTGGGAGACATCAGAAAAGACTGATCCAAGGACTGTGGACATCTGTTCCATTTCAGTAATAGATGGAGTTGGAGCGACCTCATGTGTAACTGAGCAAAGGGGACTGCCTCGAAGCCACCATCAAACCTACCAGAGTCATCCCTAGCCGGATAGAAGGGCGAGGATTGGTCAGGAGAACACGTATCATATCCTGAACCCTCTGCACCTTTGGCTGAGGTAGGAACACTCTGGCCTGACTGGTATCCAGATTCAAGCCCAGAAAAAAGATCTCCCTGATGGGGAGAGAGAAGACTTGGGGTGGTTGATCACCCATCCGAACCTTTCCAATGTCGTCAATACCGTCCTGGAGTCCAGCACCGCCTGGCAGAGGGAAGAAGCTGTAATGAGTAGGTCGTCCAGATACGGCACAATGCGAATGGCCTGGGTTCTGAGCAGGGCCATTATGCAAACAGGCCGCAAGGCTGAACCCACACTGGCAAAGGCATGGCATGCCATCTGATCAATGCGCTTATCCTCGCCATCCTTAAGGGTAGTGGCGTCAGGAGTATGTACAACGGAGGTGTTGACAACCCTAAGATGGGCGCATCGACCTCGGGAGGGGAAGACCATCGCTTCACCGCGTCCGCCGGGAAGGGATACTTCCTATCCCATCCCTGCGGGACACCGGGAAGGTGACTCGGCTTCTCCCAATCATGCAATCAAAATGATCCTGATTTGGGAACTTCAAGCGGGGCTTAGATGACCCAAAGAATTCCCCCCTCTTCGGAGGGGCCTCCGCTGGTGGGGAAATATCCAGAACCTCTAAGAGATGGGCCAGGACTTTGGGGGTATCCACGGCATCCCCCAGCGCCTGCCCGGCATCAGAATCAAAGAACTGCAGTTCTTCAGTCTCAGATTCCTCAAACAATTCCCCTCTTCAAGAGGGGAATAGGCAGACCAGTCAAGGGAGTCATAATCATCAAAATCAAGTACCGGCATAGCCGGAGACAGATGCCTTTTCTTAGCAGAGGCCTTCTTGCCCACTGAGCTAGAATAATTTTCTCAAGGTTGGCCAGCCTAGCACATACCTCAGAGTGCGACTCCCCACTAATGACCATGTCACTTTGGGTACGGATAATGCGGGGCGGGGAAGGAGATGAGACAGGCGGCACTGACCCAGACGCCTGGGATCCCGACTGCCGCGTTATGGCCTGTTACGCACATGCAAATTAGTACATTTACCCCTGTAAGGGGTACCCCACAACCCACACATAG
The DNA here is from genome assembly GCA_027917425.1 of Gastrophryne carolinensis. Lineage (NCBI taxonomy): Eukaryota > Metazoa > Chordata > Amphibia > Anura > Microhylidae > Gastrophryne > Gastrophryne carolinensis. The sequence goes on along the minus strand of CM051234.1, from coordinate 186,631,494 downwards.
CCGGGATTGTCCCGAAGGGAACCCGAGCCCGGTATCCTGTGGAGCCTCCATATGGTGATTTTAAAGGTAGTCGCAATGACCAGAGGAAATTACGCTGATAATCTACCCGGGATGCCCCTTTTAAGTCTCAAGTGGGAGGATTTTAGGTGCCCAATTTACTCTAGGGACCCTAGGACCGGGAGAACCCCCTTTTAAGCAGGTAGCAGGGAGTCCTCCTGAACGACACAAGCAGTGTCATAAACACATGCGCACACACAGATAAATAGCAAAATAACCAACAAATAGTTAACCACACAGTGTGACCTGCGCTGCCCCCAGCTGAAGGGGACACAATTATACTGAATAAGGATGAAAAGAGGGGCCCCAGGAGGGCACTCACGTGTCTTGCAAGATGGCAGCCAGCAGCAAGGCACTCTCGAGAGAGAGAGAGAGAGAAAAAGAGAGGGAGAAGAAGGGGCGGGCCAGTGCGGATCGCGCGCCTGGCCCCGCCCCCCTTCCCTCACAACCAGCAGCGCGGTACCCAGCTATAGGCTGGGTTCCGCAAAAGGCGCCAAACAGGAGGGGGCGGGCCGCGGCAACGCGCGAGCGCCCGGTCCAGCCCCCTCAACACCGCAGCCTGAGGGGAAGAAGCTCCCCTCAGCATATAACAATAATGCGATCTAAAGTGCCACACACACACACTCCCATACATAAGAGTGAAAAGCTGAACATGAGAAGACCCATCCCCCCCCCCCCCCCCCCGGAGGGCTACGAGAGGGACCCAGAAGGGGGAGAAATCCCGCACCATGTGTAAGGGATATATATATATATATGGACAGGGCATCCCGAACCGGTCTCCCCCGTGAGACCCCGGATTCCCTTAATATGGGGTCTCACGGGGGAGCGTGGCTCCCTGAACACCTATTAAGGTGATTCCTACCCTCACCTGGACCTGCAGCCAAGGCTGGGAGGCCAGTATAGGGACTATACTATGTATAAAGGTCCGGGCAGAAATAGGGCAAAAAATGGCCGGGTGTAAGCCCGGCTTACCTGCAAGGAAGAGCAGCATACATCTTCTGACTTGCTCGCCGTCCTGCAGAGAAGGAACTGGGGAGTGTGTGGGAGGTCCCAGGTGTTTATTGACCGGGAGGGGCTTCTTTTTTGCTTTCATCTCTGCAGAAGTTCGCCCTCTACTGGACCATAACCCTTATGTCATGAATAGTGGAAGCGGGGTGTGTGACATACTTGGAATAAAGGCAAATCCAGTTACCTCGACTTCCGACTTTTAAACACTGGATGGTTGGCCTTTGGTATATTTGAAGCACTCCCTCTGGTGACAAGGCATTTCCTCTGCCTGCACAGGGAAGCAGACATTGGAGGTGAGTAAAAAAAAAAACAAAGAGTAAGAGGAGGCAGCAGGTCATCTGCCCTTGTCTGATTGCCAATATTACTATGTGGCTGCTGTGACCAGCCAGCACTGGTATAGAAGCGCTTCCCTACACCTTTCCCAGTGTTTTTTTTTGGGGGGGGGGGGGCACAAAATGCCTCAAAGTGGAACATCTGGACAGTTTAGTCACATAGCACTTCCTCTACTGGAACTGGCTGCATGGCAACTATCTGATATTAAAATATTGTTGCCAGCCTTGGTTTTGTAGAGGTACAGGTGGTTATATTTACACCAAACATTCAGAGAAAATGTAACGAGATGTATAACTCAAATCAGGATTATTAAATATGAAAGATTTATACTGCTGAAAAGGGGGTTTGTGACAGTTTCTGAAGTTCAAATTACAATATCTGTCTAACATTGCATGATGGGAAAAAATAAAATTCTGTGATTACGCACCTGTAGAATTGGTATTATATGTATACAGCATGTCCTGTTCCAGAATATTCCTTACCCCTGGGTAATACATCCACAAGATGGCACTGGACTGCAGAAAACAGCTTGTGACTCCTCCCGACCCTATATAAGTCAGGGACCTCCCACAAATTCTCCAGTATTGACCAGCAGTTAACAAGAAGCCGGGAGAACAATAACAACAAGAATTCAAAAATGAACATATGAACAATCACCATACAGAGGTAACTAAGAATAATGATAACAAGGGTGGGATGGAACAGGACGTGCTGTATACATATAATACCAGTTCTACAGGTGAGTAATCACAGAATTGTATTATTCTAAGTATACAGCACGTCCTGTTCCAGAATATTCCTTACTCCTGGGACATCGAATAGCAGTGTCCGTAAGATAGGCTGGGATCCCCAAAAAGTAATAGTGGGCAGTTTAAACCACTGCCACCTGCAGAACTTTGCGACCAAAAGCAGCATCAGCTGAGGCCCTAACATCAACCTTGTAAAACTTTGAAAAGGTATGAACAGAAGACCAAGTAGCGGCCTTGCAAACTTGTTCAACAGAAGCATGGTGCTGAAAAGCCCAAAAGGCACCAATAGCATGAGTAGAATGAGCAGTAAGGCGGAAGGGAGGTTTCTTCCCCTTATCAGAATAGGCCTGTACCACAGCCTGGCGAATCCACTTGCTGATAGTGAACTTAGCTGGAGCCAGACCCTTCTTAGGTCCAGACGGGAGCACAAAAAGAGCATTAGTCTTCCTGAAGGATTCAGTAGCCACCAAATAGAACTTCAGAGTCCTGACCACATCCAGAGAGTGTAAAACCCGCTCCTTAGGGTTACTAGGATTAGGGCATAGAGAAGGCAAAACAATGTCCTGATTGAGATGAAAAGCAGACACAACCTTAGGCAGAAAATCTGGCTTAAAACGAAACACCACCTTATCCTGGTGCCTCTCAAAGTAAGGGGGTTTGATTGAAAGCGCCGCCAACTCAGAAACACGCCTAACAGAAGTGATAGCCACCAAAAAGACTACCTTAAGAGTCAAAATGGACAAAGGGGCCTCACGCAAAGGCTCAAAGGGAGACCCCTGCAAGGCAGATAAGACCAAGGTCAAATCCCAGACTGGTAACATAGGCTTACGTGAAGGACGCACGTGAGTAACCCCCTGGAAGAAAGTCTTGACCAGACGATGGTGAGCAAAGGATCTTTGGAAGAAAATGGCCAAAGCAGAAGCATGACCTTTAACCGTTTAAACGCCAGCCACGTAAAATTTATGTGGCTGCCTCCCCTGCAGTTAACCGCCAGCCACGTAAATTTTAAGTGCCTGATTTTCCCACTGATAGCATAAAACGTAAAAAAAAAAAAGTCACTTACCTGACCCCTCGTTTGATTCGGCCGAGTCTCCTCTTTAAGATGGTGGGCTCCGATCATCCGTCGGACCTCCTCCGGCTGCAGGGGAGGGCCTGGAATAGGGTGACCCCCCCCCCCCCCGTTTCAGCTGCCACTGCGTTTCCTGTAAAAAAATAAAAATTACATTTACTTACCTGCGTGTGCGCTGGCTCCCGCCAACCTCCTCTTCGCCTGGGGGGCCTCCGATCCCCCCCCCAGGACTTACCGATCTTCAGGAGAGAGCCCGGGAGGCTCTCTCCCCTTTCCTCCTCGATGGCAGCCGCCATCTTGCCTCTTGGGGCGGGGCTAATGACGTCATCCCGGCCCGATCACCGGCTTCAGCGCTCTCAGCTGTCAGATGCCGGTGATCGGTGCCCGGGGAAAGAGGTGGCAGGAGATCCTCTGATCTCCTGCCTCCCCTTTCTCTGGATGACGATCAGCGGCATCTGTCAGCACAGCAGCGAGGGACAAGAGCTTACAATCGGAGGTAAATGGAGTCAAATTTTTAATAAAATAATTTTGTCTGGTGTCTTTTTTTACAGTTAACCCTTTGTGAGCTGGTAAGGGGTCTATGAGACCCCTTATACCAGTTCACAAGGCTCTGGGTCTGGCAAGTCACCTGCAGCTAGCGGGTGACTTGCCATTAACCCCCAGCCCCCCATTACCTGCCTCCCCAACGGCCAGGGGGGGGCAGAAGGGCCTGGGCCACCAAGTGGCTATGCGGGCTAGTAGCCTGCAGGGCCAGGGGCCACCAACGCTGGCCCCTGCGCCCTGTGGACCCTATGTCAATTTTTTTTTTAATTAACCCCTTATGTCCTGTCGCCCAGCTGGTAACAAATGCTTCCATCATTTTGTGGTGTGGTGTGTTTTTTTTTACATTTAAAGTGGACTAACACCCAGGATTTTGATTATCCTGGGTATTGGTCCTTTCCCCCGGGGCATCCCGATCGGGGATGCCCCGTTGTGTGAAACAACCCCGATCACCCACAATAACTCACCTCACCCGGGTCGTACGGCACATGCATGGCCGCTCGTCCAATCAGCGCGGTCAGAACGGCTGAGTTATGGACGTCTAAGAGACGTCTAAGCTCAGCCGCTCTGAGCGCGCTGGCGGCCGCATCCCCCACTTCCCTCTAACAGGGAGAGTGCCCGCGCCGGCCATTCATAAATAGCCAGCGCGGGCACGCGCCCTGCTAGAGGTATAGTGGGGATGCGGCCCACGCATGCGCCGTAGGACAGGGATTCAAGTAAGTGGTAGCGGGTGCTCCGGGGTGTTCCGATTTTGGATGCCCCGGGGGGAGGGAATAGAACGGTCCAGGAATCTTATAGATTCCCGGGCCGATCAGCCCTGGGTGTTGGTCCACTTTAACCCATTGTGAACTTGTAAGGAGTCCATGAAACCCCTATACCAGTTCACAAGGCTCGGGGGCTGTCAAGTCACCTGCGGCTAGCGGGTGACTTGCCATTAACCCCGGCCCCCCATTACCTGCCTCCCCGAAGCCCAGGGGGGACAGAAGGGCCCGGGCTAATTTAGGCGGTGCGGGCTTGTACTTGGCAGGGCGGGGGGCCACCAAAGCTGGCCCCTGCGCCCTGTTCTACAAGCCCTGCATAGCTGATGCCCGGGCTGGTTATGCTGGATAGGGGGGACCCCATGTCATTTTTTATGGGAATTTTTAAGGGTTTTTAACCCTTAAAATAAAAAAAAATGGGGGTTACCTCCCCCCCCCCCTGGGAAGGGGAACCCCACGCCAATTATTTTCTTGATTTAACCCTTTATAGTGTGGATTGTAGTTGTATTTTATTTTTACATGTTATAAAGTGTTTTTTCAGTTTGGGGGGGTCTTCTGAACAGTAACGGGGGCTACCGATACATATGTGGTACCGTTGCAATCGGGAGAAATGGGGCTTTCACATGCAATATGGTTTTCTTTAATAGGAGACAATTTTCTAAAAAAATATTGACAAACAAGACATTTCATGTTAAAGCCTAAACTCTGCCGCAAAAATAAAATATATGATTTTCGGGGGGCGTGGCCTGGCCATGAAGGAGTGAAGTCGTGAGGCTACGAGCTCTGTCGTTACCCCTTACCTAACAGCTGATCAAGGCTCCCAAAGTCCCCCTAACCTAACGCAATGGGGAGCGGAAGGAAGAGGAGAGCGGAGGGTTCTGTCAAAAAGACCCCAAAAAAGGACATTGGCAGCTTTTTCAGCAGCCGGGACCCGACGGGACGGGGAGCCCAGCAACCCAAGATGGCGCCCGGCCGGTCCCGTGGGGGAGAGGAGCGCACGGGTAATCGCCGCGGGATGACAGAGGCAGCGATGGAGCCCCCTGTTTTGCAGAGCCTGCAGCCTACCTCTGTGCCCGTTCCTGGAGCTGTCTGTGTGGAGGGCGATGCGGCCGAGATCCGCCCGGGGACTGAAGTGACGTCACCGAGCTGCGAGCGTGTTGGTGAGGCAGTGAAGAGCGGCGGGGAGCCTCGCTGCGGCTCGGGGGCTGCCCTGGAGATGACGTGTCGGGCTGGGCCTGCCTCGGCCCCGCCGAAGATCTTCTCTGCTGCGGCCGGTGCCTGTTCGGGGGGGGGGGGGCGTTAGGGGTTCACTTCGCCACCGATGAGGAGAGGCTGGTGCCTCAGAGAGCGGGCTGTGTAGAGCCCCCACCCCTGCTTATACATACGTCTCCTGCCTTAGACTCTCCCCAGCCGCACTGCAGCAATAATAAAAATGAGGGCAGCCTATGTAGAGAAACACACTTGATGTGCAGAGACTTAAAGGGCCGTACCACCCTGGTCTCTTCTTCACAACTTAACCCTTCGGCTTCTGAGTGGTCGCCCCCGGCCCAACCAACAAACACACCCCACACCTGGGAAGACAGCCCTGAACGGGGCAAACAGATTATATGGGCGGATGTTCATCCAGCCCCTGGGGGCTCCGGAACCCGCTGTGCGCCACCTCAACCTTCCATGGCAACTTCACCGCTGGAATGGTCGCCGGGCTCTGGCATTGACCTGCCGAGTGACCTATCTCCGTCCCGTGACCTGGTGGACGACTCAGGAAGCCTGTATCCTGCCAGACCATCTATCTCTGATGCGGAATTCCACGTCTCCCGAAGTGGGATGCCCTCAGCCCAGGCCCCAGTCAAACAGCTGTTCCCACAGTCTTCGGTTGATTCTAGTCTTCGGGATCTCTTGCAATGCCTCCCAACTAAAGCCGAGCTAAAAGCGGACCTAGAGGAGGTGTCTACCAGAATTGAGCGAGCCTTGTGCAGAGAAATCGAGGACTTGCAACAAAAGTCTTCTGCCTTAGACACTAGAGTTGCATCGCTTGAAGACTCCCGTTCAGACCATGCCACGCGTTTGGCGACTCTTGAAAGAAATCAAGAGCTGCATCATCAACAGCTAGTGGACATCAGTCTCCAGACGGATTACCAGGAGAACAGAAACAGACGTAACAATCTGAAGCTCCGAGGCATCCCGGAATCGATCAGATCGGAGGACCTGCGTTCATGGCCGACAGAATTATTCAACGGCCTGCTAGGAAAACCACCAGACGCCGAGCTGATTATAGATCGAATTCACAGAGTGAACGGGCGCCCAGCCGGGGATCCCCAGAGACGTTCTATGCAGAATTCACTTTTTTCTCGTCAAGGAAGAAATCCTGCGCTTGGCCTGGGAGAGGGGAAGAATTGGGTGGAGGGGCTCTCAAGTTACGATTTTGCCGGACGTGTCGCGTCGCACCTTGCAGATGAGACGTGTTCTTCGACCTCTCCTCGACGGGATACGGGAAGTTGGTGCCTCCTACAAATGGGGTCACCCATTTCACCTTATAGTGCGCAAGGACAGCTCCACGTTCACCCTCAGAAGCAAGGCGGACCTCCCGGAATTATTTAATTTCTTGAGATTGGATCCTTTTCCGGTCCCGGACTGGCTGGTGTTTGACCCCCCTCCCCCCATGCCGCAGAGAATCCCTCGGAGGCCCCGGATGGCCGGGGGCCGGAGGGGAGGTGCCCCTGGGCCGATCCGAGATCGATAGGCCTTTTACCTTCTGCCCTTTTGCTGCCCCTCCCATCCTGATGACAGTTGTTTTTCTCCCTGCTGCCCCCCCTTTCTATATCTTGCTGATCTTCTACCGAGGACTTTGTGCTCCAGAGTGACTTTAACGACTCACGTTGATCGGGTGTTTTGGCTGCTGGATGGGGGTTGGGGGTGGGTTGGGTGCATGGGCTTGCCCCCCCCTCTCGGGTTGTGTGGGCGGGCTGGCTCCCCCCCGTCTTGTCCGTTATGCGTTTGTGGCGGTGGCTTGCTTGCTTGCTGGCCACGGGTCGGGGGGAGCGGGTACAGGGCAGCATTTTGTCATTAGTTTCATCGGGAGGGAGGGGGGCCCCTGGCTCCAGTCGGGATCTAACAGTGAGGTGGTTCCGCTTGGGGGCCACCCCGAGGCTGTTGTTTTTTCTCTTTTTTTTTTGCTTGTTGTTCTAACGTAAACTAGTTCTAAGCTTGTTTGGGAAATCGGGGGCGTTCTCGGAGATGCGGCAAGCGCTCTCCTGGTGATTCCGGGGGTTCAACTGCTTTATGGACGGGCGGGGGATGGGGGAGCCTGAATGGTAACCTTAAACAAATTGGGGTTGGTTCCTGAGTGGTTGGGCTACCCTCCACAACAACCTTCCCGCGCTGTCCCGTTGGACCTTGACCGGCGAGTAGTGCGCTGTGTTTGAGGACATTGTCCTCAATATTTTTACTTGCCCTCCTCTGTAAGGTAGAGCTTTTTTGTTTTTTTTTCTACTTTTCTTTCTATCCCTCTCTTGTTTCTGTACCCCACTGGGGTCACTAATCCTTCTTTCTACTGTCTGTCTTGCACCTATCTCTGTCCTTCCCTGGGGCTCGGCCCTCATCTTGGACCTTGCAGACTCGGCTCCTTTGGCCTTTAACCCTATTGGCTGCCGCAGTGCACCCTTTCCCGAGTTGTAGCCCTATCCTTTGAGCTGCCATGGCGGGCCCCAGGATCTGCACTTTCAACGCTAAGGGGTTAAACGTTCCTGAAAAAAGGGCAAAGATATTGTACGGACTCCACAAGGAAAGGGTGGATATCATTATGTTACAGGAGACACACTTTTGTCAAGGGAAAATTCCGGAAATTAGGAACAAATACTATGATAGATGGTTTCACAGCCCTAATCCAAAGAACAAATCCAAGGGTGTCTCCATCGCATTCCATAGGGGTGTCCCTCTGGAGCCTCTGGAATCAAAAGTGGACCCGAACGGCAGATACCTATTCCTCCAGTTCACACTTTATGGAGCAAGGTATACTCTCGCTAATTTGTATCTACCAAATCAGGCCCAGGTGGAAGTTGGTCTTGGGATATTGCGTACACTGGAGGAGTTTACAGAGGGCACTTTAGTAATAGGGGGGGACTTCAACCTGGTACTTGACCCGAGGCTTGATTCCTCTCAGGGCAAATCGGCGATACCCTTCTCTAGACTGCGTAGGCTTCGTGGTGCACTTCGCGCTCTTCAGGTAGTTGACACCTGGAGGATCCAACATGGAGAGACAAGCGATTACACATTCTTTTCCCACCCCCACAATACGTACAGTAGACTGGATTATATCTTCCTTAGTCACCATGCGCTCGCACGTGATCCTGACACCTCTATTGGGCAGATATTGTGGTCGGACCACGCCCCTGTCTTCTTGAACCTCCTGACCCCGGAAGTAGCCCCTAGGCAATACAGTTGGCGTCTGAATGACAACCTGCTGAGGGACGCTGTATGTCTAGCTGAAATCAAGACATCTATAACTAATTTCCATTCTGACCATGTGAATGACCCAACCCCACTTCCATTGCAGTGGGAGGCCCTCAAATGTGTGCTTCGTGGGGTCTTCATTAAGCACGGGTCCAGGCTCAAGAGGGAAAGGGTGAAACAGATTGAGGCTGCCCTGGCACGTTTGTTCCTACTATTAGGGGAGAGGGAGGTTCGGAACTCCACAAGACACCCCAGATAGCGGGCGAGTTCCAGGCTTTCTACGCCAAGCTTTATAACCTTGGATCCACGCCTGCCCAGACCCTGCACCAAGTGGAGGGCGACCCGATAGTGGAGTACATCAGAGACACAGCCCTCCCAGCCCAACCTTCTGAGGATAGTGATTTGCTGGAAGACCCATTCGATTTGGAGGAGGTGGTTAGGGCCATAGGGGAGGCTCCCGCAGGTAGAAGTCCGGGCCCTGATGGGTTCACCCCCAGATTTTATAAAACGCTGGGGACTCTGATTGCCCCCTTTCTAGTTAAGGTGTTCAACTCGATCTCAGATGGCTGTTCCTTCCCGAGGCAGGCCTTGGAGGCACACATTGCGGTCATACCTAAACCGGGCAGGGACGTTACCCTGCCGGGAAGCTACAGGCCCATCTCACTGATCAATGTCGATCTGAAGATATACGCCAAAATTATTGCTCTCAGGATGCAACCGCTGCTCCCCTCATTGATTAACTTAGATCAGGTGGGGTTTGTCTCGGGAAGGGAGGCAAGAGATAACATCATCAAAACGATCTCCCTAATGCATTACGCACAGTCGCAGGCTACTCCAGCCTGCGTGCTGGCGGTGGATGCAGAAAAAGCATTTGATAAGGTGCACTGGGGTTTCCTAAGAGCTACATTGACCCAGTTGGGCCTGGGTCCGGTTATGTTAGCTAGAATTATGGCCCTATACCAGGAACCTACTGCAAAGGTAAGGGTTAATGGCTCCCTGTCTGGTTCCTTTCCTATCCGTAACGGCACTCGCCAGGGATGCCCCTTGTCTCCGCTGCTCTACGTGTTGGTGATGGAGCACCTTGCCAATGCGCTGAGGGCTAATCCATCTATCAAAGGGGTCATCTGCGGGGGGAAGGAGCATAAGCTCTCTCTCTTTGCTGACGACCTGCTCATGTACATAACCTCACCTCACATATCTATGCCCTCTATTTTGGCGGAGTTCAAGCGCTTTGACGAATTGAGCAATTTTAAGGTGAATTTTTCCAAAATAGGGATCCTAAATGTCTCGCTGGATGCAGAGACCCAATGCCTCATACAAGTAAACTTTCCCTTTAAGTGGCAGGGAGAGGCCATAAAATATTTAGGTGTCCAGTTGCCTTCTGATCTGGGGAAGCTATACAAACTTAACTATGCCCCGCTCCAGCACTCCACAGTCACTAGCCTTAACTCATATAGTAAGAAACAATACTCATGGTTAGGTCGTATCAATATCCTTAAAATGGACATCCTCCCCTGGTTTCTCTATCTCTTCCAGGCAGTCCCTTTAGCCCCGGAACGGGGTTTCTTCCAGTCCCTTCAGAGGGCCTTTTTTAAATTTATTTGGGGCAGCGGGAGGCCCAGAATTCGGAGGGCAATGCTTCTCAGATCCAAGTTGAGGGGGGGACTTGGGGTCCCAGATCTTCGGACTTACCACGCTGCCTCGGTGCTGGTGCGTCTTTCAGACTGGTTTCATCATAAGGATGATAAATGCTGGGTTGGCATAGAGAGGGACGTCTCCCCCCTTAGTCTGGTAGCCCTGCCTCGGGTGGATCCCTCACGCAGGTCTGGGTTCCAGGATCTGCCCTACCTGGTGGGCTCTCTGCTGAGTGTCTGGGATAGGCTCTTGAGACAGGGAGGACTTTCACTCAGACCGGGTCCCCTTACCCCACTATTTGACAACCCGTCCTTTCCTCCAGGAATGAACGTTAAGTCCTTCCTTATATGGGAAGCATCTCAAGACACCAGACTGGGTGACATAGTGTCGGGGGTGGGCCTCCCCTCCCTTTCTGACCTACGGGCTTGAGGGGAACATGGGAACATCTCCTGGTTTTTATATGCTCAGTTGGTTGCTTTTGTCAAATCCCTCACGCCATCCTCGAGCCTCTCTCGCCCCCTTACGCCTCTAGAGAGAGTCCTGCGGGACGCCTCGCCTCCTAAGCATGTGATTTCCCTTCTTTACAGGATTCTCTGTGACGAGGAGGAGGGGGGGGAGCTACCCCGGTACTGCAAGAGGTGGGAGGAAGACTTGGGACAAACATTTGAGCCCGATGACTGGGAAAAGTCCTTTGCACTTACTCACAAACTGTCAGTGGCGTCTAGGGCTCAAGAACGGAATTATAAAATCCTGGCGAGATGGTATAGATGCCCATCGGACCTCGTGAAATTTGGGGGGGCGGACACTGGGGACTGCTGGAGGTGCGGGGTGCCCTGGGGACCATGTTACATATCTGGTGGGAGTGCCCAAGGGTGAAGGCCTTTTGGGAGGGAGTACTAGGAATTTATGAGCACCTGACACTCGAAAAGGTCCCACGCACTCCGCAGGTTACCCTTTTATCAATGATTCCTGGGTCGGTGTCAGCAAATAAGAAGGGGCTGTTGAGACATTTACTCAGGGCCGCTAGATCAGTAATTCCCAGGCACTGGCGTACTAATGTTGTCCCGTCCCTGATGGAGTGGTATGGGGAGGTCGAGAACATTAAGAGGATGGGGGGGTTGGCTTCGGAGGGGGTCGAGGGGGGTACCCAGAGGTTTCTCAAGACTTGGACCCTTTGGGAGGTCACACGGGTTTCTCCCGACTTTCGGGCGCTGCTGGAGCGTGGGTGATGCCGAGGGGGGGGGGGTCTTAACTGAGGGCCTGACCCTTTAGTTGACGCAATGGGATCTGACGGAACCGGGGGGACTGGGATGCGGGCCGTTGGGCTCATGAGCCCCAGGGCTCTCTTGTTTCTTTCTTTCCTCTTTTCTTTCCTTCTGTTATCCTTTCTTATGTTTGCTTTTTCTCTTTGTCCGTTGTTTCTCCCTGTTTTCTATTTTCTCCCTTCCCCTTTTGTTTGTCGCTCTACTACCGCTTTTCTCTCTCGCCGGGGGGACGGTTGCTATATACTGGAAATGGCCGAGGGATGGGCCCGAGGGTCAGGTGGTGTCCTCTCTCGGGGCGGCGATCCGGTGGGTGCGCTGGGCATTGTGGGCGGCTGTTCGCAGATACCCCTTGCCCGATCTTTCAGTGTGCCCTGGGGGGGCGTTGCTCGCTCGGACCATCCCGGGTCGAACAAGAAAGTGACGTTTGTGTTGAGCCGCCATGTCGTTTTTGCCCTGTGATCCTTTCTGCTATTGTTTCTACTCTCTGTTCTGTATAAATTGTAACATTTCAATAAAGATATATTGGAAAAAAAAATATATATATATGATTTTCCTGGAAATTCCTGCAAAAATCACAGTTAAGCATAGCGCAAAATGGTGAAAAATGACCTGTCAAGAGAGGGTGACAAAGCCTCAAGTAGGCTGACAGTTAAAAGGGTTAGTAGTACCTATGCATGTTGGGTATTGTTCTGCTCGGGGGATTTTGCGCTTTCAGATTTAGCTTGTTTTTTCTTGTTTGCATATTGATATTTTAGGAAAACTCATTTTTTATTCTGCTTTATTATACATTTTTTAAGGAAACCCTGTGCGACCAAAGAATTCTTTGAGGGATTACTTCCAGAAAGATGGGCCCACTACAACAAGCTGGATACGCTTAGAAAGCTTATCATGTGTTCTTTCAGGGATGTAAAGGGTTGTTTTGGTAGAAAAAGCGCAAGGTGCCACTTTGTCTGCAGAGCTGAAATTTTAAGCAATTTTAAGCAAAATTACCATTGTGCACAAGCTTTACTTTGGGGTGTTTGGCAACTCTTCCCTTGACAGTAGCAATGCATGTTGGGTATCGTTTTGTTCGGGGGATGTTGCTTTTTTAGATTAACTTGTTTTTTCTTGTTTGTATCTAGTTTTCTTTAGAAAAATGTGGCTTTGATTCTGCTTTTTATCCCTTTTTTAGGGGAGCTCTGTGTAACCAAAGAATACATTGAGGGAGAACTTCCAGAAAACTGTGGCAACATCAACAAACCTGGTATGCCTAAAAAGCTTGAGGTGTGTATTTCAAGAGAATATATAGTTTGTTGGGGGTATTTCAAATGTAAAGGGTTGTTTTTATTGAAAAACTGCAAGGTGCGCATAGCGCATAGCATAGCTGTATTTGATCTGAAAATCTATTAAAGCGCTGTTTCAGTTTGGGGGAGTCTGCTGGGCAGGAAAGGGCATCTATCAATACATATGTGGTACCGTTTTTATTTTTTTGCACATATCTCACCCCAAAATATCAAGAACACACTTAAAAAATGACAAACAAGACATTTCATGTTAAATCCCAGACTCTGCTGAAAAAAACAATATATAATTTTTCTGGGAAATCCCTGGAAATCCCTTCAAAAATCACAGTTGAACATGCATAGTGCAAAATAGTGAAAAATGGTCTGGCAACAAAGCGTAACAAAAACTCCAGGTAGGCTGGCGGTTAAAGGGTTAAGGGTACTAATTTGAAGACCCAAATCCAAACCACGTTGCAGAAAATCCAGGATCCTATGGATAGAAAATACCCAACAGGGAAGCGACTTAGACTCGCACCAGTCAATGTAAGCATGCCATACCCTATAGTAAATGGATGACGAGGACTTCTTCCTCGCCCGAATCATGGTATTAACAACAGAGGCAGGCAGCCCCTTTTCCATCAAGATGGAGGTTTCAGCAGCCAGGCCGTTAAAGCCAGCGTTTGTAAATTGGGATGGCGTAGCTGTCCCTGAGTGAGCAGGTCTGGATCCTTGGGCAGGGCATACTGATCTACTGCCAACTGCAGGACATCTGGGAAACACACCCTTCTTGGCCAACAGGGGGTCACCAGAATGGTTGGCACCCCTTCCTGGGCAATCTTGTGCAGCACCCTGCCCAGCAGAGGAAAAGAAGGGAGCACATAGAGGAGCTGAAAGCTCTTCCAAGACATTGCTAGTGCATCCATGGCCAAGGCCAGAGGATCCTGAGACAGAGATACAAAGACTGGAAGCTTGTGATTGTGATGGGACGCAAACAGTTCCACATCTGGCTGACCCCAGCGGTGGCACAGGGAGTGAAACACCCTGCTGCTGAGGGACCATTCTCCCAGACAAGAAGTCCCCCTGCTGAGGGAGTCTGCCTCCAGATTCTCCACCCCCGAGATGTATACAGCTGAGATGCAGGGAACATTCTCCTCCGCCCAAGACAGTATCAGGGACACTTCCTTGAGGGCCCTCTTGCTCCGGGTCCCCCCCGATGATTGATGTAGGCAATCGCCGTCTGGTTGTCCGAGCGGACCTGAACCGCCCATCCCTGAAGGTGTGGAGTAATTTGGGCGAGAACCAACCTTATAGCCCTCAGTTCCAGAATGTTGATAGGGGTGTGGGCCTTCTGAGGGCCCCACTATCCCCTGGAATTTCAGGGATTTCCAGAAGCCCCCCAACCTGTCAGACTGGCATCTATGGTGACTATCTCCCAGCACGGGGCTAGAAAGGTTCTGCCCACCAACAGGTTTCTTGAGTCCAGCCACCATGATAGAGACCGTCTGGCCAGAGGGGACAGAACCAACACCTGATCCAGGGACCGAGGGTCCCGATCCCATACAGACAAGAGGTGGAGTTGAAGAGGTCTCATGTGAAACTGAGCTTTTGGAACCGCCTCGAAGCAAGACACCATCAGGCCCACCAGCTGCATCCCCTGCCGGACGGAGGGATGAGGGCAAGACATAAGAAGCCGGGCTTGGGCTTAAAGACTCTCCACCTTCTGCTGAGGGAGAAAAATCTTGACCCGAGATGTATCCAGAGTCATGCCTAGAAAGGACCGCACCATTGACGGTGACAGGAAAGATTTGGGGTGGTTGATCACCCAGACGAAGGATTCCAGTGTGGACACCACCAGCTGGGTATCGAGCTCGGCCTGCTGGAAGGACTGAGACGTGATGAGAATGACGTCCAAGTAAGGAAGGATGCAAATGCCCTGAGATCTCAGCAGAGCCATTACGCCCGCCAGCACCTTGGTGAATACCCTGGGAGCCGAGGTGATACCGAAAGGCAAGGCCACAAATTGGTAGTGCTGGTCCTCCAGAGCGAACCTGAGGAATCTCTGATGACCTGGAAAGATTGGTACATGAAGGTAAGCGTCCTTGATGTCTACAGAGGTCATGAAGTCGTCCGGTCATAGTGAATTGACAGCTGAGCGCAGAGTCTCCATGCGAAAGTGTTTGAACCTGACAAATTTGTTGAGGTGCTTTAAATCCAGGATGGGTGAGATGGACCCGTCTTTTTTGGGAACATTGAAAAGATTGGAATAGTAGCCTCTGCCCCTTTCCCTCAAAGGCACCTGGCAGATGATCCCCAACTACAAAAGGTTTTGGACAGCAAGGCACAGACCCTGAGCTGACAGGGGGTTATGAGCCATCCGGGATTTGATGAAGCTTGGGGGCGGCCAGGCTGCAAACTCTATCTTGTAACCGGAGGACACTACCTCCTGAATCCACTGGTCTGAGATGTGAAGCCTCCAGACGTGAGCAAAGAGACGAAGCCGTCCCCCCACCCAGATGGGTGAGGGCGCCCCTTCATGCCTGAGGGGGCTTGGGTGAGGATTTTGGCTTGGGACCCCAGGAGAGGCCAGGACGGCCACGTCCTCTGCCCCTTCCCCAGTGATCTCCGCGGGTCCCAGTAAAGGAGACTCCTCGGCCAGCTCTGGAACCACGGAAGGATGGGAGAAAGGCACCCATCCCTCGAAAGGACCGGGACGGTCTTCTACGTTGAGGTAACCTACCGCCCCTGGCAAACAAATCCAAGCTTTCACCAAAGAGGCGCAGGCCCTTGAAAGGGAAACCAGTGAGAGCCTTCTTAGCAGCATTATCAGCTACCCACTGACGTAGCCAGACAGAGCGGCGTATAGCCACCAACAGGGCAGAAGTCCTACCACACATTCTAATGGCATCATCAATGGCAGAAAGAATATATGCAATAAATTCCTCACAAAGCAGGAGAGATCTATACTCTTCTCTACCCGCGTCCTCAGATGCCCCGTCCAAGAGACATTTAAGCACCCCTTTAATGGCAATAGCCGTAATAGCAGAGGCACAAACCGGGCGCAGCGCCGTCCCCACACAGGCAAAGGCATGACAGGCCAGTTGGTCCAAGCACCGGTCCTCACCATCCCGCAGGGTAGTAGTATCAGGAGAATGCATGACAGATGTATTGGACAACCCGAGAACGGGCGCATCCAACTCGGGAGGACATGACCAACGCTTAACAACATCAGCAGGAAAGGGATACCTCTTATCCCAACTCTTAGGCACCCCTGGCAGCTTGCTAGGTCATTCCCATTCCTTGAGCACTAGGTTATTAAAGTGAGACTGCTCAGGGAACTCCCAGCGTGGCTTAACCGTATGAAAAAGCTCACCCTGCTGCTGCGGAGCCACTGCCGGGGGAGAAAATACCATTTTGTGATTACTCACCTTTAAAATGGGTATTATAAGTATGTCACACAACCCGCTTCCACTATTCATGACATATGGGTTATGGTCCAGTAGAGGGCGAACTTCTGCAGAGATGAAAGCAAAAAAGAAGCCCCTCCCGGTCCATAAATACCTGGGACCTCCCACACATTCCCCAGTATATGACAGCAGTAAGGGGATCAGGAAGAGCTAATACCAGAATACAAAAAAGGGCCGGATGAAGCGAGGTGTGTGACATTTTAAAGGCGAGTAATCACAAAATGGTATTATTCCAAGTATGTCACACACCCCGCTTCCACTATTCATGACATATGGGACATCCAATAGCAGTGTCCGTCATGGGTGGGGATCCAAATAAAGCAAAAATGCACCAATTTAAACCACTGCAGCTTGCAGAACCTTGCGGCCAAAAACAGCATCCGCTGAGGCCCGCACATCAACCTTATAAAACTTGGAAAAAGTGTGAACGGAAGACCAAGTAGCAGCCTAACAAACTTGTTCAACAGAAGCCTGGTGCTGAAAGGCCCAGGAAGCCCCAACAGCACAAGAAGAATGAGCAGTGATCTTAAAAGGAGGAACCCTCCCCTTAGCGGAATAGGCCCCAACAATGGCCTGACGTATCCATTTACTGGTGACAGAAAGAAGAAAAACAATGCAGTCTCAAAAATTAGAAATAGGGAAAATAAATATATTGACGGAGATAAGGCTGTGGCTGACCATCTGAATAGCTACTTTTGTTCTGTATTTTCAGATAGTAGCAGGCATTGCCATAGCACAGCATCCAGCTGGGAGGGCACAGCTCCGGAGTTTCAGGAGGCTGATGTCTTAGCCGAGCTGGCACAGCTAAAGGTAAGTAAGGCGATGGGTCCAGATGGAATCCACCCCAGAGTTCTAAGGGAACTTAGGTTTGTGATTGCAGCCCCTCTGACTGATTTACTTAACCATTCCCTTTCAACTGGTGAGGTTCCAGATGATTGGAGAATGGCCAATGTCGTACCAATCCATAAAAAGGGGAGTAGAGAAGAAGCCAGTAATTACAGGCCAGTTAGTTTAACATCTATAGTGGTCAAATTAATGGAAACACTCTTAAAAAAACAGATAATTTCTCATCTAAAAATTAATGACCTATTGGACCCAAAACAGCATGGCTTTACTGAGGGCAGATCATGTCAGACCAATCTTATTGCTTTCTTTGACAATGTCACTAAAGTGTTAGATGAAGGTGGTGCTGTGGATATCGCCTATCTGGATTTTAGCAAAGCCTTTGACACTGTACCACATAAGGAGCTCATAGTTAAGTTATTGAAGGTAGGACTCAATCCCTGGATAGTTCACTGGATTTCCAGTTGGCTGAGGGATCGGTATCAGAGTGTTGTTGTAAATGGTGTGCAATCTGAACAAAGGCGAGTTACAAGTGGTGTGCCGCAGGGCTCTGTCCTGGGCCCCATTCTTTTTAATATATTTGTAAGTGACATAGGAGAAGGCTTGGAAGGAAAAGTTTGTCTGTTTGCTGATGATACAAAGGTTAGTAATAGGGTGGATATTCCGGGAGGTGTCTGCAACATGGAAAATGATTTAGCTTTACTGGATAGATTGTCAAAACTGTGGAAAGAGTTTAATGTCTCTAAATGTAAAATCATGCACTTGGGTAGAAGGAATCCCTGCTCTGAGTACCGTATGGGCAGCACTGTGTTAGCCAGGACCTCAGAGGAGAGAGATTTAGGGGTACTGATTACTGATAGCTGCAAGATGAGTGGACAGTGTAGCCAGGCAGTGGGAAAAGCAAGCAGGATGCTCGGCTGCATAGCTCGAGGCATCACCAGTAGGAAGAGGGAGGTTGTGATGCCGCTGTATAGAGCCCTGGTAAGGCCACAGCTAGAATACTGTGTGCAGTTCTGGAGACCTTACCTGCAAAAAGACATTATTCAAATAGAACGTGTCCAAAGGCGGGCAACGAAAATGGTGGAAGGACTTAAACTTAAAACTTATCAGGAGAGACTTAAAGAACTTAATTTGTACAGTCTGGAGGAAAGAAGGGAGAGGGGGGACATGATTGAGACCTTTAAATATGTGAAGGGATTGAATAAGGTTCAGGAGGGAAGTGTTTTTAAGAAGAAACTTAATGATAGAACAAGGGGGCACAACCTGAAGCTAGTTGGGGGGAAGATCAGGAGCAATGTTAGAAAATATTATTTTACAGAAAGAGTAGTAGATGCTTGGAACAAACTTCCAGCAGAGGTAGTTGAAAAATCAACAGTCACTGAATTTAAACATGCCTGGGATAAGCACACATCTATCCTAAGATAAAGAGTACATACAGTATACACATAAGGGCAGACTAGATGGACCGTATGGTCTCCTTCTGCTGTCAACCTTCTATGTTTCTATTTACTAATGGAAGACTTGGCGGGCGCCAAACCTTTTCTGGGCCCGGAAGGCACCACGAACAAGGCGTCCGTCTTACGAAAAGGAGAAGTAGCAACCAAATAGTACATCACACAGCGAACCACATCCAAAGAGTGCAAAACCCTCTGCTTGTCATTGCTAGGCCTAGGACACACGGAAGGGAGAACTACATCCTGATTGAGATGGAAGGCAGAAACCACCGTAGGAAGGAAATCTGGTTTAAAGCGAAAAACCACCTTATCCTGGTGTCTCTCAAAGTAAGGGGCCTGAATAGACAGAGCGGCCAACTCAGAGACACGCCGAACAGAGGTAATAACCACCAAAAAGGCAACCTTTTGAGTGAGCACAGAAAGAGCCACATCCTGCATCGGTTCAAAGGGAGGCCCCTGGAGGGCCGAAAGAACCAAATTTAAGTCCCAAACGGGAACCAAAGGCTTTCTAGGGGGCCGAACATGAGTGACCCCTTGGAAAAAAGTCTTGACCAGATGATGCAAAGCAAAAGACCTTTGAAAAAAAGACAGCCAGGGCAGAAACCTGACCCTTCAAAGTACTGAGCTGGAACCCCAGATCCAGAACGTGTTGTAGAAACTCCAAAATCCTAGGAATCGAAAACACCCTGCAAGGTAAGGCCCTAGCCTCACACCAGTCAATATAGGACCGCCAAGTCCTATAGTAAATGGTAGAGGAAGACCTCTTCCTAGCTCTAATAAAGGTTTGAATAACCGCCTCAGAATGAAGGTTTCAGCAGCCACGTTGTCAAAATGTTTGTAAATTGGGGTAACGTAGTTGACCTTGAGAGATCAGATCCGGAGACACGGGCAGCCTGTACTGATCTACCGCCAATCTTACGACGTCTGCGAACCAAACCTGTCTTGGCCACCTTGGGGCTACCAGAATTGCTGGTGCCCCCTCTAGAGCCAGCTTGTGAACTACCTTGCCCACCATGGAGAAGGGGGGATACAGGTACAGAAACCCCAGATCCCTCCAAGCAAGGGACAAGGCATCCACTGCCAGGGCCAGAGGATCCTGAGACAGAGATACAAAGGTTCAGAGCTTGTGATTGTGCCGAGAGGCAAAGAGATCCACCTCCGGAGTCCCCCACTTGTGACACAGGGCCCGAAACACCCTGTGGTTGAGAGACCATTCCCTTCGGCGAGAGAATCCCCTGCTCAGGGAGTCCACCTCCGTGTTCTCCACTCCCGGAATGTACACTTCCGAGATGCAAGGAACATTGCTCTCTGCCCATGTCAGAATCAGAGAGACTTCCCTGAGGGCACTCCTGCTGCAAGTCCCTCCTTGGTGATTGATGTAAGCTACCGCAGTACGATTGTCTGATCGAACCTGAACCGGTAAACCCTGTAGGTGAAATGTCAGACGCGACAGAACCAGGCGGATAGCTCTGAGCTCCAAGACATTGATGGGGTTGTGAGCCTCCTGAGGACCCCACAACCCCTGGAACTGATCATCTTTCCAGAAACCTCCCCAGCCCGTCAGGCTGGCATCCGTGGTAACCGTCTCCCAACGAGGGGCCAGGAACGATCTGCCCCTCATCAGATTGCTTGATTCCAGCCACCACTGAAGGGACTGCCGAACCCCGGGAGACATCAGAAAAGACTGATCCAAGGACTGTGGACATCTGTCCCATTTCAGCAATAGATGGAGTTGTAGCGACCTCATGTGGAATTGAGCAAAGGGGACTGCCTCGAAGGAGGCCACCATCAGACCCACCAGAGTCATCCCTAGCCGAATGGAAGGGCGAGGGTTGGTCAGGAGAACACGTATCAGATCCTGAACCCTGTGCACCTTTTGCTGAGGTAGGAACACTCTGGCCTGACTGGTATCCAGATTCATGCCCAGAAAGGAAATCTCCCTTGATGGGGAGAGAAAAGACTTGGGGTGGTTGATCACCCATCCGAACCTCTCCAGCGTCGTCACCACCGTCTTGGTGTCCAACTCCGCCTGGCAGAGGGAGGAAGCTGTAATGAGTAGGTTGTCCAAATACAGCACAATGCGAATGCCCTGGGCTCTGAGCAGGGCCATTATGCCCGCCAGAACCTTTGTAAACACCCTCGGTGCCGAGGTCAGCCCGAACAGGAGGGCTACAAACTGAAAATGCTGATCTCCCACCACGAACCTGAGAAATCTCTGGTGTGCTGGGAAAATTGGTACATGAAGGTAAGCATCCTTGATGTCTATGGACGTCATGAAATCCCCCTGACGAAAGGAACCGATGGCTGAGCGCAGAGTCTCCATGCGGAACTTCCTGGTTCTGATGAACCTGTTGAGAAGCTTCAAATCCAGGATGGGCCGCACGAGGATCCGATGGCACCCGAGACCTTAGTAATCTGGGAGGAGGCCGGGACTCGAACTCCAGTTTGTACCCAGACGAGACCACTTCCAATATCCACTTGTCTGTGACCTCCTGGGCCCAGACCTGGAAGAAGAGCCGCAGCCGTCCCCCCACCCGCAAGGGTGAGGGTGCCTCTTCATTGCTGAGCTTGGCAGCGGGCTTGGGCCTGGAACCCCAGGTAGAGGCCGGACGGCACAACCTCTACCTCTGTTCCAGGAATCACCTCTAAAGCCAGAGTAGGCAAGACCTCTGCCCCATCTGGCACCGCGAAAGGAAGGATTAAAGGAGCTTGCCCCCCGAAAGGAGCGACGCAGCTTCTTACGCTGAGGTAGCTTCCCACCCTTCGCCACAGAATCCAATTTGTCTCCAAACAGCCGAGTTCCCAAAAAAGGCAAAGCTGTAAGTGACTTCTTGGCCGCAATGTCAGCCACCCACTGGCGCAGCCAGACTGATCGGCGCATGGCCACCAACAGGGCCGAAGTTCTACTACACATGGTAATAGTGTCGTCCATAGCCGATAAAACAAAAGTCATGAACAATTCACACCTCTTAAGGGATGTGAATTCAACACTGTCCGTGTTAAACTGGGACCCATTTAACAAGTCCCTGATCTCGGACCTAGTAGCCACAGCCACGAGTGCCGATGCACAGACAGGCCGCAAGGCAGAACCCACACCGGCAAAGGCATGACATGCCATCTGATCAATGCGCTTGTCCTCGCCATCCTTAAGGGTAGTGGCGTCAGGAGTATGTACAACGGAGGTGTTGGACAATCCTAAAATGGGTGCGTCAACCTCGGGAGGGGAAGACCAGCGCTTCACCGCGTCCACCGGAAAGGGATACTTCCTATCCCATCCCTGAGGAACACCGTGAAGGCGACTCGGCTTCTCCCATACTCTAAGAATCATGCTGTCAAAATGATCCTGATTTGGAAACTCCAAGCGGGGCTTAGAGAACCCAAAGAATTCCCCCTTCTTCAGAGGTGCCTCCGCTGGTGGGGAAATATCCAGAACCTCTAACAGATGGGTCAGGACCTTGGGGGTATCCACAGAATCCCCCAGCGCCTGCCCGGCATCAGAATCAAAGAACTGCAATTCCTCAGTCTCAGATTCCTCAAACAATTCCCCCTCCTCAAGCGGGGAATAATCAGTCCAGTCAGGGGAGTCATAATCATCAAAATCAATTACCGGCGTAGCCGGTGACAGATGCCTTTTCTTAGCAGTGGCCTTTCTGCTCATTGAGCTAGAAATAATTTTCTCGAGGTTGGCCAGCCTGGCACATACATCCGAGTGCGACTCCTCACTAATGACCGTGTCACTTGGGGTACGGATGATGCGGGGTGGGGTAGGAGAAGCGAGCGGCACTGACCCAGACGCCTGGGGTCCCGACTGCCGCGTTATGGCCTGTTGTGCATGTGGTATGCAAATTAGTACATTCTCCCTGGAAAGGGGTACCCCACAACCCACACATAACCGGCATTGTCCCGACGGGATCCCGACCCCGGTATCCTGCGGAGCCTCCATATGGTGATTTTTTTGGGCAGTCACAATGACCCGAGGGAATTACGCTGGTAAGCAACCCGGGATGCCCCTTTAAGTCCCTAGTGGGAGGATTTTTAGGATGCCCAATTTTACATCTAGGGACCCTAGGACCGGGAGAACCCCCTTGTTTTGCAAGTCACAGGGAGTTCTTCTGAAAGACACAAGAGAAAAGGCCTTAAGCACATGCACACACCACATATATATATAAAAAAAACGATATAATATAAATATAATATACATGCTATAACATTAAAGCCAGAATGGGCACAAGTAATGCAATAAGGACGTACGAGGGGGGCCCCGGAGGGGACTCACGTGAGACCAGTGATGGCTGCCACCAGCACGCAGCTCCTGGAGACAGCGACACACCAGCAGCGCGGTTCCCAGCCAGGAGACTGGGCTCCGCACCTGGCGCCAAGACAGGAGGGGGCGGGCCGCGGCAGCGCGAGAGCGCCCGGCCCCGCCCCCTCATGAACCACCGCCTGAGGGGGAGAAGCTCCCTTCAGGAGATACTAAAAAAAACCAATCCGGGCAAACGGCGGATATGAGCTCCTGGGCGCCTAGTGAAAGTAAACGCACACATCCACACACGCATTCACACTGAAGTGAAGAAGAACGGTCAGACATAAAAATATAGATATATACCCCCCCCCCCCCCCACTGGAGGGATACAGAGGAACCAGGAAGGGGGGAAATGCCACACTAGGTGTGTCAGGGATATATGGGACAGGGCATCCCAAAACCGGGATCACCAACCCGGATTCCGCCTACCCCGTTATAAGGGGTCTCACTGGGGAGCGTGGCTCCCTAAACACCTCTAGAGCTGGGAGGCTACTACAAGGGTTAAATATATAGGTCCAAGCAGAAATAAGGCAAAAAATGGCCGGGTGCACCCGGCTTACCTGCAAGGAAGAGCAGCACACATCTTCTGACTTGCTCGCCGTCTTGCAGAGAAGGAACTGGGGAATCTGTGGGAGGTCCCAGGTATTTATGGACCGGGAGGGGCTTCTTTTTTGCTTTCATCTCTGCAGAAGTTCGCCCTCTACTGGACCATAACCCATATGTCATGAATAGTGGAAGCGGGGTGTGTGACATACTTGGAATATACAAAGCACTTCAAATATGTGACTCAAAGGGAGTCCCAGTACCACCGTAAATCTTAGGTTGTTCCTCAGAGGATTCAGAATCAGAAAATAATTCCCCCTCCTCAAGGGGGTAGGGACCTGAGAGTGAGTAAGGGCCCTCATCCTCTACAGGGAAGAGGGAAACCGCGGGTGATAAATGCCGCTTCTTGGCAGAAGCCTTACGCGGGGCAGACCCAGCAAGATGTTTTTCAATACTGGCCACCCATGCAGCTAAATCAGGTTGAGACTCCCCGCTAGTATGCCCCTCGGTGGGGGTCAGATGTAAGCGTGGGGGGGTAGGCGAAGCCCGAGGGGGTGCAGGCCCAGCAACAGGTAACCCAGACTGCAGTGCAAGTACCTGCTGGGCGCAGGATACACATACCCTGACATCATTACCGATTGGGGATACCTCACACGCAACACATAGCCGGGCTTGTCCCGAAGGAACCCCAGGCCCATTATCCCCAGAAGCCTCCATATGGTGATTTGAATGGCACAGTAGGCCAGTAAGGGTTAACTCTAAGGAGCTACCCAGGATGCCCCAATAAACCGCTAGGGTAGTGGGAGATAATGAGGGGAGATGGCCGGGAGAAACCACAGTGCTGAAGTTTTAACCCGCCTGAAAGACATAAGAAACAGTCCCATGAGAATACAGCAAGGAATCCGGAAACAAATTTTTTACCCCACCAGGGTTACTCACGGACCGCTTTGGTAGCCAGGCAGCACACACAGCAATGGCAAGGAAAATGGTGTCCGCAGACCTCTAGGGGCGGGCTCCGTGGAGATGTGACGTCAAAATCGTCATCCCCGGAAAACGCCCCCCCCCCCCAAGAGCGCGAAACGCGCACACGTGACCCTGCTGGCAAATAGTGGGCTGGCAGCTCTGAAGTGAATGACGACGCCATCCGCGGAGCGCAGTAAAAGCACGCGGCGTATACAGTAAAAAACACACCAAAGATAAAGACACAGCTTTAAACAACTTGACCCCCCCGAGATCACCCAGAGGGAGAACGAGAGGGGTTAAAGACATGTTTCCCGGGGAGCCATGGGCACCCAGGGGACAAAGGGAGAAGAGGGAGGAGGGGAACCTATGGGAAGGATTAAGGCACAGGTGGAGCCTGGCCAACCAGAGAAGCAGTGGGGGCATCCCAAAAGGCTCACCATCAGCCTAAACCGCCTACCCTGTCGGAGCAGGGACTGCGGTAGGAGCATAGCTCCTCAGCACCTTTTTTACTGGTGCTTACTAACCTTCCTTCACACGAACCCTGTCAGCCGAGGCTGGGAGGCAGTATATAGAACAAACGGGTGGGAATAGTCCTGCAGGGCCACAGGCATATAAGCCCCGCTCACCTGCGCCACAAGAGAGCTATCTTCTATCTTCTCAGTGCAAACTGCAGAAATGAACTGGGGAATTTGTGGGATGTCCCTGACTTATATAGGGCCGGGAGGAGCCACAAGCTGTTTTCTGCAGTCCAGCGCCATCTTGTGGATGTATTACCCAGGAGTAAGGAATATTCTGAAACAGGACGTGCTGTATACTTAGAATATCATTTACACCCATCAGAAAAATTAATATAGCAACAAGCTATTATTGCAGCACAGGCCGGGTTCAGGGAACAGTATTGTACATTCAAAATCTGTCACCCCAATTCCTCTTCCTTCCCCTAGCATAAGAAAAAACAGGTTTGGCTATTTGTTTTTTATATATGTATAAATAACTGCCATATAGTATATTTATGAGGTTTGTATTTCTACGTTTAGAAACAACAGCTCCCTATAGGGCAGGGATGGACAACCTGCAACCTGGGAGCTATGCAAGTCCCATGCTGCCACACCCCCCACCTCACCTCTTCCCTTTGCACCTAGGCCCACCGTATTTGCGTCTTACCCCTGTCCATTTCTTCCCACCTAACCTCTTTCTGCATCCCCTCTGCTGTTCTCACTTCACCTCTGCCAACTTCTTCCTACCTCGAGAGAAAGGGGGTGGGCTCCCTACTCAAAGTCGGAATGGGATGGTGGGAATAGGGGTCACTCCCCAGTTTGCACTTCTTCTGACATTTATGTAATGTATACTCTCAGGAAATATTGTAGTTTCATGTACATATGATATACATGTTGTAGCATGGTACAATCAAGGGTCAGTACAACACATAACCCGAATGTTCAAATAAGTAGCTCTCAAATTATCAGTTAAAAGTTCATCTGGCTTAATTCCTTCAGGATTTATACAATCGTGTGCATCTGTGGTACCCGAGGTCTTAAGATGTATCAAGTTTGGTGGACGCGTTTCGCATAAAGCCTTTACACCAAGTAATGAATTATCATGTTGCTGTTGAGTGCTCTGCTGCCCCCTAGTGTTGAATTTACACCTTTGCCAGATTGCCCCGTTGATTGGAGGTAGTAGATAATTGTATTGGTGGATCCTGTTCCTTGTGAGGTTCCCAGGGGGTGATCCAGACATCCCCTTCCTAATACAGGGGAAAGGTGTAGTGGTGCTCCTTCCCACCTCACCTCTTTGCACCAAGTCTCAGCCCAGATCCCCTGTCCCCACCTCATCCCTACCCACTTTTCTCCCTCTGCCTATACATAAAATCATATATAATGCTTTAAAGGGGTGTTCCCCAACCCTCTTTTCAATAGCCGCCAACAGGTTAGGTTTTCAGATCTTCACACTCATGTGCAGGTGACATAATTAGTGCTCAGACAGAGTTAAAGCCCTGATTATTACATCTGTGCATCAGTGTGGAGATCCACAAAACATGACTTGTTGGTGGCTCTCAAGGAGCAGGTTGGGAAACACTGCTTTAAGGCCTAGGTGCCTAAACCTTTCCTTAAGGGCGGGCAACCAGCAGGTCATGTTTTGTGGATTTCCATAGAGTTGACTATAAAGTTCTGTCTGAGGACTAATTACTACAGCTGTGTATCTGTGTGGAGATCTGCAAAACCTGGCCAGTTGGTGGCCCGTGAGGAAGAGGGTTACACATGTGTGCTTTAGGGTTACAGCTTCCTGGCAGTATACGGTTTGCATTTTATCAGCTAAGATTTTATTTTGGCCCCTTGAATAATAAAAATACATTTTGTGCTCATATGACCAATGTATGCTTGGGCATACAACGGAATCCATGCTCCACTTTTAACCCATCAATGCAAATGTGCAATACAAAACATAACCATACACTATTAAACACTCCAGTGAACACACTAGGGGGCAGTGAGTGCAAACATAATAAAATGAAATGTGTCCCTTAGACCCCAAAAAATGGCCAGTCTTGCACATGGTGCTGAATTGACCCAATAGTAAGAGTCCACTCAACTAATAGACAATCTGCTAAAGTTTTAGGTAGCAGACAATAAGGGAAGTGCTAAGGCCCACTTTGGAAAAGGCAAAAACTATTTCGGCATCGTAAAGTACTTTTAAGACTTATGACTGAATATGCTTCACTGTCCTGACCTTGCTATCAGGTGCCACATGGCAAACAAGGGTTACAATCTGAAATGTGACACTAAGATAAACAGTAGTCACCTCTATGGTCGTTATGGTTTGACAACAGCTGAATAGCCTGGTTCGTAGCTGTAAACTAAAGTGCACAGTGCAGTATTCAGAAGAGCCAGACAGAGGCTGCCTTCTGTGTATTTGCAAGTACACCTCTTGCACCGACTTCCCCTCTACCTGCCTCATTACTTTTAGTGTGCGCACGGAAACTGCAGGTTCACTTCCGTCACTCATTCATTTTTAACCTTTCAATACAAGGCACTGAAAGAACCTTCTGTGCCTCCACAGTGTTATGTTCACGGTCTGCTTTCATTGGAAGGGCTGGGGAAAAAACAGCTAATTTTGCTCTTAACCTTTTTTTTCCTCTCTGTGTTTTACGGGCCTGTGTAATTCTAGTATAACAAATCTGCCCTGCAAGAACAACATTAACCTGTCTGAGCCTTGACTTCATTTCACCATAATCCAGATACATTTTGCGATTTAACTTCAACCGTTAGCAATCTGAGAACAAGTTATTGTTATAAGTTATTTTGGTTTCATGGCCTAAATTAATCTTCTGGGTATCCCTGCTATTAGGTGCTCTGTAGGACAGATTGTATTGAAGTCCCAAGCGAGTATAACATTTGTTAAACTGACAGTTCAGCCAAAATCCTAACCATAATATCTTCCACTGTAGCTTGTATATTTTGTTCTCATAAATCGGTGCATCATTTATGATGGTACCACCACCACTGCGCACACACCAATTAACAGAACATTATGACTAACCCACTCCGGGAGTCAACTATCGCTTCTTGTTTTCCAGAGTCATATACATGCCAAAAAAATCTACGTAAACTCTTAAAGAGTATTACTTAAAGTGCATGCATATTTTAATGATATCGATAGTGGGAATTATATATAAAAAAAAAAGATATACAAAGCTCCCCCAGTGTGGCTCTCCATTCCTTTTCACTCAAACGTGGGAGTCCTGTGGAGTTGGCTGACACAGTCATTGCAGTCGCCAAAATAGTCTGCCATCTTCCTGATGATTTTGCGGTCTGCGTGAGTGATAGGGTAGTCTTACAAGATTTGGAGTGGACTATATCTCCTGCAGATTGAGCATGTGCAGTATTGATGGTCACTGTTATTCACGCTCTACTGATAGCTCCACTCCAAGGCTTTGAGGTCCACAGGCAGGAGGAGTAGCCTTCCCCAGGAGCAAACATACTGTATAAAATTTGTATCTGTCATTTTAGATAGAGCCATACCCCCTCCCAGTAGAGGAATTACAGACCCACCCTCCAGTTACAAGTCCCTTTCCTTACAGATCAGGTCTTTCCCAGCTCTAATTTACTATCTAGCAAGCAGGAGTCAAAAGGTCGAGATCAGATGTGTATATTTTGCCCAAGATAAAGAAGTCTACCGTTCTATGTTGACAGCCAAGAATCTGATCTTACAAGCCAAATGTTGCCACTTGATCAACACAACACACTTTATCCTTGTAGTTTCTTCATGCATTATAGGTCATATCCCTACCTGTCTCATCTCTTTTAACCCTTTAAGTGCCAGCTTTGTGAATTTCACATAGCTGGCATTTTCCTGTTTGTGGCCAAGGCTGAGAGCAGAAGCTGAAAGTGATAGGCGGAAGTCGGGTGTGGGGGCAGGGCCCAGGTTAACCCTTAAAAAATTAAAGAGGTGGAGATTGCCCAACTGGTCCCAATGCACTCGGCCCTTAACCCTCCAATGTGGGTATTTTTGGAACTTCCCAATTGTGCGCCAATACCTATCGATAGCCTGCTATGGACGGACCTGGGACTCAGACCCAAAACGCTGAGCCCCTTAATGAAACACTCACTTACGGTATGGGACTCGGTTAGGTACTCCGCTTCTTTGATGTCCCCCCACTCCCCTCTGACACATTTGTGGGGCAACCCAAGCTTTCCCACCGGGCAAACAAAACAAAACAGCCTTCAGATGGTGGTAAGATAGGGGTATAAATAAAATATCAGACTTACTCACAAAATAGGGCCTTGGGTCCTTCCGTGACTTGCAAGAAAACTTAAGTTAGGTACCTGGTAACTTTTTTTCTAAACATCCCAAAGGGCAGCATACGCCTGAGACCTCCTGGCTCCTCCCACCAAGGGGAACACCTGACCACCAGCCAGAATAAATCCTTGACTCCTCCCTCCATTCCCCAGTTGTTGTAGAGATCTGAAAGAGAGAAAAGAAACAGACCCACAACTCCAATCTATAGATAAATCATATCCACATAAAAATAATAAGGGATGGAAGTAGGCGTATGCTGCCCTTTTGGATGTTTAGGAAAAAAGTTACCAGGTACCTAACTTAAGTTTTCTTCGGGCAGCATACGCCTGAGAGATAAGTGAGTACTACCTCGTTGGGTGGGAAGAATAGAATGGAGGATACTTCTGCCACAAGACTGATCCTACTAGGACAGCAGATCCATCCAGCAAAAAAACACCTCGCTGAGGACCAAGAGGCTGCATAGCTCGCCTGTTTAGCCCAAGATGTAGCATCACTTCCTGACAATGAGATGTGATACCATAAAGCCTGATCAGAACTAGAAAAAAATCGAATCCTAAAAGTGTCGACTAGAACACTCTTAGTTCTACTCAAGAACAACGTCTATGAACCCACAGTTGGGTCATCGTAAAAAAGGTACTTCCCAAATGTGTATAAGAAAAAGGAAGCTTCCTGAGCACCGGTAGAAGGATCATTCTTATCATCTAAGATAAAACGATGAGAAAAAATAGCAAGGTTCCATTCCCAGAATACAGAATATGGAAAAAAATGCTCAAAAGGGTAGAACCCTCGATCCTGAATGAATAACCTAACCCCCAAAGTTGTATGGTTATAAGAAGAACTAGCCCAGAGTTAGAGTCAACCCAGGGCTAGAGATATCTTTAGTGCCTAGAGGCAGCCCAGGGCAAAAGACACCGCAGGGCAAAAAGACACCGCAGGGCAAAAAGACACCGCAGGGCAAGAGACAGCCCAGGGCTACCGACAGCCTAGGGCTACCGACAGCCTAGGGCTACAGACAGCTAGAAAAAAAGGGGGCCCAGGACCTAGAGATGGCCCTGGGTTGGAGGCCACCTAGGGTTAAAGGCAACCTAGGGTTTTAGGCAATCCCAGGAAAAAAGACCACCTAGATAAGAGGTGGCCTTGGGACCTAAATGGATAATACCCTCTAACTGTAAAGTGTATAGGCTAGGGTAGAATACTGTGTAAGGGCTGAGGTGTCCGCCCCTACTGCCGGACCCGCCGGATCCAGAAAACAATATCTGGTCAGCTAGAGACCTAGTTGCTGAAGCAAAAAAAGTAGATCCAAACGATCCTTTAGAAGATCCTAGAATAGACCTACCCTTCTGACTCCCTCAAAGAAGTCATACAGAAAAAAACTGCCACATGATGTAACATTCCCACAGAACATAGCTGAAGGAGACTCAGGTCCTCATCTAATCCAAAAGGATTCCATGTGACCCCCATCTAGTGATGAAACTCGTTCCCCTTCGCCACTCATTCCGGGTGCCGTAGGAACTACTCCGGATATGCAGATCATAGTACTTAAAGCAAGCGACATTACCTCACCGGGAAGAGAGCAATATCAACCGTTCTAATACCCTCATGGCTAGTGTTATTGGAGGTGCCGAACCGGCACAAGGAATCACTATTTCCTGAAGGACCAAAATCCTCTGGGAAAGGAGAAGAGTCTAAAATCCCCAAAGGTTTAAAATCCAACCGAGCTGATACATAGCTCTACACATGTAACTTGGGCTCCAAGGCATCTAGTCCCTGAAGTGTACAAAAAAAGGAAGCAGATCGTCCAGATCAGCCGCCACAGACTCCTCTCAGTCTCTGATATGTCCAAAGTCTATGCCCCAAAATCTTTAGTAGAATTCTCGGACTGAAACCAGTATGAAGGGAACAATACTGTCTTTACTGCTAAAGACAACCTAGGGCGAATCTGAAAAAAAGCCCAAAGCTCATTGGAAACTGCCAGGCATATCCCAGATCTATTAAGGTCACGAAAAAAACCTCATGGAAGCATGCTTCTCACTATAAAAGTTTAAAACCATACTAAATGTCCGATTGAACATAGAGATAGAAACTCTAGAAGCAGAATAAATCTCACTGCAAAGCCTCCACCACCAGAAAGATTTTCTGCTGGTGATGGGTATATTACTTGCCTGGCTTCCAAGGATTAGCAAACTTCAGAATAACTTATCGTTCCTCCAGCCCACTGGTATAGGGGAGACCAAGAATCTGACTGAGGGGTACAATTTCTTTGTGAAACCCTCATTTTATGCCCCTGGAATGGAGAGAGCAACACAAGGTATTCAGACCCCAACCCAAACATGGCATCATAGCTCATTGGGTTTGGACAAATAGATTCCAGACTGAGCGGAACCTTTAAAAATCCTTCTTCCCACAGAGAAGGTAGAGGAGGAATGTACCCCCCCGGGTTCTTTAGCAGCGTCCCCGAATGAAAGGAGCATCCAAAAGAAGGAGCTCCAAGGAGCAATCCCTTCAACAGGTGGCCCAGATTGGGCGGAAAATACCTGTACTTATTGGTGTATTCCCAAATCCGCCCGAAAAGTAATATTCCTAAAAGAATATTGTACAAGACTCACTCTGACTCAGAATCCTCAGACCAGATTCTCAGAGAATGCTGTGAACTGAATATGTTACAGCCATGTTCTCTGTTCCCAAAACACTAATGGCACTTGTCACTAACCGCCGAAGCTGAAGGAAGGATATAATAATACCTCTGGACAAGTCCTATTCAACCGACAGTCCTTATAAAGTTGAAGCAGAAGGTAAACTTCCCATCACAATGAAAGCCAATAGGTCTAAATTATTTAGATTCCATTTGCCAAACCTGTGAAGGCAGTGAATCAACATTCTTATTTAGGAGATCGCAAAAAAGCTAATCCTGCCCCCTAGAGAATTTGGCACAAAGGATATCCAAATTAGGGCAATTTCCCCTGCCCAGGATCCAAATATTGACCGGGCCCGATATTGCTACAATCCCAAGATCAGATGAGAGCAGCCGCACTTAGGGTGCCGTGAACATAAGTTTAAGAAAAAAAAATACTTCCCAAAATGAATCTTTCCAGTCGCTCATATTCTTCAAGAATAATGAAAGGGAATGAACATGAAGAGTCAGTTGCCAAATCAGGATAAAGCCCAACCAAATTATACTTTGGGCCTGAATCCTTTTCTTCTATCCCCAAGGGTCGAAAAAACATAAGAAAGGAAAGGTAAATGTCTCCCATTTTGATGGGATCAAAATGGGAGCCGAAAGTCGGGAAAACACAAACTGGTTACCCGAACTCTCTGCAACCTTCTGATCCCAAGGTGAGGAAGACATCTAGTCTAATCTGACCTCCAAAGCTAGTAATTACGCTATCAACCACCACGTCTGGACAATATTGGCAGAGGGGTTACATCTAGTAATCTAAAGGCACAGTATATCCTTGGGACAACTCCTACTCTTCTTATGGGAAATAGGTCCGGAAGAAGAGGATTTAGGTATACTTCATACGAGCTTAGTCTGTGGTCAAAAGATACATAAGCAAAACAAGGGCGATAGCCATGTAAAAATTTAACTAAACATGCCCATAAATGGACACTATTAAAAAATAAAAGTGACTTACCGGGCAAAACTGGGCCCCCTCTTTCCAGAATCGGCAGCCGACGGAATACTGGATGAATCCTGGTCCACATGAGGCATATTTGTGGAGGAAACTTCAGTAGGATCGATATAAATGTCATCCTTGTGGTCTGCCAGGCTTCTGGTTATGAGGCAGCAATGGATTTGCTTACTGAGCCCGCCTAAATAGGGTAGGAGCTAAATCCCATATTACAATATTAACCCTTCATATTAAGAATAGAAGGGGAGGCCATATATACATATAACACCGTGTTGTCACTTTAAGAGAAGAAACACGTGTTGTGGGAAGCAGGAAATTCCCATGGGCACCCGGATGTGACGTCAGCAGCCTTGGGAGGAAGAAGCTTGGGATCTAATTCCCGGGAATATAGTGCAGAAAAACATTACCGGCGCGCGCACGTGTGTGAGTGCGGTACCTTAAATGCCGCAAGATGCTCGCCGACCCGCCATGCTGCCGCCCGAGAAGCCCGCTGGCTGCAGGAGCAAGGAGCCCGCAGCAGATGGCCATCGCCCGGCTCGTTGGACCCCCACAGGCCGCCCGAGGAGAAGCCGATCCCCCCACCAGCCGCCCGCAGCGAAGTAAGCCGAATGCGGAAGTAGTGGTTAGGCGAGGAAGAGAGTGAGAGAACGCGTCATTCCCCTCTCTTCCCCGCCTCTTAAAGGTACAGACTCACATAAAGTGTCAAAAAATAGTTTTAAAAGTAAAAAACAAGATACCAGTGCAACCAAACATCGGGGGACTTCCTGAATAATCCCACAAATTAGATCCCAAAATAAATAAGGGGTCCGGTTACCCCAGTTTCCTCCTAAAAAAAATCATCCTCAGCAAGAGGGAAATCATTTTACTTACCCCCCTTTGATGTGATCAAAGAATGGGATCTGGCCAATAGTCCCATAGGGTATCCCGGGCCCCAGGCAGAAGAATCGTCTTCGGGACCGAGAAATGGACCCCTGCTATAACAGGCCCATAGTTCCCGGAAAAAAGATACTTACCTGAACCAATCGGTCCAGGAGCTAGTGGTCTGGCTCCTACCTCATGGAGGAACACGAAAACAACTGGGGAATGGAGGGAGGAGTCAAGAATTTATTCTGGCTGGTGGTCACGTGTTCCCCTTGGTGGGAGGAGCCCGGAGGTCTCAGGCGTATGCTGCCCGAAGGATGTTTTGAGAAAAATACGATATCCCTCACAAGGAATACTTTCGATATATTCAATTACGGCACTGGATCCTACCTCTGACAAAACTGAGCCCCTCCTTCCGAGCAAGAACCCCCTTCGAGGAGCTGTGCGCTAACAATCCCTTTCAGAGGGGAATAACATCCCTAATCTACTCAGCACTAAATGATATTAAGCCAGAGTCACATGGATATGTGGGTGCCTGGGAGAAGGATCTAGGCCCTTGTCCAGGTGAGAAGGGGTGGACAGAGATATGGTCACAGGCCTCCAAATGTTCCGTGAATGTCCTGACAGTTGAAACGGCCTACAAGGTCATGCTCCGCTGGTAGGATGTTCCCGGGACAAGCTAGGTCATGCTTTAGGGGCTGCAGCGCGGAGGGGGACTTCTTACACATATGGTGGACCTGTCCAATGTTGACCTGATTCTGGAGTCAGGTGTACAGGATGGCCAATGAGGTCTTCCAAACCAACATGAGAAGGGACCCATGGGTTGCCCTCCTGCACTGCAAACCCCGGAAGCTGACTAACAAGCAACGTAGACTCTTTGTATACCTGCTCCTAGTGGCTAAGCAGACTATAGCTAAAGCCTGGAAAAAAAAATGTACCCCTCTCTCAGAGGTGTCGGCCAGGATGAATGGGTTCCTTATCAACGAGAGACTGTCCAGCATCCTGGCCGACTCTTATGATAAATTCATCTCTATATGGAAGCTTTGGATAAGGTTTGCGTGGCCCGGAGAACCCCCGAGAGTAAAATAGCGACCATATTGTAACAACCATGCGAGATGCCAGTGGAGCGAGGGAGCACCCTACCCCTCCTCCCCCCTATTCTTAACATCCTTCCCCCATCCCTTCTCCCCAGACCCGTTCCCCCCTTTCTCTTCTTCTCTTCGTATTATTATTGACTTAATTGTTTTCAATGAACCCTCTCCGTCTGCAAACTAGGATATGGTTGATAGTTTAAAGCACACCTCACCTCATCTGGCATTACGATCAGAGGATGATGGGTGTGTTGGCGGTGATGCACGCTGCGGGAACTGATGATCCCCGCGTCCTGCATGGGCCTCAACATAGGTCGGGGCATGTTGTTGAATATATTGACTGCATAGAAATGGTTGCGCTCCGCCCTTAGCTAAAGTACTCTCTAGAATGTTTAAGTATGGTCAAAGCACAATTCTATGTAACACAAATTGTAATTATCTACCTCCCCTGCACGGGATGGCTGTATTAACTGTATGCTCTCCATACCTGTAATGTTGAAAACCTAATAAAAATATTGAAACAAAAAAATTAAAGACGTGGAAGACTCGTCATTTAAAAAAAAAAAAAAGTAAGGGTTAAACACTTGACAGTGCACATAGTAGTTGTATTGCATTTGAAAATGTCATAAAGTGCTCTTTTCAGTTTGGGGGGTATCCTGGGTGGGAACGGGTGTCTGCCGATAAATATGAGGTACCATTATAATCGGGAGGAATGGAGTTTTTACATGCAGTATGGTTTTCGAGAAAAATTAGATTTTTTATTTTAAAAAAATGCAACAATGTTTTAAAAATATTAAGCAGGCCCATACTTTAGTTTAAGGGCACTTTGTAGCTGCCCACAGTCATTAGCTCTTTAACGGGACCAACAGCCTGACACAGTTGGAAAAGAAAGGTAGCGGCCATTTTGGAGCTTCCTCTCCCAGAATCTCAGCCATGCTGCTGCCTGGATTCAACTGGCATAACTGGAAGCCCAGCAGTACTTCCTGTTTGCAGGTGGGCTGCAAATGCATGAACAGCCATTTTGTTTCTAAAATATAGTACAGCAGGAGTTAGAAAAAGGTAAATGAATTTTTATGTGCATCAATCTAAATTGCCCGGGGGAGGGATGCATATGAGCACTGTTTGTTGCGTTGGTCTGGTTTAAATCATTTTTGGTATTGGTCCGCTTTAAGGGTGCTACATTTCAAAGATGCTAGCATGCACAATACTAATTGTGCTCCTCTGCTCTATCTATATATACACACTTTTCGGGGCATTTTCTGTTTGCCCCCACTGCTGGATAAATGTAGGAAATGTATTTAAAAGTCAATATGCCGATTCATTCAGCAGCAGAAGGCAAAGCTTTCCTGAAGGCTCTAAACTGGATGACCTCACAGAAGCTTCACCATGCAGGAAACATCACTTAAAGTGGACCAACACCCAGGATTTTGACTATCCTGGGTTTTGGTCCACTTCGGTGGGGCACCCCGATCGGGGGTGCCCCGCTGTCTGAAACCCCCCAGAAAGCCCCAAAAAACTCACCTCTCCCCGCTCCCACGTGACCGCGCCAGCCAATCACAGCGCTCAGAGCCGCTGTGGTATGCGCATCCAAGGCCGCCTGGACGCGCATACCAGCTCAGCTGGCTCTGACCGCTGGAGGCCGCGTCTCGCGCTTCCCTCTAACAGGGAGCGGGCCTGCACCGGCCATTCACAAACGGCCGGCGCGGGTGCGCGCCCTGCTAGAGGGAAGCGTGAGACGCGGCCGCGGCTCGCGCATGCGCCGATGGAACGGGGCTGAGGTAAGGTTTGTGGGCCTCCTGGGGGGTTCCTCCCCGCGGGACATCCCGATTTCGGATGCCCCGTGGGGAGGTATCTGATCGGTCCGGGAATCTTATAGATTTCTGGGCCGATCCCCCCTGGGTGTTGGTCCACTTTAAAACCTAAACATAGTAGCACAATCTTACCAGCATCTAAAAGGTTCTTAAAAATATAGATGTTGTATCTAGAAAGCTACAACCCAATATTAACAAGAAGAAAAAATGTGAAAGATGTAAATCTTATTTATAGGGCCAGTCCAGGCAATGGCAATGCTATGGCAACAAGGAGCAAACCTTGTGCCTATTCTCAATATCCTGCAGTGTGCTGTGGATGGTCTAAAATTGTGCTCTTTCCATCTCCTTTCCATTCCATTTGTTCATAACCATGCTTCGACAATATAACTATAAATGATAAGCAAGTGCAATACAGTGTATATATTAATATAGTTTAAAAGACCAAGGACAAGAAGAAAATGTAAAACAACACACCAAAATGCTGCACCGATACTAGACCAATTTCCTCAAGGAGGGTATAATGGATTTAAACTAGACCAAAACCCAGTTGGTCTGCTCCAGGGGGGCATCCCGATTGCCAGGATCAATCAACCTTACCTGTCACCTCTCTCCCTCTGAGGCCTGCAGCTGTGATTGGCTGGCAGCAGTCAGGTGTCCAATGACAGTTGCCAGCAAAATGCAAGCCTGAGAACATGACACCACCACCAACCCTCCCCCTCCCAGAGCAGACCAACACCCATTTTTTGTAAAGTGGGTGTTGGTCCAGTTTTCCTCTGAGACGTGCTACAGTATCTACAGCACACTACAGGAAACAGAGACACGTGGGACAGGCTTCAGGTGAGCTCCTGCTGCCTTATTATTGCCTTTACCTGGACTATCCCTTTGATGATCTTTTTCTGATGAAATTAAACAGGCAAGTACCTCCCTGTGACTGACAAAGGTTTGGTCTCTAGAATTATTGGTCAGACCAGTTCTGACTGACATCCATGTGCTGAAAGATTTTCATTCATGTTAGAAAATCTGTGTGAGTCAGTGAGAGAGAAAGAGAGATAGCCAACAGCTGGGAATACTCACCACCACCGGCATACCAACAGCTGCAACAACACTAACATGGCCTGCTTTCCTCAGACCATCTACAGACCATTAAATCCATCTGATCCCACCGGGAATTTGTGCCTCTGACTGGTATTGCTCCCTGCACTCCCCGCGCAATGCATTCTGCCACATAAGCAAAAAGCCAGAGAATCCACAACCTGACAAAACTGTCAGTGGAAGTGTGGCTGTGGATCTGCTGATGTGGGGAATAAACAAAACAGATCCCATGTGATGGCCAGCTTTAGGTATGATTGAAGGTTTTGGCCAGTACCAGTGTGGTGCACTAAATCACTGACAGAAGACTGCATTTGCTCTCCTCCTCACACACTGGCCTGTAAAGGTCAGCAAACATATGAAGGGGCTTTACTTTTCCACTCCAGATCTAAATGAAAAAGCTCCTGGCAAACTAATGCACCTAACTTGATCTAGTTTATAGGATTTCTGCATCTATAATGACACACTGTCCGAGAATACACATGAGGAGGCATCATTCACAGGCTAGGTGTTGCTGGCCATGAAATATGTCTTTCTCCTTTGTGCTCATTTGTTAGGAGCTGGAATGTCTGCCTTGTGCAGCTACTTCCTGATCGTCACGCTCCTCTTATTGAGTGCTAAGCACCTATTGTTATTAAACAAAGAGCACAATTTTAGAATACTTCCACAGCGCATTCACAGGATATTACTCAAAAGCAATGTAGACAGCAGGACACCACATGGTGGAATAAATCATTTCAGACGGGTATGCCTTGCTGGATGGCAACTGCAAAACACTAAAACCATGGCATTCATAGTCCAGCGCAGAGAGTTTCAGACCTAGACTCCACCAGGTGCACCTAAGCCTTCTGGGATGCCAGCAGAGAAATGAGATAAAGAGATGACTCCAGGGCCATTCGAGTTCCACTCTTGGGGCATCCTGAATTGGGATACCAAGCTGTGTAAACCCCCTCCAGAAGCCACTTTCACTCACCCTGGCCTGGAGCTCTCACAGCGGCTGCATCCTGGCTCACCTCTAGCTGTGCACGCACCCACAACCGGCCTTTCTAAACGGGCGGTGTGGGCACGTAGCGGCTAGGAGGTTAGCAGGGGATGCGGCCGATGGCACCCCCCCCCCTCTTTGGCACCGCCCGGCCGCTTAGCCATCTGCAGAGCTGAAAGCGAGATGCTGATTGTTTGAACGGGCCGCTCAATTAATCAGCGCTCTCATTCTCGTCCGAGTTTGAGTTCTGGGATCAACAGGAAGGTGGGAGACTTAGGGACATACACACACAGCAGGGCATCCCAATTCAGGATGCCCCCATTGAGACGAACACCTCGAAAAGTGAAAATTGGGTGTGTCGTTCCCCTTTAGGGACCTGGAGTTTTCTTTTTAAGTCATTATTCAGGCTCTCACAAGTATTCACATTGTGTAGGGCTACCTTTGGCAATTGATTTAGAATTTTTACTGGTCAATCCTTAAAGCTAAACAGCTCAAAAGTGGACTAAAACCCAGGATTTTGACTATCCTGGGTTTTGGTCGGTCCTTGCCCCAGGGCACTCCGATCGGGGGTGCCCCACTATGTGAAACCTCCCAGGTCGCTGATACCAACTTACCTCTTCCCAGTCCTACTACGCATGGGTGGCCGCTCATTCAATCAGCGCATTCGGACTGACGTCAGGCGCCCAATTAGCGCGCCCGCTGACGTCACGTCAACTAAGCCTCCACCTAAGGTGGACCACGCTGATGGTCACATCCCCCGCTACCCTCTAGGACTTCTTTCCCAGTCCTCTGTGCCGTTGGATGCCTCAGGGGAAAAGAATCAATTGGCCCGGGAATCTTATAGCTTATCGCCGTGGGTTTCTGTCAGAACGCAGTTGCTTTTGAGTAGAAATAAGGCAAAGAATAGTGGTACGCCCCGTGAATTCCTTTGCCATAGACCACCAATAATAAGGTTAGGGGGAGAGGGGTGATGAGAATGTCTGTCTTACAGACTTTGCCCATTGTGCTGATTATTATGTGGCATCACAGAGCCAAGGGCCATGCCCAAATATTTCAAGAGATAAATCATAAGGTGAAACTGTAAAGCTTGATATCTCTGTCATTTCTTCTTTAATTTAAAAATGGAAAACAGTTTAGGACAGTGCCAAATGTAGCCCCACAAAATAGTCTAACAATTGCTTTTGCCTTCTGTATCCCTTTAACCCTTCTAGTGCCAACTACGTGAGTCTCACGTAGCTGAATTTAGAGCCCCATAAAAAAAAAAGTAAAAAAGATACAGACTTACCTGACCCCTCGTTTGAAAGTGCCAGCGATTCTCTTCAATAATCACCTATTTGATTTCTGCCCCCGGGCCTCTGATCTTCAGGAGGGGGCCCGGAATAGCCCCACCCCCGCACCATCTGAAAGAAAAAAAATAAATAAATAAAAATGACACAAACTCACCTGACAGCCCGATCGCTCTCCCCGGGTCTTCTCTTCACCAGGGGGGGCTCCGATCCCCCCCTGGACTTACCACTCTTCGGGTGAGGACCCAGCAACGGGCCCTCACCGTCCTCTTCGGCCGGTGCTGGCCCCGCCCCTAGCCCCGCCCACCTGTGGGAGGAGCGGGATGACGTCATCCCGCTCCTCGTATGCCGGCACCCGGGCTCCGACTGTCACTTGTCGGTAGCGATTGGAGCAGGGAGGGTGGGAGGCAGGGAGGCTCTGATCTCCCTGCCTCCCACCCTCCCTGCTCCGATCACTACCCACAAGTGTCATCTGCAGTGGCGCGGGACACGGGATCAGAGGTAAGTATAAGTGAAAAAAGAATAAATAAAGATTTTTTTTTGTCTGGTGTCTTTTTTTTTTACTTAACCCTTTGTGAACTGGTAAGGGGTCCATGAGACCCCTTATACCAGTTCACAAGGCTCTGGGGCTGGCAATCACCTGCAGCTAGCGGGTGACTTGCCAAAACACCCAGCCCCCCATTACCTGCCTCCCCAACGGCCAGGGGGGGCAGAAGGGCCCGGGCCACTTAGTAGCTATGTGGGCTAGTAGCCTGCAGGGCCAGGGGCGACCAACGCTGGCCCCTGCGCCCTG
Organism: Gastrophryne carolinensis; assembly: GCA_027917425.1. NCBI lineage: Eukaryota > Metazoa > Chordata > Amphibia > Anura > Microhylidae > Gastrophryne > Gastrophryne carolinensis. Next base: position 186,590,460 of record CM051234.1, on the reverse strand, counting down.
TTTTACAAGGCCCCATAGCTGGTCTGGGTCGGTAATGCTGGGTAAGGGGGACCCTACGTCATTTTTTTTTTTGTGATTTTAAGGGTTTTTAACCCTTAAAGTTCCCCGAAAAAAATGAGGTCCCCCCCTGGGAGGGGGGACCCTATGTCATTTTTTTTTTTTAAGTTAACCCCTTACAACTATGCAATCATATTGCATAGTTGTAGCCTATCCGAAATCTCCTAAACTGCTGTTTCAGTTTGGGGGAGTTTCCTGGGCAGGAAAGGGTGTATACCAATACACATGTGGTACCGTTGTAACCGGGAGAAATAGGGCTTTCACACGCAATAATATTTTATTAACAAACTTACATTTTTTATCACAATAAAACAAATTGTAAAAAATAGATTTTTTAAATTTTTTTGCACATATTTCACCCAAAAGTATTAAGAATACACTAAAAAAAAGGTCAAACAAGACATTTCATGTTGAAGCCCAGACTCTGCTGAAAAAACAATATATCATTTTCCTGGAAAATCCCTGGAAACCCCTTCAAAAATCAAGGTTGAACATGTGTAGCGCAAAAACGTGAAAAGTAGTCTGGCAACAGAGTGTGACAAAATATCTAGGTAGGCTGGCACTTAAAGGGTTAAGCAGTGTGTTTTGGGTCAAAATTTTGTTGGAGGCTCTATGACCTGTGATGAGGACAGCTTTCTGCCTCTTGGTAGTTGCTTCAGAACATCTTCAGAATTCAGAAAATCCATTGTTCTTTTTGCAGATTCAAGGCACCTTGTGCCAAATGAAGCCATGACTTGTGTCAGTACGCATTTTAGTGAATTCTTGTGTGAAATGTTTTTCTTTAAAGCAGAGTCCTCCTCAGGCTTCTTCAGGGTTAGTCCACTTTGATAGAATTGTAACGTATTGTGTTCCAAAAGGATATCCTTAAAAAAGGCTGAACGTATCTTGTATTTTATTATGGTCTTTTTTTTTTTTTGTATTCGTCTATTAGCAAATTGTGTTTTACTGTATAATTATACATGAATATACCTGGTCCATGGAGGTCAACTTGTATATTTTTGAAAGTTTCCTTGGCCATTCATCTATCAGCTGCAGGGCTTCAGTGAGCTGTATTTGGACATTGTAAAATAGAGAGTGGTGCAAATTGAAAAGCAATAAGGTGAAAAGGTCGTGTCTGCCACAAAATAGGGTTCCTGCTATGTGGCACCAAGATGTTTTATTGGATAAATTCAGTTTTGGCCCAGCAGGCAGTAAAGCGGAATCTTAGTGGCATCACCAAGAGCTAAAGATAGAGGGAGGTGGATGGTGTGTGCCCATGCGACATGACAGTTACTACAATTTGGGGAGGGCACTGGTTGGCTTTTAAATACATCAAATAAGTATTAGTGACTTTGATTTACCATTTAAAATACTGTAGATGTCATGTCAGTATTTTTTCCACAGAAAGATGTGGCCGAATTGAGATGCCGGAAGAGGCAGAGAAACCAACTTTTCACTTATGATAGATGGAACTCATCACAATTTATAGCTTCTCTCCTCTGAATTCTTCTGTCACTACCTGTCATCTCAAATACTTTTTTAAGGTTCTTTTCAGGTATTTTAAGCCAGTTTATCTTAACCTGCGGTACATCTACTCAGCTACATTCATGGGTGCACCAACAGGGGGGTCTTCCAGGTCAACAGAAAAACATTATTCCTTCTTGTTAACTGCTACGAGGTCTGTGACGTCATTATTTTGGTAACATTTATGATTAATCCCCTCCTTGGAGGTACCCATTTAGAATTCTTGAACATGTTTTTTTTCCTCACCACTGTGAAAAGCAGTTACATCCTCCCTATCAACCTCTGAAAATACCCTGCACAACCAACAGGGAGAGGAAACAGTTCCCACCTTCTGTTATCAAAGTTGTGACATTTAATGGATTACAGTCAAGTTATTTGAGCCAAATGTCATTCTAGGGTTAGAATTATTCCATTGCAGTGCCCTCCACCTCCTAGGCATCCTGATTTCAGAGTTCACTTCAAGTGGACGTAAAGCCCACAGGAACCTATAACACCCCCCTACGCACATCTGCCTTATATGGTCAACGCTGGTGGAAAAAAACCTGATCTGTTTCCACTCATGCCAGAACTAGGGCCCTGTATGCCAGCTACCTCGGCCTAGGAACTCTGCCAATCATAGCAGCAATGCGACTTCCTTTTAACTGGCCTTAGACCCCGTTATTTATTTAAGTAGGTAAAAGTAGAAATGACTGAAATCAGGCCATTTTAGCTAATCAATGGGTATGTGTAGAAACATTCTGCCTGCTGATGTTCCCAATAAAAACGTTTTCAAAAGTAATAAGGTTCATTGATTGATCTGAGGTTGAAGGCATTGACCAATACCCAATTCAGACTCACATGGTGCACATCTGGACTCCAGTTTAGCATGTGATTAAGTCTTCTTAGAAGAGTACGCTTGAGAAAGTGAGGGCAAAGGCTCAACTAAACGATGATCAATAAGAAATGAGGCAAGCGTGCAAAATGTATTAGGGTCTGGGAAAATTAAGCATGTCTATATATTTTTCACTCTCTAGATCCATTGACCCTTGGCACCATCGCCTTCAGGAAAAAGATAATAAAGTGGTTGCCTGGGTGCCCCCCGCCCTTGCTTCTTCTGTTCCATCTCTGGTTTTCCTGACTTTTAAATACCCCCCCCCCCATTTTTTCTCTTTAAAATTATTTTGTAAAAGCCATTCTCTCTTTAAAGTTATGCTATAGCAGACAGACAATTAAGGCATATTTGCCATGTGTAGATTCTTTTGACATAAGTTGAAATAATATTATCCTTCTGTTATTGTCCAAAATCAACGTTACATAGGAAATATACGAAGGTAACTGAATTTCATTCTGCTTCGTCAGCTTGTGATAAGATTAAGGATGAAAAAAAAAGTATTATAAATCTTTGAAAGAAAACAAAATCTGAAGGCCAAGCTCCATACATTAACAGGTTACGTGTTTTTCGTGTGGAGATCCAGAGAAGGTGCATTTCCTGTGCCATGCAAAGTATGGAGTCAAGGAAGCATCAGCATGCACCTGGCAGGAAATGAGGGTACTGCAGATTTGGCCTCCCAGATGTGCAGCACCAGAGGTACAATTCCCTGTGCAATTAGCCAAAAGGCAGTGCAGGGCATGCTTGAAATTCCAAACAAATCACTCTGAGATCAGAGAAGGTGAAAGCCAGTGAAGGAGAAATAAGCCATTTCTGTACTTCTTGGCTGTAGCTGAAATATATGTATCCAATGTTATACAGAGACTGAACTTCTGACTATTGCCTGGCTACAGACTCATGTTTTATCACATGAAGTTACCAAATTTTTTGTATATGAAGTATATGTGGATTATCCATTTATACTTTTCATTGTTAGGGCAAGGGTGCTTGTTACAAGCTGCATCCTGCTGACATGACTTAGCTGAACCCAAATCTATGGCACTTTCTCCCATCACTGCAGAGCTGTGTTACCTACAAGTGGCAGCATGATGAGCTGCATTTTTTCACTGAGATGCCAGCGGGGGTGGAGTTTCATACACTGATGCCCCGCTGTATGTATCCCCCCTGGTCGCCCCATTCGTTCACCTTCCTGTTCCCATGGCGCAGGCTCAGGCAAAACTGAGGGAAACTGAAAATGAGTGGGGGATGTGGCCGGCTGTGTTCCCTTTGGGCTCTGTCAGAGGCTAAGCCATCCGAACGGCTAAGTAGCCAAGCAGAGACAAAGGAAGCCGAATCCACTGGCTGCATCTCCTTCTCAACCTCTAGCTAGGCCATGCCGCCCATTCAGAAAGGCCTGCCATGGGTGCGCGCATAGCGAGAGGGGAGCAAAGATGCAGCACCAAGACACAGCAAGGGCTCCGGGATATGGCGAGTGGAATGGGAGTTTCACACAGTGGGGCCAGTGGGGCATCCCAGCTGGAGTCTTTCACACACATGATGAGAGCCATGAGACCCCTATACCAGTTCACAAGGCTGGGGATGGCAAGTCACCTGCGTCTAGCGGGTGACTTGCCATTAACCCCCGGCACCCCCATTACCTGCCTCCCCAAAGCCCGGGGGGGGGCAGAAGAGCCTGTGGCCACGGGCTATGCGGGCTTGTAGCTTGCAGGGCCAGGGGCCACAAAAGCTGGCCCCTGCGCCCTGTTCCTACAAGCCCTGCATAGCTGGTCCCGGGCTGGTTACTTTGGGTAAGGGGGACCCCATGTCAATTTTTTGGGGGATTTTTAACCCTTAAAAATAAAAAAAGAAAATGGGGTCCCCCCCCCCGGAGGGGGAACCCTATGTCGTTTGTTTTTAATTAACCCCTTATGTCACCCAGCAGCTATAAAAGGCTTCCAGCAGGTGAGCAGAAGCCAGTGATTGCCGAGGGACACAGTGCCCAGGGATGGGAGGGTATTAAAAAAAAATAATAATAAAAATACAATTCTGTGATTACTCACCTTGTAGACTTGGTATTATAAGTATGCAGCACGTCCTGCTCCAGATAATGAGTCATAACAGATAGGATTACCTCTGCCAGAGGGCGCTTGACTGCAGAGATGGCAAAAAGAGGCCCCTCCCGGTCCATATATACCCGGGACCTCCCACAAATTTCCCAGTATAGAAAAGCAGTAAAGAGAACCAGGAGTAGCCAATGAAATTAACAACGTTAACAAGGATAACAATCACCATACAGAGGATCCAAGATAATGCAAACAGGGTGGGGTGGAGCAGGACGTGCTGCATACTTATAATACCAATTCTACAAGGTGAGTAATCACAGAATTGTATTATTCTAAGTATGCAGCACGTCCAGATAATGATTCATAACAGATGGGACATCCAATAACAGTGTCCGTAAATAAGGTGGGATCCCAAAAAGCAACAACGCGCAGTTCAAACTACTGCCACCTGCAGAACTTTGTGGCCAAAAACAACATCCGTTGAGGCCCGAACATCAACCTTGTAAAACTTGGAAAAGGTATGAACAGAAGACCAAGTAGAAGCCTTACAAACTTGTTCAACAGAAGCCTGGTGCTGGAAGGCCCAGGAGGCCCCAACAGCACGGGTAGAATGAGCAGTAACACGGAAAGGAGGATCCCTTCCCCTAGCAGAATGGGCCCTAAAAATAGCCTGACAAATCCATTTGCTAATAGACTTAGCAGGGGCCAGGCCCTTCTTGGGACCCGAAGGAACCACAAACAAGGCATCAGTCTTTCTAAAAGGTGCAGTAGCCACCAAGTAGAACTTCAGATTCCTGACCACATCCAGGGAATGTAAGGCCCTCTCCTTGGAATTACCAGGATTAGGGCACAAGGAAGGAAGCACAATGTCCTGATTGACATGGAAGGCAGAGACAACCTTAGGCAAGAAATCAGGTTTAAATCTGAAAATCACCTTGTCCTGGTGTCTCTCAAAGTAGGGGGCCTGAATAGAAAGGACCGCCAACTCCGAAACACGCCTGACCGAGGTGATAGCCACCAAAAAGGCAACCTTAAGAGTAAGAATAGACAGAGCAGCCTCAAGCACAGGCTCAAATGGAGGACCCTGAAAGGCAGACAAAACCAAATTCAAGTCCCAAACTGGCAACAGAGGTTTGCAAGGGGGACTCACATGAGCAACCCCCTGGAAGAAAGTCTTGACCAGAGGATGTTGAGCGAAAGATCTCTGGAAGAAAACAGCCAAGGCAGAAACGTGATCCTTGAGCGTGCTGAGCTGAAGTCCCAGATCCAAACCATGCTGAAGGAATCCTAGGAATGGAAAACACACGACAAGGAAGGACCCTAGACTCACACCAGGCAATGTAGCCCTGATTAGAGTGTTAACCACAGAATCAGAAAGCCCCTCATCCCTTAAGATGGAGGTTTCAGTGGCCAGGCCGTCAAAGCCAGCATTTGTAAATTGGGATGGCATAGCCGCCCTTGAGTGAGAAGGTTCGGGACCAGGGGCAGAGCGTACTGATCTACTGCCAGCTGAACGATATCTGCGAACCACACCTGTCTTGGCCAATGGGGGGCCACCAGGATTACTGACACCCTTTCCTGAGCCAGCTTGCGTAGAACCCTGCCCAGCAGGGGGAACGGAGGAAAAAGATACAGGAGACGGAACCCCCGCCAGGATAGATTCAGAGCATCCACCGCAAGGGCCAGGGGATCCTGGGACAGAAAGACAAAGACTGGGAGCTTGTGATTGTGGCGGGACGCAAACAGATCCACTTCCGGTACCCCCCAACGGTGACACAAGGATAGGAAGACCTCGCTGCTGAGAGACCATTCCCCCAGGCGAGAAGTCCCCCTGCTCAGAAAATCTGCCTCCAGATTCTCCATCCCCGGAATGTACACTGCTTAGATGCAAGGGACATTGTCCTCCGCCCAGGACAGAATCATGGACACCTCCTTGAAGGCACTCTTGCTCCGAGTCCCTCCCTGATGATTGATGTAGGCAACCGCTGTCTGGTTGTCTGAGCGAACTTGGACCGGCCGGCCCCGAAGGTGAAGAGTCAAGTGGGCCAGAACCAACCGAACCGCCCTCAGCTCCAGGATGTTGATAGGAGCATGGGCCTCCTTAGGGCTCCACAGCCCCCGGAATAGTAGGGATTTCCAGAAGCCCCCCCAACCTGACAGACTGGCATCCGTGGTGACCGTCTCCCAACAGGTTCCTCGAGTCCACATGCTGCCTTTTAGCCGGGGCCTTACGGGCCGCAGAGCTAGCAATCAGCCTCTCAATGTCAGCCAACCTGGAAGACACGTCAGGCTGAGACTCCCCACTAGTATTTAGCTCACTGGGAATTATAATCAAGCGAGGGGGAGTGGGTGAGGACATAGTGGGCGCAGGCCCAGTCACAGATAGCCCAGAATGCAGCGCAAGCGCCTGCTGGGCACACAGACTCGCACATCATCGCTCACAGGGGATGCCCCACACACTACACACAGCCGGGCTTGTCCCGAGGGGACCCCGAGCACAATATCCTGTGAAGCCTCCATATGGTGATTAAGGTGGCACAACTGGCAAACAGGAATTACGCCGTACAAGCAACCCGGGATGCCCCAAATGTCCGCCAGGGAAGTGGAAGAATTTAACAGTGTAGGCCTCTAAAAAAGTTACTATAACTAATAGAGGGGACAGGAACGGGAGAAACCTCTTAAAACAGTTATCCCGCCTAGACATAACAATGACACCCCATAAGCACACCGAAATGACAATTGAATAAAAAACAAGCTCGCAGGGGCACTCACGGACCGCGGTGGGGAGCCAACAATCACACCAGGAGAGAACCAAAATGGCGCTGGAGGAACCGCAAGGGGCGGGCCACAGGAGGGTACGACGCGGAACGAGCCAACAGAACAAGTCACGCCCCCTCCGAGAAGCGCACAGACAGGCCAGAATGCTATGGCCAAAAGGCATGCAGGGATTCTTGATGATGATGCCGCCGCTGACCGCGGACGCCAGAAGGCGCGCGTGTCAGCGGCAGCAAATTCAAAATGACAAGGTGAAAGACAGAGCGCGGAGCCCTGAATAAAGTGCAATCACACACACACACAAGGCAATAAGCGCACATACACCCCCCCCCCCCCCCCCGAACGGGACAACGAGAGAGGGGGGAGAGTGGAAGTCAAATAAAAGACCCACCATGGACCAGGGCAGGGAAGGGCAAGAGCGGACGGGGCGTCCCAAATCAGGTTCACCATAACCTGCACCGCCTACCGTTTGGTGGGGGATTGCGGTCGGAGCCAGGCTCCGCGAAAAGAGCACCTGTGATAAGTGCTGCCTACTGTAACTCGACCAGCGCAGCCAAAGCTGGGAGGCATAAGTAATAAGTGGAACGGGTGGGAATAGTCCTACAGGGCCGCGGGCTGTTAAGCCCCGCTCACCTGCGATAAGAGAAGCCATCTTCTGACCGTCGCAGCCGATTGCAGAGAAGAAACTGGGGAATTTGTGGAAGGTCCCGGGTATATATGGACCGGGAGGGGACTCTTTTTGCCATCTCTGCAGTCAAGTGCCCTCTGGCATCGGTAATCCCATCTGTTATGAATCATTATCTGGAGCAGGACGTGCTGCATACTTAGAATATATTTTTTTCTCTTTGTGTGTGGTGTGTTTTTTTTTTACATTTAACCCCTTGTGAACTGGTAAGGGGTCCATGAGACCCCTATACCAGTTCACAAGGCTGGGGGATGGCAAGTCACCTGCGGCTAGCGGGTGACTTGCCATTAACCCCCGGCACCCCCATTACCTGCCTCCCAAAAGCCCAAGGGGGGGGGCAGAGGAGCCCATGGCCACGGGCTATGCGGGCTTGAAGCCTGCAGGGCCAGGGGCCACAAAAGCTGGCCCCTGTTCCTACAAGCCCTGCATAGCTGGTCCCGGGCTGGTTACTTCGGGTAAGGGGGACCGAATTTCATTTTTTTTATTTTTAAGGGCTTTTAACCCTTAAAACCCCCCAAAAAATGGGGTCCCCCCTCCCCCAGGAGGACTCTGTATGTCATTTTTTTTCTCGATTTAACCCTTTGTAGTGTGGATGGTAGTTGTATTTTATTTGTAAATGTTATAAAGTACTCAGTTTCAGTTAGGGGGGTCTCCGATACCGCTACCAATAAATATGTGGTACCGTTCTAATCGGTAGAAATGGGGCTTTCACATTCAATATGGTTTTCTTTAATAAAATACATTTTTTTTTAAATAAAAGGAGGCAATTTTCTAAAAAAAAAGTTTATTTATTTATTTTTTTTTACTTAATATTGTAAAAACAAAATTCAAATTTACAAACAAGACATTTCATGTTAAAGCCTAAACTCTGCTGCAAAAAAATATATATATAATTTTCCTGAAAATTCCAGCAAAAATGGTGCAAAACATGGCGCAAAATGGGGAAAAATGACCTGTCAACAGAGGGTGACAAAATCTCAAGTAGGCTGGCAATTAAAAGGGTTAAAAGTAGCTATGCATGTTGGGTATTGTTCTGCTCGGGGGACCTTGCCCTTTCAGACTTAGCTTGTTTTTTCTTGTTTGCATATTTATATTTTAGGAAAAGGTGTTTTTTTATTAACCTTTTTTATACATTTTGTAGGGAAACCCTGCGCAACCAAATAATTCTTCGAGGGATTAAGATGAACCCGCGACAACAAGCTGGGTACGCTTAGAAAGCACCACTTAATCCGAGGTTAGGCACCCTCAGAATTTTACACAGGCTTGAGATTATGACCACACCCAAATAATTATATAAAATTCCATTTATTAGAAGTATACATAGAAAATTCATGCAAATTTATACAAAAATATCACTATGTTAAAATGACATCATACCATTCATGCAATTACCCCACTTACTATACAATCTTATCACATATTGGTGTGTACTCTATGTATATTAGTTCTTATTATTTCCTTATAGGGCAGACATGTATCATGTTTCGCCAATCCTGGCTTCCTCAATACCCCTGGAAAGCTGTGACAGACAGATATGGACCATTAGTATGTCATAGAAAAAGGGGGAGAAAAAGTACCTCTCTTATGGGGGCTTTGGGAAAGGAAGCAGGCTTTGCCTAACAATTGTTAAAGGTGACCTCCACACCAAAAGTGGACCTCTGCACCTAAACCCTTATACCTCCCCCTGTGGTAGCATCTTAGTTTTCAATAACACACTGCAAACACCCATATGCATTGCATGGTTACTAGCCAACAGTTCGCTACCCCACATGAGCGCCATAGGACCAAATGGGTTTGCATTGCGGGCAGTGGTCATGTATGCTGACGAACCAGTGACCACCTGCATTGAAATGCTTTGCCGTTGTAGGAATCCAAAACAGGGATACCCCCCTTCACAGCAGTCTAAGCAGACCAGCAGGTTCTTTACCAACCTGAGCCTTGGTCCGCTTTAGTGGGGCATCCCAATTCGGGACACCCTGGCATCCGGGGCAAGCAACATTTAGTCTGCTTTAGGAAGTGCTAGGTAGGACTATTCTTACTTTACATTCACTTTTCTGCCCACTTACACGGGCTGAGGAAAAGTGTGGGGGGCACACAGAGTTAACACTACAGCCATCTCTCTGCAGAATTAACACAGCCACTGCACGGGAACTGTGCCAGTCAGGTCTCACAGCTGCCCAAGTTCCTGTGCCCGATAAGAAAACAGATGGCATAGCAGCCACTTAGGGTACAAGCTGCTGTATTTTTGCTTGAGAGCTAAATCTGATGGCACTGCAGCCCAGAGTTTGCAAGCTGTCACTTAGGCTGGAAGCTTTCATGGTCCTCTGTAGGTTCTGAGCATTGTATATCATGTTTATTTTACCCATACTTGTTTGTCACGTGTACTTTACAGTGCCACACGGGATAATGACCCTTTTTCAACAAAAATCTGATTTCTTTTTGGTGTGTAAATAAAGAGTAGAGTCATCCTTTACACACATTTTCATACTTGGAATTTAGTTCAGCCTTACTTGGGATTCTATCTGGGGAAAATAAAACCCAACTTCTGGATTTATTAGGGCAGATTTGGCACGACTCCTGAAGTCTGTCAGAGGATTGCATGCAACTTGTCAAACGATATTCTACGTGTTGTTCTTGAAAACTAGCAGACGTGACAGTGATGAATGACACCACCTAGTGGACGTGCTAGTACTGCTTACACACTCCATGCCTTTCGCCTTTTTTCTGCATTACTTGCTTATGAGGACGTCTTTCAGGCGAAGAAGGCATTTATTAAATAATGACACAAAAGTTAAAGCAGATCCCCAGTGAAAAAAAAATTATTTTAGTCTTGGATAATGGTCAGAACCCTTATACATAATCATAAGCCACTGTAGAGAGAGACCAATGTTAGGCCATAAGGGGAAATTAAAGAAATCAAAAACACCCTCCAACTTAAAGTGGACCAACACCCAGGATTTTCACTATCCTGGGTTTTGGTCCACTTCCGTGGGGCATCTCGATCGGGGGTGCCCCGCTGCGTGAAACCCCCCAGATCGCCCTAAAAAACCCTCTAACAGGGAGCGCGCCTGCGCCAGCCATTCACGAACGGCCAGCGCACGTGCACGCCCTGACAGAGAGAAGCGCGAGATGCGGCCGCGGCTCGCGCATGCGCCGTTGGAATGGAGATAAGGTAAGGTTTCAAGGGCGTCCAGCGGGGTTTTACACAGTGGGGCATCCTGATTTTGGATGCCCCGCGGGGAGGGATCTGATCGGCTCGGGAATTTTATAGATTCCCGGGCTGATCCCCCCTGGGTGTTGGTCCACTTTAAAAAGTACAGGGTAGAGTGCTTAAACAGCAATTATTTACAAGGTTTATACAAACTCAGGATAACAGATTTCTCCCATGATCCCTAGCAGTAGGCCAAGCCATGCAGGTTATCTCTTTGCATGGCTCTACCTACTACTAAGGATCATGGGAGAAATCCTATTATACTTAGATTGTATGCACAATGTAAATACTTTCTGTTTCAAGAAAGCATTCGCTGCCCTGTGACCCTTTTAGGGAAAGATTCATGTTGTAGTACCCCAGAGAAATAGGCATCATCACGACAAGAAAGGGAGTCTCAATTTGAGTCTAGGACTTTTCTTGTAGCATGAGAGTTTTCTTTAAAGCTGACCTACAGGGACCTGCAGGGAAGGCCTAGTTCCAAAGGGTTCCTAACCAGTTCACCTGTTCTGCAGCACACTAGGCAGACATTATCACCTAAACATGTGATGGGTAATTTTTACAGGTGAGGTACATCATATATCCAATAAGGTATGGATATTTTTTTAAGTTTGGAAATAACAATGCCCTATGGGCTATGCTAAAAAAAAATCACAAATTTTTCTGCATAGCTTAAAGGGTGCCGTTTCCCAAAAAATATCCTTAGCTCATTGGAAAAATGATGTACCTCACCTGTAAAAAAACTCACTGGGATACAGATTGCAATCCATACTCAAAGTCATGCTGACTTCACGAAATAACCCCCATTGGGAATCACACCTCCTTCATTAGAAGAATGCACAGCCATTTACTTGGCCCTAGTAAAAAGGAGCAGAGCAAGGAAAATGCAAGCAACTCAGCACTACAGGACCCACAGCCACTGGATTCTGCATAGGAATTACAGAACTAATGTGCTTACCCTTACCTGCACTTTTGAATAGAATTACATGTTTTTGAACTGAGTTAAAACACACGGTACCTCTGTACTTTGACATGACCCAATAATTCCATAGTTAATAGCACAAACATTAGTTTAGGTTCAGGTGCGCAGCTTGACATGCAGAGTGGACAGGGAGACTTGCATTGAGTTAAACGCCAATAACTTTTGACCAGTCTTTTTTCCAGCCTTTGAGCCCAAAACACAACTCATTTAGCCCACATTTGCTTGACATGGGGCCCTTGGAGCCATCTCATGTGGCCCCTGACCTGCTGTGGGAAAAGTTGGAGGAAAGAACTGATGTGTAAAGGAAGATAAATAGGGGTCAACTAGAATAAAAGTTTGCAAGTAGAGTGATAAAGGAGGGGCACATTGCCAAATAGAGGTGGCAGCAGTGGCTTGGAAGAATGTGGTGAAATGCATAGTGCAACACTACCCCTAGGCAAACTCTCTAGCATTATAAGTTTTTTTTTTTTAGATTGAATTGAATGATTCGCATTGGAGAGTTTAGATGGGTTGAGTATTGGGAAAACAGTTATGATTGGGGACTGGTTGCGGGGGTGGGCTATGGGACCCATGTATTTGGAGAGGTATGGCGTGTGTATTGGTAACAAGTAGAGTTTGTTGCCAGAATGCGAGAGTAGAGTTTGTTATGAATGCGATATGGGGTGGTATGTTGGATGGACATACAAGTGTAAAAGATCACCCTAATGTGAAGACATGTAGTGGGTATACTGATGAAAAATGAAAAAAGTCAGATGAAAGTCAGAAGACTTAGGAAGGCAGCAAGGATCCACCCGTAATATTATACATTCCTGGAAAACATGAAGAAAGGGGTGACGCAGGATAGAGCCTGGATATTATAGATTCTGTGGGATGACGCTATTGCCACCAAAGAGAGAGCTGTCCATGTAAGAAACATAATATGAGAGCTCGACAGAGGCTTAAAAAGTGGTGCTGCCAGAGCTCTAAGGCCCCGGGAGAGATCCCATTGAGGAGCTAACCTCAAACAAATCGGTCTGGTCCGTCTGACCACTAGCAAAAAACACATGGCTAACGCCAAACCTTTCAGGTGCCTTGATCCCCTCCCTCAACAAAAACCTTTTCAGGAGCATCGCAATCTCAGAGACCATAGTGTCAGATGCCCCTTCTGAGGATCCTGACAAAGCACTGGTTCCCAAGGCTACTGGACTGAGAGCATCTTTAGAGTTGAAAACCATGGTCTCTTCGTCCACCATGGGGCTAGCAATAGAATTGTAGCAGACTGGCAGGATTTTTCATTTAGAACCTAAGGGAGGATCCACATTGGATGAAAAGCGTAAGCCAGACTGAAAAGCCACTGGTGAGCAAGGGCATCTATTCCTAGAGCTTGACCGAAGGGGTCCACAGAGAAGAACTTCCTCAGCTTGTTGTTTCGACCAGAGGCAAATAGATCCATCTCCGGAGCTCCCCTCAGGACACAAATCCGATTGAACACCTACTGGTTAAGTGACCATTCTACTTCCACCAGCGCAGAGCAACTCAAAAGAAATCTGCCACCTCATTCCGGCAACCTTTCAGGTGGATGTCTGACAGGGATCAAGGTTCATTTCTTCCCAAATCAGAAATTACTTTGCTGCTTGTTGCAGGATGGATGGCCTCATCCCTCCCTGACGATTAAGATATGCCATAGCAGTTGCATTGTCTGTTCTGATTTGTATGCGATGACCCTTCAAGTGGGGAAAGGCAGCTAGTAATGCCTCCAAGCTATCAATTCTCTGAGATTCAATGGGGATATGCTCAGTCTTCTGGACCTTTTCTCTTGAGCAGTCAGGTATCCACAATGGGCCCCCCAACCCCATGAAGAGGCGTTCGTCAATACCATGTCTTTGGGGTCCGTCCAGGATAGGCCACTCACAAACCTGTGTTTGTCTTAGCACCAACTCAGAGATATCTTCAGTAAATCTGGGACTTTGATTATCCTGTCTATGGACTCCTGAGACTTGTCCCAAAAGTTTAGAATATGCAGCTGTAGAGTCCTTGAGTGTAACTGACTCCATCTTACAGTGGGGAAGGACGAGGTCATTAGCCCCAGGACCCGCATAGCTTGACAAACCCAAATCGACGGACTGGAACACAGGGACTGAACGGCGACCTGAAGGATCTTTGACTAAGGCAGACAGATTTTCTGAAGGATCCCATTGATCTCAAACCACATATAAATCATGACCTGTGATGGGACTAGACTAGACTTCTGGTAATTCAGGATTCAACCCAATTGTAGCAAAAAATCCTCTGTCAATTCCATATCCTGGAGCAACCTCTCCTGATCTGGGGCAAAGAGGAGGAAGTTGTCTAAATATGCTATGATCCCGACTCCTTTCTGCCTTAGTGCAGTTAGAGGTTCCTCCGGAACTTTGGTCAAAAAAATTTCGGAGCCAATGCCAGCCCTAAGGGTAGGCATACAAATTGGAAGTGGAGTATTTGGTCCCCGAACTTTACTGCGAATCTCAAAAAGGCTTGAGCAGACAAGCTCAACGGTTGCTGCCAATAGGCATGCCAGCCAAGGAATGGATCAACCCCATCAGACCCACAGAGAACCAGTCTACTTACCTAAACCTGTGGTTCACGAGCCGATGGTCAGGCTCCTGCCCCAGGCAGGAACACAAAGAGCTGGTGTCTGGAAGAGGAGCTACAGCTTTTGTGTATTCTGGTGGTCATGTGTGCCTACCTTGGGGCGGAGCCTTAATATGTTTTGAGAAAAGAAGCCTTTTGGCAGCTAGATTGTGACTGCTTGACTGTGTACCCTTTAGCCAGCTCCGCATAAGGTCTAAGTAGATGACTCTCACCTTGTGTGTTATGAATAAATAAATACCAGGATCGTGATCCGAGTGAACACAACAGCTTGTAAGCTCACTGATGATGTAGGCAGGTGTTGGTGACACTGCCTGTACAACTGTCTCTGTTGTGGGGGAAGCATACAGTCCAGCCTATAGAGGACACAGGAAGCACACCCTCACAAATGTGGCTTTGGGAAGTGAGACAGAACTCTTGTGCAGTGATTAACCCCACTTGTGGTTTCCTCTACCTAAGAATAGGATTTCACATTGAAACGTACACGGATGTGCCGCTTCCTCTTTCACAATTCAAGCAGACAGCTGGGGCAGCCTCCGCCATCTGTCCAGCAGTATGCTATGTGTCCTCCTGGGGACAGAAAGCAGACAACAAACCATTATTGATCTGTCCGCTTGCACTGCTGGGAAATCCATCAAGGGAAAAAAACTTGTGTTGGTAAAACTTGGGGGGGATCATTGCTGTATCTGAAGTCACACAGCCCCTGGTCTTGCTGCCAGATCAATGTATGAGGTCCTAACAGTGGTTTAAAAGCATACAAGTTATTTATCTGCTGGAGCCAGGGTTATGATCTGCACAAAGGATATGTAATGTGGAAGTGTAGCTCATGTGCAAATATTTACAAGGTAAACAGAGCTTAACCCTTCCCCTGCAAGGGTTGATGTCAGCTCTTGCAGAGTACTGTACTGCTCTTGCTACTGGTGAAAAAAAAAAAAAGTTATACTACACAACTACACTGAAATTAAATGCCAGCTTTGGCAATGTGTCCTCGAGTATGAATGTGTATTGTACAGAACTTACCAGATTGGCTAGGGGAGGTCTGCTGCTGCAATTAAAATGTGTGGAATTCTTCTGATTGCAGAACCCGTAGAGGACGTCTGACTTCCTGTTTACATCTCTCTCCACAGCCAATCCTTCACCCTATACGGTAAAAAGGCTTTGATTAATGCCTGGGGGACCCCTGCACCGCATGTCCCCTTTGCAGCTGTCATGTTCTTCCTTCTGCTGGAGCTGCACTTATCTGACCTTGCTGGGAACAAACAAAACACTTCCAATGACCACCACCATTATCTGCCCCTTATTACGTGCACATTCCTAATTCAAAGGAGCTCGATAATTTTAAGGTTATTTTAAATATTTATTATTGTATTTTAATAGCATGAAAATCTATTTGGAAATGAAAAGTACACATCTAGGCCACAATCTTTGCTCAGTCGTACCAAATGGCATCAGCTGCCAAGGTGGTAGATATTTGACTGCATCATTGGCCAGGTTTAATAACTACACAACCCTCACTACCATACTTTGCCAGTGTGGTCAACAATATGGCACCCTGAAGTTGAGGACACTAGGTGAACATTTAGGACATAAACAGTCAGATCCCTTTTGGGGATAACCAGCTCAAAGTGGACCCCTATTACAATGGATTAAAGGGACATTCCAGGCAAAAGGTTAAATAAGCCTACTTACTGCTTGTCCTGTGCTGGCTGTCAGGATCTGCATCATTGCATTCCTTGATTAACCATTTTGACCTTGAGCCTTTCTGCTGACTCAATTTTCAGGGTCCTCTGTTTGAATTCACAGTCCCACATAGAGATACTTTCAGACAGCAGCAAAACTGATGACTGATCCTACCATGAGAGGCCCAGAAGCCCCTTTTGTCTGAAATGTCCCTTTAACCATCCTGTCAGACAACAATCCACTAAAATATGTCACCAGCAAAACAAGGGGAGACATAATGAAGTTGGAAAGCAGAGCTAATACCATTTCATAGAAGAGACTGGAACCTAAGGCACATGTGCAAAACCACAGTGTGGAGCCATTTCCAGACATAGAAACATAGAAGGTTGACGGCAGAAGGAGACCATACGGTCCATCTAGTCTGCCCTTATGTGTATACTGTATGTACTCTTTATCTTAGGATAGATGTGTGCTTATCCCAGGCATGTTTACATTCAGTGACTGTTGATTACCTCTGCTGGAAGTTTGTTCCAAGCATCTACTACTCTTTCTGTAAAATAATATTTTCTAACATTGCTCCTGATCTTCCCCCCGACTAGCTTCAGGTTGTGCCCCCTTGTTCTATCGTTAAGTTTCTTCTTATAAACACTTCCCTCCTGAACCTTATTCAATCCTTTCACATATTTAAAGGTCTCAATCATGTCCCCCCTCTCCCTTCTTTCCTCCAGACTGTACAAATTAAGTTCTTTAAGTCTCTCCTGATAAGTTTTAAGTTTAAGTCCTTCCACCATTTTCGTTGCCCGCCTTTGGACCCGTTCTATTTGAATAATGTCTTTTTGCAGGTAAGGTCTCCAGAACTGCACATAGTATTCTAGCTGTGGCCTCACCAGGGCTCTATACAACGGCATCACAACCTCCCTCTTCCTACTGGTGATGCCTCGAGCTATGCAGCCGAGCATCCTGCTAGCTTTTCCCACTGCCTGGCTACACTGTCCACTCATCTTGCAGCTATCAGTAATCAGTACCCCTAAATCTCTCTCCTCCGAGGTCCTGGCTAACACAGTGCTGCCCAGATACAAAGTTGCCAGGGAGGGTTTAGGTCTGTTATACACACCAATACTTAGTCAGCAACTAAGAATAGGCTTCAAGCTTGTTCGAGGTGGGTGTCTATTTCAAGTGGTCCCATGTCCTCCCTTGCAACTTTGTTCAAGGAGGATCTTTTTGTTTACAGGGAAACTAAACTAACCTAATCCGCTACCTCACACCATCAGTGAAGCCTGCTTTGAAGAGATAGTCATTCGCCTTTCAATAGCAGAATGTCATCTGATGGGGGGTACAGGAAACGGCTGTACAGACACACGGCAGCCACAACCTCCTCCATTAGGAGACAAGCTTCATTGCAGTGTCCAGCTAATTTAGACGCTACACAGCAAGCTCCATGCACGAGTTCTGTCTGCCTTCGACCAAAGAGATATCCCACATTGGGATGCCCCCAGGGCAGGGTTTCCTGACCCCCTCCTCAAGGCCCACCAACAGGCCATGTATTGCGGATCTCCACACAGATGCCCAGGTGAAGTAATTACTGCTCAGACAGAGCTTTAAAGCCAGATTTATGGAGATCCACAAAACATAACCTGTTGGTGGGCCTTGAGGAGGGGGTTGAGGAACAATGCCCAGGGTGATTTGATTTGAAGGAGGCTTTAAGCAGTGAAGCTGAAGGATCATCACTGTGGTCAGTCCAGTTTGGCACCTATTCAAGCAGTGAAGCTGGAGGATCACCACTGTGGCCAGCCCATGTTGGTGGCTATTTGAACAGTGAAGCTGAAGGTAACACGTGTCTGGGCTGGTAGCAATAGTGATCCTCCAGCTTTACAGACTCAGTCTAGTGACCAATATCTGGTCCTGCTGATAGATAATGGCTGCATGGACCAATTGCTGCCAGCCAGACACACATGTACCTATATAAGCGTTGAAGCTGGAGGATAACTATTGCTGCCAGCCCAGACACGTGTTACCTATATAAGCAGTGAAGCTGGAGGATCGGATCAGGCCAGCTCAGACACACGTGTACCTATATAAGCAGTGAAACTGGAAGATCACTATTGCTGCCAGCCCAGACAAGTGTTACCTATCTAAGCAGTGAAGCTGGGGGATCACCATTACACCAGCCCAGACACACGTGTTACCTGCATAAGCAGTTAAACTGGAGGATCACTATTGCAGCCAGCCCAGACCCATGTGTACCTATATAAGCAGTGAAGCTGGAGGATCACCTTTACAGCCAGTCCAGACCCATGTCTACCTATATAAGCAGTGAAGCTGGAGGATGACCCCAGCAGTGGCTACAATGGGTCGTTATCTCATGTGGATGGTGGTGGGAGCAGCCATGCAGGTCAGCGATTGCCTACAGACATAGAATTGCTCCATGCGGCCATTATCCATCAGCAGGGCCAGACATTGGTCACTAGACAGAGTCTGTGGGGATTAATAAAAGTGATGTAGACTTAGATATGGTGCCCGGCCAGACAGCCCAGGCTGGGTTACCCCCCTTCTATTGGGACAGACCCCAGACACATAACGGCGGAGCATTTCTGCAGATAACACTAATTAATTTGCTTTCCTGGCGGGTCATTAGCATAAGGGTCCTTTGAAGGGAGGAAACGAGTGTGGCCCGGGGCCCTGTGTGGCTCCCGGGGGCACAGCCCTGTCGAGCAGCAGGGAGCCATTATTGCTGGTGTTTGGGGAAGCAGGGCCGCTATTGACATGCAAGGCGAGGTGTCGGCCCATTTCCGTCGCCCTGCATGGGGGCAGCCCCTCTCCACACACACACACACAGCGATGTGATAAAAGGGTAGAGGGGCTTGTTTGTGTGCAGGAAATGTCCACCTCCCCCGCCGCCTCCTAATGCTGCTGCTGCTGGCGGGGACAGGCTCTTCCTTCCCTCAGGAAACGAGCTGACAGCATCTCCCGGCCGACAAGTGCGGGCACATCCACGGCGGCACAGCTGCTGCTGCTGTGCGGAGCTCGGTGGCCAGCGGCTGGGCTTCTGCCTCCCCCTGTCTCCCTCCTCCTCCCGCCGCCTATCGCCCTCAGGGCTCCCGATACACCTTGCAGCCCTCACAGAACAGCTCCCGAGCGCGCCCCCGGCCTCAGCCAATCAGCGAGCGCGGGGCCGCTCCACGTTCTGTTTTTTTCTGCTCGCTCGCCGCCGCCAGCCAATCGGAAGCCCCTCCTTGAACAAACCCCGTGTTCCAGGAATCCATTCATTCAGAGGCAGGAGAGCGCGAGGCGTGGAAGGTTGTCGTGGGAGCTGCTGTGACTGATCGCCTTCATTCATCATCACCGTACTGTGGCCGTGCTGCTGCTATCGCTATCCACATCGGACCCGGGGGATTGCTTATACCCAGGACACGAGAAGCCCTTGTTTTATTGGCTTGCTGCAGGGAGACGTGGAACAGTGGAGCTTCCTCCCGTGTTGCCGCTGCCAGAGCCTGTGGATGTGTATGTGTGTGCGGCTCCGGGGAGCGAGGAGCACGCTGTCAGCACCGGCCCGGGGATTGTATTCGGAGTAGCATGACAGCACGCCGCGTGTCCCATGCTTAACCAGCATCGCATCGCCTGCGGGGCTCCATCGCCTGTACATGGGACTGAGCTGCCATCCTGTCTGCAACGAGGTGAGTGCAGCTGCCATCGCATGTGTGTGTGTGTATGTGGGGATCAGATGGCACGCGGGCCTGATGGGCAGCTGGTAACACCTGATGCCCTGTGCGGGACACCGGGGGGAGAATGGGCAGAGTACTGCCCCCCTGCGGTCATGTTCACCACTCCTTCCCTCCCCCTCCTCACAGCTAGCGTTTTGTTTTCATTCATAAGTTTTTCCTTCCTCTCCGTCTCCCCCTTCCCTCCTCTATCAGAGGATCTCTCCCTCCCTCCTCTCCACACGGTGCCATCAGCCTGCTCTCCATGACAATCATTAGAGGAAAGCTCCCTCTGGCCATCTGTAAGCCATTACAACTGCCCCCACCCCCTGCAGCTCCTCTCCCAGTCCTCATGGGGTACTTCTTATTTACTCATTCCTTTTTTTTGGACTGATGACAGTCACAGGCAGCCCCACATTTTACAAAACCCAGCCCTGTACTCGTTTGTGTTGAATGCAGGCGTTTAAAGTTTTATTTATTAGATAACTTACTAAATGGAAAAGGTGCGCTTCTCAATTCCTACCAATAAATAGTATTTAAGAAAACACAATAGAATAGCTCGTGTGTTAGCTGTTGGGTGTGTTGCTTTTATTACTTTAGCATTTTGTAATGACAGAGAGTCAATGTGAGCACATGAGGCAGTTCAGATTATTAAGGGTAGGGAGTTTTTAGCATTTTAATGTCCATTCTATTTAGTGACCTTAGTGCAAGCCAGTTAAAAAAAATCCCATATAACTAGTAACTTGGGTAACATCGTACTCCTTGTTTTGCCCCAGTTCCAGTCACTTTGACTACTTCTTGCAGTCCCAGTCTGTGCCTTTATACACTTGTGGCTCTTGTGCAACACAAGGAACTCCCCCTTTTTGTTGGGCTTTGTAGATTCTGGTCTAATAGAACTAGTCCCATCTTGCAGTAGAATTTCTTTTTCTCTGTAGAAGAGTAGTAAATCATTTTCAGAGAATTCTTGTTATTTGGATGTATCCGGCTGTAAGTTTTGTTGATTGATACAGGCTATTTTGTTTATTTATATGGTGCTGTATTAAGGGTAACAAGGGTTGGAAATGAGCATAACAAACTGCAAAATGTACATAGAAATATTAGAAATTAGAAAGCTCCCAGATCCCAGTTGCAGGCAATGAATTTGGAGCATTGGTATATCAATATAATGCACTAGTCGATGCTTGTGGAGTTTTTTACTGACTTTCCCTGCTATGATCTGTTTCAGGTTTTCAGATGCATGCCAAGTTCACGTTGAATGCCAGAAGCCGAGATCACCACAGATGGAGCTACAAAGTCAACATGGCACTAGCGGTTCATTAGTGGTCATCCAGCAGCCTTCTTTGGACAGTAGGCAACGATTGGATTATGAGCGGGATATTCAGCCGGCCACTATCTTGTCTTTGGACCAGATCAAAGTTCTTCGGAGCAGGAATGAGTACACAGAAGGCCCATCCATGGTCAGGAAACATGGGCCAAAAACTGCACCAAGGAACAGTAAGCAGGAGAGGACTCATGAGATCATACCGGTTAATGTGAATAATAATAATGAGCATAGACCTTCACACTTGGCTCATACAGGACATGTGTACAATTCAAGGGCTCCTGTGCTGAGCAGGTCCACCAGCACAGGAAGTGCAGCAAGTTCTGGTAGCACAAACAGTGCCTCGTCCGAACAAGAACTTTTGGGACAATCTCCACCACCCAGAAATGGCTCTGGTCACAGGACAGACAGGGTAGTTCGGATGCAACCCAAATCTACTGCATTTGTTGTAGATGATCTAAAGAGCTCTTTAAAATTGGACTCTTCACAGCACAGGTTTATTTGTGAACAGTGTGGAAAGTGCAAATGTGCTGACTGCACAGCTCCGAGGCCCCTACCATCATGTTTGGCGTGCAACCGACAATGTCTCTGCTCTGCTGAGAGCATGGTTGAATACAGCACTTGTATGTGTCTGGTTAAAGCGGCTTTCTACCACTGTTCAAATGACGATGAGGGGGACTCATATGCGGATAACCCTTGTTCTTGCACCCAGTCTCACTGCTGCTCTAGATACTTGTGCATGGGAGCAATGTCCTTGGTCTTGCCATGCTTGCTTTGCTACCCTCCTGCCAAGGGATGCCTAAAACTGCTCCGTGGTTGTTACGACAGAGTTAATCGTCCTGGTTGTCGGTGCAAGAACTCAAATACTGTGTACTGCAAACTGGATGAGGTTCCACAGGGCCAGGGCAAGCCCTCCTGACTTTCCCCAAGGAATATACTTTCCAGCTGATGGATCTATTTACTGTGTATGCTAAACAAATACACATATATTTACCCTGAGTACCTCCCATTTCCCCTTGGAATGTTATTTTCCTTGAGTTTCACAGTTAATTGGCCTAGAAAAGGTGTTGGCCTAGCTGCACATTAATACCACTGAACATAATAAGTGCAACACTGCAAAATGCTGCAATAATCAAAAATGTCTAGTAACCCATTGCAACCAGATTGTGGTCAACGTTTAGCTTTTTATTGCTATTTGCTATGGGCTACTACACATCGCTATTTGCCTTGGTAAAAAAGCATGCATAAGTTGATGTAATAGCGAAATATGTTGGTCTTAGTTTAGTCAGAATTAACTTAATTTGTTACCTGACCGTGGTAAAACCTTTCATCTTTCTGACCCCCCCCCCCCTCTTTTTTCTCTTCTTTTTTATTTGGCCAGTAGCAAAAAATACATATAGCCCATCTCTATCAAAAGCCAAAAATACAGTTGACGTCCATTATAATTTGCAAGTTATGCGTTCAATGAAAGCTTTGCAAATGATGTCTTCTTTAATTTTAAGTGTTGGGAGTCTGGTAAGCATGAGCGTATGCAGCCAGTAAGTTAATATTCTCGAACTCCCATTTCTTTAATCTTTTGTTTATGCATTGGCATTAGACATACTTGTTGAAGGACATTTTTTACCCCCCCCCCCCCCCCCCATGTGCCAATTTGCCTTATCTTGTCTCTGTTACTAATGTGTTCAATTCAGGTGCCAGAAAACGTACCAGCCTTAACAAAATAAGCTCTTTCTCCCCCCTCTAGGAATCCATTACTTTTTGTGTTTCCTGGCGGTGGTTTTTCCTCCTTGTTATCTTCTTTTTCTTTTTTTTTTTTATTTCCTAAGCCACAACTTGGCTTTTTGTATATTTTATGTACAAATTGCAAAAATGGAATATTGCCTATTTTTAAGACAAAAGTCTGTTTTAAAACTTTTTTATTGTAAAGAATATTTATTATGTGAATCTATTATTTTATGATATTTATTTTGAAAGAAATGAAAAAAATTACAAGTCTGAATATAACAGTATCCATATGTTTTAAATAGGGGGACACAAAAGAAAATACCCATGTTAACTATAATGCAGGAAAAATATAATTATTAATGAATGTGTTTTCTTTTTGTCAGAAGTCATTACCTACACCATAATGGCTTGTCCCACTCTGTAGCATGTATTTTCAGAATGATTTTTTTTATTTAATTAAAAATGTATTTTAACTTTAATGTGGGTTTGCCTTTTTGTTTTTTTTCATAGTAGTTTTTATGAAGAGTCTAAAAAAATATTTCTATCAATGGGTAAAAGAGGCAAAATTGAATCACAATTTTTAATTACTAATGTGCAAAATTACTTTTAACATGGAGCTTGTGTGTGTGGGTTTGTGTGTATAATATAGCGTCTATATGTAATATAGAAATTATACAGCGAGAGCTAAGCACCTGGTATGATTTTGATCTGAGAATATTCTGAGCAACTTGTATGACAATCATTTCATTTCCTAGTAAGCTAATTAGTGGTGCTCCCCCCCCCCCCCACCTTTTGCTTTTTTGTTTTTAGTCTTAAGCCATTTCATTTTCGCAATGCTAAGAATGTATGTTATCCAGGTTTAGAGGAAAAAAATGTCACTTTCCAGTTCAGAAGTGGCAACTTTGCACTTAAAAATTACTTGCTGACATTGGAATGTTGCAAGTTAACTTATAGAGGTAGCATGAAACCTTGTACGTCTCTCAATCTAGGTTCGGGTGGTGACTGGATTCAAGGCTGTGACTTTTTATGGTTGTTAAAATGATCACAGTTCTAGTAACTGTTTGGAATTAGATTGAAAATATAAAATGTTTGTTTCAAACGTGCTCAGTGGAACTCAGTGGAATATTTTTAAGCTGTTTTATGATATATAGGTTTTTATGCATGTTAGTCATATTTTTAAATTCATTTGGTCATCCTCTTTACTCGTTTGTTAGAGGTCTAGTAATAAAATGAAAAATGTGTTTTATTGCCTCTGGCTCTGACATAATATGTGCCTTTAAAAGAAATTTGCAAGCCAGGATATCCGGACAATAAATTGGTAAATGCCTTGTGGCTCCTGTCGGGGAAGGAGGGATTGATAGGAGGTCAAGGACTGTTGCTATTAATTCTTCCAAAACATTCTACTTTCAATGGCTTAATCTGTGTCCATATCAAATTTCAAGACCGGAACAGCTAATTATTCAAGTCATCTTATTGGTTTTTGGATAGTTTTTGTTTGTTGGTCAATTTTTCACCCGCTTAGGTGGTGCTCTGTGGTGTCTGCAAATCTCTGCATTTGTTTTGGGCGCAAAACTAGAAATCTATTTTTTATTTTTTTTTTATTACAATACCTAAGCAAACTGCACCTTACTACGTACTAATACTAATAAGCTTCAAACCTTTTTTGCATGCCATGGGCGCCTCTCTAAGTTGGCTTGCTCCTCTTGTTAAACCTTTTCACCAAAATGTAGATCAATATGAGGTTTTGCATTTATCATTGCAATATCCACATTTTGCAGAGAACTACTTTACCAAGCTGTACATTAATACTTGATATAAAGTTAGTTATCAATTAATCAACTAAAACTACTTTAGGAATACCACATGCTCCTTATCCATAGGGGTAAATATATTATGCTATACTTGTTGGCAAGTGAATAACTAATTTAAATAAGGAAAAAGTAATAGTACATTTCGTGGGGAAGTGGTAACCCATATGTCTGGAGTTATTTGTAAAGGTTCCAGTGCAAAGACCTCCTTAAGAAACTACAGAAGTTGGCTATTACCATAAATAGTTTAATTGGATAGACTGCTGGCCAGAAATTTAAAATTTGTTGCTTTTATTTCTTTCACATGTAAATACTGATATTCTCTCTCGATATGACCCTAGTGGTTTTATTTGCAACCATGTAGTTGACCTTTGTTCTGTATTTGAAAAGCTTTGTACATGAGGAAGAAAATGTATGCATAGGCCAACAATAACTTTTGTTTTAAGTGGGGCTTGGACGATGACTTTTGACAACCACTGCTTTATGCACCTTATTTTGGGGGGTTTTATACTTTCAATAACTTTAGCTAGCTAGATAAATATCCTTGTCTCCGTGCTTCAGAGTACTGGAAGCAGCAATTGTCCACAGATAATACTTTTCCTCCTTATAGACCCTTGTTGCACAGTGGCTGCAGTGGTAGATGAGCATGCCGTACTGGGGGTGGGGAGTCTTGACTTTTATTCAGTGTAGGTCTTTTTAATAAAAAGTTAGGTGCCTTCGTGGATCTTTAGGAAAGTGTAGCAAATAATTAGGATAAGCTGTAGCCCTTTTTCAACTATGTACCCATGTCACAGGTGTATAGTGGTTGTTTTTATAAGGTATATTCTTCTTTTTGCAGATTTCTCAGGGTATATTCTTCTTTTTGCAGATTTCTCATGAGTAATCCTGTTTGTTCTGATGTAGGGAAGCCCAATGCATTATTACAGGAGGGCTGGGGTTAAGTAGTAGCAATTCTTTCACTGCTCCTCACAGTACAAAGTAATACTAGTACTCCAGAATGCAACACAATTAGCTTCTCTTCCTCTAGCTCGAGGTAATCTTTAGCTGCAAAACATTTTTCAGGATTTGTTGATTCTATGAGCTGGGTGGAGCTGCTTGTGTCAAGTTGCACAGATCAGATTTCACAAGCTCTTACTTTTCTTAGGAGTGGAGAGTTGATGGAACCTCTGCACATACTTCTGACATGTCTGATTAGGCGACAGGCCTGTGTTTAGACCCGACTGCACATCGAGCTGTAACTCCTTTTTTCCCCAATAGAAATATACAGCACACAAACGTGGTATCCCTCTTCTTTTTTTTTTTTTTTTTTACCTGACTATTCTTGGTGCCGGACATATTTTAGAAAGATTTGTAAGCGGACTTCAGATACATAAACCTGTCAAAACGCGATCTAACTTGTACGCGAGAACAGGATTTGTAAGAAACCCGTCAATTCTATAGCACTTCTTTCATGAAAGTCAGGGAGATTTTTTTTTTAATCCCAAGCATAAATCTGTATAATGTACAATGTAGAATGATCAGTGTCTGCATCGCCTGCAGAAATGTATAGGCTTGCATGCTTTGCTTTCACACTATTACTAAAAATCTGCTTAAAGTTGTTATTGTAAGTAAAAACTGTTCTTAGCGAGAATGTCTGTCTTCCTCCTGCATCTGATCAGTTCAAGACTCTCACTGCATAGGTGTCTTTGGCACATTGGTTGCGAAGCTGATCCAGTTTTATAGGCCTCTTGTGCACTAGAGGGCCCAAAGGTTGCCTAAAAGGGAGAAAGTCACAGGAATTTGACCTCCCATAGTAGCTGTGCAGTCAGAGGGGTGTAACTATAGGATGCAACTTGTCAGTTTAAATCTTACTGTGTATAAAAGAAAAGGGCACTAGTGGTCAGGGAGGTTCCTTACGTTCTCCCTACTAGGCGGACCCACTGTGCAGTAGTCTTTTCTATATATATTATGTCAAGTTAGAATTATCATTAGGCTTGGCAGAAAATACAAAATGAAAGTAATACAATTTTATTGGCTCAGTAAACTGAAGATGCAGGCTCTTGAAACCCACTGGGTTTTTTCCTCAGGCAATATACCTGTACTGTAAGCTTGGCAAAGCCTGTTTCCCCATTGTATTCCCTGTATATCGGTCTATAAAAACTGCTCCTTGGAAATAAGTTATTGGCAGATTGGACTCGCTGTGTAAAAACATGCTGTTCCCCGAGCAAACTCAGTTCTCCTCGGTCCAGTGGCACATGTGCGGTTGTTGGTCGAATCTGCTTCTCCAGCCACGTATATTAATGGAATCCCAGGCGCATACATTGGCGTACGGCATCACTCGCACCCTTTAGATGTGCGTAGCTATTCAATTGCGGCAGGGGTGGCCCCCTCAAAGCCTAGAAAGGATGCGGATGATGCCGCCACCGGGCATGCAGGACTCGTAAGGAAAGAACTGTGGGCGAACCAGGGTGTTTCACATAGGGGGTATCCCAGTTTGGCATGCCCCGGGGAGAGAGAATCAGACGGCCCTGGAGGTTTTGGACTACTTTAATCTGCATACCAAAGCCATCTAAAACCCCACCCAGGCAATGCTACTGGCTTGGCGGTGGCTCACTAAAAAAAAAAAGAAAAGAATTGTCACATCAACAGGTTGGATTTGAGATAGTCGATTGGTTGATCTAAAGTGTGCTGTCTGATGTGACGAGCTTGCTGGCTGCATCCTTGGCTGTTCTATGGTCTGAGGTGTGCTCCTGCCCACAGCACATCTGAATGGCCGGGGTGCCGGAGCACAGCTCATCTAAAGGGAAGCAGAGGATGTGACCACGGTCTGTGGGAGCCCTGGGAAAGGTAAGTTGTGTTTTTTTGGGGGGTGATTAGTGGGGTTTTACACAACGGGGATCCTCTAGGGCTGGTCCTTACAGGCCTTATTTAGCAATAAGAGATCAATTGCCATCTTACATGCTAAAAACATCTGCAACACATAAATCCAATGAAAAGAGAATGATCCTTTCAATGTGGTCAAAACCGATTGAAATCTTTTTCATTGCAGAACTCTCTTAAGACAAAGCTTTGACAAATGTGTGAAAGGTGTAAACTATTAGTAGTTTCACCAGTATGACACATGTTAAAACAAATGCACACAAACCGTTTCTTACTTCCTATGCTGCTTCATCACGTGATCAGCTGATATAAACTACCAGGACATATATCCGCTAGATAAAAAAATGTAATCGGTGTGTGTTTAGTCTTTTTGTTTTAGGGTTAAAGCCCAGTTGCGGGAAAATAATGCTCCTACCCTGAGTTTACATACCATGTGGGCTTACTGGTATGTATCCTCTAATAGGTACTTTGTGTGTGAAATCCAGGCACTTGTTCTTCCCCTACTTCCATTATCCCTCAATGGGAGCTATTTTTCACTTGCATAGAACTATTGGAGGAGGCAATCGAGCTATGTAGCTTGTGCCTTGATGCTCCACGTTGGCTAGCAGCTCATCTGAGCTGCATAATGCTAGACTCTGAATAAGGAAGAGGTCATTTTTATTCTCTCTTGGTTTGAGATTACACTTTCAGCACAGATAATACTGTAGTGGAGCTGCCATAGGATTAGCTGACCATTAACTGCGTGACATATGAACTCGATGAACCCATGACATGTGTTTGCCTATTAACTTGTCCACGTGCTGTCTAACCATTTCCATATTGCTTTTCCTAGCCCAAGCTAGACGTATGCAATGACTATTCCTAACTGAACTCACACTGGTGCTCATTGCAACTTCCAGTGATGTAAAGCATTTTTGCTCAGTGTGGTATCTGCTCTAACAATCTTATACATAATCGTTTGTTAAAAAGAACCTGGAAGTCAAAACCATTCAAGCCCCTTCTATGGGGCTCTAACCGGACCAACAGCCTTGCACAGTTGGAAAAGAAAACGCACCAAAACTCACTTGCTCCATCTGCACACATACACTTACAGTTGCTCCTGTCCCCACTCAAAGCTGAAAAGCCGTCTCACCGATTTTCTAACGGTAGTGGCCATTTTGGAACTTCCTTTCTAGGCATCCCAGTCGTGCTGCTGCCTGGATTCAACTGACATAACTATGCACTTTGTACCGCCATCTTTTCAGCACTACACAGCGTATTTATGAATCCTTCTTGAAAACATTGGTGCTGTATTTTTCCTGTGCTGGTCAGCGTTTCATCAGTACAGTTACAAGAAATCACTGTTGGAGACAAACTTTATAGTGCATTTAGGTTGCATTTTAATTGTTGTTTAATTGTCCAGATTACACTTCCGTAACAAAAAGAAGCCACAAATAAAGATTTTTCTATGAAACAAAAAAAATTATTTGGCGACAGCTAGGCCCTGCGTTTCCATTATCAAGTCCCAATGCAAGTTCTGTACAAATAAATGTGTGTAATATTAATTATAAGCATAAAACAATTCAATTCAGTTGTGCCTACTGTGCTCTATGGGCTCTTGGGTTTTCCCTCCTAAAAAAGAAGTGAGTTTTCTCACCAGGCTCAGAATCGACCCCAAAGAGGGAAATCACTAGTTACTCCTCTTTAACACTATCACCATTCTTAGTACATACTGCTGCGCTCCACTCTCTCACCCTTTAGATTTTGAGCTCACTAGAGTAGGGCTCTCATTCTTAGAGGCCGATTCATTAATAGCGGAAGGTAGCGACAGTTGAGCGACTGTAGCAGTATTTTCACAGCGCCCGCTAGTAGTCGCTGTGCTTGGCCATTGTTCGGTTGTTGATAGCGACTGAGTCGGTGTGCAGTAATGTTGAATACGGGGTGATGAGTCGCTATTTGACAGGTTCCGCGATGTATGGGTGCGCATGATACCTTAAAAAAAATATCTAACATGGCAGAAGTGGTCACAGAATTTTTCACATTTAAAAAAAAACAAACAAACATTAATAACAATTAATTATTAATATTTAAAGATTGTTCCATTGAAATGCATTGGAGAGCGCCAGGTAGCGAGAGGTCATACCTGTCGCTGTTCAAGGTCGGACGCTGGCGCTGTGGGCTGAGGCTGGAATAATGATGAATAAGTGGCTATCTGGCGCTATCTCAGTCGCTAAGCAGGATTGGCTTGATAAATGTGTGATTGTGGTGGGGAGCCGGCGTTCTCATGGCGGTGCCCGTCAGTACCGGTCGCTCACCAGTCGCTATTCCTTCATAAATAAGGGCCTTAGTATATTCCAGTATGAATTTTATTTTGCATTTCTGTCAGATCTGGCTCATAAAACCTGTGAATTACCATTATTATTTTATTTTCCCCATGAGTAACTTCTACCTTGTATGATGATGGCCCTCTATAAATAAATAATAACAATGGAAAAGGTCCACATTCTATACAGTATGTTATGTATAGGACTGAATGTAAGCTGCCCTTGCAAAATAATATACCGGTATATATATTTTTTCAGTTTATTGTTTAATTTTTTGCATGCTACTAAGGTTGGATTTTTAATTTCCTAATTAGCTAGCAGTCTTTGCTGGGGTACAAGTGTATAATCCCATTTCTTGTTTAGACTATTATTTTAGCCATTCTTGCCGGAGCCGTATTTCTTAACCGCAGGCAGGCCTTGAATCTTTGCTATGACATCAGTTGCGTGCCGTTTTTATTTAAGAGTGGAAGGCTTTGAAATGAATGTGAGAGCCTCTGTTTACATTCGCATGCACCTGAAGAACCTGCATCGTGGTTTCAAAATACAGCTGGACTGGCCATTCCTTCAAGAAATGTGGAAAAAGTGATATAATTACTGGAGTTACACCGCTTGCCAGTAGCGCACATTGCAGCTTGATGTAAAGCACAAACCTAAAAATAAAATTCAATAAAAGTTTACTAAGTGTTTATAGAATTCACTTTCTTTTTTCTATTTTTGCTTTCCCTCATTACGTATTATGAATAATGATTAAATGTCTTTACTAGAGATGTATATGGACAATCTTGATCAGCGCTGTAGGTGCAGCAGCTTGTGGATTCGCTGAAAAGATACTTTATTATCTATGTGCTTTTGAAACATTTAAAGTGGACCAAAACCCAGCTCGGTGGGCTAAGGAATCTTATAGATTCCCAGGCCGATTGATTACCTCTTCAAAATCGACCCCCAGGTCGCAAGGTTCACTTACCATGCGTCCTGGTCCAACAGGGCATGCGCCAGTCTCGGCTACATCCCCGCTAGGCCTCTAGTAGGGCACGTGCCTGCTCCAAACATCTGTGAATTGCCGACGCAGGCACACTCCCTGTTAGAGGGAAGCAGGAGATGCGACCTCCAGTGAGCTTGGAGCCACTGGCCTTAGACACCGTTTTAGATGGTGTGACGTCAGCGGCTCCGAGCATGCTAAATGGACAAGTGCCGGCACATGCGCCGTAGGACCAGGAAGAGGTGAGTTTCTTTGGCCGATCTGGGGGGGGAACCTAAATCCAGGATAGTCAAAATCCTGGTCCTTCTTGGTCCACTTTAAACCGGCACAGATTTGTTTTTGTATGGGTTGCAATTTAATTCTTAGCTATCAAAACTTTTTAAAGAGACGCATTTGCAATCCAGTCATGTCCCAGAGTAAAAAAGGTGCTCAGCGCAAAAAAACACACCAAGGATGTCCAGACTTTGGGCCCCTCTCTAAAAATATAGGACACCCCACCCTCTGACCCCTGGGGTACCAGGCTCCCTACAGGGCATAGGGTAGCAGCCAGGGGATAAAATGCCCCTGAGCAGAGGTGAAACTAAATGTGACTGGCCCTGGTGCAGTTATGAAATTATGAAATGGTACACCTACATGACTCCTACACTAACCTTTTTACCATTGTTTTAAAGAGGAAAAAAACAGGATTTCCACTATCCAAGGCTTTGTTCCTCCAGTCTGGGGCATCCTGTGTGGCAGGGTTTCTGTCTCGGTCTGGGGATGCAGCATGGGATCACCATCAAGGTGAGCAAATTGGATGATCCCCGGGGATACAAGCAGGGGGATGGCCCATAAAGATGGAGAACACCGGCGCAGAATCTTATTGACTCTAGGGAGGTGGTTGCTCCTCTTTAGCTGACCTAAAGGTAACTAAACTATTAAAGTGGACCAACAGTCAAAAAGAAAAAAAAGGCCAGAGGACTTACCGATTTCCCTGCAGCCACACAGTGACTGATGTTGGCAGCTGCTTCTGCAAGCCGCTTCTGGGTCCATGGAGCGGCAGAATCTATGAATGCAGGTTGCTGCAGACTACTGGCCAGTGACACGATTCACCAGCCAACAGCAGAAGTTCCTTACCCGGCCACCGATCGATACCGCTGTCCTGCTCACCTCGCAACCCGCTCAATCGCCGCAGCTTTCCACAGTGTCAGAAAAGCCAGCTGCTTTCGGCAAGGGACTGGCTCGTGGGGGCGGTGAAAGGCTGCACCTGAGAGGATTGTGGGATATATACTGTAGCAAGATGGAGGCGCGGGATCGAGATGTCCTATGCTCCCGGGTGTAGAAAGATGGAGGTGCAGGAGCGAGATGTTCTATGCTGCCAGGTGTACAAAGATGGTGTTAAGGGAACGAGATGTCTGGGAGCTGCTGGGTGAGTAAGTCAATAATAAGCATGCAGCGGTTTGCATGCTTATTAATGACCTTTTTGGTATTTTTAAATGTAAAAACAATAGACCGTTGGCCCACTTAAAGGCTGAAACAGCAGATACAAATGGTACTAATTTATGAGCACACAATATGTGATATTTATGCTGAAGGTGCAACAATGTTGGTGCCCCCTGCTTTTATGGGCCCCAGTGTGATTGCTATCCCTGCACCCCTTGTAGTTATTACCTTGCCACTGAGTGTCTGGAATGATTCCCTCAAATTGCACTGGCAGGGTGGGAAAGGACCAGATGTGTGGTGGGCCAGTGACTCAATACAGAGTCCATCTGCTTCACTCATCCTATCCCAGACACTGAGTGATCTGGGCACATGCCCTAGTGGTTAGGTATTGGTCATGCAGGTTTGATTCCCACCCAGCTGGGACATGACTGAAGTGCTCTTGAGCAAGACACTTAATCCCCCAACTGCTCCCCGGGCGCCATAGTTTGGGCAGCCTACCACTCCGAGCATATGTGCACTCATTGCTTGTGTTTGTCTCTTCACAGATACACAAACATACATTGGCCAGCTATGCACAAAAAAAAAAAAAAAAATTAAATAAGTCATTAAAGAATAAGCTCGAAAGGCAGGGCTCTCTCTCCTATTGTGTCCTACTCTCATACTGCTTGCTTTGTAACCTTTCTTTGCATTAGGTCTATGTGCTATATGTTTTACCCTGTCTACATTGAAAAGCACTATGGAAGAAGATGGAGCTATATAAATAAATAATAATGTCTTCAGTTTGTGGGGTTGAGATTTGGGGGGGGGGGTTAATAAATAAATCCATCTTCCTAGAGCAGGGCTATAAGTATAAGCAGGACTGCCATCAGAAATGTCTTCATTCCATACAACCTAAACTGCAGGAAGCTGAGAGGGAGTGGATGGGTGGGTGAGTGGTGGAGGTGGGCTGCAGGCTGCATAATTAATTAACTAATTAATAATAGTTAATAATGATGAGCTGGTATCGGGGCAAATGACTGGGCAAGGGTAGGGGGGGGGAGTAGCTCCATCACTATTATTTAGACATAATTATTATTATAAGGATTCAGGGAGGGATTCAGTCAATATGGATCTCTCCCTGTGGAGTGTTCTAAAGGGAGGCTAGCAGCTTCCCAGATGAGTAGCTCTGAAATATTGGGCTGCATTGCATGTCCCAACTTTGGGGACTCAAAAATAAGAGTAGGGACCACACTAAACACAGAGTGCCTTGTCGGGGCGGTGTGGCTTCCACATGTATCTGCAGATATATGCAACCAAATCTCTGTCTTTCTACACAGCTAGACATGTTTGGTGCTTAATACTTAGATGATGAGAGGGTTAAACTGGGCAGTAAATTGGTTCCCAGGCCCTGAATAATAATAATAATAATAATAATAATTTTGTATAAATAATAGTGATGGAGCTACCCCCTTTACTTAAATGACTGGACCCCATAAAGGAGTCTTGCCTGTACTGCCTGATGCCAGCCCTAAGTATAAGTATAAGTATAGAAAGCTTTATTATTTTTCATCAAAAAATGTCCTTTGAATGAAAATAATGTATCAACATAAATATGTATGATTGTCCCAACAATTCAATTTGTTATAGAATTGCCTTCACAGGAGTCTAAAAATGGGGCCTCCCTATGAACTCATCGTACTAGGAGTGACACACCCGATGTTAGCAAGTGCTCATCTAAAGAAAAGCAGAGGAAGCATAAAATTATAGGTACTCTTCTATGAGGCCTATCTCACACATGGGCAAAGTGTTGCGATCTTGGTTTCCATGGAAATCACTTCTGCAGCAACTTTAAAGCAGTCGATATACACCAAAATTGTGTCTGGCAGGGCTTTTGCGTGGCTATTGAAATCGCAATCACATATAGACTTGATCCCTCAGGCCATAGACATGTGCCATCCTTCTCAACAGAAACAGGTCAAATCCGTATACCTCCTGAGACCCGCACATGCACTGTGGGACTATGTATCAAGATGAGTACATTGTGAAGCCAGGGGGTTTTATGCTGCATGGCATCCCAAATCAGAATGCCCCCAGGACAGGAAATCGCCCAGGCCAGTTAAACGGGTTTTGGTCCTTTTGAAGTGCTTTCTCTAATGTTTGAATAACAGTTTATTGCTATCTCATTTGTTTGTAGTGTTATTTGCTTGAAAAGAAAGTTTTCATTCAGAAAGCTCTTACACTTCAAACATCCAATCATATGTGTGAATTTGTTCAAATAATTGATCTTCTTAGTGTACAGGCTGGAATGTACTCAGGGCTGCCATCGGTTTAGAACAGACATGGGTCCTGGTTAAAAAAGAATTGGGTTTCAGTCTGTTGTTCATTTACATCATGACACTCCACTCTCCTGTTGTATAAGACTACAGGGAGCATGCTGACCAGGGAGGGTAGCCATCATCCTAATCCTATAGATGAAATGTAAGAAGCTACCTGGCTGTTAGTGGAGGGACTCGCAAAGGGACACAAAGCTAGAAGAGCAAGATAAGAGGTGGATCAGTGGAGCAGTTGGTTTGACAATAAATTGGAAAGGTGCCAATCTGTTGGTGGACCACAAAGAAGGGTGTAGCAGTAGTCTAGTTGGTATATGACCAGGGTCATGTGGGAAACTTTTTTTAGTTGTAAACCACAGATGATGTCTAGCAAAAGAATGTGAGGTTTGAATGTGGGGGTTCCAGGATGACTCCCATTGGTCAGTTTTAGGGAGTTTCAGTTCATGTAATGTGTAAATGGTTAACACTTAGTTAAAGCAGACCAACAGTCATTTAATGACCCCCCCCCCCCAGCCTGCCACCCTACTCTGGGGTGGGATGGGGGTGTTACAAATAAAAAGAGCAAATACATTATTCAGACATCTGTGCCGCGCCTCCGGCGCTCTGGATACTGGGTGTGGCCAGCATGGCCGAGAAAGACAGTGCCGCACTCTCCGGCTCCTTACGTGTTTCCACTCACCCATTTAAGTGAATAAGCGGACGCGCATCCTGGGGAAATGGCTTTGTCTCTTTTCCTGTGGCTGCCGCTGGGACTTGGAAAGATGGTGCGGGTACATAGCTGAGGTATAGGCGTTTTTTATTTGTAACCCCTCCCCCGTTGCAGCTCTGGTTGAAGCAGCGCCAGATGAAACCGGGCGATGTAGGTCAGGTTCCCAGAACTGGATTGAAGTATTTAATGATAGTAATTAATATTATACACATTTATTTGAACAGTACTTGCATTGTGACTTGTCGGTAATGGAAATGCAGGACCTACATGTCATCAAATGTATGTTTTTTTGGGGTTTATACAATTGACTTTAATGGCTTCTTTTGTTTAACAATGTGTAACTTGGACAACAACTAAAATTCAGCTTAAACGCACTGTAAAGTTTGTCCCCTTTGTCCGCAGTAGTGATTTCTTGTAACTGTAATGACAAAGTGCCGACCAGAGCAGAAAAAATACAGCGCCAGTGTTTCCAAGGAGGAAAAATTCATAAATATGCTGAGGAGCACCAGAAAAACAGCGGTACAAAGTGGCGCTCACTGGCGCTGGGATAATCGGCAGCTGGGTCCAACAGGCGCTGACACAGGCCGGCCAATACCTAGTGCAACAGTCAAAGCAAATTAGTTCGTGTTCTGTACAGCGACAATGTAATTCACAGCACAGCTCCAGATAAGACCAAAATGCTGGCTCTCCAAAGCTGGCGCTATAACCACAAGAAAGATGCTAAATGCTACACATCATAAATAAGGCCCATAGTTTTTCTTTTGCTTAAACCGTACCTTCAGCATCATTTAATGAAAAGCCCAAACCCTTAAAAACTATTTCCCAGCATCTAAAATGAATATATTTTAGAGACAGACAGAGCAGAGCTGGGGTCAGGCAAAGGACAGCAATCCCAGAATGCAGTGCAACAAGTCAGAAGACACTTCCTGTTTGCAGGCAGCCTGAGACTCGATGGGCCACCATCTTGGATGTTTAAAGGCTCAGAAAATGCAGTAGAAGCAGATAGGGTGATTTTTAATGTGGACAATCTGTATCTACAGGGTGGGGTAAAAATCGGTTTAAGATAAGACCATTGTTAAAGTTGTCAGCAGGAAGTCTCTGGTTGATTTAGTTCCCATATTAAAAGTCCCTGCCAGGACAGTAAGAAAGAGATAAATGGTACTTACCTGTCTGCCCACAGGCAAGAAGTCCTACAGGCTCTTGGCCCCCAGTTTCAGCAATGGTGGCTCGGTTGCTGACAGCCTGCTTCTGCCCCACCATCGCTTTGCACCTTTTGCTGATTTGGAATTCCACCGGGACTGAGTGAGGCCAGGGAAGAAGAGCACTGAAAACAGAGAGGGTTGGTCTTTAACTGGATCTAGCGTCTTATAGATGCTAGATCCAGTTTTGGTCCATTTTAAAAAAGGCCTAAAATTTTTCCCTGTCTAGCCAAAAATGTAAAAAAATGTTAAATCCTCCTGCTGTTGTAATTAAATAAGATAAGAGGTACTCACACATAATGGGTATGGCAGGTGAACAGAAACGAAGAGAGGGGCCAACCCAGAAGAGCTCACCTACTTGCAGGGCGGGCTCCAGGTTTATGTGGGCCCTTGGGCGGCATGGTCTCAGTGGGCCCCTTTGTGGAGAAGAGTCGTGTCACATCACTGAGGGACGTCCCAAATCTGGATGCCCCCTAAGGATCATGCTATTTGGACCAAAGCTCTAGTTTTGGTCTACTTTGAATCGCACCAAACCCCTTTAAACCTGACCTTGGAGTCTAAATGAATCTAGATTCTCCTGATTTTGGATGCCCCTGTGTGTGACCCCCCCCCCCCCTTTGTTCATTACTTTCCTGGAACTGGTGAATGCACTGTGGGATTGTCAGTTTGAGCTAACGACCAAACCAGGGGGGTTCTTTTACAAACAGGGGCATCCCAAATTGAGATGCCCCTGTAAAGAGGACCAAAACTCAGGGGTGGAATAGCTTGCATAGTGGGTATGCGAGCGATCCCAGGGGTTTCACACAGTAGGTATCACAGATCAGGATGCTCCAGGGATAGGAAATCAGCTGGGGTGGGCAACTTAAAAAGGCTGGCCCTGACAGTGGCCCCCCCCGGAGGGTGAGGGCCCCCGGCAGCTGCCCCACCTTGCCGGGCGCAGACGCCGGCCCTGCCTACATGAATACTGCATACGGACTGATTTTAGGACTGATTCTTTTATATAAAATATTACTAATGTTGTTTGTGAAAACATTCCAATCCCACCTCCAATGCACAGGTGGGAAGGGGGTCTCATTTGGAAAATATATTTGGAACTGCAGCTTGCTGTAAAAAGCTCATTAAAAGCCATGTACATTTTCATTTTATTAATTGTAAAAAGTTAATTTGGATTCTGAGATCCTGGTTTCTGTGGTCTTGGGCTTTGTTGTGTCTTTGGGGTCCTGGCTCAAGCTTACAAAACTATTTAAAACAGACTTAAACTATCAGGGAGGGTCCTGGTTTACAGGGAAGTTAAACGGAAAAACTCGCCCTATTCTTCCATAAGTGAGCTATGCTTTAGTGAAAGGAAACAGCTGAGCCCACATGTGGCAGATGCACTACCTCTAGTAGGGGGCATGCCAGGGCCAGCGCCAGTACAGGGCAAACCTGGGCAATTACCAGGGCCCCTGGCATCTTCAGGGGCCCACTCAGGCTCACACTTGGCCATTTTACACTGGACCCGAACCACCAAATCCCGGGTGTTGTGTGTAGACCTGCTCATGGCTAGCCTCAGCAACATGGGATGATAGCAATGATAAAGTCTTTAGTGGCACCGGAGCAAGCAGTAAGGGCTGAAGGGTGCTTGGTGGCAGTAAAGAAAGCAACAAGGACTAGAGGATGATTGGTGGCTATAGGGAAGGCAATAGGGACTGGAGGGCGATCAGCAGCAGAAGATGACCCATTTGAGGAAGCAGAGCTGAAAGGTGACATCATGGGACACACTACTTAGGGGCCCACTAAGACTATCTTGCCCAAGGGCCCCCACAAACCTAGAGCCGGCCCTGGGGCATGCAACACTGCAGTGTGAGTATTGCCTGATTTCACGACTCATGGTCAACATGAGTAGATGGGATAAGATCATTGCAGACGTGGAGCCTCCCTTACTCAGAATTGTCAGGAAAGCTTTAGGTCCACTTTAAAGCGTAGGAAAACCCTTTGTGCCCAGCCCTGAAATCTAAAAGTCACCAGGGCTTGGATGTCCTCTTTAAAGAAAAACTAAAATAAAAATGGCGGCTAGACACTAGGGGCATGGTTCTCCCTCTCTGTGGAGGATGCCCAGTGGTTTACCCACAAACTTTACTTTCCAGTGATCCTATGGCACATACATGGCCGCAGCAGCATTCCTGAGATCCCCCCGACTTATGCATGCAGTCTGAATAGATATGCAGAGCTGGGGGGAAGCAACTACAAGGAAAGCATGTTTTTAGTCATGCCCGAATTTAGAACTGCCAAGGCTCCTTGCTCACTGACCAGTGCCATCACTTTCCCTGGGGCCATAAGTACTGCAATCTCAGTGCTGAATCCTGCATTTCTGGCTGAGGTGCCCTTAGAGAATAATGACATGCTGAGGCTAAAACTGGAGGAGCAGGACCTGGCTTTGAGATCAGCCCACCATCGGCCCCTTGAAGAGCTGTACAGAGTCATGGCTGATGAGGGAATTTGGGCCTCAGAGAGCAGTTCTCATATGAGGTCCAATTAATCAATCGACTTATGCAGACTTTTCCTTTAATCTATAATACATGCAGGTTTTCCATTTTAATGTTTGACATGATTTCTATTTTTTTAAACCTTTTAGTCTATTCAATAGAAGTAGTAGGTGATGTTTGGGTGCCATTCTCAGCTGGCGCATATTATTAGCAGATCCTGTGCCGGGTGATATGAGCATCTATCTAGTCATTTTGGAATGCGGATGAATGGGGGAGGGTGGCGTGAAAAGGTCAGGTGCACAGCCAAGTCTATAATATATGTCGGGGAACTGGCTGCCTGTGTCAGGGAGTTTATCTGGGGCTTATGTGACATGAAACAGCAGCTGCACAGCAAAGGGAGAGTTTAGTTTGGGAGTGCAGATAATAGAAAAGAAACTGGCACTGCTTAATAAATCGGATGGCTATGTGCTCCGATTCTACCAAGAAACACATGCTGTCTGGCCTGTGGAATAGAAAACATTTTTTTGTCTCATGGCCACATTGTCTTATTGTTCCACTTCAGGAGGCCGCAATAAAATCCAAACAGTTTACTGCAGCAAAGCTGTAAACTTAAAGGGCCACTCCAGCCCCTTCCTGCAAACAAAACCTAACCCCCACCCTGCCCTCTCCAAATAACGATCATGCTAATGTAATAAAAGAAAAAAAAAAAGATACTCATCTTCACCCTGAATCCAGCCCCTGAAGTCGGAACCGAACTCCCTCCACCATCTGCCTGAAGTCCCAGCCGGCCGCTGACTTCAGCCGCTGACTCTCTGTGACTGGAATGAGAAGAGCGCCACTCCAAGCAGCTGGCGGGACTTCAAGGGGGAGGGGGCAGGGTGGAGCTTATGTTTTGTTTGCAGGAAGGGGCTGAAGTGACCCTTTAAAGCGTTATATCTGCTTTTATACATATGTAGATATGCAGAGATGCCAACCTTGGAGACCAGTTTTCAGGGTGATGGGCATGGCAGTGGCGTGGTTTAGGTGGTGGGATGGAAAGAATGGGCAAAAAGCAAGAAAAGGTTGAGGTGAGGTAGGAAGAAGTGGGCAGGGGTAAGGTGGGCAGAGGTGGGGGGAAATGGGCCAGTGGGCCGCATAGATTTAGGGCCATTTGGGCTGCTGCTTTTAACACCCACATTCAATCCCTAGCCCCTTAGTCTCCCTCTCAGTACCTAGCTCTACTGTACCCACTGTAAGCCGAAGCACAACAGCCCCCAATGCTATAGCCCCAGCATCATGGTTGGGGGGCCTCAGCAGGGATGTCTTGGGACGGACAGGGGCTAGTGAAATCCAGGGATGATTTTTGTCCCCAGTCTGCCACTGGGCAGGGGTGTGACGGGAAAAGGTGAGATGGGCTGATGTGTGGTGGGAAAAGGTAAGATTAGAGATGAGGTGGGCTGAGGCGAGGAGAGCAGAGCTGAGACAAGAAGAGGTGAGGTGGGAAGAAATGGGCAGGGGAAACACAAAATGAAGAGACATGCAAGATTAAAGTGTGCCTGTTGGTGCATACCAGGCTCCCGGCCCCCTGACATCAGTCACAGGAGTACTACCGCCCTCTTCATTCACTATGGCGAGGGAGTGGCAGTGCTCCCTTGGCTGAGCCTGGCATGCCGTCAGACACCAAAGCATCACTGACTGCTATCTGGGTGGAGCGGGATGCAATCCCGTGAGTCAAACCCATTAGCTGCGGTTGACAAAAGGTGAGTACCCTTTTGTATTGTTTAGTTAGTGGTCTCTAACTGTAAGGACAGTAGACAGTCCAGAATGTGTCATCAGAACCCTTATTTTCTTAATGTGGGGCACTTCCTGTGTTTTTAGCCATGGAGACAAAATGCTATAACTGCATAAGCTGTGCTTACATTATGACTGGTCTACTCAGTGATCAGGACCTGAGCAATCCCAGAACGTGCACCTCTTATCTATCTTGGAAATGACAGTTGAGCGGTTTATTTAGCACTATATTGAAATAATTATTATATATATAATAAAAAGAAAATTATATATATATAATTATTATAGTGACTGAAAGAACACTATATTGAAATTCCTCATATTCGTTTACCTTATTGTTCTCCAGTTTATGAATATAATTAATAATACAACCCCAACCCCTTAAAGTGAACCTCCAATCAACAGATTAAAGCTTAGTAAATTGCTCCCCTAAAGCCTCCCTCTGTCAATCAGCTTGTTGAAAGAGATTAACACTATGCAGATGTTTTGAATATCAGGCAGATTCTGCACTCTTAAACATGCATGGCAGCGGCCATCTTACCACACACTTGAAGGAGCTGCTCAGTCAAAATTGCCTCATAGCTCTGGGCATTCATCTGTTATTTCAAGCCAGAAGTAGTAGTAGTACGCCTTCAGCTGTAATGACTCATCTTTGCTTTGCTAGCTGACATTTTCTAAATACATTGTATCTACTGACTGGGTGCCTTTGTGACTGCCTCTGCTATAGAGATACATTGTAACAGCTTTCCACACACAGATTTACTTTGCTACCTTAACTGTTTATTCAGTGTTTGCATGTGTGAAAAATGTCAGGCAAACGTCTCCTTGTTTCTGAGGCATATATCTCTCTCAATTTGATGTGTATTGCTGCTGGCACAGCACCCCCCTAGTTCTCATGTGTAAGCAGGACTATCTAGTGTGAGACCCCCATGTAATTCAAGAGATTGATTATTATTCTATTAAAATGTGACAAACTGGTAATAATAACTTCTATACTGAAATATGCAATGTTTGTCTATTATAATAGAATGGTGTACTGAGGAAGCACTTAAAAGTGTGAAACGCGTCTACACCTCACTAAGGGTATTTAACCACTTGCTACAAAACTGTACCGCTTGCTACAAACAAAACACTTGCTACAAAGCTGATCCAAACAGACATTAATAAATGCATACATTTGAATAATGGAGAACATTTACTATCTGTGAAAAAGACTAATTTTTCTATTTGCCTACATACTTTTTTTTACAAGTTTTTACTTACTTTTCTACTTACCTATTGGTTGAAATTTTGAATATTGAATTTTGTATAAACTACATGCTGACTCACTGCATATACAACATATAGAATAAAGGAACCCCGCCCCCCCTTCTTTCTGTACTTCCACCCAACCCTCAGAAGGGAAGACGAAAGATACGGGAAAAAAAAACCCAAAAGATTATTCTTTA
The DNA here is from genome assembly GCA_027917425.1 of Gastrophryne carolinensis. Lineage (NCBI taxonomy): Eukaryota > Metazoa > Chordata > Amphibia > Anura > Microhylidae > Gastrophryne > Gastrophryne carolinensis. The sequence continues at coordinate 186,548,038 of CM051234.1, read as the reverse complement.
TGCTATTCCACAACATCTGCATGGGATCCTCTCATACTGCTTATGCCACTGATCGTATGATGGGAAGCAATTTACTAAATGTTCCTTTTTTGACTGGAGGTCCACTTTAAACGACAGATTTGTTTTAAAGATCTTAGCACTAAGAGGCATTCTTTGTATTTTTGGAGTCGATACGATTTGTCTGCGAATCAAATTTTAATTGCCATGGCTGATTTCAAAGTCCATGTCTCATAGACACAGTATACATGCAGCCCCTCTTCCATAAAATGGTATGTTGTTGCACTCTCATCACTTCACTAATGGTCTAATCCCCACTTAAACCGGACCTTCACCATGATTTAATGAAAAGCCCAAACTCTTAAAAAACAATTCCTCAGCATCTAAAATTAATATATTTTACATGTTTAGTCACTAATTTATTATACTTTCCCCCACTGGGCTGCAACTCTGTTCGGGAATTTAGGATACGGGCGCCGCCATCTTGACTGAGCATCACACTTACTGAGGAGAGGAGAGTGGGATAAGGTACAGGAGGGTGGGTTATAGCTGTGCTTTGCTCAGACAGAGCAGAGCTGGGGTCAGGGAAAGGTCAGCAGTCCCAGAATGCAGAGCAGCACAGTCACTTCCTGTTTGCAGGCACTTCCTGTTTGCAGGCTGCCTGCAAAAATGGCAGCTTCCATAAGCCGCCATCTTGGATGTTTAAAGGCTTATAAAATGCAGTAGATGCAGGTAGGATGATTTTTAATGTGAGCAATCTGTATGTACAGGGTGTGGGAAACATATAAGATAGACTCTTATTTAGAGTGAAGGTCCGCTTTAAGTTGAATGGTATGCTGTAACCTCTGATTGCTTCACTCATTGCAGTTTCTAGTCACAACAGCGCTCAGTGTGGGAATGAAAAAAAATCTGCCCTCTCCCTACCCATCCTATGGTGCTGCTGCTCCATACAGGTATTTGTCATACCCCTTAGCAGCAGATTGTCCTCCCCAGTCTGGGTGATGAAGGGCCTAGAATATGTCTGCCACCACTAACTGGTGGTCTTGTGGATGGTTAGGATGGGTGCCCTAGGCTTTAGTGCCCTGCTTGCTCTCCCCTAAAAACAGCACTGGCTTCATAATAATACATTTCTTACTGCTTAAAATTGAATGGTAAGCTGTAACACCCCCACTTAAGTTGAATGGTATGCTGTAACCTCTGATTGCTTCACTCATTGCAGTTTCTAGTCACAACAGCGCTCAGTGTGGGAATGAAAAAAAATCTGCCCTCTCCCTACCCATCCTATGGTGCTGCTGCTCCATACAGGTATTTGTCATGCCCCTTAGCAGCAGACTGTCCTCCCCAGTCTGGGTGATGAAGAGCCTAGAATATGTCTGGCACCACTAACTGGTGGTCTCGTGGATGGTTAGGATGGGTGCCCTAGGCTTTACTGCCCTGCTTGCTCTCCCCTAAAAACAGCACTGGCTTCATAATAATACATTTCTTACTGCTTAAAATTGAATGGTAAGCTGTAACACTCTCATTGCTTCATTACTGCAGCGGTGGAATTCCATAGGTACTCCCCAGTTCTGCAGAACTGCTTGTTAAATTTATAGCAAATCCTCAAACCCAGGGAGAAGTGGTGCCTCAGACGGGGAGGCCGATTCATTAATAGCGGCAGGTAGCGACAGTTGAGCGACTGTAGCAGTATTTTCACAGTGCCCGCTAGTAGTCGCTGTGCTTGGCCGTTGTTCGGTTGTTGATAGCGACTCAGTCGGTGTGCAGTAATGTTGAATACGGGGTTAGGAGTCGCTTTTTGACAGGTTCCGCGATGTATGGGTGCACATGATAGCTCCCACCATATTCATCAAAAAATCACGCTCCAAAAATTCAAGCGCTATGAAATGCATGTTTAAACCCCAGAGCGCTGGCGGCGATGGGTTAAAAGTAGTTTTTTAACCCCCAAACCACCATATTTTTGGAAACCAAAAAAAAAACATTTTTTTAAGAATTTAGAAATATGAATACATTAATATCAGACCTGTAATATCAATTCTGCACCAATTTTTTTTTTTTTTACCTTAAAAAAATTATCTAACATGGCAGAAGTGGTCACAGAATTTTTCACATTGGAAAAAAAAAAAACATTAATAACAATTAATTATGAATATTTAAAGATTGTTCCATTGAAATGCATTGGAGAGCGCCAGGTAGCGAGAGGTCATACCTGTCGCTGTTCAAGGTCGGATGCTGGCGCTGTGGGCTGAGGCTGGAATAATGATGAATGAGTGGCTATCTGGCGCTATCTCAGTCGCTAAGCATGATCGGCTTGATAAATGTGTGATTGTGGTGGGGAGCCGGCGTACTCGTGGCGGTGCCCGTCATTACCGGTCGCTCACCAGTCGCTACCTGTCGCTATTCCTTCATAAATAAGGGCCTATGATACATCAGTAGAATAAGAAGAAAAAACCCTGAATATTGCGTCTATGCATTTTAATAGTATTGCGCAGTTAAACAGTTTCAGCTCTTTTTGAGCACCAAATATTTCTTTTCAAAAATGCTGATTTTGTTGCATTATGTGGCTGCGCTTTATAATGAAGCTTAAATATTTCATATATTTCTACAGTATCAGTTCCAGGCAGCTTCATAGAAACAAGTCTGACCTTCCATTTCCTTTCTTCGGCATAATGTCTAATTCATGCAAGTCACAGGCCAGGAGCGGAAGGGCCTGTTTCCCGGGAGCCTCTAATTAAAGGCCTTCTCTTCTGCTGGATTTGTTCTTGTCCTACTTGCTAAGACAGATCTGCCTCGGATTTCCAATGGTGAATATTTTAGCAGGAATGTAGCCTTTGTTACTATGAATAGTTTGCTGCAGATTAGCACTATGCCAATTTCCTGTTGCCTTTCAGAGCTGCTATTTGAGCCCCATTTGCTCCTGGCTCTTGCACAATTGAAAACAATGGCTAACTTCATTCAGGTTTCACTTCAGAGCTCTTTAGAAACAGTGGAAGTGGCTAAAGCCCTACTTTACAGCTAATTAACAATAGATAATGTTTGCTCTGCATTTTTTTTTTCAGATCTGATAAAAGGTAGAAGTACATATACTACTTTGGCTGCAGATCCTGTGACTTTATGGATACAATAACTGTCTTAGCATTAGCGAGTGGCATTGAATATCCAGGACAAATGTATTTCTCTGATAAATAATCCCCGATGGTTACAAATGGTTACTTCACCCTGTAACCGCCCCAAGGCCTTTAAAGCTTTGTAAAGCCAGTCATACTTGGCAACGTGAATTGGATTTGCAGGATAAAAAGGGGTATTTAACATGCTCACAGGAGCTTACATTTGGGAAAACATTAACCGGGAAAATAACAGTTTATATATTTTAAAGGGGCAGTAAAACTCCAAAACCACTACCTGTAGAACTATTAAAGTGGACCAACACCCACCCCCATCAGCTCCCTCCCCATGGGGCATCCAAAATCGGGATGCCCCGCTGTGTGAAACCCCCCAGAAAGCCCCTAAAAACGTACCTTATCGGCGACGGACAAGCGACGGATAAGACACCGCCGCCTCCCGCCTGTAGCTCTAGCAGGGCGCGCACCCGCGCCGACTGTTTGTGAATGTTTGTGAGAGGCGGCGGCGGCTTATCCGTCGCTTGTCCGTTGCCGATAAGGTAAGATTTTAGGGGCTTTCTGGGGGGTTTCACACAGCGGGGCACCTAAATGACATTTAGAATTCATGAAAAGCTACTTCTAACAGTCAATGCTGCAGCAACCTAGTAGGTCACACTCCCAAAAATGATTAACATCTGGGTCATATATACCCACAGGTACATTAGACACATAGCTTGGGGAATGCCTGACCCTGACCCTTTAGTAGAGAGGTTCAGAGGCCATTTGAGCCACCTACTGGTCCAGTTTGTGGTTCACTTTATATCTCAAGCTGTACCATGTTGCATGAGTCTCCATGTCCACACAACAACAAAAAAGTCAACTGTGTAAAGGAGACTTGCTTGCCATGCCAACTGCTGGGTTCCACTTTCTTTACTGTTTTTAACAGCCGTATTTTCTTCTTGATTACCCTCTCTTCCTCCCCTCACCACCATCATCCATGAAAGCTGTCTATCATTTTGCTCAATGATCTACTCCTTTACATTCTCACTGTGTCTGCCAGTGGCTCCCCTTTAGCCACGCCCACTCTCCCTCCCTCCTAGCGTGATTTCATAACATACGTGTTGCCGAGGATGGTAGCCTCGTTTTACAGATATAAATGGCGTTTAGTATCAGCATAATCAGGGCTATTTGAAAATATTCCTGATTATGTGCATTAAAAAATATATTGTGCAGTCTCCACCTTTTGAAGCTACCAGCCAGAACACTAGGCACACAGACTAGGTTCCCCATAGCTATACTTACCTCTGCCATCTTCATCCCGCTGTTCCAATGCCTCTGGGGTCCCTTGTTGGCTCCTCTTCTGCAGGCAGAAGTGGTCAGAATGAGTGGCATTTGGAAAAAAGAAGGAAAAGGATCCCCCATCCTTCCAGGCTGGCAGGCTCTACTCGCTCCTCGCTAAAGGGAGGGGTATTTCTACCCCAGGGCATGCCTTCAATAGGAAAAAACATAGCTGTCAAATGAAACTAGGGGGATCCCTATAAAGCCACATCAGCCTTCCCTTCAGCAGCAAGGGATTAGAGCCTGGGAATGTGCCAGCCTGGAAGGAAGGGGGGGCGCTTGTCCTCCTTCCTTCCGAACACCGGCGAAGTGGTCATCCTGACCACTTCTGCCTGCAGAAAAAAAGCAGATGAGTGACCCTACAGGTGCAGGAACAGTGTCTGGGGATGGATGAAGATGGTGAGGGTAAGTATAGTGTAAATTTAGAATAATAAAATGCCTTTGTGTGGTGTTTTATTCTTTACTTCCACTACTTTCAAGTGTAAGGGGGGGGGGCAAGTTACGTGCCACCATGGCAGCTGGTGACTTACAGTTACTCCCACCCTAAGGAATGGCCCGGTGCCCATGGGCTCAGGACCAGTGTTCAACCCTAGGGAAGCACCAAATCTGCATCAAAGGTCATAGAGGCTAATGGCCTGGTATGGCTGAAGGCTGGCTGTTTGATCTTCGAGCCATGGGGAACGCAGCTCCTATGCCTGGTGTGTTGACTGGAAGCTTCAAAAGGCGGAGTTGCACATAATTTTTTTATGAACTATAGTTACACATGCTTGAAAACGAATTTATAAGGTAAAACTTCAAACTTCAATATCTCATCCATTTCTTCTTTATTTCTTCTTCAAAATGGAAAATAGTTTAGGCATTGTCAAGTTTAGCCCTATACAGTCGGCTAACCCTTGGCTTTGCCTGTGCAATAACATTAAATTAACTCTCTGTCTAATTATCTCAAAATACTAAATAGTGATAGAAATGGGGCACTTATACAACCCAAACCAAAACAACTTTTTGAGCATACCATTCCACTTTTACAGGTGAGACCTGCTCAGTGGGTAAAAGCAATCCACTCTAATTCCAGCACAGGTTGGCTCGGGAGTTTAACAGCTCTCCCAAGTAAAAGCAGAAGGGTGACACAATGTTCGACATCTATCACCCCGTTATTATTTTGATGCAAGGTGTATATTTTACCCCCCATCTAGCATATTTATATTGTTTTTTATTATTGGACTGTTTTTATCACTATGTTAAACAAGGAATATTCCTTTTTTTGCTGGGCAATTACAATAAGGTTTCTTATGATTTCTTGAACAGTAGTTTGAAATATCGAGGAGCAGGATTTAAAGGTTAAAGAATTGTAATGTGAAGGAGAAACATGGGCACGGCCTATACTCATCTATAAAGGCCTGCAGTAACTGAAAAGGTGTCCAATTGTTCACTGGTCTTGGAGATCAGGTCCAATGACATTCTCACACCCCTGCCACCTCCTACAGACGAGGCTCTCTGAGGCAAATGCCTATTTCCATCACAGTGAAAGGAGCAGTGCCAGCCAGTCACTATGTTGGCAGCATGGGGGGTAGGGGGTGGAATAATGTCCACCTGTATTTGCTTGCCCCCAGAAGAACTGACATGCATGCACTCACCAAGGGGCCCAGGCTTAAAGATGGGTACATTTTGAATAGTCAAAAAATGAAGCAGCTGCTGCCGGGGTTTTTTTTTTTTTACTATAATGTCCCTTTAACATAAATAATATAGAACATTTAGTAGCAGTAAAAGTTCCCAAATTTAAGGGAGACAGTCATAAATAACTGTGCAGCATCGTGTGTGTGCTCCATTCAGATAGGCTGGGGTGGGAGCACGTGCACGGCCGTGGATGCAGGGGGTTCGGCAGCACGCACTCCCTATTCATGTATATTGGAGCTATCTGCTAATGGCATAGTCATGGCAGGTGGTTCTCATTGGACGAAAGTTGAAGCGTGAATAGGTGAGTTGTAGCGGGTGAACTGGGGGGGTCTCACACTGAGGGGCCATGGAACAAAACACAGAAAAGTCAAAATCACGGGTTTTGTTCTGCTTTAATCACAATATAAATCTAAATAACCAACTGTAAAAAAATGCAATCCTTCCTGCTGGGTCTCCTCTTCATTGGAGATGGGGCTCTTCCATGGTGAGGAGAGGGTGAAATAGGCTGGATCATTCCAGGCAAACAGAAAATAACTGTGTCTTGGACCTCCTGTACTGCCCTGATTGTGGTTCTGGGTGAGTGCCTGCATTGGAGGATTTATGGGCTGAAAATATCAGACCTGTATTTGTATCATCCTAACATGAGGCCACTATAAAAACAAGCTTAATCAAGTGTCACATGCAGAGGCCCTGTCATTGGTGATCTTTCCAGTAGGTGCTAATACTGCCCTTAGGTAAACACGGATAGCAAGTCTTGTGCCCTGACCATAGACTCGACCTAGGCTTAACCCCAGCCCTAACCGCAGGCATCTCCTTGGCTCTAGATAATCAAAACAAAGGGGTTTAGCAAGTGTGAAATCGGTGAGCCATTCATTGTCTTGACAGGTGGAGTTCAAAGCCTTCTTCCGGACACCGACTGATCAGGGTTTTAAATTACGACTAGGGTACCAAGAAAGAGGCAAGCATCATTGTGCAGTAGCAAGTCTTGCTGCACATGGTCGAGTACACTAGTTTTAACTTAAAACCCAACTCCAATCAAACTTTTTCGTATTTATTTCTGACAATGAATGGCTAAAAATGAAATTTTGGTGCCGGTGACGCAACTCTAATGACCAGCCTTGCTTTCAGCTTAATCTGGGGGACAGAAAATTAATTCAACAAAAAATTCCTAGGAGTCATAATAACCAAAAGTTGGTGACCATCATACAATATGTTATTCCTCTATGATCCATCTGAGGCTTTCCTGTTTGAAAAACAAACAGGGAGCCTTATTTATCTTTTATTTCGGTGGCCACCAGATGAGCGTCTCGCAGGAGCCTCTATCTGAGCCTGCACTTATTAGCGGCGAGCTTCCCAGCCTATCAATAAGTATGTTTATCTGCTAATGCTATAGCATTGCAGGAACAGATCACGGCAGGAATGAAAATGTGATATATGATGGTGCTGGAGCTTTACTATTATAGGTGCAGAAGATGAGATGAGGGGGGCTTACAATGGGTCCAAAATGGGAGAAGGGCTGTTGGGACCTAGGGAAGCATGAAATCATGTATAGGCTCTTGATTAGGTAGTCTGCATAACCCAGCCCAAATGGTCCAAAAGCAGTGGGGCACACCAGGATTTCTACCTGTGCTCCCTATAGCCAGTTCACCTCCTCTCTCTCTCTCTCTCTCTCTCTCTCTCTCTCTATATATATATATATATATATATATATATATATATATATATATATATAATGTAGGCTAGCATATATCAATAAACCATCAGTATGTTTCTGGTTGGTGAGTGGAATGCCGTGCAGGACACGCAAACTTCCAAGGTGGGATTCCAACCCTATCAAAACCCTTTGGAAGCTGGATCATATCTGCATCTATTCATTGTTGACTTTTATCCAAGACGTCAAATATTTTGCTTCACGATGTGGGCTGAACATCAGGAGCCACCTGTTCATTCAAACCTAATCTCAAAAGATCAACTTTTATTCAAGTCATAAAATGTTAACCATTAGACATATTACAGAATGTGTGTTACTGGATTCTCACAGGGAGCATTCACTGAACATTTTACCAAATCCACACAGATTGTACTGAGTTGAATGGCTCATTCCATATGTATTCGGTGCACCACTCTTTTGGGGTACAGGCCTAACATCTTATAGGACCCAGCAACATTTCTTCTGTGAGGTCTAGATGGAGTGACTGTGATGGATGTGGCTCCAGAAAGATACAGTATGGTGTTAACGGGTGGTTTGGGCAGGAAATGGCATTCTATAAAATCCACTAACTGGTATGGAAGGAAATGATATAAGTGGGCTGCAGGATGGTATATGGGGACTGGACTGTTATAAGTAGGTTGCAATAAGGTATAAGAGGGGTCTCTTAGGCATATGGAGATTGGATGGTGAAGCTGCAGCCATAGCTGTATAACAGAAAAATTCTCCTAACAATTAACTTCTGAGAGAAGTATGAGAGACAGGGCACCAGGGACACTAAAGCTTTCATTTGTTATACTGTTTGACCCTTAACTGGTATGGATGAGTAGAGGGGTAAAGAGAGCATGAAATGGGTGAGCCCTAGGTGGAAGACTCTGGAGATACTCATTTTATGCTGTTGGGGGTGGGGAATGGTATTTGGGGCTAATTGATGTAATGTTCCTGGATAGGGGATGCTGTGCAATGCTGGATTCTGGAAAGGGATGTGGGCACAAATGCTTCATGGTGTCAGGCATTTTCATTTGGTGAAGATATGTAGAATGTACAGACTGCCAGCTGCCATCCATAGTGCCAAAAAGTATAAAAAGTAACGTTTACTATATCTAATTAAAAGCATGATCCGGATTTAGGGGTAGCATCTAAAAGTTATGATGCATTTTGGGAGTTAAATGGCATACCCTTAGTGACCCCTTCTGTTCTGATTGGTCACCTTTCGACCAATCACAGCACAGTCTTGCCGAGACCGGTATTGTGATCTTTAAATGGTGCCTTTGGGAATGGGTGAGTTATATCACTAAAGGGTGCTGTTTATGACTTTTAGCTACCTCTATATCTGGATCATGCTTTTAAATGAATACAGTTAAAGTTATATTTTATACTTTTTGGCAGTATGGATGGCAGCTGGTAGTCTGCACTGTCTCCAAAGCTTCACTACAGGGCTTCTCCTGGGCAATATTTTGTGGTGGGCTGTCTACCTCTCTTTGTGCAAAATTCAGCTGGAGAGAAAGGAATTTGTGGCCCTAATTGAATTTTTGCTCAGGCACACGCTTTGCCTTAAACTAACTCTTGACATTCTGGCTATATGAAGCCAATAAGTTGCTGATGTCAGGCCTGTACTGGGGGCTATGTGCCCTCAGCACCTGTGTAAGCCTTATGTTTGAATCGCATATAGGAAACATACATTAATATCATGACTATATAGGTAGACTGTCTATATTCAGCTATAAGGGCTGTCTGACGGCATGAAAACAAGAACTGATAAGACAGATGATCCATTTTGTTTTTCAGAATGACAGCTTTTAATGCCTAACAACAGATGTCTGCTACTAAACAACTGAGAGAAATAGTTTCCAGCATTGAGTCACAGTGTGGAAATTGTATTTCTTCAGAACAGTTTAGTTTTAGTATAGGCAGACAAATGTCTCTTATTTTCAGAGGAAGTATTCATTTGCAAGAGCCTAAGACATGCAATGGCACCGATGACTGTTAAAGGCCAAATTGTTATTGTGTTCTTCCACAGACATAATGGCTCCTATAACTCAGCTGCCATCCATGTGAATACACGCACTGATACCAGTGGCAGTGGATCAGCCCACAAGATATCCTCCAAACATTTTCCTAAAATCTGGGGCCAGATATTAGGGGCTTTATTTAATTAATATACCTTAGAAGAAATGCGCACATTAAAGAACATCTGAGTAAATAATTACAGTTTACTCACCTTCTCTTCCAAAATCCAGATCTGATACTTAAAAGTGCTCCCATTCAGGAACCATTTCAGTCTTCAGGAGCACACCAGCTGGCTTCTAGAGTCCTGCCAGGGTCTGTGTATACATCACAGCCTTGGAGCTTAGAGCTCCAGTCAAGGTGTGCAGTGGCTGGCCTTAAATATATGCCCGTTGCCAAGAGAGTCTTAGTGGGCCCAAGGTAGTGTGTGACATGATGTCCCTCTACAGTCCCTATTGCCTTCCCTATAGCCACCAATTGTCCTCTAGTCCTTGTTGTATTCTTTACTGCCACCAAGCACCCTTCAGCCCTTACTGCTTGCTCTGCTGTCACTAAAGACTCCATTATTGCTGTCAGTTGTCACCTGGTTCTCGCCACCTTCTGAGCTTCCATCAATTTCCCTCAATTCCATGCCACCTTCTCCATTGTTGCTGAGGTCAGCCATGAGTAGGTCTGCACACCACACCTTGCATTCGGTGGTTCAGGTCCACTGTAAAATAATACCATGGCCAAATGTGAGCTTGATTGGGCACCTGAAGATGCCAGGGGCCCTGGCAATTGCCCAGGTTTGCCCTGTGCTGGCACAGGCCCTGCACATACACTCCATTAGTGTACAGCAGAAGGGCTGACGAGAGAAGTAGAAGAACATGCCAGGAGCTAGGGGTTGGATTTGTTGAACATGTAAGTATGGAAGCAGAATCAAATGTGGGCTGCTTTAGAGGTTGTGGGAGTACCTGGTGACCCTGGGGTTAGGAGGTGGAAGCAGGTATGGCAGTTCCTCTGCTGGCCATTCTGCTTATGCATTGGGTCAGTAGACTGCTATTTTGCCTGGCCAGTAGTTGCCACGTGGACTGGCTTTAGGACTGGACTCTAATCTCTGGACTATAATCAGATGCCGGCTGACATATCTGCCCATATGCTGGGCAATCACCTTGCAATTTGATCTATTCTTTGAAACAAATCTAGTTTACAGATCAGATTGTAGTAAGTATGGCAATAGACTTTAAGCTGTTATACCAGTCACGTGCTACGTTCTCCCTTACTTCCTCACTTCAGGTCCTCTGCTGTGCACACCTCTTCCTAGCATGGCACTATAGGCCCCTGTATGTCACCCACCGGCCAGCCTGGCATAGGTAGCCCAAGGTTGCTAGTCTCTGGCTACTGTAACCTAGCACTATAAGCCCCTGCATGACAGCCCTTGGGTAGCCTGCCATGAGGAGCCTAGGTGCACAAACCACTGGCTAGCCTTGCATGAGGAGCCTAGGTGCACCAGCTGCTGGCTAGCCTGACATGAGGAGCCTAGGTGCACCAGCTGCTGGCTAGCCTGACATGAGGAGCCTAGGTGCACCAGCCGCTGGCTAGCCTGACATGAGGAGCCTAGGTGCACCAGCTGCTGGCTAGCCTGACATGAGGAGCCTAGGTGCACCAGCCGCTGGCTAGCCTGGCATGAGGAGCCTAGGTGCACCAGCTGCTGGCTAGCCTGACATAAGGAGCCTAGGTGCACCAGCTGCTGGCTAGCCTGGCATGAGCAGCCTAGGTGCACCAGCTGCTGGCTAGCCTGGCACGAGGAGCCTAGGTGCACCAGCTGCTGGCTAGCCTGGCATGAGGAGCCTAGGTGCACCAGCTGCTGGCTAGCCTGACATGAGGAGCCTAGGTGCACCAGCTGCTGGCGGCTAGCCTGGCATGAGGAGCCTAGGTGCACAAACCACTGGCTAGCCTGACATGAGGAGCCTAGGTGCACCAGCTGCTGGCTAGCCTGGCATGAGGAGCCTAGGTGCACCAGCTGCTGGCTAGCCTGACATGAGGAGCCTAGGTGCACCAGCTGCTGGCTAGCCTGGCATGAGGAGCCTAGGTGCACCAGCTGCTGGCGGCTAGCCTGGCATGAGGAGCCTAGGTGCACAAACCACTGGCTAGCCTGACATGAGGAGCCTAGGTGCACCAGCCGCTGGCTAGCCTGGCATGAGCAGCCTAGGTGCACCAGCTGCTGGCTAGCCTGACATGAGGAGCCTAGGTGCACCAGCCGCTGGCTAGCCTGGCATGAGGAGCCTAGGTGCACCAGCTGCTGGCTAGCCTGGCATGAGCAGCCTAGGTGCACCAGCTGCTGGCTAGCCTGGCATGAGCAGCCTAGGTGCACCAGCCGCTGGCTAGCCTGGCATGAGCAGCCTAGGTGCACCAGCTGCTGGCTAGCCTGACATGAGGAGCCTAGGTGCACCAGCCGCTGGCTAGCCTGGCATGAGGAGCCTAGGTGCACCAGCCGCTGGCTAGCCTGGCATGAGCAGCCTAGGTGCACCAGCTGCTGGCTAGCCTGGCATGCGGAGCCTAGGTGCACCAGCTGCTGGCTAGCCTGACATGAGGAACCTAGGTGCACCAGCTGCTGGCTAGCCTAACATGAGGAGCCTAGGTGCACCAGCCGCTGGCTAGCCTGACATGAGGAGCCTAGGTGCACCAGCTGCTGGCTAGCCTGGCATGAGGAGCCTAGGTGCACCAGCTGCTGGCTAGCCTGGCATGAGAAGCCTAGGTGCACCAGCTGCTGGCTAGCCTGGCATGCGAAGCCTAGGTGCACCAGCTGCTGGCTAGCCTGACATGAGGAGCCTAGGTGCACCAGCTGCTGGCTAGCCTAACATGAGGAGCCTAGGTGCACCAGCCGCTGGCTAGCCTGACATGAGGAGCCTAGGTGCACCAGCTGCTGGCTAGCCTGGCATGAGGAGCCTAGGTGCACCAGCTGCTGGCTAGCCTGGCATGAGAAGCCTAGGTGCACCAGCTGCTGGCTAGCCTGGCATGCGGAGCCTAGGTGCACCAGCCGCTGGCTAGCCTGACATGAGGAGCCTAGGTGCACCAGCTGCTGGCTAGCCTGACATGAGGAGCCTAGGTGCACCAGCTGCTGGCTAGCCTGACATGAGGAGCCTAGGTGCACCAGCTGCTGGCTAGCCTGGCATGAGGAGCCTAGGTGCACCAGCCGCAGGCTAGCCTGGCATGAGGAGCCTAGGTGCACCAGCATCTGGCTAGCCTGGCATGAGGAGCCTAGGTGCACCAGCTGCTGGCTAGCCTGACATGAGGAGCCTAGGTGCACCAGCTGCTGGCTAGCCTGACATGAGGAGCCTAGGTGCACCAGCCGCTGGCTAGCCTGGCATGAGGAGCCTAGGTGCACCAGCCGCTGGCTAGCCTGGCATGAGCAGCCTAGGTGCACCAGCTGCTGGCTAGCCTGGCATGCGGAGCCTAGGTGCACCAGCTGCTGGCTAGCCTGACATGAGGAGCCTAGGTGCACCAGCTGCTGGCTAGCCTGACATGAGGAGCCTAGGTGCACCAGCCGCTGGCTAGCCTGGCATGAGCAGCCTAGGTGCACCAGCCGCTGGCTAGCCTAACATGAGGAGCCTAGGTGCACCAGCTGCTGGCTAGCCTAACATGAGGAGCCTAGGTGCACCAGCCGCTGGCTAGCCTGACATGAGGAGCCTAGGTGCACCAGCTGCTGGCTAGCCTGGCATGAGGAGCCTAGGTGCACCAGCTGCTGGCTAGCCTGACATGAGGAGCCTAGGTGCACCAGCTGCTGGCTAGCCTGACATGAGGAGCCTAGGTGCACCAGCTGCTGGCTAGCCTGGCATGAGCAGCCTAGGTGCACCAGCCGCTGGCTAGCCTGACATGAGGAGCCTAGGTGCACCAGCCGCTGGCTAGCCTGGCATGAGAAGCCTAGGTGCACCAGCTGCTGGCTAGCCTGGCATGAGGAGCCTAGGTGCACCAGCCGCTGGCTAGCCGGACATGATGAGCCTAGGTGCACCAGCCGCTGGCTAGCCTGGCATGAGGAGCCTAGGTGCACCAGCCGCAGGCTAGCCTGGCATGAGAAGCCTAGGTGCACCAGCCGCTGGCTAGCCTGGCATGAGGAGCCTAGGTGCACCAGCCGCAGGCTAGCCTGGCATGAGAAGCCTAGGTGCACCAGCCGCTGGCTAGCCTGACATGAAGAGCCTAGGTGCACCAGCCGCTGGCTAGCCTGGCATGAGAAGCCTAGGTGCACCAGCCGCTGGCTAGCCTGGCATGAGGAGCCTAGGTGCACCAGCTGCTGGCTAGCCTGGCATGAGGAGCCTAGGTGCACCAGCATCTGGCTAGCCTGACATGACGAGCCTAGGTGCACCAGCTGCTGGCTAGCCTGGCATGAGGAGCCTAGGTGCACCAGCTGCTGGCTAGCCTGACATGAGGAGCCTAGGTGCACCAGCTGCTGGCTAGCCTGGCATGAGGAGCCTAGGTGCACCAGCTGCTGGCGGCTAGCCTGGCATGAGGAGCCTAGGTGCACCAGCATCTGGCTAGCCTGACATGAGGAGCCTAGGTGCACCAGCATCTGGCTAGCCTGACATGAGGAGCCTAGGTGCACCAGCCGCTGGCTAGCCTGACATGAGCAGCCTAGGTGCACCAGCTGCTGGCTAGCCTGGCATCCGGAGCCTAGGTGCACCAGCTGCTGGCTAGCCTGGCATGAGAAGCCTAGGTGCACCAGCCGCTGGCTAGCCTGGCATGAGGAGCCTAGGTGCACCAGCCGCTGGCTAGCCTGGCATGAGAAGCCTAGGTGCACCAGCCGCTGGCTAGCCTGGCATGAGGAGCCTAGGTGCACCAGCTGCTGGCTAGCCTGGCATGAGGAGCCTAGGTGCACCAGCCGCTGGCTAGCCTGACATGAGGAGCCTAGGTGCACCAGCCGCAGGCTAGCCTGACATGAGGAGCCTAGGTGCACCAGCCGCTGGCTAGCCTGGCATGAGAAGCCTAGGTGCACCAGCCGCTGGCTAGCCTGACATGAGGAGCCTAGGTGCACCAGCCGCTGGCTAGCCTGACATGAGGAGCCTAGGTGCACCAGCCGCTGGCTAGCCTGACATGAGGAGCCTAGGTGCACCAGCCGCTGGCTAGCCTGGCATGAGAAGCCTAGGTGCACCAGCCGCTGGCTAGCCTGGCATGAGGAGCCTAGGTGCACCAGCCGCTGGCTAGCCTGGCATAAGAAGCCTAGGTGCACCAGCCGCTGGCTAGCCTGGCATGAGGAGCCTAGGTGCACCAGCTGCTGGCTAGCCTGGCATGAGGAGCCTAGGTGCACCAGCATCTGGCTAGCCTGACATGACGAGCCTAGGTGCACCAGCTGCTGGCTAGCCTGGCATGAGGAGCCTAGGTGCACCAGCTGCTGGCTAGCCTGGCATGAGGAGCCTAGGTGCACCAGCTGCTGGCTAGCCTGACATGAGGAGCCTAGGTGCACCAGCTGCTGGCTAGCCTGACATGAGGAGCCTAGGTGCACCAGCTGCTGGCTAGCCTGACATGACGAGCCTAGGTGCACCAGCTGCTGGCTAGCCTGGCATGAGGAGCCTAGGTGCACCAGCTGCTGGCTAGCCTGACATGACGAGCCTAGGTGCACCAGCTGCTGGCTAGCCTGGCATGAGGAGCCTAGGTGCACCAGCTGCTGGCTAGCCTGGCATGAGGAGCCTAGGTGCACCAGCCGCTGGCTAGCCTGGCATGAGGAGCCTAGGTGCACCAGCTGCTGGCTAGCCTGGCATGAGAAGCCTAGGTGCACCAGCTGCTGGCTAGCCTGGCATGAGGAGCCTAGGTGCACCAGCTGCTGGCTAGCCTGGCATGAGAAGCCTAGGTGCACCAGCTGCTGGCTAGCCTGGCATGAGGAGCCTAGGTGCACCAGCTGCTGGCTAGCCTGACATGAGGAGCCTAGGTGCACCAGCTGCTGGCTAGCCTGGCATGAGGAGCCTAGGTGCACCAGCTGCTGGCTAGCCTGACATGAGGAGCCTAGGTGCACCAGCTGCTGGCTAGCCTGGCATGAGAAGCCTAGGTGCACCAGCCGCTGGCTAGCCTGGCATGAGGAGCCTAGGTGCACCAGCATCTGGCTAGCCTGGCATGAGAAGCCTAGGTGCACCAGCCGCTGGCTAGCCTGGCATGAGGAGCCTAGGTGCACCAGCATCTGGCTAGCCTGGCATGAGAAGCCTAGGTGCACCAGCTGCTGGCTAGCCTGGCATGAGGAGCCTAGGTGCACCAGCTGCTGGCTAGCCTGACATGAGGAGCCTAGGTGCACCAGCTGCTGGCTAGCCTGGCATGAGAAGCCTAGGTGCACCAGCCGCTGGCTAGCCTGGCATGAGGAGCCTAGGTGCACCAGCATCTGGCTAGCCTGGCATGAGGAGCCTAGGTGCACCAGCTGCTGGCTAGCCTGACATGAGGAGCCTAGGTGCACCAGCTGCTGGCTAGCCTGGCATGAGAAGCCTAGGTGCACCAGCTGCTGGCTAGCCTGACATGAGGAGCCTTCCCTCTGGAAAAAAAGAAGAGTAGGTTAGCAACAGTACATCGGGTGCAGGAAAGAGATCGTGTGTTACAGATTTTAGCAACTCAGGGTGTGTGTGTGTGTGTGTGTGTGTGTGTGTGTGTGTGTGTGTGTGTGTGTTGAGGGGGTACACTGTGGCAACACAACACAATAACTAAAGAACAGGATGGATGGGCATCTGTAAAGATCAAAATCGGAATTTTATCATCTACTGTACATCCTGCAGATAAGAATAGCAGCCATATCCTTCCTATAGACTTTGGGGGGTGATTGCTCCTTGTTGTCCTTGTTGGTTTCCCCCTCCTTGTATATGTGGGCAACAAAATGGGCAGACCATCATTTTTTTATCTGAGGGTGGGTGTATTAGTAGGTAGGTGAAGTGCTACAGGTTGTGTTTAGAATAAATCTCCATATCACCCCATTACTTTCTAAATAAGTGATAGCAGATTTGGGATGCACATGCTCTGTATATTTTTGTGTGCAAACAATCACCACATTACTAATCAAACTACATATTCATTCCACTTTAAGAAATCAGATTTTGATCAGTTTTTCTTTAATATTTACTTGACATGTATCCTGGGCTAGATAATGACATTTTTGAAAACTTTTTTGATTAATAATATTTTTATGCAGAATTGTCCTTACATTTCTGGTATTAAAGTGTTGATGTTACAATGTAATAACAATGTAATTCCATATGTTTTCGCTTTGTTACTTGTGGATACATGTTGAAAAATAGACTTTAATCACACAGCCTCTGGTGCTATGGGCTACAACTACATGATTTTGAGTGCCGGTGATGTTTGAGGCAATTTTTTTGATGAATGTTGTGTTAGTCAGTCACACTGAGCTGGCGCTACCATTCGTTCCCATACAACGTAGTACTGCGACTCACACAACATATTCATCAATGCCGGCCAACGACTGAGGCGCTCTGAAACAACTAACCATGGCCAAGCTCAGCAACTACTACTGCAACTCTCTGAAATGCTCGCTACAGACGCTCATCTGTCGCTACCTGGCGTTAGTAATGAATCAGCCTGCCCGATGACTACTAGAATGAATTCAAGAAAAAAATACAGCAAGACCAGTTAGTTGCTGTTAGTTAACACTACAGGTAATTCAAAACATAGAATTTTCGGTAGCAGTAAGTTATCTATACTGTTGGTATGTTGGGTAAAGTAACTAGTCCCTGTCCAGTGCCCTAGAATAAAATCTCCCCACATTATCCCCCACCTCTCTCTACCTGAGATGCTTAGTGAAGTGGGTAAAAACCTGCTCACACCACAAAAGTGCACTCCACAGGGAAACCAGCGATTGGGCCAAAGGGCACCCAATCTATTTTTGTGGCAGCAATATATTAAATATTTATTTTTCTATTAATATAATATGGTTCATTTTTACATGTATTTAGTAATAGTTATCCTTTAAGGCACTGGCCATTACCTTTTTTTACTAGGAGAACTGTTATGGGGAAATGTAGATGACACACTTGTGGCTGGTGACTAGAGAGTTAGCTACGTTCTGACCTAGCGATTTTGGGGCGATCACCGTGCGTAACGTGTTTGCGATAGTGGAAATCCCTTTTGCAGTGCCCTTCAAAATGCTGCAGTCAAGGCTTTTTGGCTCAGAGAACAAATGCTTCCATGAATGTGCCCATTGCCTAACATGGGCAGCGTTACCAAGATGATTACCTTGAAGCGCAATTGCCCTGCAATCTCCTTGATCTGAAAGAAGCCTTTAGATTTTTTATCTACACAATTGTTATCAAATATAATGGATCTGTTGCAGTCAAAAATATATGTTTTTGGTACTTGTAAATTGTCTGAAATGAAACATAACGTATCCAGAAAACATACTTTGTAACTCTCCTATTTCCTGATGTGGTTTGCTTGCGTTAGTATGTCTAAATTTAGCGGGAGTGAGGGAGTGGAAATGGAGAAAAGGAAAGCATGAGCCACATACGTTCAGCGCTTATTCTGAAACCCCGCTTCTGACATCACTGTTTCCTGTTTGATATTTTCGTTTCACATTGTGATTTAATCGGATTTAGTCACTTTTAGAGGATGCCAGATAACATGCCAGCAGTGTGTATTTTTCCTTTGCTTTAAAATAGAACTGGAGGAAACGTTTAAGAACAAAGGGAACACTTGCAGAAACAGCGGAGATGACACTTCTCTACTTTGGTATTACATCAACAAATCTGGCCCTTGTAGCTTTGAAGGGTTTTTCTAACAGCAACATGTCACATATTTCTGAAAACCCCATACTTCATTTTGCCGCAAGTCAAAACAAATACTTTCAAACTTTAAATAATTGGTCAAAGTGCTATAAAAAATTGAGTTAATTAAATAGATTTGTCAACTGGAGATTAGTGTTTTAATAAATACTAAGGGAAAGCAGCCGCATTAGATGAATTAACCTGTACCAACTAACTAACTACAGCGTTCCTTAAAGCAGGAGTCCAGTAATGGAATAACCCCCTGGCCCTGCCACCCTCCCCTGCTGCTGAGGCAGGATGGGGGGGTACAAAGAAAAAAAATATATTTTTCCCCACGATCCAGCGACGCTCTATGGGTATCTGTGCAGCTGCCATGAAGAAAGCTGCATCCCCTAGCTCTGTGCACACACCAGCCCACCATCTATTCAAGTGAATGGGCGGATGGGCATGCACAGGGAGCCAGGGGATGCCACTTTTTGCTTTCACTCAAGATAGAGGCCAGAAGGGCTGCGCCGGACTGTGTGCGAGGTAAGGGTTTTTCTTCGTTGAAAAGCTCCATTCTCCCTCTCCCGCCAGGGGAAGGTGGCAGGTCGGAAGGTTACCCCATGGCTGGACTTCTGCTTTAAAGAATTCCATAGTTGGATGGTTGGTGCAAGTTGATGCATCTAATGCGGCTGCTTTTTCTTAATATTTATTAAAGCACACAGGGACGGGGGGTAAATGACTGGACTACTGCTTTAGAGCTGGACACCTGCCAATTTTTTTTACCATTTGTTAGCTATTGGGGATATTTACATCTTAAGTACTTCCCCATTCTGGAGATCTGGTGCCAGGTTTTACATGTCCCCCATGGCCACACATATAGAGCTATGTGTTCCATTCACTGTGACAACTACTGGGGAAGATGTTCTAGCCATGGCTATGCTCTTGCAAACAGGGGACAGAGGACACGCGTAGGCATGGTGGCCATAGCTACTGAATAGTTTAAATAAATTAATAAAAACAGACATTTTTTTATTGCAGCCAATAGTAACCACTTGTCTCGGTAATTGACCTTCCAGGTCACTAACTAATTCCATTGGCTGAAAAAAACGCTGTTTATAGTCCTCCAGCCAAACTAAATAGAGAATGACTTTGGAACACAACAGCGAGAAGGCGACAGAATAAATAAAACATCATGAATTTTGAATTTTTTACAGTAATGGCAATACTTTGTGTGTGTGTGTGGGGGGGGGGGGGGTCAATAAATGTCTGTGTTGTACCACTTCCTGAAATCATTTTAAAAAAGTAATAAGAGGGGCAGACATTTCCAGAAATGTCATCCAGTCTAAACTCCTACAGTACTGGGTATACTTGGGTATTCTGAATTGGATGCCTACCGGTTGGAAGTCTGAAAACCCAGTGAAATGGACCAGACACCACATTTTTAACTAGCATCCTCTGATTTGCTGAAGAAGCATGGAGAATAGCTTTTGGCAATTTCCAATTCTCCCTATCCTACTTTTCTCCCAGCTTATGCCACTTGTTTTAGCTGTAAAGCCCCACCTCCTCATGTCATTGCCACTGTTGTGAGGACAATTCGGTGGGCTAAAATATTCATTTCAAGTTCCACAACCTTAGAAGGGAGAATCTGCACGGGCTTTGGACAAATGTATTTCACAAGTTCTTTTCTAGTTTTTTAAAACATATATATATATATATATACACACACACATATATATTGAAATATAAACACACACACATATACCGTATATATAGTGTGATTTCACATTTTCTAAATTGCATGCCTTATTACTTCACTTTAAAATAAGATGAGTAATTTAGATAAACATCTCGTCTGCTTGATTAACCTCATTATACAGTTCAGAAAACCTCTTCAAGTCAACAAAACACATTCGGTGCTGCCTTCAGTCTTCATGGCACACGGGGTAATTATTTGTCAAGCTAAGGGCTCACTAATTATTTAAAAAGCATTGATAAGCACTGTGAGTCAGGTAAATGATCATTGTAAGTGCTCAGAGCTGAATATATTAATAGTGTATTTATGAGTAATGACATGCACACACTTCAGGCAAAAACAAAAGTTCGGTAATAAATAAGCCTGCCGAACATTAAGTCCCTGTTTTGTGTTTGTAGGGTTGCTAGGCAGAAGAGGTAATGATCCACATTCAGCTTCACCTAGTTCAGAATGTTAACTTGTTTGTGACAGTTTTCATTGCACAATGAGTAACCTGAACCAAAAAGAGATCCAACCAGATTCAAAGGTGATCCTAAGAAGTAGCTGCAGCAAACTGAAATTTATATTTAAATTCAGGAATGTTTTATCAGAGATCTGCAAGACACTATTTGGGTGAATGCATAGCAAATAATAGAGCATTGCAATGTAGTGACAAACCCTTTAGCCAGAGGGCCCCCTTAAGGTTCATGCAGTAACCATTTTTCTGTTATGTTAAATAAAATGGGTACTATTAGACAGCTTAAAGTGATTGGCAAGTCAAAATAAAAAAAATAAAAAAATATTAGCTTATCTTTCATGGAGTGGCTTCAGCACTGTCCATCCTCTTCTGTCTGCCTTCTTAGTGAGGAAAACCACTTCCTTCCCAACCTGCCGATGTGGGACTAAGAATAGAAACCCCCCTCTCTCTCTCTGCCCAGATGTCCTGAGTGACTGCCTCTCTCTCCACCTATGAAACCTCGCCCTCCTCCCTCCTCTCAGTGTGCTTACATCACATCACTGTTGCCACACCCACTGTTTCTCCTTATTTTTTCTCTAATACTCTTACAAATAACTTAGGAACCAACAGGGTCTTTTTGAAAACGGATTGTAGTTAAGAACAATGCAATGGGTAGCTCAATGGGACAACAATTGGCCTTGCCTTTAATATAACTTTAAGAGTTTGACAGAAGTAACAAATGCTGCTTCATTTCCCTACATGATGTCATGTGAGCTCAAATTTGATAAATAAGGTAGAGAAACAAAAATGATTGACCCTCCTGGCCTCATAGACTCATAAGCAACTCCTCATAAGCAACTCCTACACCCCCTGTAGTTACACCCCTACCTTTACCTTCTCCAAATTTATAGGCAATGTAACTTACTTGATGTAACTGTGGTATATGGGACAAACTGGCCATTGAAAGGCCCTGGAAAATACCCAGTGGGCCAAACTGCTTTGGGGCTGGTTGGGACACTGCTTCTTACACCCCATCCTACAACTCACCTTTTCCTTGTCCCTACGGCACATGCGTAGGCGCTTAGCCAGTCAGAGTCTTTTGACATTTACACATCCTTTGGCAAACGGCTCTTATTGACTTCCTGCCCCGGTCTACCTGAATGGGGCAGCGCCCCCACTGAAAACAATGAGAGACGCTTGCCGAATGACATAATCCCATTGGGCGAGAGCCCTCGCATGCACCGTTGGACCAGGGAAAGGTAAGCAATTGCTGGTGCCTGATTCGGAATACCCTGCTTTAATGTATGAGAACACTGCTAACACAGTGTAGAAGCACACATCTCTTCAAATAGTGTGTACTGTGATATGTTCCCTGTGTATGGACAGTGGTATTGGATATAACTTTTTATTTTATTATTTCATTTTTTTTACAAATGCCCTTTAAAGCAGAACTCCAGAGTAAAATGATTGAAGGCTTATTTACTTGCCTATTTCTGGAGCATCCTAAAAAAAGTAAAATGAAGAGTCCCTTGTGCTGTGGGGTTCACTGAGTTACTGCAGTGACCGGGTGGCGAAAGAGTCACCCATGATTCTCTGCGGCACTGGAGACATAGAAGCCAATAATAGGGTGCTTGGTTGGAACGGGCAGCTAGCAGGGACCAGGTAAGCATTTTCTTGTTTTAAACATCCAAATAAGGCTTATACATAGGGGTGGGCAGGAGGGAGGCTAATCTTTAGCGTACGCTGTAACTCCACTTTAAATCTGCCTTCCATTGAAACAAGACAGAATTTTTAGATGCATACTTTGTTTTTGAACTGTTTTTGTTTTTAATGTAAAGTTGTATTGTGTTCCCTGGTTTGTTGGCAATGAATCTGCTCAGAGGGGAGACAGCAAAGCGCGACCAGGCCAGTGTAAAGGCTTTCTTCACTTGTGAAGGGCAGGCCACTCACACAGCCAGATGGTTCCTGTCTGCTGCCTTTATTCAATGCACTTCCTCCCACAGAGGGGAGGGGATGGGGGCTTCTTTTTTTCTCCATTCCTTTCCCCTTCCAGCCACCTCTGGACCTTTCTGTTCTAAGGTTAGACATAATCTTTTATTGACCAGTTGTTCGGAAGTGACCTCTTGGCCTTGATTAGATAGCACCAGGCTCTATCACTGGATTGCTTTAGAGCTGGCAGTTGCTTTTTATGTGTTTGCTGATCCGGGGAAAGAACAATGAAAGGCTTTACAAATTTTTTTTGTATAGCAAAGGCCCCCTTTTGGGATAGCAGGGGGCTCAGAGGATCTCTCTTTTAGAAGAATGGCTAGTTTTCTTTAGCTGAAAATACTTTTTCTATCCTTTTTAAGGGGGACCTGTCAGACAGCTGTCACCTGGCAAATCTGAGTGCCAGTGTTTAACCTATTTCTGCTCCAAAACTAAGGCTTCCCTTGGCATTCTGGCAATGGCAGCCTTCAGCACTAAAAATGATTATAGCTGGCCTGGAAGGTACCCTGTAAACTGGTCTCAAAGTAATGCCAAATCTTTTCCTCTGTTTAGCCATCTGCAAACTGTTTCTTTGTGTGTTAAGTATTTTTCAGTTCTCACTACGCAGCTGCTATTTTATTATACATAGAGATGTTTTTCCAGACTTCCAGCACTTAGGGCGTTTTACTGCAGCTCTTTTGCAGCAGGATGTAGCAGGGTCATATGGCAAATGGCAACAGTGCATTGTAGGTTTCAATGTGAGCAGACGTTTTTGCGATAATATTACAGAGCGTAACACAATCCATGGCGTTTTATACAATCCAGCTAAAACCTTATTCCGTGCAATCCAACAATTGCACATTTAATTTATTTGGCATCTAAGGTCATGTAAGTTCAAGAACAGCCTTTTTTTTTAAACTGTATACTATATATTGTGCATATAAACTACATGTAAGTTATGAAAACAGTAATAGCTGTAATGATTACATTCATGATTTGCTATGATTAAAAAGTTGCACTATAATGTAAATATAATGTAAAAATGCAATATAATGTAAAACTCACCATGGGTGCATTATGATCATCACGCTCTAACATTGGTACCTTCTCTTGCCATCTGCTTTACATATAACCTTATCAAATCAGGCCACAGCTCACCATTAAACGTTAAGGTGGGCCTTAATGGGGTTGACCGACCAAACAAAAAACTAAAGGGTACTTAAGCTTTGTCTCCTGCAGCAAATTTGTGTGGTTCCAGTGGTCAGCAACTCGCCCGATTGCTGGATTGAATCCCCCGCTGGCAGGGACTGAACCTCAGTCACTGGCGCTTACGTGTCACGTGTCACTTCCTCCGCCATCAGTCGCAGTGGCACTGCCACGCCCTCTCCATTCTCTGCAATAGAAGGCGAGTATCAGGATTCAGCACACACGCTCTATTGTTGTGAATGGAGAGGGCATGGCAGCACCACTGTGGCGGGAACATGACTGGAGGGGAGACCGGTGTGAGAATCGGGTGAGTTGCTGAACGTCAAAGTCACACCGATTAGCTGTGTGGGGCAAAAGGTAAGTAAACTTTTGTTTTGTTTGGGTTGTACCATTAAGTCAAAAGAGACTTTGGGTTTGCTAACACTCTCATTTCACCCAACTGTTAAAGTGCCTCAAAATATGTGCAGTCTAAAAAAACTTGAGCTGTAGCATGGGGCGGGCAACTTGGCACAGAAGCAGGAGGACCTGTGAGGAAGCTGCATGCTGCAGCTCCTCATTGCAATCCATAGAGATGTTCTTGATCTGGGATCTATTTATAATGGTGTCTGGTCTATTCTGGTTTGATGCGGTATAAGTGCAGGATTGTTGTGTATGTTTATCTCTGGCCACTGGTTGAGGAGGGGTGATGGTGGGACATAAAAGAACTGCTCCATACTATGCCTCCCCCATCTGGCTCTGGCTGCATACCGCCTTTTTATTAATCAGACCAGAAATAGAAAAGTCCCAGGTATAAGCACCTCAAGTTGCAAAGCAGGTATGGAGTGCTTATGCAAGAGTTAGTGGCTCTAAGGGTTAACTGTATCCTTACAGGCTTTGCAAAAAAAGAACCTCCTGTGGAATTCTCTTCTTTACATTCCTGGAATTAACCACAATGGATATCTGATACTTCCTAATGTCAGATTCCAGGCTCAGTGATTACTATCAGGAAAGTTTGACCTTGAATGCTTCCCAACACCCTCAGAGCTTTCGTTAATATGCAAGATAGTAAATCCCAGAAATAGGCTGTACAGTATATAAAACACATTTATAATGGTTTGCAGCATCTGTTTGTGCTTCATTACAGGGAGCAAGGAACTGTGTAAGGAAATGTAAAGATATTTCCAAAGTAGTCCATGTACCAGTGGGATCTTTGGAGTTGAGCCCCTTGTGGTGTGCCACTGCAGACAGCAGTTACCTTGCATATGAAATCCAGTAAAAACTTTGCACCATTTTAGGCCCACCTCAGTTTGGCAGAACAATGACAAGAAGTCTTTATTCTAGTTCTGGTGAAACCTTTGTTGAGATACCATAGATGACTCCTTAGTATAGGAGATTGGTACCATAGATGACTCCTTAGTATAGGAGATTGGTACCATAGATGACTCCTTAGTATAGGAGATTGGTATCATAGATGACTCCTTAGTATAGGAGATTGGTATCATAGATGACTCCTTAGTATAGGAGATTGGTACCATAGATGACTCCTTAGTATAGGAGATTGGTATCATAGATGACTCCTTAATATAGGAGATTGGTACCATAGATGACTCCTTAGTATAGGAGATTGGTATCATAGATGACTCCTTAATATAGGAGATTGGTACCATAGATGACTCCTTAGTATAGGAGATTGGTACCATAGATGACTCCTAAGCATAGGATATTGGTACCATAGATGACTCCTTAGTATAGGAGATTGGTACCATAGATGACTCCTTAATATAGGAGATTGGTACCATAGATGACTCCTTAGTATAGGAGATTGGTACCATAGATGACTCCTTAGTATAGGATATTGGTACCATAGATGAATCCTTAGTATAGGAGATTGGTATCATAGATGACTCCTTAATATAAGAGATTGGTACCACAGATGACTCCTTAGTATAGGAGATTGGTATCATAGATGACTCCTTAATATAGGAGATTGGTACCATAGATGACTCCTTAGTATAGGAGATTGGTACCATAGATGACTCCTAAGCATAGGATATTGGTACCATAGATGACTCCTTAGTATAGGAGATTGGTACCATAGATGACTCCTTAATATAGGAGATTGGTACCATAGATGACTCCTTAGTATAGGAGATTGGTACCATAGATGACTCTTTAGTATAGGAGATTGGTACCATAGATGACTCCTTAGTATAGGAGATTGGTACCATAGATCAGTGGTCCCCAACCCTGTCCTCAAGGCCCACCAACAGGCCAGGTTTTGCAGATCTCCACAAAGATGCACAGGTGGAGTAATTAGTGCAGCTGTAGAGCAATAGAGCTGGCTATTTGGAGATCCAAAAAACATGACATGTTGGTGGGCCTTGAGGACAGGGTTGAGGACCACTACCATAGATGACTCTTTAGTATAGGAGATTGGTACCATAGATGACTCCTTAGTATAGGAGATTGGTACCATAGATGACTCCTTAGTATAGGAGATTGGTACCATAGATGACTCCTTAGTATAGGAGATTGGTATCATAGATGACTCCTTAATATAGGAGATTGGTACCATAGATGACTCCTTAGTATAGGAGATTGGTACCATAGATGACTCCTTAGTATAGGAGATTGGTACCATAGATGACTCCTTAGTATAGGAGATTGGTATCATAGATGACTCCTTAGTATAGGAGATTGGTACCATAGATGACGCCTTAATATAGGAGATTGGTACCATAGATGACTCCTTAGTATAGGAGATTGGTATCATAGATGACTCCTTAATATAGGAGATTGGTACCATAGATGACTCCTTAGTATAGGAGATTGGTACCATAGATGACTCCTTAGTATAGGAGATTGGTACCATAGATGACTCCTTAGTATAGGAGATTGGTACCATAGATGACTCCTTAGTATAGGAGATTGGTATCATAGATGACTCCTTAGTATAGGAGATTGGTATCATAGATGACTCCTTAGTATAGGAGATTGGTATCATAGATGACTCCTTAGTATAGGAGATTGGTACCATAGATGACTCCTTAGTATAGGAGATTGGTATCATAGATGACTCCTTAATATAGGAGATTGGTACCATAGATGACTCCTTAGTATAGGAGATTGGTATCATAGATGACTCCTTAATATAGGAGATTGGTACCATAGATGACTCCTTAGTATAGGAGATTGGTACCATAGATGACTCCTAAGCATAGGATATTGGTACCATAGATGACTCCTTAGTATAGGAGATTGGTACCATAGATGACTCCTTAATATAGGAGATTGGTACCATAGATGACTCCTTAGTATAGGAGATTGGTACCATAGATGACTCTTTAGTATAGGAGATTGGTACCATAGATGACTCCTTAGTATAGGAGATTGGTACCATAGATCAGTGGTCCCCAACCCTGTCCTCAAGGCCCACCAACAGGCCAGGTTTTGCAGATCTCCACAAAGATGCACAGGTGGAGTAATTAGTGCAGCTGTAGAGCAATAGAGCTGGCTATTTGGAGATCCAAAAAACATGACATGTTGGTGGGCCTTGAGGACAGGGTTGAGGACCACTACCATAGATGACTCTTTAGTATAGGAGATTGGTACCATAGATGACTCCTTAGTATAGGAGATTGGTACCATAGATGACTCTTTAGTATAGGAGATTGGTACCATAGATGACGCCTTAGTATAGGAGATTGGTACCATAAATGACTCCTTAGTATAGGAGATTGGTATCATAGATGACTCCTTAGTATAGGAGATTGGTACCATAGATGACTCTTTAGTATAGGAGATTGGTACCATAGATGACTCCTTAGTATAGGAGATTGGTACCATAGATGACTCCTTAATATAGGAGATTGGTATCATAGATGACTCTTTAGTATAGGAGATTGGTACCATAGATGACTCCTTAGTATAGGAGATTGGTACCATAGATGACTCCTTAATATAGGAGATTGGTACCATAGATGACTCCTTAGTATAGGAGATTGGTATCATAGATGACTCCTTAGTATAGGAGATTGGTACCATAGATGACTCCTTAGTATAGGATATTGGTACCATAGATGACTCCTTAGTGTAGGAGATTGGTACCATAGATGACTGCTTAGTATAGGAGATTGGTGCCATAGATGACTCCTTAATATAGAAGACTAGTAGGAGACTAATATAGGAGACTAGTACCATACATAGATGACTCCTTAGAATCTCTCCACTCCCAAGCCAGTACACACACATCGCAACAGATCTCAGTGGGCCCTGGCACTTGCTTAGGTTTTCTAAATGTTTATGTTAGCTGTGCCTGTCCTTGCAGAAAGATTTTAAACCTCACTCTAGGAGGCCAGACCCTTCAAATAATTTTCAATGTCCCTTCAATGTATTAGTTGGGGAAACCTATGCAAGTTTAAAGTGGACAAAACAAGACCCCAAAAGCTCAGAACAGGGTTTAAAAAGGACTTTTTATAATTTGATACTGCCTCATTGTGAATGGGATAAACTGACCAGACATCCCACTTTAGGGCATTTGTTCCACTGTCACCATGAAAACAGGAATGTCACTTTCCCGGGTGTTGTCCCTCTGTGCGGCTGCATCCACAATTGGGATGCCCTGCTGTGTATACCCCCCCAGGTCACCCCGTTTCAGTCACCCTCCTTCTGCTCCCACAGTGCAGACACAGAGAGAGCCACTGGTAGCTGTGGTGTGCCCACGATGCTCATTGAGAATGCCTGGGCACAGGCATACGCATAACTAGAGGTGAGCGGGCATGCGGCCGGAGCACACAGACGTTGCTGAGGGCTCCAGGAGAAGGTAAGCGAAACTGGCAATGGGGGGGTTCACACACAGTGGGGCATCCCAATTTGGGATGCCTCAAGGGGTAGAAATTGGATGGCCCTGGAGTATTTTAGACTCCAGGGCCTCCAATGATCCTCTTTAAATGTCCCACTTTGCTGACATTACAAAGGAAGACTGTCCCACCGAATCCGAGCCTTGTCAGTGGAGCTCCCACTCATTGGCTGAATGGCTATAGTAGAATGTGTGCATTGGCTGAGTGTTAGGTCAATCATCAACATCCTTTACATCTCTAAGTTGTGCCTTGAGCATGTGATATTCCTACAAACAGAGATATAGCAATAGTTCCTCACTGGCAAATAAGCCAAGCCAGTAACCACACCCCTACCATTCCCCTAAACCACCCCCAACACATCACACTGCACACTGGCCCATGTCCTGACAAAACCCAAAAGGGCCAGCTCTGGAATCTAAAAGTTTCCAGGGACAAACACTGGCCTTTCCCAGAGCATACCAAATCAGGATGCCCCGCTGTGTGACCCCCCCCCCCAAATTCCAATCATCATAAGGCTATGTCATGGCACAGCTTTGAGTCTTTTGCGCACTCTACTATGGACAGAGATAGCCGTGGGACCACTGAGGCAAACTTTGGAGCTATGGCTTATAACCAGGGCTGCAAGGAAATGGAGGAGAGGCACATGGGACAATCAGGTGACCAACTTGCTGTGTTTAAATCCGCAGACATTTTCTCAGAATTCTTAAAACCTTATCTTATCTATCTTAAAGGGCCATTCCAGCCAATCTAGCCCCAGGTTTACCAATTATAAAATACCACCCCACCTTGCCACCCTTCCCATAGTGCTGAAGCATGGCTAATAAGTCAAATAGGAAAAAACTCTCACCTGCATCTGGAATCCAGTGGTGAATTTGGGTGATGCAGCAAATATCGCGCGATCTTCCGCCGCCATTTTATTGAAGTCCAGGAAGGCCGCTGGGTGCATGGTGCACCCTGGGACACGTGCTTCCGCCCACCCATTCATTAGGAAGCCCTAGTATAAAAGCATCTGCTAATGTCTCTTGTTATACTTACCTCATCCTGGGACTACCAGGTCTTCAAACTTCATATACTGACCAGCAAGTCTGGTGGTCTGACACCTCAGGGTGCTGGATTGGTTAACCACCAGTTCGATAACTGAAATAGGACTTTGGGGCTAATGATTTTCATGTGTAGGCATTTGACAAGAGTGAATACAGGGTTTTATTATAGTTCTTTTTTGTTTTTTTCTGGGTATTGGCCTTGATTCAATAAAGGTAGAAAACAATTCTCATGGTAGTAAAAGATTCAAGTCATGAGAAAAAAGCCTGAGAATGTCACTGTTGCTGAATCATTAGATAAAAAGACAATGAAAGTCAATGGCACTTTTTTACTCCTAAGAAAAGTAGAGAACTGTTTACTTCTTTCTACACTGTAGTAAAAGCTGCCATTGACTTCCATTGTCTTTTTATCTGGTGATTCAGTAACAGTGACATTCTCAGGCTTTTTTCTCATCAATTGAATTTTTTACTACCATGAGAATTTTTTTCTACCTTTATTGAATCGAGGCCATTGTCCTTAATCTAGCAAGTGTGTAAGTCACCCCATTGCTTCTTCCCAATGGTTGCTTAAAAAAAGGAGAAGAAATCAGATACTTCAGTCAATACTTCATTAACAGCAGAAAAGATGAGAGTGGAATGAACCGCTGCTTCTTAGTCACCCGGGGACGTCATGGGAAATGCTCTGTACATAGCAGAATTCTCCAGGCATTAGCATTTTTCTTTCGAGATGTCAGGATTGACCTGCCTTTGTTTGAATGACTAGTGACATTTCAAACCTTCCTTTTCCTTTTTTGCTCCTACAGGTCAGTGCTCTTTGGCTTGGAACAATTACAGCTACCACACTCCTCTGACCTGTTACTTTAACCCATTGAGCCCTTTGCTGCTTGAGGTGTGATGTTGTGTTGTTCTTTCTCAAAGAGTGTGATTTACGCTAATCACTTCCACTCTACTAGCAATCTTAAGCTCTTATATTAGAGATACATAAAGCTTCATCAAAGCCTTAATGTATAAAAGTATAGATCTGAATAACCCGATCCCTTCTTGTAAGTCATTATTATGTGCAAGGGATAAGCACTGGTAATGTGACTGTCATGAGCATCTTTTATAATTGTGGAATGGAAGTCACATGCATGCCTCTAAAAGCTGATTGAAAGAAACCGTAGAGATACTATGAGCCTGATTTATCAAGCACTTCTGTCAGATGATGACACATTGGTGCAAATTACAGTGCAGGAAAATCTCATTTACCATATATTTACCATTTACCATATATTTACCATATATTTATCATTTACCATATATTTACCATTTACCATATATTTATCATTTACCATATATTTACCATTTACCATATATTTACCATATATTTATCATTTACCATATATTTACCATTTACCATATATTTATCATTTACCATATATTTACCATTTACCATATATTTACCCTTTACCATATATTTATCATTTACCATATATTTACCATTTACCATATATTTACCATATATTTATCATTTACCATATATTTACCATTTACCATATATTTACCCTTTACCATATATTTACCATATATTTATCATTTACCATATATTTATCATTTACCATATATTTACCATTTACCATATATTTACCATTTACCATATATTTACCCTTTACCATATATTTACCATATATTTACCATTTACCATATATTTACCCTTTACCATATATTTACCATATAGTTACCATTTACCATATATTTACCATTTACCATATATTTACCATATATTTACCATTTACCATATATTTACCATTTACCATATATTTACCCTTTACCATATATTTACCATATATTTACCATTTACCATATATTTACCATTTACCATATATTTACCATATATTTACCATTTACCATATATTTATCATTTACCATATATTTACCATATATTTATCATTTACCATATATTTACCATATATTTACCATTTACCATATATTTACCATTTACCATATATTTACCCTTTACCATATATTTACCATATATTTACCATTTACCATATATTTACCATATATTTACCATTTACCATATATTTACCATTTACCATATATTTACCCTTTACCATATATTTACCATATATTTACCATTTACCATATATTTACCATATATTTATCATTTACCATATATTTACCATATATTTACCATTTACCATATATTTATCATTTACCATATATTTACCATTTACCATATATTTACCATTTACCATATATTTACCATATATTTACCATTTACCATATATTTACCACATATATTTACCATTTACCATATATTTACCATTTACCATATATTTACCATTTACCATATATTTACCATATATTTACCATTTACCATATATTTACCATTTACCATATATTTACCATTTACCATATATTTACCATATATTTACCATTTACCATATATTTACCACATATATTTACCATTTACCATATATTTACCATTTACCATATATTTACCATTTACCATATATTTACCATTTACCATATATTTACCATATATTTACCCTTTACCATATATTTACACTGGTGCATGTTGCAAGCAACACATTTCCTTAAATATTATAAATATTATAATATATTTTGCGCTACTCTAACTTGTGTGGCATAGTCTGCTAGAAGTGCTTGATAAATCAGCCATTGAAAAGCATTTAAGAATAGCACAATGCACCAGTATATAAAAATCAGACCACAAAGAATCATTTATTTCTTCCACCAATAATCTGCACAATGCCATTAAAAACACTAAACAAAATGACAAAAAATACAATAAAAATAATAGAAGTGAAATAATGTTGTTGCATAAATATGCACTAAACAGATGCAGCAAACAGAAAGAGAGTGGATGTGGAAAAGAGAGATATAGGGAATGTGGAAAAGAGAGATACAGGGAATGTGGAAAAGAGAGATACAGGGAATGTGGAAAAGAGAGAGACAGGGAATGTGGAAAAGGGAGAGACGGATAATGTGGAAAAGAGAGAGACAGGGAATGTGGAAAAGAGAGAGACAAGGGATGTGGAAAAGGGAGAGACAGGGAATGTGGAAAAGAGAGAGACAGGGAATGTGGGAAAGAGAGAGACAGGGAATGTGGAAAAGAGAGAGACAAGGGATGTGGAAAAGAGAGATACAGGGAATGTGGAAAAGAGAGAGACAAGGGATGTGGAAAAGGGAGAGACAGGGAATGTGGAAAAGAGAGAGACAGGGAATGTGGGAAAGAGAGAGACAGGGAATGTGGAAAAGAGAGAGACAGGGAATGTGGAAAAGGGAGAGACAGGGAATGTGGAAAAGAGAGAGACAGGGAATGTGGAAAAGAGAGAGACAGGGAATGTGGAAAAGAGAGATACAGGGAATGTGGAAAAGAGAGAGACAAGGGATGTGGAAAAGAGAGATACAGGGAATGTGGACAAGAGAGAGACAAGGGATGTGGAAAAGGGAGAGACAGGGAATGTGGAAAAGAGAGAGACAGGGAATGTGGAAAAGGGAGAGACAGGGAATGTGGAAAAGAGAGAGACAGGGAATGTGGAAAAGAGAGATACAGGGAATGTGGAAAAGAGAGAGACAAGGGATGTGGAAAAGGGAGAGACAGGGAATGTGGAAAAGAGAGAGACAGGGAATGTGGAAAAGGGAGAGACAGGGAATGTGTAAAAGAGAGATACAGGGAATGTGGAAAAGAGAGAGACAAGGGATGTGGAAAAGAGAGAGACAGGGAATGTGGAAAAGAGAGAGACAGGGAATGTGGAAAAGAGAGAGACAGGGAATGTGGAAATGAGAGATACAGGGAATGTGGAAAAGAGAGAGACAGGGAATGTGGAAAAGAGAGAGACAGGGGATGTGGAAAAGAGAGAGACAGGGAATGTGGAAAAGAGAGAGACAGGGAATGTGGAAAAGAGAGATACAGGGAATGTGGAAAAGAGAGAGACAGGGAATGTGGAAAAGAGAGAGACAGGGGATGTGGAAAAGAGAGAGACAGGGAATGTGGAAAAGAGAGAGACAGGGAATGTGGAAAAGAGAGAGACAGGGAATGTGGAAAAGAGAGAGACAGGGAATGTGGAAAAGAGAGATACAGGGAATGTGGAAAAGAGAGATACAGGGAATGTGGAAAAGAGAGATACAGGGAATGTGGAAAAGAGAGATACAGGGAATGTGGAAATGAAAGATACAGGGAATGTGCAAAAGAGAGATACAGGGAATGTGAAAAAGAGAGAGACAAGGAATGTGGAAAAGGGAGAGACGGGGAATGAGGAAAAGAGAGAGACAGGGAATGTGGAAAAGAGAGATACAGGGAATGTGGAAAAGAGAGAGACAGGGGATGTGGAAAAGAGAGATACAGGGAATGTGGAAATGAAAGATACAGGGAATGTGGAAAAGAGAGAGACAAGGAATGTGAAAAAGAGAGATACAGGGAATGTGGAAAAGAGAGAGACAGGGAATGTGGAAAAGAGAGATACAGGGAATGTGGAAAAGAGAGAGACAGGGGATGTGGAAAAGAGAGATACAGGGAATGTGGAAAAGAGAGAGACAAGGAATGTGAAAAAGAGAGATACAGGGAATGTGGAAAAGAGAGAGACAAGGAATGTGAAAAAGAGAGATACAGGGAATGTGGAAAAGAGAGAGACAGGGAATGTGGAAAAGAGAGATACAGGGAATGTGGAAAAGAGAGATACAGGGAATGTGGAAAAGAGAGATACAGGGAATGTGGAAAAGAGAGATACAGGGAATGTGGAAAAGAGAGAGACAGGGAATGTGGAAAAGAGAGATACAGGGAATGTGGAAAAGAGAGATACAGGGAATGTGGAAAAGAGAGATACAGGGAATGTGGAAAAGAGAGATACAGGGAATGTGAAAAAGAGAGAGACAGTGAATGTGGAAAAGAGAGAGACAGGGGATGTGGAAAAGAGAGAGACAGGGAATGTGGAAAAGAGAGATGTCCAGCCTTATTGCATACCTTCTAACTTTTCAGGGTGAGATAAAGGGATGTTATTTAAATTAAGCCACGCCCCTTATTGAGGGATGGATGGAAGATAGGTTGTAACCATTACCACAATAGAAACACTTTGAATTGTCAAATTAATCATTTATTGATGCATGTTACACCTCAAAGAGGGACAAATAAGAACAACAAGGAACAGTGGGCCATGACCTTAAAAGCGGGACAATTCCTCCAAAAGAGGGACAGTTGGACAGTATGGTCTTGTACAGCACCATGGAAGATGATAAAGCTCTACAAATAAACAATACTTATAATAATATGTACACACTTTTAGATATATTCATTTTAATATCAAGTGGGACATCTAAAACAGTATGACCCAGAGGAAAGAGGTGGAGGAAGTGGACCTACATTTTTTTATTTGACTTGAGGTCTTATTCAGTCAGTCTGCTAAAACAGTGTATACATATTATTAGAATTATTTTGTTTTTAAAAATGTTTTTTAGTTTTTTTTTTTAATTTTGGTCCGGTGTAGAAATGACAAACAGCGGTAAAACAAATATATTTTTAATACAGATGCAGTAGATTATTTTTTTACCTTTTTTTTGTTAATTTATGTTTTACAACAGTGCATATATTTGTACTGGACAAAAGTTTTCTTTATACTGTTGTGAAACGGCCCTATAGGGGAGACACAGTATATTTTGTACATTTAATGCCGTCTAGGGTGCAGTGTACTGTGCAGCTCTATGGATGACCGAGACTTGACATCGGCTTGAACAAAAAAAAAAAAGTCTCTATAGAGATTTGAGAGAAAATCTCTACAAATAAGCAAATAAGGGAACAATGTGTACAGGAAAAGAGTTGTTTTATGACCCCGTGTGTTTAAGCACTTTAATAATATATGGCAATCAGCCCTCACTCACCAATGATGTCCTTGCTTTGTTTGACCCCAGGTTTTATGTTGCTAACTGGCTCACAATAAAAAGCCGACAGCAATGGGGTAATTGCCTGTGTACACCTTCCTGTTGGGAGTGGGCTGCAAGCTATTCACTGTAGCAAATGAATATGGACAATTTAAATAGGTGCAAATAGCAGGAAATCCACACGCTTATTGCCACTGAAAGACAAAAGGAAAATAAAGCCGCCTTGCCAATAGCTGCAAATGTGGACAGATCTCCATTACAGGAAACACTTGGGCATAAAAGGAAAAGTTGCACGACATGCAGAGTTCAGGGCATCTTGTAAATCATGGTAAAAAAATAAAGTCCTTTGCTTCTTTCTGTTGTGCAGTTACAGGGCAGTTTCTAGGCAAAATCGCACTCCCCACCTATTCAATGCTGCTGCTGCTGCTGTCACATTCAGGTTTGTGCGTCTCTCTTAGCATCAGACAGTGCCCCCTCCCCTGGACTGAGCCCGATATGGGTGATGAGGGCCTGGCATGTGGTCTGCACCACTAATCGTGGCCCTGACTCATCTGCAAGAAAACAGGATGGCTGGGATCAGGTTTGTGCCTCTCTCTTAGCATCAGACAGTGCCCCCTCCCCTGGACTGAGCCCGATATGGGTGATGAGGGCCTGGCATGTGGTCTGCACCACTAATCGTGGCCCTGACTCATCTGCAAGAAAACAGGATGGCTGGGATCAGGTTTGTGCCTCTCTCTTAGCATCAGACAGTGCCCCCTCCCCTGGACTGAGCCCGATATGGGTGATGAGGGCCTGGCATGTGGTCTGCACCACTAATCGTGGCCCTGACTCATCTGCAAGAAAACAGGATGGCTGGGATCAGGTTTGTGCCTCTCTCTTAGCATCAGACAGTGCCCCCTCCCCTGGACTGAGCCCGATATGGGTGATGAGGGCCTGGCATGTGGTCTGCACCTCTAATCGTGGCCCTGACTCATCTGCAAGAAAACAGGATGGCTGGGATCAGGTTTGTGCCTCTCTCTTAGCATCAGACAGTGCCCCCTCCCCTGGACTGAGCCCGATATGGGTGATGAGGGCCTGGCATGTGGTCTGCACCACTAATCGTGGCCCTGACTCATCTGCAAGAAAACAGGATGGCTGGGATCAGGTTTGTGCCTCTCTCTTAGCATCAGACAGTGCCCCCTCCCCTGGACTGAGCCCGATATGGGTGATGAGGGCCTGGCATGTGGTCTGCACCTCTAATCGTGGCCCTGACTCATCTGCAAGAAAACAGGATGGCTGGGATCAGGTTTGTGCCTCTCTCTTAGCATCAGACAGTGCCCCCTCCCCTGGACTGAGCCCGATATGGGTGATGAGGGCCTGGCATGTGGTCTGCACCACTAATCGTGGCCCTGACTCATCTGCAAGAAAACAGGATGGCTGGGATCAGGTTTGTGCGTCTCTCTTAGCATCAGACAGTGCCCCCTCCCCTGGACTGAGCCCGATATGGGTGATGAGGGCCTGGCATGTGGTCTGCACCTCTAATCGTGGCCCTGACTCATCTGCAAGAAAACAGGATGGCTGGGATCAGGTTTGTGGGGGCAAGAGAGTCTTAGTGGGCCCCAAAGTAGCGTGTCACATGAAGTCCCCTCAGCTGCCATCTTCTGCTGCTGATGGCCCTCCAGTCCTTATTACCTTCCCTATACCCACCAATCGTCTTCTAGTCCTTGTTGCATTCTCTACTGCCACTGGCACCCTTCAGCCCTTACTGCTTGCTCCGCTGCCACTAAAGACGCCATCATTGCTATAAGCTGTCACCGGGTTCTCGCCACCTTCTGAGCTTCCATCAATTGCCCTCCATTCTATGCCACCTTCACTAAGCAAGACATGAGTGGGTCTGCACACAATACACTGCATTCGATTGTTTGGGTCACATGTAAAATAATAACATGGCCAAGTGTGATCCTTAGTGGACCCCTGAGGATGCCAGGGGCCCTGACAATTGCCCAGGTTTGCCTGTGCTGGGACCCCCAATGGCCTTGGCGCCCACCCTGGTGGCATCCCGATTTGACATGCCTCGCTGTGTAAGTATGTCAGGGATTGCCTACAAAACTCACCTTTCCCGGGCTTCCCTATAGCAGAGGGGCTTCCAGCTATTCAGATAGGCCAGGGCAGAAGCACGCCTTATTCTAGAATGAAGCCATGGATGCCACTAATGTGCTTCTCTCATCAGATAAGTGATTTCAAGCCTGCCCCCTGGGTGTGGCTATGGTGGTGAAAAAAAGCATATCATGTATTTTTTAATCTGAGCAGCCACCGATCCTGCAGCATTGTAGTCAGGTGGGGAGAGGGTTTTGTTCTGCTTTAAAGCAGGTCAACATTCTTAATTGTTGTCCCGCTCTTATTGGTAATGGCAAAGGGCATCCAAATGCACTGCATACCAGCTGGGGTAGCCCGAACCCTGGCATTGTTACTCTCCTGACAAATTCATATCCAGCATGGAGCAAATAAATACTTAGGACAAACTTTAAATTAAATAAATAAGTTACTTTCCCTAGTCTTCTAACTGATCCTTCGCCCTCGGCGCCCGAGTATCTTGGGAGATGCTGTTGGCTTGTTGGTTGCCCACTGCCGAAGCCATGCCCAGCAGAACTTTGGAGATCTGAAAAGGGCCATATGACGAGGTGCAGCCTGCTGGCTTCCTATTTGAGCGCACCCAGCCATTCAGATTGGTTGGGCACAGAAGCATGCTTGCAATACAAAGAAGCCGGGAATGCTGCAGCTGGCGAGGTGAGTCTATCACTGTCCCTGGGGGTTTCACATAGCGGGGAATCCCGCTATAGAATGCTCGGGGCTATGCTAGCGGCCGGCCCTGGAATCAGCCAGGCAGGGTTTTCATCCTCTTTAAGGTCCTAGGTCAATTAAATTTTTTTTTTACCAGTTATGTCCAAAAACACTACTGGATATTATATTATAAAGTTTACCCTAAAGAACTACTTATTGCCCTCATGATAGCCTTGTCTCTGCTCTATGTATACATAATGCCCCTTTGTTCTTTGTCCAAGGAATTAAAATGGACCCACTATCCAGGGTCTTGGTCCGTACCTTCGGGGGCAGCCCAGTTTGGGATGCCCCACTTTGTGAGACCCCACTGGTTGCCCCTTAATACAAACCTGGCCGGCAATCCGATGGTGCAGGATGCGGATATAAATGAGATAAGGGGTGGCACCTCCTGCATCCCTCTAAGTCTGTGCATAGCCATGCCATCCATTCAGTTACAGAAGGCGTGGCCACGCACAGACTTTATGGGGGCTATATGATATGGGGGCCTGGAGATGCTGCTGCCGTCGCATACGCACTGAGGGATAGCCGGCGAGATATGTATTAGGGCCATTAGCAGGGCAACACAAATAATGTGTTCTTGCAGCTCCCCAAGCTTGATGTCTCTGTGTTCTACTGGACTTGTCTTTCTCATTCATACCTCACATTAAGATACTAGCCACCTCCTAATGTCTGAAACCAAAAAATACCAACCCAGAGGCAGCCTCTGCTCTCTCAATGACCACTTCCTATACTCGACCCTGATCACCTACTTCCACTCCCACATCCGCTGGGAGAATCAATCATTTATGGATTCTTTTTTCACTAGACACTGCACTAGACACCTTAAACCGGACCAACAGCCTGGCACAGTTGGAAAAGAAAGGTAGCGGCCATTTTGGAGCTTCCTCTCCCAGCATCTCAGCCATGCTGCTGCCTGGATTCAACTGACATAACTGACAATG
Organism: Gastrophryne carolinensis; assembly: GCA_027917425.1. Taxonomy (NCBI): domain Eukaryota; kingdom Metazoa; phylum Chordata; class Amphibia; order Anura; family Microhylidae; genus Gastrophryne; species Gastrophryne carolinensis. The sequence continues at coordinate 186,508,629 of CM051234.1, read as the reverse complement.
CACAGTAACAGGAAGCCCAGCAGCACTTCCTGTTTGCAGGTGGCCTGCAAATGCACGAGGCGCCATCTAGTTTTCAAAATTTACCACAGCAAGAGTTAGAAAATGGCAAATGAATATTTATGTGCAGCAATCTGAATTGCCCTGGGGAAGGATGCATATGAGCACTGTTTGTTTTGTTGGTTTGGTTTAAGTCATTTTTGACTGCTGGTCCGCTTTAAGATTGCACGTTTATTGCATTTTTAATTGAATACTTTTTCATTTATTTTTATATATAGTTATTCATCTATTTATTCAGGTAATAATTGCTTTAGGGGGAGGTCATTAGGGTCCTTATATTGGGTATTTTGAGGCCAGTAACTTAAAGTGGACCAACCAAGTTCTACGGAAGGTTACATTAAAGGTTAAAAAAAGTGAAATAAATGTATCGACTCCCCTTAGTATTTTTATCCAATTCATTACCAGGAAGTCGCAGCTAACTAACTGGCTTTGATTGTTGCACTAGGTATTGGGCGCCCTGTGTCAGCACCTTTTGGACCCGGCTGCCACTTTGTGAGTGCCTAGTTCTGTTAGGTGGCCACAATTTAGATGTACTTGAGTTTACATATTTAGGTGAATGTTGCCAGTGGGTTCCTTCCCCACTTTTTTCAATGTGCATTCTTTATTTAGAAAGACAGCACAGTCAATGAAAAGCCCCGACAAAGGAAATACACCGGAATGGGCAGGACAAGTCTGCCAGCTTCAGCTTCTATGGCTCCTAAAACGGGGTGAGCTTGAACCACCCACATAGGAGTTTATTTTTGGTTTTTACAATGGATGTCTTTAAATGTTTATTTTTACCTATGTGATCCCTCTGGGAAGCTGCTTAGTGGTTGGCAGATAAGCAGTCAGTCTTCACACGCCAGCTGGCGACTGGAAATGGCTGCCAGTGAGATGAGTCAATTTTTCAACTGCTAAATTGGGCTCACAGTTCCTGCCTGCAGCCACAGCCTCAACCACTCAAAAGATGCAAATATAATAGTTTTTATAGCTATACATTTTATATTGACTGTACATCTTATCCTTTTCCTGGTGTGAATGTGGTTGTAGATCTAGAGAGATGTGCATGTGTTAACTTTGCACAGTTTGCTCATATTGAGTAGTCATTTTTTATTTCATTTTCAGCTCACTGCTTTTAAAATTTGTTAAAAATGTGTTAATTTGTTACATTGTGCAGTGTATTGGATTACATCCCTCCAATATAAATCATTGCAGCCAGTTAGGGGCATCCCTCATTACAGCCAGTGAGGGCTTCCCTTATTTCAGCCAGTTAGGGGCATCCCTCATTACAGCCAGTGAGGGGCTTCCCTTATTACAGCCAGTGAGGGCTTCCCTTATTTCAGCCAGTTAGGGGCATCCCTCATTACAGCCAGTGAGGGACATCCCTCATTACATTCGGGGAGGGGCATCCCTCATTACAGCCAGTGAGGGCTTCCCTTATTACAGCCAGTGAGGGGCTTCCCTTATTACAGCCAGTGAGGGGCTTCCCTTATTACAGCCAGTTAGGGGCATCCCTCATTACAGCCAGTGAGGGACATCCCTCATTACAGTCGGGGAGGGGCATCCCTCATTACAGCCAGTGAGGGGCATCCCTCATTGCAGCCAGTTGGGGCATCCCTCATTGCAGCCAGTTGGGGCATCCCTCATTACAGTTGGGGAGGGGCATCCTTCATTACAGCCAGGTAAGTGCAACACACAGATACACACTCAGACACACACACAGGCACAGACACACACATAGACACAGAGAAAGAGAGACATACTCACCGCAATGCAGGCAATTTCCCCCTTCTGCGCGATCTGCAGTGAGGCTCCTTCCTGGAGTCCCACCCACCAATGGCACAGTGGCGCAGACAGGATCCTTCCTGGAGTCCTGCCCGCCCACTGAACCACCAATGAGGTTAAAGAAAAAAAAAGGCAGCCTCCCAGAAGCCCAGCTGCCGTGGTTGCCCAGCCGTCCGAATGCCACCGGCCCCAAGTGTGCATCCAAGCGCTGAACTCGGGGCTGGCGGCAGCTGGTGTCTGGGAGGCCATGGCAACCTCCTGTCCAGTAACGGGTGACAGCGAGGGACAAGTGCAAGCGCTGCGGTATGCTGGGACCAACTGCCCGATATCGGGATTGTCCTGGGGGAATTGGGGGGGGGGGGTTTGGGGGTATACATCATAACAGCCAAATCAACCAATCCACACACACAATGACGAGACCTCTTACCAACATGTTGGGCCTCTGCAGGATTATGGTCTGTACTTCTGATGACAACTCTGGGTTCTACGATGTTGCTTGGTTGTGTTTGATATACTTCCATTCTCATGATGTCACTAGTGAAATGTTTGTCAAATTCTCTTGAGGCCACTTCATGCACAGCACTATCATCCCTGGAATTCTTTACACTTAGGAAAGAACTCAAACATGCTGTAGTGTTTTTTAAATACTTCCAGTGGAAGTCTAGATCATTTTAAGTGTGGGGATTGATAATAAAAAGTTGTGTGCTGTGTATGCTTTTTCTTTCTTTCCTGCTTTAACTTAACTTAAACTATGACCTTATGCTCTGTCTAATCTAATGAACTATTGCATCTGGTGTCCCCTAACCATTTAGACTGTAAGCTCACTTGGGCAGAGCCCTCTACTCCATTGGGTCACTATATGCTGTAACTTCACCTTTACTATTTCAGGTCCCTGTGCAGGTGCACAATACATTTCAATTCAGAGTGTGCAGCAGAAGCCCACTGTTTAAACTCACCTGAGCCCCGATCCTCTTCCAGCGGCAGTGGCACTTCAAAATGGCCCCAGCGTACAGAAAGATGGCCCTGAGGACACTTCTAGTGCCGTGGCCATTTTTTCGTAGCCCCGGCTGGGGCTAGTTTAGAATGCAGCTGCCGCCACTCTGCCGTGCTGACAGGAAGATGATCGGGGCTCAGATGAATTACAGCAGCTTCCTGCTGCTGCAACCTTAGGTGAGGCAGGTTGATGGGCTGCTCAGCCAGCTTTTCCAGGTTCAGGCCGGACACCGAACTCAAACACAGACTTCTGGCTTGGGTTTTGGTACTAACTAGAAGTGGGCCGTACACAGATCACCCACCAGCATGGAACACTAATAAATGGTTTAATAATAAAAATCCACATAAATATGCTGGATAGGAAGAGGAGGTGTTACTTATTCACCCTGCATCATTTTTTGTTGTGTACTGAATGGTTGGGTGGTTGTATGGACTGTGGTGTGATATGGTATTTAGGTTCTAACATCTGTATACTGATAGACTAGATTATCGAAAATCTTTATGCATGAGAACTTTTACCAATAATTGCCATACTACAATGAACCTGCACAATAGCAATTTTTCTTTTTTCCTTCTTGCATATGTGACCGATTGACAGATGTCTATGAGGCTGATTTATTAATAGCGACATGTAGCGACAGTTGAGCGACTGTAGCGGTATTTTCACAGTGCCCACTAGTAGTCGCTGTGCTTGGCCATTGTTCGGTTGTTGATAGCGACTGAGTCGGTGTGCAGTAATGTTGAATACTGGGTGACGAGTCGCTATTTGACAGGTTCCGCGATGTATAGGTGCGCATGATAGCGACTGGTCAGAGCGACCGGCTTCCACCATATTCATCAAAAAATCACGCTCCAAAAATTCAAGCGCTGTGAAATGCATGTTTAAACCCCAGAGCGCTGGCGGCGATGTGTTAAAAGTAGTTTTTTAACCCCCAAACCACCATATTTTTGGAAACCAAAAAAAAAAAAAAAATGTTAAATAATTTAGTAATATGAATACATTAATATCATCCCTGTAATATCAATTCTGTACAATTTTTTTTCCCTTAAAAAATATCTACAATGGCAGAAGTGGTCACAGAATTTTTCACATTTAAAAAAAAAAAAAAAAAAATAATAAAACATTAATAACAATTAATTATTAATATTTAAAGATTGTTCCATTGAAATGCATTGGAGCGCGCCAGGTAGCGAGAGGTCATACCTGTCGCTGTTCAAGGTCGGACGCTGGCGCTGTGGGCTGAGGCTGGAATAATGATGAATGAGTGGCTATCTGACGCTATCTCAGTCGCTAAGCAGGATTGGCTTGATAAATGTGTGATTGTGGTGGGGAGCCGGCGTTCTCGTGGCGGGCCCATCATTACCGGTCGCTCACCAGTCGCTACCTGTCGCTATTCCTTCATAAATAAGGGCCTAAGTTTCATTTGAAATACAATAAAACCCTTAAATTAAATAAAACTGTGATGAAGCACTATGCTAACCACCTGCTTACTCATATATTGCACAATTTACACGATATACGCAAAGTACACAATTTAGTACATAGAATGTTGTTAAAATGTGTATTAATTTGGGCATATGTGACCAAAAGAGAGATTGTTGGGTACGAGTTGGTGGTTAGGAGCTCTTTCTGGGTGCTAGTGCAGTTAAACATTGTCTAAAGGGGTTTTTTTTTGCCTTTCCATAGACCAAAATCTAGGAGTGTCTTGCAGGTGTTGAGTTTAATAGACATGTTGTTGTCATTCAAAATCACTATGAAATGTTGTAGGTTTTCAAAATATTTCTGAGAGCTTTTGGATAGGCTGAGTTTTGAGAGTGTTTGAGACATTCCCACTAAACATGAGGTAAAGTGGAAAAACTTTTTTGTTTTAGAAAAATCAAATGCACTGCAATGAGACAATTCTACAGGTGAGTGACAGCCTGTAAAAAAATGCCAAAAGGCACATGGATTACACTTTGTGTAACATACAGTATACGTAATGTAACTATAACATACAGTATATGTAATTCAAATGTGAATGTAACCTTTGTTCCAGAGTTTAGCTTTAAAGTGACCCTAATTCTTTTTCCTTCCTCAGAAAATAGCTTTATATATATATATATATATATATATACCGTATATATATATATATATATATATATATATATATATATATATAATAGCCCAGAATCCCACTTTTGCAGATGGAAGAGAAAAGTCAAAGCCAAATATTTTGTAGACAATATGTACAGAGGAATAGTTTGTATTGTTGGTTGTTGTACTACATAGTGTTTCCACATTCTTCCATTCTAGTCTTGCAGAATTGCCATGATTTCAACCATGTGTGCTTATAAACGTATCTGATCTGAAAAAAAGGGGGAAAAGCCTTGAGTCTTGCTTGCAAATCACCCCGGCCCCTCCACTTTGTTTTCTTCCATTATTTTTAGACAAATTGAAAACAAATGTGTACAGGATATCACATGGAACTCGGACCATCTGCTTGCCAATGGCTCTGTTACTTCTTCGTTTTAACAGCTTGCAACATGCTAAATAATAAAAGTTTTTGTTTAATCCATTTCATTACTAAATTCCAATCACTTTAATGCTGGAAGGGACTTGGCGACACTGGAGACACATTTTAAATGAGATCCAGAGAGGTACAAACATTCTATCAGGAGTGGCGCACGTTTCAGCCCTCTCCCCCTTTTCTTCTTATTTTCCATTTGAAGTTTTGTGATTTTCAACTTTCTTCAGGACGATCTCTGACCCTAAAGTGAGACTTCTTTCTTAAATTAGTCCTGGTTTAGATAATGTCGTTTTGTAGAGATACACAACATGCATTCAAATGAGCCCTGGAATGGTAACCGGAAAATAAAGTCCACTTTCGACTTTTTTTAGGGTATATTTTTGTGTCAAAATGATGTCTTAAACGTGCTGAGCTAGTGGTTTTTTTCTAATGTTGGCAAATGTGCGTTTTATGGAAGCAGTTTTTGCTATTTGCAACGTACACCAAGTGAAGACGTGAAGGCTGATTCATTACTAACGCCAGGTTCAGCAGATGAGCGTCTATATAGCCGCGCTTAGACGCTGTAAGCGGGTATTGGGTGCTGTAACAGAGCGCCTCAGTCACTGTAGTAACCTGGCCAGCATTGATGAATGTGATGTATGTTGGGCGCTCTAACACCAGTACAGCGATGCAGGGAGTGAAAGGTAGCGCAGCACAGTGCTTCCGGCACTCGACGCTTAACCCCAAAAAGGACACACACACAACATCGGCGCTCTAAAGCTGGGCGCTGTAGCATAGAGCACCAGGCGCTGTGTGATTAAAGTCTGTTTTTGAACACATATCCACCAGTAACTAAGCGAAAACACATGGAATGACATTGTTTTAACGCTGTGACATTAACACTTTAGTGCCAGACCTGTAATGACAATTCTGCATAAAAATATAAGTAAAAATAAATTCTAAAAATGTTTGTTTGTAGCCAGGAGAGGTCACACAATGATTTGAGAAAATAAATAAATAAATAAATAAATAAAATGTCAAACATGCTATTTAAAACAAGCAAATGAACGCCCATTGAAATGTATGGGAGAGTGACAGTGAGCGAAAGGTAATACCTGACGCTCTGGAAGCTAGAGAGACAGTGCTATATGCTGACCGCCTGTAATAATACATTGGACGCTACATGGCGCTGTTAGACTCACTCACCAGATTCGCTTTAATATATGTGGTTTTGTGTACAGCGCCTGGTGTTCACCAGACGTTGCCTACAACTTCGAGTCACTACCTGGCGCTATCCCTTCTTAAATAACCCCCTTGGTGTCCTAATGAGAATAGCGGGCACCTCCGTAGGAATGTTCATGTACGGTGGTAAGTGCCCATTATTCTCAATGGTAACCTCCCAACCAGATTCCACAAGGAGTACGGTAAGTTGCAGCTTCCTGGTATTGGGTTTCCCAAAAGGGTCATGTGCAATGGGACAATCAAACTGGCAATTAGGACTCCCCTGTGCTCTCGCAGTTGGGAATTTCCACTATGGTTAATTGGTTGTTGCTTTTGTTGCTATTTCTAGTTTTACAAGTGTGGGGGTAGGTTCGTTTTTTTGCTTATTTGCTGTCTTTCAACTTACAGATTTATATGAACTTCCAGTTCCACAGACAGGAAGTAGGACTAGATGTTCCTATTGAGAAGGAAATGTATTTGAAAGTAAAAAGCAACTTATTTTTTCTTTTTTCCTATGTTAGCAAATGTGTTTATGAAAGCAGTTTTCACTACCTGCAAACTTTTGCCATTGGCAACGTACACAATGTGAGTAGATCTCACAAGTTGATAGGCTGAGTTAGAGGCAATGTGATGTTCTGCTGATTCCTTCCTTTACTATGATGTTTGGCACCATTACCAGAACGAAGAGGACACCACTGACTAGTGTCTCAGGAAGGAGGCATAAGCATAATTGGCAGGATACGAGCTTACCAACATGTGCTGCTACTGCCCATGGCTGACTACTTTCCACCAGGGCTTCACAACCAAAGACCAAATGACCCCCTACTCAAAGGTAAAAGAAAGAGGTGCTTTTCTAGAATGGAAAGCATTTGCACACTCACAAGGAATAACAGAATTACCCATCACTCCCTGCAGTGGGTGGGGCTATGCAAAATCTCTTTAGTCTCGGAGTCATCCAAGGCACTCAGAAGCCGCTAAGAATTAGCTAAATTTATACAACCAAACACCATCCACTAGTGGACATGTGTTTCAAGCATTTAGCTCTCATCAGCACTAGGGCGGATGTATTTGGCTGTATGGGTGGTGAGACTGAAACAGAAAAGTCGCAAGCCACCATTTGGAGAGACCCATGTTAGGCTTAATATAGGAGGGCTAAAGAGACCAAAAGAGATCTAGACCGAGACCTAGGATGGAAAGTGTTTTCACAGCGCAAAACACAAGTAATGGGGAGGAAAATAAGAATAAGAAAAAAAATATTTTAAACCAAAAACGCACCATTACAGACAGTGTGGCACTCCCCTATCCCATTCCCATAGGCCGTGTGGGATGCCCCCATTCCATAGACAGTGTAGCATGCCCCCATTCCATCCCCCGTATACCCAGTGTGGCATCCCCCCCTCCCATTTCCATATAGGCAGTGTGCACCCCATTATCATAAGCAGTGTGGTATTCCCCCCTCCTATTCCCCATATAGGCAGTGTGCCCCCCCATTCCCATAGGCAGTGTGGCATCCCCCTCCCCCCATTATCATAGGCTGTGTGGCATCCCTCTCCCCCCATTCCCATTGGCAGCGTGGCATCCCCCTCCCCCCATTATCATAGGCTGTGTGGCATCCCTCTCCCCCCATTCCCATTGGCAGTGTGGCATCCCCCTCCCCCCATTATCATAGGCTGTGTGGCATCCCCCTCCCCCCATTCCCATTGGCAGTGTGGCATCCCCCTCCCCCCATTATCATAGGCTGTGTGGCATCCCCCTCCCCCCATTCCCATTGGCAGTGTGGCATCCCCCTCCCCCCATTATCATAGGCTGTGTGGCATCCCCCTCCCCCCATTGCCATTGGCTGTGTGGCATCCCCATTCCCATTGGCAGTGTGGCATCCCCCTCCCCCCATTATCATAGGCTGTGCGGCATCCCTCTCCCCCCAATCCCATTAGTAGTGTGCCATCCCCCTCTCCCCGCATTCCCATTGGCAGTGTGGCATCCCCCTCTCCCCCCATTCCCATTGGCAGTGTGGCATCCCCCTCCCCCCATTATCATTGGCTGTGTGGCATCCCTCTCCCCCCAATCCCATTGGCAGTGTGGCATCCCCCTCCCCCCATTCTCATTGGCTGTGTGGCACCCCCCCATTCCCATTGTCAGTGTGGCATCCCTCTCCCCCCCATTCCCATTGGCAGTGTGGCATCCCCCTCCCCCCATTATCATTGGCTGTGTGGCATCCCTCTCCCCCCAATCCCATTGGCAGTGTGGCATCCCCCTCTCCCCCATTCCCATTGGCAGTGTGGCATCCCTCTCCCCCCATTCCCATTGGCAGTGTGGCATCCCCCTCCCCCCATTATCATAGGCTGTGTGGCATCCCTCTCCCCCCATTCCCATTGGCAGTGTGGCACCCCCCTCCCCCCATTATCATTGGCTGTGTGGCATCCCTCTCCCCCCAATCCCATTGGCAGTGTGGCATCCCCCTCTCCCCCCATTCCCATTGGCAGTGTGGCATCCCCCTCCCCCAATTTCCATAGGCAATGTGGCATCACCTTCCCCCATTCCTATTGGCTGTGTGGCATCCCTCTCCCCCTAATTTCCATAGGCAGTGTGGCATCCCTCTCCTCCCATTAGAATAGGCAGGGCGGCATAAGTAGAAAAAAAAAAGTAAAACTCACCACTCCGCTGACACCTCCGCTGAGCGGCCTGCTCCGTGAATCGGGTGGGCGTGGCCTGCACAGACTCTGTAAGGCCACGCCTACCTGCTGCCCTGACCTGGGTGCTCGCGTGTGCCCAGGAAGAGGCAGAAGATGGAGGAGCGGCGGGCGCTGTCTCTGGCCCCGCCGCTGCTATTGCTGCCTGAAAAGACATCGATTGCAGGCGATGCGGGAGCGCCGGGAACAGGTGAGGTTTTTTTTTTTATTATTTTTTTTTTTATTTTTTACATTCGCCCGATAAGGCACACAGACATTTCTTCCCACTTTTGGGGGAAAATAAGTGCGTCTTATAGGGCGAAAAATACGGTAATATTCTTTATTTGAAAAAATAAAAATTCTCCTTTGTAATTCTCCTTTTCCCACCTGAAGTTTGAAAAAAAAGCGCTGCTCAGCCCTATCACTTTCTGCTGACTGTTTTCAAAGCTTCAAGTGGACAAAACTTACAGAAGGAAATATTTTTGTTTTAAAAAAAAGTATATTAGGCACATGTTTCTTTTTCTATAGCCTATCACATAAAGGCATTTAGAATGTATGGTTGTAAAATTTTAGTCGTCATTTAACAGATTTAGGTGATTAGCAGCCCATATGCACCAGAGGAAAATGGTACATAGAAAGAAAGTTTGGCGACTGCTGCACCACACCAGCATTACTGAAGGGAGAGACTGCAGCCCAGGTGAAGGGAGGTTGTGGTTCAGCAGGAGGTTGTATAATGCTGATGTATCATTGTTAGAATTTATACTTGACCAATAAATTCTCAGGTCTGTGATGTTGGATTAGGCGCTTGAGGTTCAAAACGGGAAGCCGGAGCAGGCAGAGATGGAGTTAAATATTATTACATGGAAACGTTTAGTAAAATACAATGATGAAATTAAAATACATGCAACTAAAAACATTAAAAGGAAATAAAGTATTACTATCCAAAGAATGAATTCATTATTCTCAAGTATTTGTTAAAAATAGTTAGCCCATTCGTTCTCTCCTTTTCTTTTGTTTTATGATCCATTGTTCCGGCGTCTCTGTTTTCCAGATTGTGCTATTTACTGTAAAAACACCAAACAGCTGGTATTTTAGGAACGCTTTGAAGGAAAAGCTGTAGAACTTTAGATGTATCTTGTTATTATTAGAACTCCTTTACAACTATCCCTTTTTTGTTTAAGGGGTAAATTGCTTTGTTATTTTTTCCTTTATGTGGGATTCTTAGAATTTCCAGCAATGTGTGATTTTAAAAACAAACAATATCGTACAATTTAACAAAATAACAAGCACACTTAGTGATGGGGGTTTTATCTGTTTAGTTAAAAATGTATCAATTACTATATAGGGGTTGATTCCGCACCAGGTGTAAAAAGTGCACTCCCCTTTCATGTTCTACCTAGAGTGCAATTCTTACTCCGAAGCGCACTTTTTGTAACTGATGCTTACTCTTACTAATATTGTCTTACCTATTATAACCTATATGCAGGGCCAGATTATGAGGGGGGCGCTAGGAGCGTGCTCCCTGGGGCCTCCACCACTTACCTGCAAAGGGGGCCTCCACCACTTGCCCTGCAAAGAGGGCCTCCACCAGCCTTTGGGTTATGGTCTGGTCCAGGAGGCTTTTCAGTCTTTGGTCTGATGGGCCATGGGGCCAGCAACAAAGCTATCAGCGGCAGTGGGGCCCTTCACACCTGGGCAAACTTTTTTTTTTTTTTTGCAAACCTGCAGCCAAAGCCACCACAGGGCAGGGCGAAGTGTCTAGAGCAGCAAAGCCGCCATCGGCAATGCTATAGTTCCTTGATACCTCTGAGGGTCGAGACTTTCTACCATGTTGTCAATATCGGATGTTCTCTCAGACAGAGGAGCAGAACGTAAGGGTGGGGGGCTCTGCAGAATAGACAGGTAGTGGGAACAATGCAGAGATTCACTGATGCATAGAAGACGGGTGTCTGTCAAAGCTACCTTATTAATATTTTACACATTTTATTGTGCCCCGACACTCCAGCAATAGCAACCCTTTGGTAATGGAGGCCCTGGGGAGTTGCCTGGTTTGCCACCCCCTAACGCCGGCCCTGCTTCTAAGCAATGGAAGAGGGGTGTCAGGCTACTAGTAGAAGGTCCCTTCCAGTGATTTGGATTACCTAAAATAACTAGGGAGTCAATATGTGCACACTCTATGTGCATGCTCATCCAGTAAACCAGATTGGCAGCCGGCGGTTATGTGGCCCCCAATGGAATGGAGCTTGGACTTAGTAAGTTGTTTTGGATGTTCAGACTTCAAACATCTTCAAACAATGCCTGTGCAGTGAGGTATCCAAAAACAGATGTCCCAGGGGTGCAATGGTGAGGGGACCAGGGGACCTTCAGTCATTAGAACTAATATGCTTTAACTACTAAAAACACCTTTTTCATCATTTAAAGTTAATGGCTCTCTACTATCAACCCAACAGAAGTGGCATATGATGTTTAGCAAAAGTTAAACCCTTGGTATTATTCCTATGGCATAATTATCTTTATTACTTTGCTGATACACAAGTCCTGCCAAAAGGATTACACTTTCATGGAGTAAGTTTTAAAGGTTGCATGATCCCCAATGTTCACATACCTATTGGAGCTGCAAGGCAGTATAGTGGCTTGTGTCTGGGTTCTATCTCTGTTAGAAATTTGTGTTGTGGGGTAGGGCTTTTACTACAGCTGAGTATTCCCCTGGGAGAAGTTCTTAAGCTTTGACCACCAACACAAACTTTCACACACAGGCCTGCCTTAGCAACCCAACAGTAATGTCCCCTCCTCGCCCCATTCATGCTGAAATGCATCCATATAGCCACACACAATTTGCTCCCATCAATAATTGCAAATAAACGTGGTCAAATGTTAATGATAAATGATTCACAGTCAGGCACTACTACAGGATTGTTGTTGGTGTCCAATTGGTGTTTGAAGTGAAAGGGGTAGTCAGACTGGGTGGTATATCTCTTACTGGAAACTCACATTGCTTTGAGTGGGTTCACAATGGATTAATCGATCACAATGGATGGGTAGGTTACCACCTACTCATGCCCCCCACCTCAGCCCTGATAATAGATGTCAATGCCAATGTTTAGTAGGGTAACATTTTTTAAGTGGTAATTTTAAATTACTCCCAGAGAGATGGCACCCATTGTACAGCATTGAGTTGCTCCTTGCACATGCTAGTTCCTATTGAGTGCTTATTATAAAAAAATTGGGAAAGCACTGGGCGAAGCGTCACCTTAAATAATACACTAGTCTACACACACCCAAGTGCTGAAAAATGCACCGCAAGAGCCCCCCACTAATAAATCTAGTGATAGAGTATAGTGATATATAGTGATATAGTATAGGCTGCAGAGAAAAGTCATAGAAGTCTAATAGACACAAGGGTTTCGAAATGCAGAGAACCTTCTACATGAGATTGAGAGGTTCTGCAATCATAACCTCATTAGGTCACAAGTCACTTTACCTGTATTCACTATGGATATTGCTAGCGCAGTATTGGTAGAGCTTGAAGGCTCTCTACACAGGCCCTATTGCTGATATGTTTTTTTTTAGTTTCTGTACAAAACATAAAAGATTATCACCAGCTTACAGCAAACAATTGTATCAGTATGTCAATAGTTTCTATCACACTCTATATCCTTTAGCCTGAGTGACTATATAATACATAGTAGACCGAAAGAAAAAAAAGGTGACATTGATGTCACTTTTTTATCTTTTCATTGTGAATGATACAGCTAAGAGACTACAGTAAAACCTACCATGAGGGTGTACAGTCAAATCACATTAGCTCCCTAGCCATCGCCTGTCGTATTAAAATTATCTCCAGCATCCGTCCCTTCCTCTCACCTGATACCACTAAAATGTTAGTGCATGTCCTGGCCATATCCCGACTGGACTACTGCAACACCCTTCTTTGTGGTTTACCAACAAACAGACGGGCACCCCTCAAATCTATTCTGAACTTTTCTGTAGGCCTTTTCTGCTCACCTCATTTACCTCTCCTCTCGCTTCTCCAGTGCTGCTCCCCTCTATCAATCCCTCGACTGGTTACTTGTTTCTCAGAGAGTTCAGTTCAAACTTAAAACAGTAACCTACAAAGCTCTCTCCAGCCAGGCTCCTCCCTACATTACATTTGTGATCCAGTGATACCAACCCAAGTGCAACCTCTGCTCTGCTTCTGACATTTTCCTGTCCTCCTCCTTGTTTACCTCCTTGCACTCCCACCTTCACGACTTCTCCCATGCCTCCCCACTTCTCTGGAATGCACCCCCACACTAAATCTGTCACTCGCCATCACTCCAAGCCTTTAAAAGTGCCCTCAAAAATAGTGCTATCTTTCCTATTGTCTCCTGTGCTCACAACATTTGGTTCGAACTTTGTAGCATCTAGTTTGTATTGATCCCTGTACAGTATGTTTTACTTTGTCTGTAACTTTACCTTGTAAGTGCTACAGAAGATGATGTGATGGTGCTATATAAATAAACAATAATAATAATAATACATTAAAATGATTATTAAAAATATCAAGAACATGACTATTAAATACATTGATGTGAAGTAAATGTGTTACAACAACAACAACACAATGACAGTAGGAGTATGGGTCTTGCTTTATCAGCTTACATACCCCCCCCCCCCCCCCAAAGAATGGGTAGGTACAAAAGGCAGGGAAGTTTGTTTTATTACACAAGCTGAAAACATTGTGTGGAGGGGGGGGGGACCTGAGGAGGGTAACATCTTCATATACTTGACAGCTTACGGAATGGCATAGACCAGCAACAAATTCTTCTAGTATCAGTTCCTGCATCTTTTGGAAATTGGAGGACATCCTCCAGGTCTTGTCTGATCCATAATTATTAAGCAGTGAAATAATCACTTATCATTCACTACTTCAATCATTGATGTTTTTTGTTGTATAGATAATATTATGTTGAAGTTCACAGCTATTTCAGGTAGGAAGTGAATTATCTTTCACATAAGGCAGAACCCAGAATCAATAGCCTGGTACTTTGTATTGTGTTCCTTTGTTTGTCGATATGCTTTCCTGATAAACGGTTCCCTTTTTCCCAGGTTATCTTGTTTTCTTTAATACATCTTTGCTGCTCAAATAAGGGAGGCTCCCTGAAAATTACAGAGTACATATTTATGGCAATGGACCTTGACCTTCCGGTGTGTAGTAAGATATCTAAGAATAAAATAACCCCCATTAACTATTGCTAAGCAATAAAAGTCAATTCTAATTAATTTTATTCTAACTACAAAGATTTCTATGTGTATAATAGGGGCTTTTATAAAACTGTCCAACCCACACTTCTACACTTAAATGTGCCAGACAAATTCTGACTTTAAAATGATTTACTCACACAATTATTTATATGGACCAACAAGCATCAGTAATATAGAATTTGTCTGTTCAATAATTTGTTTTAAAAATGACAATACATAACAATACAATCTTACAACCCCCACCTTCCTTGGCCAATTCCACATAGAAATTAAATTAAATTCCCCAAAATATCACAGGTACACATCAAGACCATTCTTTTTATACCATTGTCAGATGTAAAGTGCAAACCTGGCACTAAATTATAGATTTTATCTATAATTGCATATAATGATAGTATAGTAATATAATGATAGTACACTCGTTGTCATGTGTGACTTTTTGCCACTAGTCATTTTACAAAAGCCCTACTATATTACACCTAGAATACAAAAAATACAAAAAAGCATAACAACCGTCACGAAAGTGACTACAGGTCACTTGTATGACAAGTAGAGGGACAAATGAAATATAAATTAAATATAAACTAGTGGAAGTCCACTGCCAGATTTATTTTTTTGGTGGTGGGGTGGCTGTAAAACACACACTCAGCAGAAAGGATATACGGTATATGGGAGGACTGTGGTAGGCGGAAGGGAGGGTAGAAAGAAAGAAAGGAGGGAAAAATAATAAAAAACAAAAGCTGGAAAGAGATGGATGCAGACAGAAAGTTTTGAACACATGTAAAAGAGTTATTTGTACTATGTCCATGTGTCATCATCACCTTAAATTACATATAAATATATATAAGAATGGAATTGGAGGTGTGATCCAATGGAGGGCAATCTGTTTTGTCCTAGCGGGGGCTGCCCTACATTCTTGCGCAGGGTGCCTTTCAATGTAAGGCTGACTTAA